>ML685792.1:7720477-7802324 GCA_007922175.1 Pelusios castaneus | reverse complement strand
GTCTAAGGGTACAGTCAGATTATAAACAAGGAATCCTGTGGCATCTTTAAAGACTAACATATTTGTTTATTATATGAGCTTTCATGGGAGAAATTCCACTTTTCAAGCATCTGATGAAGTGGGATCTCTCCCATGAAAGCTCATGCGATAGATAAATTTGTTAGTCTTTAAAAGTGCCACAGGACTCCTTGTTTGTTTTGCTGAACCAGACTAGCATAGCTATCCCTCTGAAACTAGTCATATTATAGACTCTCATGAACCATCATGAATAAAAACACTTAGATCAGATTTGCAAGAATTCACCTGTTCTGTTTTGCTTTGGAATTTTAACAAAAACTTCTTAATAAAGTTTTCTCTTCTTTTCATTTAGTTTCTGATAGAAAAATCTTTAATGGTGAAAAAAAACCCAATATCCATATTTCAGCCACTGAAGAGGAGGGAACAGAGGTTATGTGTATACACAGTTACAGACTGACACACTCCTTGTTAAATCTTAACTCTGTTAGTACTTCATCCAAGATACATTCTTTACAGCCTGGCTAAACAAATCAATAGAAGTATGTATCACAAATGACCAATTTTGGTATTTATCAAGTTGTTTTATTTGTGGTAGTGCCTAGAGAGCCCAGTGAAGGATCAAGGCCTTATTTTGCCAAATGCATACACAAAGATGATGTCATGCTCCAAAAAGCTTGTTGCCTCAGTAGGCCAAGAAAAGTTTAAACGAAATTCCTTGTTTGGATCTACTCTCAAAGAGAGAGAAGACACACCCTCACTTGTCTACACTAAGCAATTCTGTCAGCACTGCAGCGCTCAATACACTAGCATTGATTGAACAGGTCTGGTAAAGACAGGCTCAATGGATTTCCAAACACATCTCCCGTCGACTCTGGTACGAGAACTGTAAGCTGTGTCTGTCTCCCAGCAACATGATGTACAGAAGACAGCACAGCAATTCGATGCATGGGACGTCAACGCCAGTTATGTTACTCGTGTAATGTAACTTGTCCCTTGCATCAAGGGAGCCGTGTAGCATAGAGAAGACCTGAAACAACTGGCGAGGTTGCACTTTACTACAAAGACTTAAGGAGTTTATTGTAGCCATAGGAACAGTTATGGGCTGCATGTCCTTGGAGAATGGAGGGGTATTACATCCTTTGGTAATCCTGGTGCTCAATACATAAGTAGCTTATTTCACAAAGAGTCCTACTCACTGGGGTGAGTCACATTCCTCTATATGGGATTTGTGGGTCCTAGAAGGCACCGTGCAGACATTATCAGGTTTGGACTCCTGATGCTGTATTTTTATCTCAATTAAATTGAATTAAATGCTGTATTTTTAGTTCAATTAAATGATTATGGCTGAGGTAGATACCTCTAAATGGAGAGGAAATTAAAAATGAAAATCCCAGCTGTCATTGTCACTGTATTGTCACAAAGGACCTTTAAAATATTTTGTGGATTTGGCCATTTTAATAAGCTGTTTATAACTGTAAATAATAACTGTAAACCAGGCTTTTCAAAAGTGGATGCCTGAAGTCAGGCTTTTAAGTCCGTCTTCAGACACCTGAATATAAGTGGCCTCGTCTCAAAAGTGCAGCACACACAAAGGCTCGGTTAGACAAAACCCTGGCTGGGGTGATTTAGGGGGAGTGGTCCTGCTTTTTAGCAGGGGGTTGGACTAGATGACCTCGTGAGGTCCCTTCCAACCCTGTTATTCTATGATTCTATGAAAGTATCCCCAACTAAAGCTACTCAGTGGTCAGCACTTCTAAAACTTAGTCCCCCTTTTAAGATATATGAATATGAGTTTAAGAGGCTAACTTTAGGCACCCAATGTTAGACATCTTGGCCATACTCTAAGTTGTTATACAATATTTTTTGCAACTGCAGTATTTCCATTTGCAATTTTGTGTCAGTGCTTTATCCTGTGTACTTGAAAAATGTGCATAAATTCACCATATATTTCCTTAGTAATGCAGAAAGCAAAATAGTGACCCAAGGTAAAAATTGTCAGAAGCGCTCGAGTGACTAGATGTTTAAATCCCATTGAAAATGCTTTTGAACATTTCATCCCTGGGCACTAACATAGTATGTGTCCAAGAAGCACTAATACATTTTTCTGTAAAATGCAGTAGATTTGCATCCTTCACTAACGTGTTTAAGAAATATCAGAATATCAACTGATGGAATACTACCCCTTTTATTAGACTTGAAAAGCATGATAGGCTTCATATACTTAGCATTGCAGCTCAAAGAATTTTATTTGATTTGTACAACTGATTCTAATATTCATTGTTGCATGACATGCTAAGATTAGTCATAAGATCAGAATTACTCTACAACAATAGGTAAAGTTCAGCAGGAGGGGTGGGTGGTTGACTCAGCTTCCTAGGTGGTATATTATACCATTCAGGTTTCTTGTCATTCTTCTGATGCGTACAGGGCATTGATGAACTGGGATGTTTGCTGTTATATGCATTTGATTATCATGTTCACTTGCAATGGTTTTCTAAACCAGTTTATTCCTAGAATAACAATAGGCTGCAGTGATTTGGTTGTGTTTGGTTTTGTTTTGAAGGCCTCAGGAATTTGTTTTGTCTTTGAATAGCTAAATGATTATAATGTCATTCACATAGGCAGAAGTGCCGTGGTGAATTTATCTGATGCAATTAGAACTTCACCATGCAGAAATTAAAAATGGAGCACCATGCTGAATGATGATCCCAGAGTCTCTAATGGTGACTTTTAAAGACATATAACCATCATGGAAAACAAGTCTGACTTTCAGTAAAAATGTCCTTGAACCTATACCAATTTATCGAATATTATAGGAATTGCAGGAACACAGTCAGGACAGGCATCTATGTTTAGGGAAAGATTTGACTGCATCTCTGTGTGTATATCCAGTGTCCCCTAATACATGGGGACAATCAGAATCTGGCAGTCAAGGTTTGTAAGTATTGTATAAGGCCATACCAGCCACTGGCATTAGTCTCTCCAAAAGACGGGGAAGAATGTTGTGGGAACACAGCTTTGCCCTCTTTGCACTGGTCAGCAGAGCCACAGTAGCTGGTTGCAGAGGGTTGTGGATACTGAACTCTTATCAAGGGTAGCTCCAAAAAAGTGTATTAAAATCAGGAAATGCAAACCTGTACGTAAAACCTTATTCAAATAATACAAATATATCTAACATCATTTTTTATGTTTCAAAAGGGTAGCCGTGTTAGTCTATTGCAGAAAAACAAGAGAGTCCTGTGGCACTTTTAAAGACTAACAGATTTATTTATTGCATGAGCTTTTTGTGGGAGAAAATCCCACTTTGTCAGACGCTTTGAAGATGGGATAAATAAATCTGTTAGTCTTTAAAAGTGCCACAGGACTCTGTTGTTACCATTTTTTATGTAAGCTTCAGATACACTTGTGTACCTTCATGTAGGCTATTTTGGGTATGCCAGAGAAGGTGTGTGAAAATTATTTATATGAAACACAATAAAGTATAGTTACACAACAAACTATTCTACTGTTTGAGTACTACAACATAAAAAATAGTGGAAGTTATCTGACATGTATATACACCACAAGATTTTGCAGCTGTTAACTTTGTACTTAAGTCCCATATACCCTAAATTGCACCTATGGAAGGATTTGTTGTGCATCCCTTAGCATCTAAGTTAGCCTTGTGGTTAATTGCCTCATTCCTAGAATTGGTCTTTAGAAAGTTGGTGATGTGCATTTATGCTCTGATCACTTAGATTTGTAGTTCACTGCCTAATCCCCAAAATTATACCTGAGGAAGATTGGTATAAAAGAAAATATATAGTACTTGGCTGGTGGCTAAATTATTAACTATATACCTTAGAGGGAAGAGAATGTAATTTATGGAAACTCTGTCAGCAAAAATATTATCAAACCATTAAAACAATGAAAATAGCATATATATGTAAGAAGAGACTGCACAGTGTATCTAAGATTATAAAAAATCAGCATGATGTAATACTGTATTGTTTAAGAAACAGCATACGATCCTATATAGTATGCCAAAGCTACTTTCTATGGTTATCTTAAGTAAAATTGTCAAGTGTTTATCAATGATTGGTTTTCACAAGTCTCTGTTCAGATATAAAAGATCATATTTAGAAATGATATAAACCAGCCTTTTTGTCTCTAATTGTCAGTTTTTGCATTTGAGTATTGAATGAACAATGTACTTGAAATTCTTTGAAGTTATAGTATGTTGGGATAATGGCAGAACATAACCAAGTTCATTTTATGGTAAGGACTACCTGAAGAGCTGCCAGGTTTAAGATCTAATTAATAAGAATTAAAAAGATTTTTTTGTCTCTTTCGGTTATCTTCTTTCCAGCACAAAGTACAATGTAGAATAAACTGGTCTTCCACTCACATGAGGTATTTCCTTTGAAAAGGATAAAAAAAAAGTTTTCCTATTTATACCATCGCTCTTAAATCTTGGACAAGAAACAAATCCAAGAGGGGCAGAGTTTGATCAGGGTTAATGTTGAAATGCTTGCTATATTTAGTTAAATCAGCAGGAACAATTTTTCCCCCAAAAAGGTGTGCTACATTGTTCAGCCAGAGTGGGGAGTACCATTGCATTCATCGTAACAAAATCATCATCATCATATTCTCACATACAGCCTGTTTACAAAGCTATTCAAGAGAGGTCCCAGACATATATCCAATCCTATTCCAGGTTTTGTTTTGCTTATCAATATTTTGTAAAGTAAAATGGAATTAGATGTTAGCACTCTGGAATAAGAATGTTTTCATTCTGTGTAAGCTATGGAGCAGAATAGAAAAACCTCCTGCAGAATCCTTCCACAGATTTTTCCCTCTCTCACTGGTTCATCTAAGAGCTTT
Organism: Pelusios castaneus; assembly: GCA_007922175.1. NCBI lineage: Eukaryota > Metazoa > Chordata > Testudines > Pelomedusidae > Pelusios > Pelusios castaneus. Next base: position 7,797,443 of record ML685792.1, on the reverse strand, counting down.
AGAATACATGCACACATTCTTTCACATTCAGCTCCAACCACAGACATCCACTGGCAAACAATTCATTACTACCATTCATCTCCATGCCCACCCCATACATTCCTTTAGGTAAACACATTGGGCCGAATTCATTCCTAAAGTACTTCCTTTGACTGCAATGGATTAAGTACCACAGGGATGAGTTTGGATTACCCTGTGTGATATCTTACTGCTTCCTAAAAACAAGATCCCTCTAACTCTTCAAGGTGGATCTATAAAGAGATGTATTGAAATCATATCCTCCATTGTTGAAGTTTACTTATTCCACTTTCCATTTCTGGTTTTAGCACCTGGCCTATGATATCTTAGACCTTCGGGTTCAAATAAAGAAATAAACATGTCAACTGGTTATATTTTCACTGAATATTCCTTCAAGTTATGAAAAGAATTAGGTAGCCAATGACACCATATAAACAATGAATAGTGACTAGTCAAAGAAAGAGTTGAACTGACTAGCTCATGAATAACCCATAAACTGGAATGTTTCCCTTGAGTTTTTGAACAAATATAAGTTATCAGTACATGCGTGAGAGTCAAAATCTAATAACTGATAGTTTACAAACATATAAACAGCTAAGTTTGTTGAAAAAATAGTTAGTCTATCTCCAGTCATATGACATTATCTGTATAAACAAGCCCATCACAATGGAAATGTGTATCAGAAAGATAAAAACCCTTCAACATCAGATTATTTCTGCTAAAACCATGTCAAACATCATCTCTTTCTGTAGCACTATTTAAAACCTAAAGAATGCCCAACCTGACATTGCCCAATCTACATCCTGAAAATCTTCAGACAATTTGAATTTTATTGTTACACACATGGCCCTTAACATGTTGCAAATGAATCTAGAAAAAAGACTGGCAAAACTTATCAAACTCCTGATCTTTCTGTTGCTGATCTCCGATGATTGAGAGGGAGCATTGAGATGTCGATTTGGAATGTACTTCTCTTCCTTCTCTCGTCCCCCATTCCCAAAGTGATTTGATAAACAACATTGAAGAGGAGTGGACACTTGTGACTGAGTTTAAGCCTGTATTCACTATGAGGCTGTGCTTGTTTTTTTCACAGTCACTTCCCAGAGGGCTCCCAGAGTCCGGTACAAGCCCTTTTGCTTGTTTGCCTTGTCAAAACCACCTCTCTGACATCCCCATGTTAAATTGCTAAGGAATTTGCAACGTGTAGCCGCTATTACACACATTCTACTTTTCTTTTTTATAAAGTGTTGTTTAGTGCAAAATACATTTACATGCTTATTCTCTTTTATTTCTAAAGTGCAAGAAAACTGTTTGCTGTATTTCAGATGCCAGTGCGAATAGATGCCATGACTGGAAGGATATGCATTAGAACTGTAGACACAGTGAGTCACTGACACATCATGTACTGTATAAATTCCTGTTTTGTCAAGAGTTTAGCCTGTTGCCAAAATATATTCAGTTGCCAGCTTCTTGCCAGAATTCTGTTCCTAGCCTGATGTCAGTCAGTCTTTTTGGATGTTTATGAATAAGATTAGGTTGGTGTGATGCATTCCTCCTCCCGGGGGATTCTCCTTTATCAAGGGATTACCTGCATGTCCTTCTTTGCATAAGTCCCATGTTCTATTCTTCACTAGAAACAACCAGATCACACTATATCATTTCTACTAAACATCTGATTAATGAAGTATCTGTGAACTCCTCCTCTCCTCTCAAAAACCGCAAATCTACAAATACAGGCAGTATATTTTCCTGAACAGTTTTATTTCCTTTTCTGTTTTTAGTTTACTTTCTAGAGGAATGGAAGACAGTTACATGTAATACAGTTTTCCTTTCTGAAAGAAACTGTTCAGACAAATACTTCTTTAAAAAACAAAAGATCTTATTTTATTGATAGAGTTGTGTCTACAATTTGTAGAGAGAGTGACAAAAATTACTTCCCAACACAAAAATATCATACCATGCCTCCTAGTATTTTCATTGCTTTCAGTGCAAAAAGCATCTGTAACTTATCAATATATACCAATTGTTGCGTACATAAAAAAAGAGATGAGTTACAGGATGGGGAATGGTTTGAGCAAATATTTATGTGCTTCCCTGAATTGGGGCCTGTGTTAGTTCCTCATTTTCTTATAACTGTGAGAATGCCACCCTTATGGCATTAGGAACCACCATCGTACCATAGATGTACGATGGCTTAGGTCTGTCTGTCTGTTATGTACATCAGTGGTCATTAACCATGATGGTCAGGGTGTAGTCTCATGCTCTCAAGGCTGTTATTCCTGCAACTGCCAGCAACTAGGACTAAATGACAGATGATGGATCATTGGAAATTGTCTTGCTCCGTTCCTTCCATCTGAATCATCTGGCATCGGCCACTGTCATAAAACAGGATACTGGGCTAGATGGACCCTTGCTCTAACCCAGCATGGCTATTCTTTTGTAACAGTAAAATGGAACTCTTTACCTTCCTGTGATACTGACCTCATTTTCCTTTCCTAGAATGCTGTGTTGCAGTGAGCTGATGCTGTATAGCAATCTAGGGACAGCCTGTGCTTTTGCCTCCTGACTCTCTCCTCTGATGTTCACCCCTCCTGTATTTTTGCTGGGACTTTTCTAAATGTCATCTCAGCAAAGACATAAATCTCATTACATTGCTCTTGTGTGTGAGATCTCCATTAATTAATAACATAGCTCATGATTTCTGAAGCAGAATTTGCTTTAAAAATATACCTAATGCAAAGAGATTTTTTAAAAAATGTTTCTGCTGAACAGTGTGTGCGCTCTGTATATTGTCAAATTCCAAAGGGGTAGCCATGTTAGTCTATTGTAGAAAGACAACAGAGTCCTGTGGCATTTTTAAAGACTAATAGATTTATTTATAAATTATTTATAAATCTGTTAGTCTTTAAAAGTGCCACAGGACTCTGTTGTCTGTATATTGTGGCATTCTCATCGGCTTTATATCTGTTTCAGTCTGAGAATACAGTTCAGCTGTGGGCCAAACCTTTTTCTAAGGAAGATGCACAATTTATATCTTGTTGTTTTGCTGGGGGGAGGGCGGGAATGGGGGCACAGGGACTGAAAAAAAGTGAAAACTTCGTTGCAAGTAAATCAAGCTCGTTGTTCTTTTTTAACATGAATATTGTGGTAGTGACTAAGGGCCACAGTTAGGATCAATGCCGCATTGTGCTGGACTCCAAACAGAGCAAAGGTAGATGTGATTCCTCCCCTTGTCAGTCATTTAAGACAAGTCACCAAGTGTCTTAAGCATAACAAACAATAGGAAGGGAGTAGGAGAGTAACCTTACCATGATTACTTGGTTAGACAGGCTAGCATTGTGCACAACCTGATGTTTCTTGAATTATTTAGGATAGGTCTACATTGCGGCCTGGGGTGTAAATAGCTGTTATTTAGACATGTAGAAGTAAAGATGCTGCAGTGTGGGCTTCAGTGCGAGCTACATAAGTGATAAAGTTTCCACAGGGCGGTCAGTTGTGCACTCATGCCTCTCCGTGCAAAACCCTTGCCCGCGCATTCTCACTTCTGTTTTGAGTGAGCTAGCCAGCATAAAACTAGCACAGGTACATTTATATGAGCTACCAATCACACTTCCATCTGCAGTGTGAATATACGTTGATGCCCCTTCACTTCCTATAGGTATTATCCTTTCAAAACTCCCTAGTAAATGACAGACAACAGAGTCTTGTGGCACTTTTAAAGACTAACAGATTTATTAATCGCATTAATGCGATTAATAAATCTGTTAGTCTTTAATGCGATTAATAAATCTGTTAGTCTTTAAAAGTGCCACAAGACTCTGTTGTCTTTCTACAATAGAGTAACACGGCTACCCCTTTGGAATAGTAAATGACAGTCATTACTAATCTAGAGCTAATAAGTAACAGTACATTTTACCCACTTCCTTTCAATCCCCAGAAAAACATGAACCTGGGCCTTGCTCTCTGCATTCTTAAAACATTTTCCCCTGACATCAAAACCCCCCTCCCAACTAAGGCTGTTAGCCCAGACAGAGGTGGAGGGAAAGAAGTAGGGAAAGTTTCTTCCTCCTTCTTAGCTACATCCTGGGGAAGGACGGGAGCAAACAGTGGTCATTTCAGAGTTCAAATGGTGATGAAGTTGTGGCAGGTCTGGAGTTCTGGGCCTGAGTTGCCTTGTTGCTTCTGGTCACTTCCCATAGCCTGAGATGGGAAGTAGGTGCTTGGGGTCCAGTACCCTATGTGGGGGGAAAACTGCAAATGCTGGTCGTAGGTAATCAGGGTAGAAACACTGGTGGGCCTGTTCATTTAGCTTCCACCAACAGAAGTCCTATTACCAGACCTTCCTCATAGTACTTATGGCTGAGGATGGAAATGTCCTCCCCCATCTCCCTCTAGCACACAGGGTATACCTTCTGTCTTTCTCTCTCTTTTTATGGGTGCATCTACACTGGCATCTTAGGTCGACTTAAGGACACTTTAAGTCGACCTACACAAAGCTGCATCCACACTGGGCTTTTATTAAGTCGACTTAAGCGCTTCCTAAAGTCGACTTATTAACAGCTTAAGTTGACTTAATAACACCACCTCTGAAGGTCGACTTAAGCCAGTGTGGATGGGAAATAGCGCTATGTCGACCTTATTAAGTCGACTCAAAGCCAGTGTGGAGAGCTATGTCTACTGTTAAGTCGACTTAACAACGTCGACTTTAAGTCGACTTAAAGTCAACCTTTTTAAGTCGACTTAACAGAGTCAACGTAACTTTACAAGTGTAGACATAGCCAAAAGCACAGAGTCTATCTGTCTATCATCTGTCTATCTTTACATTTAGATACATGTTTCAGGTTTAGAGGAAGTATTTATGTATTCCTCAAATTAGCTGAGAAGTAAGAATTAACTAGATGAGTTGGATTTAGAGATCAGCACAATTCACAAAGAATTAAAAGAAAAGAACCCTCTTTGTCTGGCTGAATGATTTTCAGGTCGCTTTTTATAAACTAGTTTTTCAGAAGTCATCTGTGAAGGTTGATGTAAAGAATTTTTAAAGATAACTAAATGGGATGGAGAAAAGGTTTAAAATCATCGACTGGGGCTGTTGCAGGGGATATTAAATATTGATTTATCTTGGGGTCAGACATACTAAAGAATGAGGTGTGCAGTCAGATCAGTTCATCTGGAATACAAACTGTATAGCTGTATTTAGTACATTGACAATATGAATCTTAAACTGGAAGTGCAGGGTGAGCACTTAATCTAAATCAGTTGGCTCTGCAAATGTTCAGTTAAAAAGAACTTAGCATTTCAGACTGAACTTTTCCTACATTTTATGCTGTTTACATTGGTAATTGTCTGTTTAGCTAGTTCATGCTATATCATAACCCATGCCTCTGTCATGTTGGAAATAAGAACAAAAAGGCACAATTCAAGATTGTTTCAAATTTTGTTTTTAATATCCCAAACTCTGTTGGAAACCAGCTGCAAATCATTCAAATAATCTGGTGTATAACACTTTAAGCAATTTTCTGCTACTTGCCACTGCCTTTGGCCAATCTTTAAGTCATAATATAAAATTTGGCAAAGACGGGACTTAACCAATGAAAACTGATTAAGTTCCCTTTTCAGACATAAATAGTTGCCAGCTAGTGGTATTGGCTAATAGATTTTTTCACTCGCTATATATGCATATGACCAGAGTAGGATATTCCTTTGTCCAAGATGGATATCAAAACTGTAGTTCCCAGATTTTTTTATGCTATATTTGATTTTGTTTGTTTTCTTCAAACATATTCATTTGACAGCTGCAAAGACTTGAATGTTCCATGACTGACAAATATATTTATATGAGAGGCAGTGTGGCCTAGTAGATGGAGCAACAGGAGATCCAGGTTCAATTCCCAGCTCTGCCATTGGGCTGCAGGATGACTTAAGGCCAGTTCCTTCCTGAATCTGTGCCTCAGTTCCCCATCTGTAAAATGATTTACTTGATTTATTTGATAAATCACTTTGAAGTCTATTGATGAAGAGCTAGGTATTATTATTATATTCAAAAGCAAAAAATACATATACCCCTTATTACAACCACAGGGTAGCATCGTCCCCTCTTTTATGAAACATGGAAAGGATGGAAATAGCACAAATATAAGGTAATTTTGGCTGGTAAGCTTAGAAGGAGGTAGGGAATGGAGACCTTTCTGCATGTATATACTGCCCCCCCCATCCACAAAGTAGGAAATGTCTTCCACAGGGATGAGGCATGTTATCTCTATGCAGTGAATCGCAAGGATTTTCTGTGTGTCTTCTGGAGGGCATGGGGTGATCATTTTGAAGTCAGAAGTAGAGATACATGCATAAGATTCAATACAGCCCTGTGCTGAACACCAGCACATAAGCCCCACCTAAGCCCTTATAATATGTCTTAGGTGGGGCTTGTGGTACATGAGCCTTTTCCTATTCCCCTATATGAGGATGAATTTCACCTCTACAGACCATAATTTGATACAGTATTCCATATTGTAAATATTTCTTTTGAAAATAATTATATAATGAACAACTGAATTTAGATTAAGGATTTATTTGCTATTCAACTTATTTAGGGTGTGATCCAAAGCCCACTGACGTCCATAGAAAGACTCCCATTGCTGTAGCTGGTTTTGGATTAGATTATGCATGTCTTTAATTTTCGATGAGTCTTTTCTCCTTACAGACTGTCATGTTAGTGTTTTAATCAGAGAGGAGTACTTTTTATATTAAACAACTCTCACGTGTTGTGAGGAAATTGGACTTCAGAATGTAGGTAGGGACAAAGGCGGAATAAGGGGAAACTGGACCTATGACAGTATGATCCAGAGAAGTGAAAACATAGTCATATATTTGAAAAGAGAGCATCTTCTTTGACTTATTTGTGGGAATGATGGTTTGCCTTTTTTTGGTTTGATACATATACACTAATCATTAAAGAGCGTTTAGCTATTTTCTCCCCAAGTAGAGATTTTAGAAATATGATTTACAAACAATTTAGGCCCTTCTCCTGCAAAGATTTACATTACACATGCTTAATTTTACATATTGTGAGTAGTCCCATTGGCTTCAGTGAGGGCATTTGTGTCTTTAGTCTTTTGCTGTTTTATCCTGGAAGAAAATTAATCCCTATTTATATAGAATGGGCTCCAAACTATTTGGTGTAAAGTTGTTAGAGAGCTTCCCCTGACTTAATCTTGAAGGGCAGGATGAAGAACAAAATGTAGAAGAATTTATCTTTATTAAATGCAGGTGAAAAGAATTACCTCTTTTTAATATAATTTTTTTTGTTCCCAGGTACACTGGGAGATTGATCTTGCAATGTGCCGAGTGTTGCAGTCCTGTAAAGTCAGTAAAGCACTTGGGGATATGCTTAACTTTAAGTATGTAACTAGTTCTGCAAAGTTCTATAAGACTATTTTTGTGCTTAAGTGCTTTGGTGAATCGGGGCCAGAGTGCTCAGTACCTTACAGGATCAAGGCCTAAAAGAGGCAGTAGGTTTCTGCAACCTCAGTGTTATTTTCTTATTGAATTAAAATGAAAGACGGGAGCTAGTTGAAGGGTACATCTACTGCACAGACATTATGTACATCATACTTGATGTGATAACCTCGCACACTGTAATCTTGCCTTCCTGACACAAACAGTAAGCAGCACACTTTCTTGAGGTTGAAATAATCAGAAAAAAACACAGCCGTGATGTGGATACAAGAGGTAAAACACGGCATAATGATGTTACTATCATTGTTCCATTGTCATCCATCCTGATTCTTTAGTGATGTTTGTTTTCTCTCTGAGCATAACAAAGGATGCTTGAGAATAAACAGGGTAAAATGCAGCAAGTAAAATAAATAAAAGAAATACTCGAAAAATTAGATAGGGAAAGCTACAAAGCCAGAAAAAAAAATTGCCCCTTTTTAAATAGAAACACCCCCTTCATCCCACCACAACTACTTGGTCAATATGTAAAATGTGCATAGCATTAAATTTGCAATGAAATGTGTATATATTTTAAAAGTACAGGTTCAGTTCTTTCTGAGTCAATATTAAATAGACTCGAGTTCCCTTCTCCAACCATGCTGCCTCTTCTTTTACTTTAATGCAAATACAGTCAGAGACTTTTTATTTAGCAATACTTTTGTTGCCCTTCTTTGTTTTTTATAAAAGATATACAGAATTATACTAACACTTACAAGGAAATATACATATATGTTAAAGCTGGGGTTCAATTCTCTTTGAACTTTTAGTTATGGCTTAGAATATTACTTTGTTTTCCAAATCAATTAGCCTAGCCCTGATTTTCAGCTGTTACACTTATTGTCAAAATCAAATGTAGGAACGGTGCATTTGTCAGACATTGTCCAGTGGTTATTGTGTCATGGAGGCCGTTTTTATTATAACCTTCTCAATAGCGTTGCATTTCATAATGAAAGACCCTATCACAACACAGACACGCTTAGTGGGAAAATTAAAATAGCTGTGAGAGTATCAAATCTGACTGTCTTAGCTTTTTGCAGGTTTAAAATCTTAAACTTAGCATATATATTTTGTATATGTACTGTTTATAAGACTACATCATATTGGTACTTGAGATGTGTGGCTACTGGCATGTGTATATAATCTAAATTTCTGTAAATCTGTCCATTTCCAGACTCTTGTGGAAGGCAGCTAATTTTGCTTTGTGCAGTTGAGGTTTGCAGTATGCCATAACGAAACTGAAATCAGTGACTCCTTTTTTTCCTCTTCCAGTAAAATTGTTTTTCTTAGCAGAAACTAGAATAGTTTTATTTTTTGTTATATTAATGTGGCTTCTTGCTAAAGAAATGATCTTCTTGTAGTCTTTAAATAATCAGCCTGAAATATTCACCCAATGCTCTGCTTTAGAGAGAAGTGTAGTCCAGTTATTTAAGAATAGTAATGAAAGTCAGAGTCTCCTTAGTTCTATCCTAGCTGTGATTCTCAGATTTTCAGTGAACTTTGGTCATGGGCATATATGCAGATTCATAGCATTATGGCCTCTATTCAGCAACGCTTATCCTGTGAACTCTACAGGAGCAGTGCCAGCTTCTTTCCAGACGTGGGGGCTGAGGTGGGTCAGACAGAAAACTGGGGGAGTGTGCCCTCCCTTGTCACAAAGCCCTGTCCTCTTTTGTGGCCCTGACCCATGGCCAGGTTGGATCCAGAAGCCTGAGCCAGGCAGTGCAGAATGCTGGCTACTTGCAGCCAACAAGAGCTGTCCTGGCAGGGGTGCCCAGTTTGTGGGCCAGCAGAGCTTTGGGGAGCAGCAGCTGTGAGAGGTGGGGCTCAAGAACCCAGGCTGGAATGGGTCAGTCCTGGCCACTGTGGGAAGTCCAGGATCCACACCCCAGGAGCTGGGAACACGTGCTAGGGTCTGCTCTCTGGGCCCCTGGCTCCCTGCGCAGGAGTATTTCTCCACTGCTGCTGGAGCTGGGTGCCCACGAACAGTTGCTTCTCTCTCCACTCTGCCTTCAGAGCTGGGTGACTGAAGAGAAGCAGCTGCTATGGGGCAGCTATGGGAGGGCTAAGGGAAATTTGGGGTGGCTATAGTATTCCCCCTGTGCCACCCCAAGAACTCTAGTTCACTAGAGGAAACTGAGCTGTCTGCTGCTGTGAGTTAATGGAATTGGTCCAGTAGCTGAAGTGTCAAATATTTGTGCTGCCATGATAAAGGTCCTAGGTTAGTACTCAGCTGGCAGGCTATATACGACTCTGTACGTATTCCTGAAGAATATATATGCAGTATCATTTTTTTCTCCAAAATAATGTACTAGCACATGTATGTGTGGAATTAAATGAAAATGTGTTTTCTGAATTGATGCATTCAGTTTCTTCACAGTTACAAGTTACATAGGGCTGGCCTACATAGTTTGTCATTGGTCCATTAAACCCAGTATCATGCCTCTAGCTGTGGTCAATACTTAATGCACCTGGCCAATGATCCACTAATGTTAGATTATGAGTGGGGAGTAATAAGAAGGAGGGAACTCTGATCGATCCCTGCAAATGAATAACTTGCACCTTGCAATGTGAGATTCGGTATTCTGTAGTTTACCAGGTGTTATTACAAATATTAATAGTTTTTAAATTATTCAACTCTTAAAAATCTGTGACAGCTCAGGCTTTGGGCTCCTTCTGACGTCTCGTGAATTCTACTTCTTTATTATAGAATGTGTAAAGTCGTAATTCTTTTTGGTTTTTTCCATATTTATCAGCTGAGAATTTAATTGTTTGTTCCTTTGTTCTCTGGGACTAATCAGTTTTTGTTACTCTAAGACAAAATTCAATAGTTCGTCCATTTCTTTAATAAAATTCTGTCATGTTTCAGTTGAACTCTATAAATTTACAGTTGAATGTTGTGTGAATTTGTTGCCGAAACAAAGAGTTAATCGGAAAGTGTTTGGATACTGCCATGCATCATGCTTTTGTGCATGGATAAAAAGTTGGAAACCGCATAAAAGCAGTAGTTGGGTTACCACACAACTGGATATGCTTAAGTCTGAACGCTTCATAACTCTAACTACTGGGGAGTTGCAAACTTATAAATAACCTTGCAATTGGTTAAAACCTTATTAAAACCATATGGACACAGACGTAAAGCATTTGGTTAAGGGGGTTCAGTAAGTGCAGTAATCCTGTTGAAAGTAATCTGACTGGGGTAGATCCATAGCCTGCAAATGCTGCAGTAGTTAAGGATGTCAGTGTTTAACAGGTAGGAGGAGAGGGACTAATTAGTCAAATCCCATCTAGATGGAAATATTAGAGTATATGATTTTTTAAAAGAATTAAATATATATTCTGTTTTATTTTTAAAGGCAACCTAAAAAGCAATAAAATCCATTAATTTAAAAATGTGTTGAGTTCTATCAATAATCAAAGTATGCACATCTATTCACCTCTACGTTGTCAAGTTCCAAAGGGGTAGCTGTGTTAGTCTATTGCAGATAAACAAACAGAGTCCTGTGGCACTTTTAAAGACTAACTAGAGTCTGATGAAGTGATATTTTCTCCCATGAAAGCTCATGGGATAAATAAATCTGTTAGTCTTTAAAAGTGCCACAGGACTCTGTTTATTCACATCTACACATTACTCTATAATCATGAGTCAGACCCTCCAAAATCAAGCAATATATTTAAAAATCATAAGATTTTTTTTTTATTTTATTTTAAAGACAGTGCAATGGGATGTTGATATTTGCATCCTGGTTTTGAACGTACAGTGTTTGTGTTTCCAAGTTCTTTTCCAAAGCCACAAACTCTAGAAAATTAGCTTTCAAAGATTTGCATGTTTGCCTGACTCCAGAAGCTGAGACTTTGAGACCCAAAACTGTTAAACTTACAATATAGTCATGAACGTTGATAACACTGGGTTTCTACTCCACTTTGATATCCCAGCATCTCATCTTGTCACACTCACAGTGCAGCTGAAGCAGGCAGCCAGGCAAAGCAGAGTTACTATAAGTCCCTTTTAAAAATACATTGCTTGTTTTCCAGTGGTGTTTTAACACAAAACAAAACATTTTAAAATGGGGACTCAGTAGTCTCCTTTCCACTGAGCAGGGCGCATACCTCCAATGTAGTTCATCATAGAACATGAGAGGCGCTGTGAGAACATCTATATGGAGGTAAAAGCCTCAACGCACAACAAAATTGTCCGCACAACAAAATTTCTGCCCTGGAACCTGAGCATGCAAGCCTGACCTAGCTGTGGGTTGTTTATCGCTATTTAGACCTAATCTGTATCACAATAGGTGTCTATAGGTGGGGCAGGGATTCTATTCTATTCTATTCTATTCTATTCTATTCTATTCTATTCTATGTAGCTCTTATGCTGCCTCATTATCAGAGTATCTGAGTGCCTTATGGACGTGGGAACCTTGAAGGAGAAAACTAAAGTATGATTTTAAGTGAGGATACATTAAATTGCGCCTTTAGACTGGCCACTGGGAGCATTGGGTGTGTCTACACTTGTAAATTAAGTCGACTTAAGCCTGCTTAAGTCGACAATTTATTCTGCGTCTACACTACACTTTCCTTAAGTCGACGTAAACAACTGCTTACGTTGACTTAAGGAAAAATTAAGTCGACTTTATTAAACCTCATTTTAAGTCGACTTTGCTGGCTAAGTCAACTTTAGAAAGTCGACTTAGCCAGTGTAGACGTGGAGTAGCCCTAAGTCGACCTTAAGTCAACTTAGGGGGCTCCAGGGCTTCCCCACTGCCCTCCCTGCCAGGGTGGCTGGCAGAGCCACAGCCTGGTGTGCCCCCCCACAGGGCAGGCTGCCCTGCCCACCCTGCCCCTATGCCCTGCCAGGGTCCCTGTCCCTCTTTGCCCCATTGTACCAAGGTACAATGGGGCAAAGGCTGAGCCCCCTGGCACTTGGCAAGGGGTTCCCCCCCTGCCACCATGGACCTATCCCAGGTCCACCTAGCCCCTAGAAGTTGACCTAGGTGTCCAGTGTGGACTCTCTAAGTCGATTTGGCAGGGATCCCTCAAAGTCGACTTAAATTTTGAGTGTAGACATGGTAAGTCGACTTAAATTAACAAGTGTTGACATAGCCATTGTGCCTTCATATTGTTAAAGTTACGTAACTTGACTTGAAGTCAAATAAATTTGGAGTTCATTCATCCTACCTGTACATCAAATACGCTGAAACTTTAAGTAAAATGGTGCAGTTATTAAAATGCTGAAAATTAACTATTACAACAATTTTGCTGTAATTTTTCCCCAGTTTTTCCTTCATCCATGTGCACCCCCATATACATACTTTAAATCTTTAAATGCCTCCTGCCAAAGAGTGATATGATACCTTGTAATTTTAGCCATGCAAAATATTCATGTGAAAATCTGAAACTTGGGACAAACACTACCAAAAAGGTTTGTGAACCTGGGACAAATTTATACTTCCTGTTGTAAACCGTGAGAAATTCTATGATTTTTTCAGTGTTTCCACCTATAACTAGGCCAAAATTGATGGGTTTGGTTAAGTTCTGATAGGAGTTTGCTCACAACTGGAACGCAAAGCAAAACCACATGAATTAAAATGGGAAAAAGGTTTATATGGATTCCTGTGAACTAATGCCACTAAGTTTTTTCTGAGTTCTCCATTTACTGTAGTAGCTCTTTCAGGGATTTTTATTTTTCTAACTACAAATTGATATGATAGGAACCATTACAATATTTCAGATACTATGCCAACACTTCAAATGTATGATAGACTGACCAGAGCCCAAGTAATAGTGCATCATGATATCTATCTTGTGTTTTTAAGACAGAATTTTGGATTGGATGAATAACCTATTTAAAAACAAGTACTTGGATGGTTGAAAAAGATGTGTTTTAAGATTCACCAGTGTATCTACAATACATTTGCTGACACAGTAATTTAATATCTCTTTCAGGTTTTCTGGTATACCTTCTGAATTTCCATCCTTAGAGGTTTCTAAGGCCTGGCTTGACAGAGCCCTAGCTGGGATGATTTTGATAGGGTTGGTCCTACTTTGAGCAGGAGGTTGGACTAGATGACCTTCTGAGGTCCCTTCCATCCCTAATGGTCTCTGATTCTGTGATTTTAAAAGAGGTTCTAGACAATCATCACAAGGACTGTAATATCGGGGGTGCTATGGGGATTTCTCACATGAATCATAACACTATGTCACTAGTTTGTTTAACCATTTTGCCCATTAACGAATGGAAGGCCAATGAAATGATCAACATCATTGTTATAAGGTCAGTGGTTGAACTTCCCACCCATTAAAACACAAAAGTATTTAGGTAAAGCAGAAAGTCAATTTGTAATAATCCCTGCTGTACCAAGATATTGGAAAAAAATTCTAAGCAGTGGGTGATTTTACTTTCCAGTCCTAGATGTTAAAAAATAGGAGGAACTTGGGAGAAAGTTTGGGGGAAATTTACAGTTTGACCTTTGCTAGATAAAACGAGGATGTGTGAGTTCTCACAGAACAATGTTTCCTGATTCATAGCACAATAGAGTGCAGGGTTGGAAGGACAAAGTGTCAGTCTGAGCTCTGAATTGCTTCGTTGTTGTCAGTATAAATCACATTCTAAGGAGACTATAGGATTTTGCTGAGGTGTCTGGGGGATTTATTCTCACAATTCCTATTAGCATTAATAGGGATAGTGTGACTGAATCCCTATTAGTTGTGTTGAAAATTTCCCCTTGATGGTTTCAATACACAGCTGTTTTTTGGTTGTTTTTGACATTCCACTGTATATTAACGGAGTAGACCACGTTAACAAATAAGCCACTAAAGAATTAGTTGGGTGGTTCAGTACAAAGTAACCTAATTGTAATGTATTTTGTATGTAAAGGTGTGATAATTATTTGTAGCTAACTAAAATTGCAACTAAAATACTGTCTCAGAATAAGTAATAGCCCCACAGGCACATGCTCTGTGGCTTCTGTGAATGGCCCATATTAATTCAGACTCTAGAAATTGGCTCTTTAAATAAATGTTGGTAACCGCTGCCAAGTTAAACTATTGAAACAAAGAGTATTACATCATTGTCCAGCCATGTCTACTTAAATAAAATGTATTTGTCTGAAAAAAAAAAAAAATCAGAACAAACCCTTTCACACAAGGATCAGCTGGTAAGTTTAGTCTGAACACACATTTCAGATGTGGAAAAGCTAGCATGTTGAAATAATTTGAGGCATGGCTATAGTCTGATCAATTTTGGTAATCCAGAAGGGAGGGGTGCACAGTGTATTATTACATTTCGTATATTGTTTTTCAAGAGATGGATGCAATCAGTCATCTTCTCACATATGGTTTGAAAAAAACTTGTCTTGCTGGCAAGTAAACTGTTATTTAAGTACACAATCCACTGTACTACTGAAACAGTTTTGCCAAACTTGTCCAAGTAGTCTCATAAGCTTAAAGATGATATAAATATCATTTACAGCAAGTCGTTTACTTCAGACTATATGGAATGCGTTCCTGTTCCCCTGATCTAAGTGTCCCAGTTACATTATGGCCTTTATTGCTTCTGTTTGATGGAATGATCAGTAAAAATTTAATGACACTATAAAATAATAAAAATGCCATTAATTTACCACGGATTTTGGATGCAGTGGTTGTAAAGTTACATTAATAAACAGAATATTTTTTACAACAAAAAGCATTGTTACATGGGAACGTATAAATAACACACATAAATTTAAGAGCAATTTTATTGTTAGCACACACATTATTATGGAATAGCCAATAAGTGTATAAAACATAGTATATAAAATTTTATGAAAATATACTGTGCCCATCAAAAATTCAGCTTTTATCTAAGTGCAGAGAAAAGCCATTATTGTGTGCTTACTGTTTCATTGCTCTTCTTCCAGAAGATCACAATTTTATATTTGTATTTAGTAATTTGAAATTTGCAGCTTTTTTGTAGGCAGGGCCTACTTCTTACTTTCCCCGCTCCTCAGTTGACTAAACCCCTTCCTTTACCTTCTGCACATGCAGGAAAAATTGATAATCCCTGCTACAAAAATGAGGGAAAAGTTGCTAATTTAATGCAAAGTTAAAAATGATGCCTAAGGGGTTGGCTGGCTTGCTCGGTGACTCTGGATATAAGGGATAATAATCTACCAGTCTATCTGTCATCACTGGGGCTGCTCCATCATTGACTGTGATAACATGTGAATGTGATGGATGCCACAGTCTTGTGGCTCGTAACGTTTAACATTCATCAGCTCTCACTAAAGGGGCTTTATCATTTAAATATCTTTATTTAATATGCAACATCTACCTCATACATCATAATTTCAAAGCACTTAGAGAACCAACAATCCTACAACACAGTGGAGCAGACTTTAATTTTTTTAAATAATTTTTATGTTTTTTGCATGTTTGTAACTGACAATGCATAAATAAGTGCCTAATCATGTCACTGACTGAAAATGAAGATTTGGTTGTTGCAAGAAGAATTTTTTCCTTCTTCTAATTTTAAAGTAGTGATTAATTTTTACTGCCTCTTTAACATACACAGAAATGCAGAGGACCCAAACTGTGCTTGAGACAGCTTGAAGCTTCAGAAAAGGTCCCTGTTCCTGCATATTCTTAGTCCCATTGGCTTCTGAGGCTCTACTTCCATGAGTGAAGGTCCCAAGCCCTTTCTTGGAATTACACCATTTGACGTGTAGAGCTTTGTGTGAATATACAGCTAAAGATATGCAAGACAGTATTACAGGATATTGTTCATCTGTTTAGACTTCCAAAATTACCTTATTGACAAGAAGATAAAACCCACACACTTTCTCCAGAGGATGCCCTTTAACTAAAAACAAACAAACATATTAGCTCTTTGTGGCTAAGAACCAAAATTATATATAAGCATAACATGAGAGGGTGTATGTATTTCCAGCTGCACATACATTGTGTGCAGGTGTAATGGGTGTGTGTACCTGTTGTTTATTATTGTGCATGTATATATGATGTTTGTTTATGTGGAAATGGGCTACATAGAATTTATTTTCCTTTAAGAATTGGCTTACACTAGGAAAAGGGCTGTTTTTAAAAAATGTGACAACCAACACATGTTAGAATCCTGGTGTAAGCAGGGTAAATTGAGGGTTCAACATATATTATTTGGTTGATATAAAGTGCAGAAGGATAAGCCCTAAAAAAGGTAAAGTTTGGGACCTAAACAGGTTACGTGTCCCCTTTAATATTAATTTCATAAAAGCATTTCATATAAGTTTTACTAGTTCCTCTTCCAAATTTAATATTATCAGCATATGAAGAATATTTTTTCATTGAAAAAAAATCAGTGACTTAAAAAAGCATAATAGCTGTAATATATTTTCTTATTAATTAAAAACCAGAGGTTATTATTAAATCATAAGTGGACTTCAGTTCTAGAAGAAAAGGTGGTATTGTGTTAAGCTTTCTCATCTTACTATTTCTGCCCTTATCATGTATTTTTCCCTTTTCTCCTTCTATGTCAGAATATTGATATTCTTTCAGAAACTTTTTTTTAACAGAGAATATATTCTGGTAAAAATTCAAAGAGAATGAATGACTAGAAAGATACTTCAAATGTGCATATTGATATATAGCAAGTTCTGTTGATTTTAATAGTAGAAAGGTATTTCTCCTTCTAACCCACACTTAATGGTTGTTCTTCCAAGAATACTTGCAGATACCATGTTAATATTCCTTTAGAAAAGGCCTTAATGCAAATATTTGGAAAGGGAAACTGTGTATGCTAAAGGTTATTCTTCCTAGTACTGATTCTTACTTTTATTTTGAGTGCAAAATGTGAAACCCTAAACCAGCCCCTCTAACAATGAAACAAGGAAGACTTGGGTATAATTGTAGGCCTTGTAGTGTTTCTTTAGTCATATTTCCTCTCAGTGTCTCCTACTTTTCATTTCAGCTTCTTGGCATGTTTAACGTACTTCATCAATTCAACAGATACATTCTATAAGAAAACTACAGTACAAAAACAACTCGAGCATGGAGAATGTTATTCCATTATGAAAATGCAAAAATTACTTGTTAGATGAATGAAAGATTTTGAGAAACTTTTAAAAATGCACTAAGTACTTGGAACTTCTCAGCAGTGTGTTGTGGTAAACCCTGTGAATTGGTTTTGTGCTGTGTTTTCTTCCTGTGCAGATTTAAACATATTCCATGATCTGGAGAATCCAAAGGCTTTCTGAACAATTTGGCTAATGGGAATTAATTATAGAAATATAATGATATTCAAAAAATAATCAGATTAAACAGCACAAATGAACTGAGATTGAACAAATGAGGCACAACAGCCATCAAGTAATTGTATGTTTGGTCTTCAAGAACATTTCAAGTTTCTAAACATCTTGCAGGAGAGAAAACTCATAATGTTTTCTTCTTATGTCTAACATGCTCAGTACAGAACTAGGTCATTGAACAATAGACTGAACAGCATTCAGCACTCTACTTCTGCATAATACATTAAGTATAACATGCAGAAACTGTTCGTCGAGCTGAAAGCTGGTATTTCAAATCTGTAAATTCAAGCTGACATGACATTTAATATTGTTTCATAGTAATGAACAACAAGGTTTCATTCATTCATTCACAAGTACAACATAATACCAAGTTTAGTCTGAAAAAGTAACAACAAGGCAAGAGGGAAAACATGTTGTGTTCCTTCAAATGAGAACACTAAATTAATGATAACCATTGAACACTTAGCTACTGATATACAGTACTACAGAGACTACCATTGTGAAGGAATATTGCACTGTCAATTGTTGTGTTCTTGTCCTGTAGTTGTTTGATTGAAGAACTGGGTTAACACATAAAATACCTCCCTTAGTGTTCATTTTACAGTTCAAGGTCCAGATTTCCTGTGCAGGTTTCCCGCTCTCAAAGGCTTTGTGTTTTTCTCGGAGCAAGCACCATCATCTCTCTTTTTCAATTCCCACTGAGGTTCAGTTGAAATTCCTAGACAAAATAATAGTATCAATTCTGTCATCTAGTATTCCTTCTTTGAATACTTATCTTTGAAAGCCTCTTGCATAAAATTCAGACTTGTGTTTTCTCTGGGGTACAAATACAAACTTGGATCTCTTTGTGGGTGGAAAAAAAAAGTGTTTTTCCCCCTTAAATTAGCGACATGTTTTAATAGGAACTTTTCTTTCATGTTCTAAATTTTAGTGTCCCTCCAATGCCAATTGTTTTTTTCCAGTTAAATCACAAAGTTTAGTGGAAAGACAAGTGTGCAGCATAGATCAGCACAACTTCCTGCTAAAAAGTTTTCTGCAGTTGAATGTAACATCATTTATACATTATAAAGGTGCAGTTCAGCCTAATTTGGAAGTTTCTGTGTACATTTTCACATTGAAGCCTTAGGGCCTGACTTTCAGAACAGCTGAACACTCATAATTCCAAGTGACACTGATGAGAGGGCCTGGGTGCTCAGAACCTCTGAAAATGAAGCCCTCAATGCTATGTTCTAAACTACAATTTTAGTTAAACTTGCTGATTTTATTCACTCAGTGAAAAGAAAAGAAAAGAAAAGAAAAGAACATATGTCTGTATGTAGACACACACACAGGCATACAAATAGAACTAGGATATAGGGAGCATTAATAGTATCTCTCATCTTTTCCAGGAAAGAACACGCTTTGAGAATTTAGGCCCACAGTTAACAGGGAAATCCAGTGAAGATGGGAAAATGGGCCCAGGAGTCATTGACCTTACAAGGCCAGAAGATGCAGAGGGTGAGTTGATTTTATGAATACATTAAATACTGCTTCCTTAATTCCCAAAGTGTGACATGGAATGGACATAACTGTGTGACTCCCAGTATCTTGGGAGGTGTGCAGCTAAATTCTTGGGCACAAATTTAAAACACTTTGCGCATTTTGTCAGATAGTAACATGCACATAGCAAAGGTTACTCTGAGCCAACCTGAAACACCATTTAGGATATGTCTGCACTGTACATTGTGCTTGGTCTGTGGGACCTAGGC
Source organism: Pelusios castaneus (assembly GCA_007922175.1). Taxonomy (NCBI): domain Eukaryota; kingdom Metazoa; phylum Chordata; order Testudines; family Pelomedusidae; genus Pelusios; species Pelusios castaneus. The sequence continues at coordinate 7,777,909 of ML685792.1, read as the reverse complement.
CTGTGGACGTGGTGTTTACAAGCCTGTGCTTGACCATCCACACTGTATTGTAAAACTGGGCCCTGATCCATATCACGGTGCGATTTTGGCAGCAATCAAAGTACTTAAAATACCTTGTGTATCTCCTTCTGATTGCCTACTGCCTATTTACCACTGTGTCTTCAGTGTGCTGAATCGGGGGGAAATGCCTTCCCTTCGACACAGCACTACTCCTTTTGTGGGGGTGCGCTTCCAAGATTGGCTTCCTGATCAGCTGAACAAGTCTTCACAGCCCCAATCAACCAATTCAGAAGATTCCTCTGACAGTGGTGAATTTGCTGCCATAAGAGAAGACCTGCCCTGGGTTTTTGACCGCTGGACTGGGGTCTCACAGTTGTGCTAACAGGGTCGGACTGCATTATTCAGAACTTCTGAATTGCATCTGTGGCTTCACATGTCTCCACACTGCAAAATGGCTTGGACCTGAACCACAGTGGAACACAGGCTCTGACCCATTCCTCCAACAGCATTCTGGGACCTGGGTCTTGAAGGTTTGCTGACCCAAGTCGGATGATAGGTTCTTTGCTAGCTGCTCCCTTTAATTACCATTTGTTGCCTGTGATTGACCACCTAAGTGATCTGGTATTGTTTCTGCTCACTGAATCTTTCTAAACTGGGAAATAAACTATGTTAGTTACAGAAAGAAGTTTTGGATAAATAATCATTCATGTTAAAATTAGTAAAACTCTCAGGAATCAAACACATTTTCACAAGTACTCTCTAATTGTCCAGATACTCATAAATGGAGAATTTCTATCTCAGGGGAAATATTGATATTTTGGCATCTGTTTTTCTATGAACTGGTGTGAAAAGATATGCAAAACATTTCAGTATTAACCTACAATCCACCTGGGGTCCTTCAGTGTGCTATGGGAGTTGGAGTTAAGATGACTTATGCAACATTCTCCTCAGAGGGCTGGGATCGCTAGCCACACTGCGTTTTCCCTGATGTTCTGAAGTCATGGAGTCCCATGATGCATTGGCATCTTATACAGAGGAGAGACCACAGTGCATCGTGGAAAATGTAATCTGGCAAAGTCCATAAGGGAGAATGGGGGTATGAGAAACTCAGATTACAACTCCTGTGAGACACTGATTGTTCTGACAGATGGTGATTAACGTAACATTGATATGAAATGTTTTATTTAGTTTTTCCCAATGGAAAATTGAAAAATTAACATTTTTAAAACGTTGATTTTTTACTGAAATCATATTCACTGAAAAGTATTTCAGCAGAGAATTGATAACCAGCTCTACTCATCAATAAATAAGATGACACCAATAATCACTACAAACAAGTCTTGGCATTTTTATCCATGAAAATATTAATTCATCAGTTTTTGTTCACTCGTGAACTAACACCAGTCCTGTTTGTGACTAGATAACATTACTGCATTATAATTATAAATGTTTTTACATTGTACTTTATGAAGACTGAATATATGTTCTAAAGAAATTAAGAAATATATCTCGAATAGTTTGCTTCCTTATATCTCAAAGAAATAAATCTTAAAAATTAATTCAAAACTCCAGTTCATCAATTACATGTTCATATTTCTTGAACAGTATCAAGTCAGTGCCTCCTAATTTCATTCTGTATAAATGCAGATGATATATTGTAACTAGTTTTTCTGACAGTAGTTGCTGTGAATTGTGCCAGCTTTAAGATGTGTAACTCCTCTTCCATTTAGAGCTAGTGGGGTAGTTGAGGCATGGTGTGGTGCCATTAGGGAATGTGAGTTCATGAATGAATTCAGGTTACCAGCCATAGCACAAGTAACAGATGTCTCTTGAAAGGGGATGCTGGATTAATCCTTTTGCTCTTCTGTGAAAAATAGAGGTGGCAGAAGTTCAAGGGTGTCCTTCTGGCTGTAAAAAAGGTTGAAGTTAAAGCAGATATTGCAGTGGGGTAGATAAAACATTAAAATACCTCTCAAGTTTTGTCCCTTATCTTTGCCAAGCTATCTAAGGGATGACTCTCCCAGCAGAGCATGTGTAAGAGGGGTTCATTGACAATACTGTTGTTAAAAAGCCAATAACAAAATTAGGACCTCTGAAATACTGTACTGTGCAATGGGCTTTGTTAGTCTCTGAGAATATTTACACTTCTTTTCCTAATTGTAAATGAGGCTTGTAGAGATATTTCCAGTTTTTCAGCATGTCACAACGTTTTTATATGTGCTAATAACAGCCATGTCCACTTTACATTTATACCAAAGAGCCTATCCTCGCTACCTACACTACTGTATGCAAATAATCCTTCATGTGGAGTATGGAGTCAGAACAACAAAAGTTTTGAAAAGCAGCTACTTTGCATATGCATCACTGCTTTGTTTATACATTATAGCAAATACAAAAGCCTGCAAAAATGTGTTTTAGGACCGAAGTTTATGAAATCAGTGTCTAAGTGATGCCTGCAAAATTGCACACAATTTTGTTGCACTCGCATTGTACAGCTATATATGCAAATGAGTACTTGGATGCATGACTACCCCTTTGTAATGTCCAAAAAGCCTTTTGAAAATGCAGGAAATGCATGTGTGAGTTTTGCTGACACATCTTGGATGTCCCTGTATAGAAATATGGTTCTTAAAGTCCAGGTGATAAAAAGCATTGATCTGGACGTAGCAACGAAATGCATATGCAAGGATGGATTTTAAGCCACAACTTTGGCTATGTCTACACTTGCACTTTTAAGTCGACTTTAACTAATGAGCCATTAAGGATACAATGGTTGTATTCTTTATGTCCTCATCAGGATACTCCCTGGGACCATTCTACCTGGAAAATTCCTAAACATTAAGGAGACAATGGTTGTTCACACCCTCCCATCTAAGACATTCCTTCAGAATGACACAAGTTAAAGGATGGATATAACATCAAATTCTTAACTTCTAATCAAAATAGAATTCCTAGACATAAACTATATAATCATTCCCAGCAAATGACTACCTTTCTATTGATACCAAACATGACATAGTTCCTATGGATTATAGCATTTATGAGATATCCATAGAAAATAATATCATAAATGCTTCCCTAAATCCAGACAGTGTCACACTGTGCCCACATGCCCTGCCCTTTGGGGGGCATGCCAGGCTCCCCCTGTGCCCCCCCCCGGCAGGGAGGGCATTGGTGTAGTCCTGGGGTAGCCCTAAGTCGACTTAGGGCTACCCCAGGGCTACATTGGCTTAATTCGACTTTAGAAAGTCGAATTAAGCCTGAGGTCGAGTAGAAAGGTGGTTTAATAAAGTCGACTTAATTTTCCTTAAGTCAACTTTATTTTCCTTAAGTCGACTTAAGCAAGCTGCTTAAGTCGACTTAAGCAAAGTGTAGTGTAGACGCAGGGCACATTAAGTCGACTTAAGCCAAGCTTAATTTGACTTAATTTACCAGTGTAGATGCAGCCTTTTATTAAACTTTGACACAGGAAGGGGCATGACTCAGCCATACACCCGTATTCTGCTATACCAGGCATTTCAGTGGTTTCAATTTTGGTATTACAGGTCTCCTTCCATGTAAATGAGCTCTCAGGGTGGGTTATTTCCAGCTTATCCCCTGAAAATTTACCTTGCTATGAATCCTAGAACCCTCATCCTCTTTGTGAGGGTCAGAGAGTACAAAAGGGTAGGAACCTTAAAGTCTCACCCTATCACATGACCTCAAGGCCCATCACCTGGGTCTTTCTTCTCTGGGAACAGTTATTTCTGTATTTTAACTGCACTGAAACCAGCCACCAGTCATGACAGATTAACAGCTGTGCCAAGTACCTCAGTTACTGCATTCCTACTTAACCTACTGTGGCTTGAAGGTGCAGTGAGGTAGATGAAAAACTGCCTAGTCCTCTACTAATTGGCCATGGGAGAAAACAAATTCCTTCTTCATCCCTAAACAGATGGCCAGCTAGACCTGCAGCATCCATCAGGATCGATTCCCATTTCTAGCTGAGTGGGCATGATGGGACTGCTGGGACAGAGCTGAAAGAGGGTCCACAGGGCCCCTGTTCTAGGTTCAGTCCCTGAGCTGAGGAATGCTGCCAATCAGCACCCCTCTTCCCTAGCTCACCAATCGGTGCCAGAGACTCCAAAGAGGTGGGGCAGAAGGAGGTACCTGGGATCCCTCAGTGAGTGTCTCCCTCCCTTGCTACTGGGGCTCTCTTCTTACACTGTTAGCCCTATCAAGTGCCCTTACCTTTATGGAGGTCAGTGGCATGTTGAGATTGCTTTAAAAATGATATCACTGTACCAGTTTTTTAATGGTACATTTACTGGTAAATAGTAAATAGAAGTGGTGAGCCTTTATTTTATGCACTGGGGTTATGGTTTTAGTTTCACATTCAGAAAATGGATAAAATCCTTCCAACCTGTTGTATCGGCAGATTTTTAAAACTTAAAAATTATGAAATGTCACTAGTTCTATTAGAATGCTGATTATTCTATACAGACCTTATTTATTAAGACAGATTTCTGAGCCAAGAACTCCAAATATAGTCCCTTCTGTTTTTCAAAACAATCATCTTTTAAGCCCAAAGAAAATTGCTTATTATAGGGAACACCAAAAGACCTTTATCCATAGTGCTTTGCTCCATGCCAGTATAATAGTATCAGGCAATGATTTCTTTCTACTAATTATACCTTGTATCAATATACAATGTTTCCCACATGGCATCAGCCTGATTTGTAAAAATCAAGAGACATATTTTCTTTTAATTCTAGGAATGCCTGCAATACTTTGTTCTTCAACCAGAAACTCAAGAAATTATAAGTATCTTCTTCAGGGGGCAGGATTATAATATTACAAGTATTGAAGTTTATTACATTTGGCTGTCTTGAGATTACAAACCATGATTATGCAAGGGCTTTGTAGACTCAGGTTTGAGGTGTAATGGTGTTGTTTTTTCTCATTAAACGCTAGTGCACTTACCAGGGGACAGACACACCCTTCAGTGGCAACCTAATGTACAAAACTCTCGTTTAAAGTTTGCAACAGTTGTAATGGTTGTTCCCTCTTCTCACTGAAGGCAAGGCAAGGGCTATAAAAGTTAGCCCTATCAATAGCTAATGAAGTGACAGAGCTACTTCTTTATATACCATCTACATTGAAAAGAGAACCATGTTTGAAAATGATGTTCATACAGGATTTGAACACAGTTTTGTCAACTCTTTAATTATCTGTTTTTTTAAAGAGCTCCTGGAGTTGTATTATTAACTGTAAATCTTATCTTTCATTTAAAAAAAAAAATCAAAAAGTATGTTTCTGGCCCTCATGGTTGCCAAGAAAATCTTTAAGAAGAGATTTGAGTGCCACCTAAAGGCTGAAAAACCAGAAGAGAAATAAAATGAACCATTTTGTAATTAAAATCTCATGATTGCTAACCCAGTAGCATGTTTTTAGGGACCTGACTCATGATATTTGAACACCTGGATTTCGCAGTAGTATAGACAAGACCAAACATCTGAGCCTAGACCAAGGGTTGGCAACCTTTGCCGACCCCTGTGACGGCCCCTCCTTCTCAACCTCAGCTGGTGCCGACGACCCACTCATGGAAAGAAGCCACCTGGAGTGGCTCCTTTTGGCAGTGTGCCCGGGGACCCTATCTCCAGGCACACCATGGAAAGAAGTTGCCTGGAGTCACTCCTTTTGGTGGCGGCACATCACAGAGAGGAGCCACTCTGGGCGGCTTCTTTACATGGTATGCCTGGGGCATGGACATGGCAGGGACCTCTGCATTGCAGCCGCCCCTGAAAGAAGCCACTTGGAGTGTCTTTTGGTGGCAGCAGTGGCAATTTCTGTGGCGCCACAGAGGATGCCGAGTGCCTCTCCAAATGGGCTAGTGTGCCACTGTTGGCACGCGTGCCGGGGGATGCCTACCCCTGGCCTAGACAACAGATACCTGTTTTTGAGTATGGTTCTAACAAAGGTTTTCCCCATTCACAACAGTTAGCCAAACTATGTTAGAATCTGATTCAGCAGCAGCCATATTTAAAACCGGCTTTAACATGTAATAATCAATCAATTTGAAAGTACCTTGAGGATAATAGCCAACATGATTTTGTCACAAACAAATGACTCCAGACCAACTTAATTTCTTCCTTGAACAGGTTCTCTGGTCCAGTGAATATGGGAGAAGCCATTGATGTTGATATATCTTGATTTTAGTAAAGCATTTGACAAAGTCCCAGGTGTTATTTTCAAAAGCAAACTAAGGAAGTATGGTCCAGACAAAATTACTATGAGGTGGTTGCATCAACGTTGAAAGACCGTACTCAAGGAGTTCTTATCAGTTGTTCACTGTCAGACTTGGAGAACTTACTTAGTGGAGTACCACAAGGGTCTGTCCTAGGTCCAGTACTTTTCAACATTTTCATTGATGACCTGGATAAGGGAGTGCAGAGTATGCTTATACCAAACGAGAAGCAACATAAAATCTGTCTTCAGGGAAAAATCAAAGTCTGTAATGCTCTGTCCTCATGATATTGTTCTGTTGGTGGGAAACATAGACCTGTTATCAATGGCACATTCAAAAGTTTGACAGTTTCCATTTGCAACACCTACAACAGTTGCTAGGCATCAAATGGCAGGACTAGGTTTTCAACATGTAGGTTCATTTGGCATGGAGATTCATTTGATCTGCACCCAGTTGAAATGGACTGACCATGTAATTCGTATGTCTGAGAGCCATTTATCAGAGCAAGTTTTATATTCCATATTGAACTACAGCAATCATAAGTATGGAGGGCAGATAAAATGCATCAAAGGTACCATTAATCAAAATCTACTCAAAACTAGCATTTTTGCCCTTTGAGCAGCTGGTGAATGATCATATTGCAAGACCCTATGCTATAAGAGAATCATGAGAAGAATTGTCTTGTGCAGCTGGAGACATAGCACCAGGCATGGAAACAATGTGCTGCTTTATCAACACAGCTAGGGAAATGGCTCTGTGGACAATACAATAAAGGTTGATCTCCCCAAATTGGTCTTTAGATGCCAATTAATACAAACTGTGTTTGTCAAAGCCATCCTTGAACTCAGTGGCTATGTCTACACTGGCAAGTTAGTTTGAATTAAGGAGGCTTAATTCGAACTAACTAAAGCCATGGCTATGTTAGACTTTAGTTAGTTCGAATTAAGGGCTTCCTTAATTCGAACTAATAAATTCGAATAGGGTATTCGAACGAAAGGGTTAATTCGAATGAACTAGTTGGAATTCACCAATGTGGCCATGTTAATTCGAACTAATTTCTTAGTTCGAACTAACCGGCCATTGAAATGAATGGGGATTGCTAATTTGAACTAACTAAAATTAGTTCGAATTAGTTAGTTCGAACTAGCTAATTAGAACTAATTTTAGCAAGTGTAGACATAGCCAGTGTGACTAGAATCATTACCATCATGCTTATAAAATTTGCGGATGACACTAAGCTCTAGGGGTTTGCTAGCACCTTGGAGGACATAAAAAATGACCTGGACAAATTGGAGATTTGGTCTGAAATTAACAAGATTAAATTCAATAGACATAAGTGCAAAGTGCTACAATTAGGTAGAAAAAATCAAATTCACAAATACAAAATGGGGAATAACTAACTAGGGAGCAGTACTGTGAAAAATAATCTGGCGTTTATAATGGATTACAAATTCTATATGAGCCAACAGTGTGATGTAGTTGCAAAAAGAGCTAATGTTATTCTGGAGTGCATTAAACAGGAGTGTTGTATGTAACATGTAGGAAGTAATTGTCTTCACCACTGTACTCAGCATTGAAGAGGCCTCAGCTGGAATACTGTGTCAATTCTGGGGTGCCACCTTTTAGGAAAAGTCTAGATAAATTGGAGGGAGTCCAGAGGAAAGTAACAAAAATGATAAAAGAAAACCCGAGCGAAGGGGTCTTAGGAAACCTGAACTATGAATAAAGGTTAATAAAAAACTGAGCATGTTTAGTCTTGAGAAAAGAAGACTGAGAGGGAACTTGATAACAGTCTTCAAATATATTGAGGGCAGTTATAAAGATGTCTATGATCAATTGTTCTCCACATCTATTGACAGTAAGACAGGAAGGAATGGGCTTGATCTGCAGCAAGAGAGATTTTAAATATTAGGAAAACCTTTCTAGCTATAATGATAGTTAAATATTGAAATAAGCTTTCAAGAGACATCGTGGAATCCCCATTATTGGAAGTTTTTAAGAACAAGTTAGACAAACACTTGTTAAGTATAGTCTACATATACTTGGTCCTATCTCACTGCAAGGGGTTGTATTAAATTACCTCTTGAGGTCCCTTCAAGCTCTACTTTTCTATGATTTGGTGTTTTTGTTAAAACCAGTTCCCTTCTCTGTGCATACAGATTGTTGGGTTTTGAGAATCTTGGTTCAAGTCCTAATGGAGACATTCCTCACATAGGTACCCACTTTGTCATTCAAAATGTTAGTCTTGTGCCTCTTCTATTGAACCAAAGGCCTTGGTATATGTGACTGCTAATGTAATAAGTATTCCAAGTGTACTCAATACTGGAACAGCTCCTGCTAACTGTGGGCTTGTGGTCAAATGCTTTGTTAATATGCAGAAAGTACATTAAGGTCTCGTCCTCTTGTGGATGGAGGCCTGCAGAAAAGATGTAAGTGCTTCTGTTAGCAACTGATGTTTTTTCTTTAGCTTAGGTAGTAAAGTTGTTGCTTTTGATTTTGAAGATCATTGTTTCAAATCTCAATGGAGGTGTGATCCTCACTCATGCAAAAGAGTTTTTTGTGAGTAGAGCATGGGCTCAGAGGAACAATTTATGGCTTGTGTTCTTGGCTTTGCTGCTGACTCATTGTCTGACATTGCATAGGTGAGGTAATGTCTCTGTGTCTTATTTTCCCATCTATGAAATGAGAATAATTATACATAAATGCCTTGTAGCTGTACAGCAAAGCTAAATTACTTAATATTGATAAACCCAGTGGTGACTTTTGGGTGAAGAGTGCTATATTGGTGCAATGAACAGTTATGAAAACTATCACATCTTGTACCCTACAATCAGAGACGTGTGAGTTACTTGTGTGGCCTCAAAATTTGCCAGTTGGGCAGCTTGTGCAAAACCCTCCTCACTGCAGAAATCCATTATTTTTTGGGGGGGGAACAACTTTTTAAATTCTGGGCAGTTTTTGCTTGTCTTCCCCTCATTCGTTTACAAGGAATCCTAGCTGTGTTCAGTGAGCATGCTTGGTACCCATGAGAAGGAGCATGCCAGCCAGCTAGAGTTTCACAAAGATACTTAGGCAAGGTCTACAATGGTGGCAAAATTTGTCAGCATTTGACGGGATTTGCGTAAATCCCATTGACTTCATAACTCCCCTTTAGTGCCCCATCTTCATTGCACTGTGCCACTTGAGTGCTGGTTTTATTAAGTCAGTTTCTGGATCAACTGAGTATATCTTAATTGACCACTTGAAAAATTGATCTGATGGCAGTGACTTTGCCGCCATCAGTATAGACATATCCTTAGTGTCAAGGAAGCCAAAGATCAGCCTGGAGACTGAGCTTGTCAAGAGCTGTCAGCATTCTCCCAAGGGCTATGTCTATGCTTACCAAAGTTAGTTCGAATTAGTTAATTCAAACTAACTAATTAGAACTAATTTTAATTAGTTTGAATTAACTTAATTCGAACTAGCAAATTTTAGTTCGAACTAAGCAAGTGCCAAACATGGCACTTGCTTAGTTCGAATTAGTCAATTGCATTGAGCTCAGTGTGCCGGTTAGTTTGAACTAAGCGCTTAGTTCGACTAACATGGCCACATTGGGTTAATTCGAACTAACTAGTTCGAATTAACCCTTAGTTCGAAAAGTATAAGCGAATTTATTAGTTCAAATTAAGGAAGCCCTTAATTTGAACTAATGAAACCCTTGAGTGGCCAAGGCTTGTTAGTTTGAATTAAGCTTCCTTAATTCGAACTAATTTGCCAGTGTAGACATAGCCAAGGACTCCAGCTTTTCTGAACGTGTTGTGACTGACTTTTCCCCTTTCCTTTAGTTTTTCCATGCACCTTCTGGTAGCCAGAAGGATGGGATCAGAGGCCCGATCCACGAGAAACTGATTAGAAAGCCCCTTCTTCCTCTTTCCCCACACTCTCACTCCCCAGTCCCAAATTTTTATGGCACACCCATATTGAATCCTGAATGGAAATTAAGAAGCAGCCTAAAATACATAGAAAAACAATCACTTGGGTTTTCAAATGATAGTATATGATAAATATAATACACTTGTTTAAAAAGATCTGCTTTTCTGAAAGATCTTTTTGTGCCTCTGCGCTGCCAGAGAATATCCATCTTCTAGTTTGCTCCAGAATTCCACACTGGAGGACTGCTGAAACCAGAGGGATTTGGTGCAGAATATAGCACGCTTTTCAGTACCCAGCTCTATAAAAATAGTAGTGGTCAAATAGATGTGGTTAAATAGATAGAACTGCAGAACAGATATGTTCTGGAAGACTGATTATATTATTGGAGAGAATATGTTATAATGTATCATATTATTCATGGAAGCCTACTTTCTGTGATGAATGCAAATCTTCTTTGCATTAAGGCAAAGAAAAGTACATTTTTATCTCATAACATAAGCATGCTGCAGCTAGACACAGCAGAACTATTCATTCAAGCTGGGATTTTCAAAAGGGCCTACAGGAATTAGGAACCGAAATCCCATTAAGGTAGTTGGGTGCCCAACTCTCTTAGAATCCTTTGAAAATTCCGCCTTCAGTGAAGTAGGTCCTATTCAGCCAGTGACGATCTAATTTATATATCTTCTGTCTTGATTTTTGCAGTTCACTCCAACCCATGGTATCTTAGTACCTCTGATTTGGTGTTTGGTGTTCGCAATATTGTTATGAATTGTGGGGCATAATCATTGCAGAGCAGGGTGGCACATTCACTGAATACGTAGCTGGTGGAGAAAGACATGTCATGTTTGGGTTCAGAGCAGATATAGCTAGTCTCCAAGACACCAGGGAGCAGGTGGAAGGTTGGAGCAGCAGTAGTACAGGGGGAGGGGGTGAAGGACAGGTAATGTACCTGTGAGGGAAAAGATTGTGTTGGCTATGGAAAAGAAAGGAATTGAGGGATATATTGGTGAGTTGCATAGGGAGGAGGCGTGAGTGTGGAGAAGTGGTGAGGGGAAAAAACAGGTACCTTTGTATCTCCAACTAACATCTTGCTCCCCAGATATCAGAACCCCACTGTTCACTCCCTCTGTATCCTGCACAAATATACGCAGGGACAGGTGTCCCGGTTTGCATTTCAGAGTGATGATATGTAAAGTGAAAACCTCTTAACTAAACACACATTTGCAGTATCCCTAAAGTTCCAATATGCTGTTAATGCTGCTGAGCATGATGCCTACTACATTCTCCTCGTAATAAAGCAACTGTTCCTGCAAAAAGGTGGGCATCAAAAATCCTCTTGTGAAAAAAATTCTTTTTTAATTCCACAAAAGGTCAACTTGGACCTGTCAGGGAGAGGTAAATGAAACACATTTTCTTTTTATGTAAGCACATCAATCTCGGCACCTTGCCAACACAATCCAAAACTGTGAGGTAATATGTTCAACACCCTACTATGTTGAGGTGTAAACAGCAGGTACTACATGCATTACCAAGCATTGTCTACTTTTGTGACAGTGCTTCATAAATACTGTAGAAAGAATGCCTCTCTATTCCAATATTTGTCACACATAAATATTTGTAATAGTTGCTATGGCAGTTGAGAAACGAAAGATTAAAATCAGGAAATGGTGAAAGCAGTCTGTAGACAAAGAAGTGTTTCCAGAGAGAATACAGAAAGCTCAAACCTTAGATGCCTTGTCCCCTGTAGTATCTTTATCTGCCTTCGATAAAGTAAAGTCCCCCAAATGTGCCTTTGTTACTTCAAGAGGAAATCACTTCTTAATGTCTGAGTCATAGGGCTGATATTAAGAGGCAGCATCCAATAACTGGGTGCCATTTGTAGTGCTTAGGCATCTACCTGATTGTATCTGAAATCTGGATGATGTGCCTCAATGACAAGGACGAACTAATAATTTGCGAAGAATTTAGGGAAAAGATGACAGTTCCATAGTTCAATTGAGGGGACTGAGACCTAGGTCCTGAGTCTGATTTTGTGCAGGACAGTGTAAATCGGTGAGCAGTCCATCAAACTCAGTGGAGCTCCACTAATGTAGATGCATGCAAATGAGATGAGAATCAGGTCCATTGCTTTGCTGAAGGTAGTGGCTTTACGGATGAGGTTGCTGCCAATCCCCATGTACAATTTATGGGACAATTTGGGCAGTGGGGGGGCTCCCAACTAAAGTGATTAATCTGAACTTCGGGGTGTAGACTGATTTCCTGCTACTCTGAAAACTACCCTCTTCCAGATACCAATATTTTAACATGCAGGATGGTTCTCCCTTTCTGAATTATAAATCTGGCAGTGCTACACAAGTGTTACCTTTAGATTTTCAACTGTCTTTGTGGGTTTTTTTCCTACTTGCTAAGTGCAAGTATTTCTTCTATGCTTTTATAATAGCACCTTTATGTTAAAAATGATTATAGGAGAAGTGCTAATATTACACAGCCACCGTTACAATGCTCTGAGTATTATATGGAGGTGCCCATTAGCGCAGCTATAGTTAAGGGCTTGTCACAATTTCCATTATATAGTAAACCATTATTTTCAGGAATTTAGAATGAGGCTGTAAAAAATAACTTGAGGCTGAAGTTTTACACAGAAAGTCTCAGCCCATGAGAAAATTATTGTCACAAATGTTGAAGGCAATCAGTCTGCTCACCCTATTTTTAAGTTATGGGAGTGAAAAATTAATTATAGTAGTTCCATGATTTAAAACAATTTTTTCACACTCTGCAGGCTAAATTACTCTTGGAAGGGGCTGCCTTTTATTACCCTATGGGCCAGATGCTGAGTCCTCCCTAAATCTTCTTTGTGCTGCTCTAATGATGCAAAAGGATCTCAGAATTGTCTCGTGCAGGAAGATGAGAATTCCCTCAGCAAAGGGGAAAACTCAATAGGTTTAAAGCCACCTTTATACCATCTTCTCTCTGCCCCTTTAAGGATGGGTAACAGGATAGCATCGGGATGAAGAACTGTGCAATCTGGCTAATCTTGAGTGACTAGAGTTGTCTAAAAAAAAAAAAAAAAAAAAAAGCCAGTCCAGTTGCCATAGCCCTTATACCGCTCTGAATTATAATGGCAGTCATTTTGGCCGACACCAGTATCAAGATCTTGGGAATGGAAAGCTGGTGTATAGTCACTTCCTTCCCCACTACTGAGCTGTACTGGGCAGCTTACCCCATGTGCACATCCAAGGTAAAATTTGGTTTCTAGAATACAGGATTTTCTTCATTTCTTTGAATGTAATGTTCCAAGCAGTTAAAGGAGAATGTGTATTGGGCGTATTTGAATATCTCTCATTTCCTTAAAATATTAAATTATTTTATTTTAAAGTTTAGCAACTAACTACAGATCAAAAGTTACATTTCAAATTCTCATGCAAAATAGAGCTTGCAAAATTTGTATGGACAGCTCTTGAACTGTAAAACCCCATTTTTTAAAAATACAAATCAGGGAAATGCAAATGGATATTTTCACATGCAGTTCCATAGATTGTAAGTGTAGTTTCCCATTTTTGCTCACAAATCCTGGTTAGATAGGTGCAATCCATTTGAAAAATTATCGTTATGAGTTTTCCAAAGATTTTCTAATATGTATTAATTTTTAAACTCATACCCTCGCACTACAGCTGCTGCTTCTCTTTCATCATCATTTATTGCTTATTTATTATATATTGATTATTATAATTATTATTACCACTCCCTAAATGAGCTGGGCAAAAGGAAATGAGGCACACACATCCTGCACCTAAATATTTGCAGTCTAATTATAGATGTGACAGAATTAATGAGAACAGCAAACACTGGATAGAAGAGGATTACTGATATTGATACACAGAATTATGTTATATGTTAGCAAGTGTCAAATCCATTCGTGGATTGAATGCCATAAATGAGCCATTAATGTAATGATTTCAAAATAGATGTTAAAATATTTTAGCAGAATGCTTTGCATCTCAGAGTTTCTTCGATACTGACAATTATTCCACACTGGAGGACACAACTTTATGGAGTTTGCTCTTCAAATTTCTGTGTGGCTCAAAGGCTTTTCTCTCTCACCAACAAAAGCTGGTCCAATAAAGGATATTAGCTCCTCCACCTCATCTCTGTAATGTCTTGGGACTCACATGGCTACAACTACACTGCATACAGACTCTCTCCCAGTCAGTCAATGGAGAATATCTCCCTCTAAACCTTGCTGTAGTTTAACTATTTTAATTCATATTTTTGCTGTACAAGGCTAAGGCAAGTTGATTATGAAAAGTTTTCAGACTCCTTTTTTCTTCAACTGCACTTAAAACAAAATACATATCAAAGTTGAAGTTGTGCCGCCGTTATTCTCTAGAGTCAATTGTCATCCTTTGTTTTCCATCTTAAAATAAAAGAAAATAATGGGCAAGACATGACTGGGTCCAATCCTGTGGATCTTGTTTTGGCAAACCATTGTTTGATGTCATGTCCGACTAAAGACTGTAAAATATGGCCCTATGTTTTAAGAATCAGTATCATACTTTATAAATCATATAGTTATCATGTTAGGAGATGTTTGAATCATGCTGGTAGCAGTTCTACTGATGATATAATGGCTCTTCAAGGGCCATTCTGATCTCAAATAAAATCTCTCTTTCATCTGAATTAGTGTTGTTATGGCTTTCAATTTGATTGGTATAGTAACAATAATGGCTTAGTTGTCATTATAGTTATTCCAAAAAACAGCAACTAGAATATCACAGGAGAGTGCCGTACACCTTTTAATAATAGTAATAATAACAAGCATAATGAAGTGCTATTCATCTGCATAGCTAATCTGTGAGAGTTATTACTTTGTTAATTTCAAAGGAAGCATGAAATGAAAAAATGATTTTGGTAGGGAAGCAACGTATATAATGGTTAGGCTTGCTGATTGAGAATTCCACTTTACTCCCTGGCACTAGGTAAAATGCATAACCTGTAACTTATGTTTGCCTCACTTTGTCCCTCAAGGAAATGGATTTACTGATACCTACTGCAAGAGGAGACTTTTGTTAATGTTTGTAATGTATTTTGAGAACCTCAAATGAAAAATGCCATGTGAATCCAAAGTCTTTTTATTACAGTTAATTCATTTACTTTCCAGAAATATAAAATCAAGGCTATTTCAACATACTTCTTTATACCTAGAAGTTTCTCAGGTCTCCGAAGACTCATTTTTCATTCCATTTGTGCTACAGTATTTAGGAATAACCTTACCATTGTGGGCTTAAATCAGACCCTGCACAGTAATTCAACACAGTTCTGTATTATTTAATAGCTGATTGCATTGTTTTAGACTGTATAGTATGCCACATTTCAATAAGGGTTAGTTTTGCCATAAAATGTGGTCAAGAAGTCTAAACTGTTTTTGTAAACCATCAAGAAAATAGCTGCATTTAAGGGTTTTGATTCATTTCTACTCTGTGGATTTGAGCAAAATTGGTTACTGTTTGTGGAGGTGATAATAGCCTATTTAAAAATATTGTTTCAGAGTTTAAATTCAAGTCACAAATCAGCACTTACGCTGTTGAGTGAACTGCTGCCACCGATAAAACTTAGAAGACTTGATTTTATTTTACACACCAAAAAAGTCATCGTGCACGTCTCATTTTTTTACTGGAGAAAAAAAGCATGCAAGTTGTGTAGGTGTTTAAGTACATCGATGTGCTATTTTAATTAAGATAAAGCACTTTGTTTGCATATGTAAAGCAAATGTAATAAAAAGGAAACTCACTGCCCCCAAAGCTGAAAACAAGGGACTTTGGAAAATATATGCTGATATATAACTGGCTAGAATTTCCTTCATTTTGCAAAGCCACGAGCCACATGCATCAGCTCACCGCAAAGTCATTAGGTCTTTTTAAGCTCAGATGAAAAACATTAACAAATACCACAAAAAGCTTTAGTATGGCCCCTTTGTTCATTCACATATGGCAGTTTATAACTCCTGCGCCACTTGGGTCGTGTGTTTGTTTAAGCTGCCTCCATCAGGCCAGCCCTGAAAGAACAAAAGACATCTTGAGCGATCCTAAGCAGGAAATGGTCTAATCTAAACATGGTTTGTGACACTATAAGTAGAATAGAAGAGGGAGGGATTGATTAGTCATTAATGTCCAATTGACTCCATATGGATGTTGCAATAATAAGGCCCTTTTCAGTGCAGTAGCAGAGTTATTGAATTAGAGGTTTATGTTTCCTCAGAGCTGACCTTAGGGAATTCCCGTTTGGTTCTTCTTGTTGATGTTTAAAGAGAATGGAGTCTCTAATAGGAAAAATAGAAGCCTTATTTGCAGTAACACTTGCTCACAATATCATAATTGGGTGTTGTATTAATGTAACAAAGAGTTTTTAACCTCTATTACACTGTATTTTTAATTGTTGGTATTTACTTAGCATGCTTTAATATCTTTGGAGATGAAATACTGCAGCGCCCATTAAAATGTTACAATTAATTTAATAAATCAATCATACTCTTCTCAGGTTCTTTTCCCTTCCAGGCACCAAGTGCTGTTCATGAGAAATATTGGACCTTAGAATCCCAGCTGAATAATATTTATTTAGTGTTTGGCATTCTGGTGACCAGACATTGCCATTCAGGATACCTGTGCCTCAGATGACTAGATACCACATCCCTTGGGCCAGTGTGTTCTCTGTTCTATTGTTAGCATTGTGGAATGTCACACACACCAGACAATTGGTGGGAGTAGAATTTGACAGTGGCTCTTTAAGTACCCTTGTATAGTCTGCCTTCTCTGCTAGTAATAAAGTGTCATCTGCATGTGGATGGGGATATAAAGAAAATAAAGAGATAAAAAGGTAGAGAATGGATAAGAAATGTAGCTATAACCCTAGGACCTTAACTTATATTCTGCTACCAAGCAGAAACTGATGTCACATTTTGCAAAATCAGCCATATGAATTTGTATCTTAACATATTAATTCAAAGAAATGGTATTTGTTGTATTTTTCAGCTCTCTAAAGCTTCTGCCCCTCCATTAATTTCAGACGTATTTTGGTTTTAATGCTTATAAAAATATCAGACTAGCTATTCTGGAGACTGCCATCCTCTGTCCACAGAACAGAGAATTGCAAAGCCATTTCTTTCACTGTATCCTATTTTGTCCTTACCCATACTCTGGAGTTATCCGTCTCTAAGAATAAGGGTATCATTTCAGTTTCAAGGCCCATTTAGTCCTTGGCATCTCTGCCGTGACCAGCAATGGTAATGCTCATAGTCCTATTGGGATCTAGTTTTTATGGTCAAATTTGTTATTTGGTCAAATAAGAGGGCAGGGCAGCCCCTGGGGGTTGTAAAGGATCAGGGAGATGTTGAAGTGGATAGGAGTTTTGTCATTAACTTCATTGGAGTCAGGAATTCAGCCATAGAGTAGAAGACTGTCCCTTTGCTAAAGAGCTCACAATCTAAAAGACAAGGCAGACGAATAGATACAGGCAAACAACACATTTAATATTATGGTATAATTTCTCCAACATCTCACATGACAATATTTTTCCCCGCTCTCTCCTCTGTCCAGATGCTGCTGACAAACTCCTTCCCAGTCCTCATTCACTTCAAGTGCCCGCCTACTCCCATATCCAGCCCCCTAGAAAAAAACTTTGCCTCATCTGGTTGTAGAAGATATTTTGAAGTTTAAGTGCCTGGTTGGATCAGGGCCATAGTATTTTAGTTTCTCCTTCATTTTGTGCTGTCCTTTAACTATGTATAGATTTCATACTCTAATACTGAATTTAACTCCTCCAGAGGAGTTACAAACTGTTCATCTACAAAAAGTAATCACTCTCCTCGAGTCTGTTTTTAGTTTTGTATTATCACATCCTTGGTTTGGCTCAGCAGAAGCTGAAGAGCAGGAAAGCAAAGCAGCCCTCCACCTTCAGAAGCTGAAAGTGTCACTTCCAATATAGCCCCAGCCTCTCCTGGGTTGAGGAATAGATTTTCTTGCCAACTAAGCCAATAGGGCAGCCAAATTTTATGCTTTTGCAACAATTTTGAATCCCAACCAAACTTCTCATTCTGGAAGTCAAATAGTACACTAGTGAATGGCTCATTAGTCACCACAGCCAGACAATTGTTTTAACTTTCTCCTGTGTTAGTAGTGTACTTCATATATGTTATTTTGCAGAGGGATTTTATTAGACAATGGTGAGCACACTCTCCCTCTGAACCATAACTAAAATCCCTACCTTTTTACAGTTTTCCATATCTTTTGTTCTTCAAATTCCATAACAGTCTTTCTTTTGTTTCTGGATCACTCCTTATTGTAACTATCAGCACAAAACAAGAACATGGCTTGTAAAACCTGTTGAAATTCTGTATGTGGGTGAAAGAGCTTTTTTGATGTTTGATTGACAGTTTAAAGTCACTTAGAGCTGACTTGCAGTTTGGAGCATTGTTATAGGTTTCAACCTGCAAGAATGTAATTTTACATCTGTGTCTTTTATATCATTAAGGTCTTGGTTACAATCTCAGTGAATATTAAGAATTTTTGCTCTCTGATTATAATACCTTTTGCAAACAGAAGAGTTTCTTGTAATGTACAGTATATTGTACATACCCCTGCAGTTGTGGGACACTTAGGACAGACAAATTCTGTGATGGTTAATTATTTTTAGAAGCTCATTTTGCACAGATTCTTTGTGAAAGCCCTTGGGCCTAGAGGCAAATAGTCACTCAAAGATCAAGCAGAGTGAAGCTCAACTTTTTTTGGCTGCCTTCTCAAGTCTTCAGGTATTAACTTGCTCACAGCAGATGCAACTAGAACTTCATATCCATTTTGGGATGTTTGCAGTTTTATCATTCTAAGTAAGGATTGTTTCCTAACAAAAATATTACATTAAAATAGATTATGAGGACTATAGTTTCATCTTCCTACTCCAGATTATAATCCTGCCAAATGAGAATTCAGTCCTACAATCCTGATAACAGCAAAAGTCCCACTGAAGTATATTGGACTTTTGCCTGTAAGAGACTGTGAGGATCAATCCAACACTTCATTTGAAACACTTGAAGACAAACTCATCAGCCAAGTCTATGCATTGGTGGAATCAAATATTTCAAGACGTGTTTCCTAACAATGCCAACGGTAGATAAACACAATAGCTTGTAAATAGCATGGTGTGGCAGTTATGTAAATTAAGACATGATTTTCTAATTAAATCGTATTTTAAATCCTAAGATTTTTTTAAAAGATCAATTTTGAAATTTGTGTAGTGTTTGTTTATTATAACGGATACTTCTGCTGGCACAAAAGCTGACCATAAGAAGGGAATTCAATGATTTACTTTTAGACAATATATGATACGTTAGAGTGGTCCAAAATAACCCTATTTCATTTATATATAGTGCTCATGGTTTTTTCCTCATACTCCTATGGTGTTATATTAGCATGTTTTGAATGCAGTTGTGTTAGATTACTTTAGTTTGTCTTTATTTAATTATTAATCATTATACTGTAATTACAAACATAAGGAGCCAGATGCTCCCCTCTGCTTATGATGCTAGAGTGAAGCGATATCACTGGAAATATGGCAGGGAGTGTAAAGTTGGGAAGCAATGTCACCTATCTCCTGAAAACAGGGAAGCCTCCCTTTTGATCTGCTGCAAGGTAGTAATGGGGAGGGAGATTGTGAGGCTACCAGAGATGGGCCAGTAGATCCACCAACATGTGGATCTACAGGCCTAAAATCTGATGATAGGGGAGAGCCCCACATATAATGATTAATGTCAGTGCAGTTGTTATGAAGCCACCTGCGCCACTAGTAGATTAGACAGATTTGTTCCCTCTCTCCTAACCTTTTTTAGATGTTCTGTGACAAATCAATTTATATAGTGGTTGTAGGGGGTCTGAGTGTAGCAATTGGCCCAAGATTAATAGACCCTCCCTTTCTCCATTTCAGGTAAACTGAAATTCTTGAAAGGTATATGGCAACTCCCTCATGATTTGGCCCCCCCCCCAAAAAAAAAAATTCCTGCCATTTGTAGTCTCTTCAGTCTGTACCAGGCTTGAGGGACATTGGCAGAAAGGTTGCTAGGAAACTCATTGGCACCAATTCAGCTAAGTACTTAGGCATGTGAGTTGTTCCAAGGGCCATTCATGCGCTTTGTTAGGCATGTGCTTAAGCACCTTGCTGAATTGGGACTATAGCAAGGAAGCATGTTCATGAAGATAGAAGGTGTAAGATCATTATATATGTCATAGATCAGGTCCTCTGTGCCTGCATTTATTCTCCGGGGTCCACCAAGGTCACCCGGTTTCAGGGTCCTTGCTCCTTCCCAGTCACTATCTTAGGAAGAGACTCATGTGTTCCTCCCTCCTAACTGGGGTTTTTCCTGGCTGCACATTCTCCTGTCTTTGTGTATATTCCCTGTCTATGATGAATATTTCCGCAAACCAAATTGCCTAAACAAGCCAAAGTCTGTGCTTTGTTTTCTTTTTAGAGGATATGAACAACTGTGATTGCCATCAGTCACAAATTTCTACACATTTCTTTATAAGCACATATGTTTATTCTTAAAATGAAAGCATTAAGGAGAAAACATTAAAAACAATAAAGAAACCTACACTCATGCTAAAACGATTACCAGAGGTGCCCCCAACCTCAGGTTCTGTTAGGTGTGAGTCCTTCAAAACCTATAACTGGGTTTTCATTGTGTTTACAGGTTTGTAACTGTCTCCAATTCAGAACAAGAAGAGCCATGAATAGTTCAGGCTACGGTGACACTCAAAAGTTAAATTGACCCAGCTGTGTTGGTCAATAGTGTGAAAAATCCCTACCCATGGTTCAGCTGACATAATCTTTGGTTTAGACAGTGCTAGGTGGATGGATGTTCTTCTGTTGACCTAACTACCACCTCATGGGAAGATGGATTAACTATGCTAGCAGGAGAACCTTGCCTGTTTCTGTTTAAGTATCTACAATGAACCTTTGCAGCAGTGCTGCAGTGTTTTAACTGTAGATGAGCCCTTATATAGCTTGGATCTTTGATTATGGTCTTGGGTAACAGGTGATTGGCAGGCAAAAGCTTGCTCCTAAGGGCATAGCTTTCAAATACTATGTTTTTGCATAACCAGAGGGGGAATTTGCACATATCTTCCCATGACATATCTCCCAGGAAATTCACTTCATACATATGGTCCCAGAAGTCTATTCTTGTCTGACACGTCATTCAATATATACCTTACATCACATCTCCACCCAGAAAGGTTATATACAGTCACAGCCCACAATAATACATAAACTTTATATTTAGTACAATGGTTCCAAAGAGACTTAAACTTAATTCAGTAAAGATTTTCAAGGCTATTTCAGGAAATTGACTTAGCTGTCACAGTATTAACTGCTGAGCATTTTTCTTTTCCATGAGCAGAGCTGATTGAATAACTTGTTGCAAATTTTGACAATTTTATATAAAATAATTATTCATATTTTTTTCATTTGTCAGCCAGTTTCATAATGCTGCATTGTCATTGCATAGTTGCAAATCTTGGTATTTTAAAAATGGAATAATTATATACGTAATTATATCTACATTTTTCTGTTATTTGTGTTAATCCTACATACTAAAATGAAGTCACTAAACACAGTAACATAGGAAATCCCAGTGAAAGTATCATGAATTTAAAACAAATATATATTCTCTTTGAGATGACATGCAGGAAGAGTCTGATCTAAAGCCTATTGAAGTATGGAAAAGGCTCCCTTTGACTCCAGTTGCCGTTGGATCAAGTCCTAAAAGCACATCTTTATCTTCTCCCACTGAGCAAAACCACTACTCTCTATTGCAAGAGAGTGAGAGACCCGCAATAGTAACCATCTGTAAATGCTAAACACCTGTGGCACAGTAGTTAACTCAGAATAAGATTAAAATATTTTTGCATCTGACATTTGCCACAAACCTGTCTTCTTTTATGCGCACACATGTAAGTATATAAATTGCTGAATCAGTGTCAGTTGTAGAGTAATGGCACTGAAGGCATCATAAATTTCTGTGGTGATCCTCAGGAGAAGACACAGTCATATTTGAATGAGCGTTTTGCTTCCAGAGTAATGTATGTCTTCATCTGGCCCAGCAGTCAGCATATTGCCCTATGTTGATGGATATTGTCAGCTCGAAACTACACTACATTTCACTGCACAATAAACATGGCTGTCAACACCATATAAAGTGAAATCAATTTATCCTGTATGGTCAGTGCCTTTGAAATGAAATTAATGTACTGTGGGCCCGGTGGCAAAAAGGTAGTGTATTAGTTATGCATCCTCTGTTCTAAGGCTTTTTTTATGGAAATGAATTGCCTACATGGAATTAAATTGTTGTGTTCATAAAGTATGGTGTTTTCCCAGTAAATCAGCAAAATTGGGATTCTGCATAATTAAAAACTATAAGATAGTCATTGAAGACAATAGAACAAGGACAGTTTGCACAAGCTAAAAATCTGAACCTATATTTTTGGTTGATATAAATTACCTCCACACTATCTATAACAATTTACAGAAAAATAATGAATATATTATTGTGCTAATTTGCTGTCATGTTTTGACACAACCATCCTTTTGTTTTTATCAATCAGTGGTGGCATGTGTGTAGGGTGTTGCAGCCTAAAATCAATACAGTTGTGTTTCTCCTTGTACAATCTTTTCTTCCTCTCTGTTCACATCTATGTTATAGTCTTAAAAGTGTATATTACAATTATGATACCAAAAGTTCCAGGACAAAGACACAGGTGCAGAGAAGGGCTACTAGGATGATCTGTAGAATGGAAAACCTGCCTTATGAGAGATGACTTAAAGTGCTTGGCTTGTTTATCTTAACCAAAAGAAGGTTGAGGGGAGATATGATTGTTTTCTATAAATACATCAAAGGGATAAACATCAGGGAGGGAGAGGAATTAAAATTTAAGTTCAGCGCCAGTGTGGACACAAGAACAAATGGATAAAAACTGGTCATCAGGAAGATTAGACTTGAAATTAGATGCAGCTTAGATGCATGTTTCTAACCATCAGAGGAATGAAGTTCTGGAATAGTCTTCTAATGGAACCATTGAGGGCAAAAAAAAAACTTAGTTGGCTTCAAAACTTAGCTTGATAAATTTATGGAGAGGATAGTATGATGGGACAGCCCGGTTTGGCAATTGTCTCTTCTTTGGCTACTGGTGGCAGATATGCCAGTGTCCTGAGGTGGGACATTTGATGGGCTGAGTTCTGAGTTATTACAAAGAATTCTATCTTGGATGTCTGGCTCCGGGTTTAACCAATTGCCATTTTGGGGTCAGGAAGGAATTTTCCCCCAGGGCGTATTGGCAAAGGCTCTGGGGTTTTTTCACCTTCCTCTGCAGCATGGGGTATGCCTCAATTGCTGGTGGATTCTCTGTACCTTAAAGTCTTTAAACCATTTGAGGACTTTAATAACTCAGTTATGGGTTAGAGGTTTATCACAAAATAGATGGTTGATGTTCTGTGGCCTGCATGATGATCATATTGGTCCCTTCTGACCTTAGAGTCTATGGCTATGTCTACACTACAGAAAGTTAGGTTGACTTTGTTAAGTCGACTTAATAAGGTTGACTTTAAGTTGACTTAAAGTCGATCTTATTAAGTCGACTTAACAAAGTGGTTTCCATGGACGTGGACTTAGTCCACTTTGTTAAGTCGACCTAACTGTCCTAACATACTTAAGCATCCACACTGTGCTCAGGTCGACCTAAAGAAGGGTTAGGTCGACCTAAGAAAGGTTAGGTCGACCTACCCAGCAGGTTTTATTAAGTTGACTTAAGCTTTCATTAAGTCGACCTATGGAATTTCTTAAGTCGACTTAATGAAATCCTGGTGTGGACAGGGACTAAGTTAGGTTGACTTAAGCCTCCTTAAGTCGACCTAACTTGCAAGTGCAGACATAGCCTATGAGTCTATAAGTTTATCACACTTACATCTCAGCTGTATCAGCCAGTTCGTGCCACCTAATTTTCAGTTGTGTGAACTCTTAACATACAGTGAAGTTTGGACTGCTTGTTGTCAGGAAAACCGAACTTGGGTGCAGCCCAAAATACATTTCAGGTTAGAGCATGCATAGTTGAATTGGAGGTGCCTAATGGCAGGCCATCAAGATTCACTAAAATATCAGTGGCAAAGGGAACCCAAAGTACTAGTGAAACCAGCCTGCTGCCCTGGTATTAGCATCTATACCTACTGACTTAAAACAACTGTATTTCAGTTGCATGGCTTGATTCTGCAAGTTGCTGATGCATACTCAATTGTCATGGAAATAAAAGTGAACTGAGGATGCTTAGACTCTAACAGAATCAGGTCTATACAATGTGCAGCATGTACCTACAGATTAAAAATATGCTTTATAAAATATTTTGTGAAATGTTTGGGTATGTTCCACTGCATGAGCATTAGAATCACTGTGAAGTACTTGTGGTGAGGAGTACTACATCACTGTGAATCCACATGTGTAACTTTTATGCACATGAACCCTTGCAGCATGCAAAATGCATACGCTGTATTAGAACCCTGAACTGGAACTTGTTCTAGGCTTTGGTACTTCAACAGAAGAAATAAATACAATTCTCAATACAAACAATTTGTTGGCTCATACAGGTATTGCAACTTTATTAAAAGTGCCTTTGGATGCTTACATTGGAATCAGGAAATTAGATTTTTTTTTCTCTCTCCTATAGATCTGGAAGCAAGAAGAGGGAGAGGGGGAGAGAGAAAAAAATGAAGAAGGCCTAGGAAATTGTTTTGTAAATGAAATAATAATGTTTTGCATCCATCTTGTTTCTTCCTGCTTTGATATTACAGGAAGTAAAGCAATGAATGGCTCTGCAGCTAAACTACAGCAGTATTATTGTTGGCCAACAGGAGGTGCCACTGTGGCTGAAGCTCGAGTATACAGGGACGCCCGGGGCCGTGCCAGTAGTGAACCGCATATCAAGCGACCAATGAATGCTTTCATGGTTTGGGCAAAGGATGAACGCAGAAAAATTCTCCAAGCTTTTCCTGACATGCACAACTCCAACATTAGCAAAATCTTAGGTAAGTACAAGACAATACATGCATTGTGACTTATGCAGATGTGGTGGTGAATGAGGATAAATGCAAGAATGGATGGTCAAGTGACAGGCCACAACTTTATTAAACTTAACAAAGGGTAGTGACACTACCATCCTGTCACCCATATTCTCACCTGTCCTGCATTTTACATGGTTCCAATGCAGGGGGTACTACCATATAACTACCTCACCCTAAGACACAATATATTCTTCCTTGTCCTCCCAACTCCCTCCCTAAGGGTGCGTCTACACTAGTAAATTAGGTCAACTTAAGCAGGCCCGTCAGTAAGGCTATGTCTACAATTGGCCAAATAAGTTGACTTTAAGTCGACTTTGTTAAGTCGACTTAGCATGTCTACACTCAAAAATTAAGTCGACTTCAAGGGGACCTTGCCAAATCGACTTAGAGCATCCACACTGGATGCCTAAGTCGACTTCTAGGGGCTGGGTGGACGTGGGACAGGTCCATGGTGGCAGGGGGGACATCCCTTCCGAAGTGCCAGGGGGCTCAGCATTTGCCCCATTTTACCAGGGTACAATGGGGGCTGAGCAGGACAGGGACAGTGGCAGGACATAGGGGCAGGGTGGGCAGGGCTGTGGCCTGCCCTGTGGGTGGACATGCCAGGCTCTGGCTGGGCTAGCCACCCTGGCAGGGAGGGCAGTGGAGGAGTCCTGGGACCCTTTAAGTCGACTTAAAGTCAAGTTAGGGCTAATCTGCATCCACACTGGCTAAGTCAACTTAATAAAGTCGACTTAGCCAGTAAAGTCGACTTTAAACCATGTTTAATAAAGTTGACTTTAAATTTCCTTATGTTGACTTAAGCAGCAGCTTAAGTCGACTTAAGGAAATTGTAGTGTAGACGCAGATTAAATTTTAGTCAATTTAAGCAGGTTTAAATCGACTTAATTTGTAAGTGTAGACGCACCCTTCAATCTCAGGTCTTTTACTTCTGGGAGCCAATACTTTTAACCACACTGATGGGAAGCCAGCCTCAAGTTGTGAAGAACTAATAACCTTTCCAAATACTATCACTAATTATTAAATTCTATTGCTATTAACTTAACTGCTCCTCCAGGATGCTGCAAGGAAGATGAAAAACTCCTCAGGTGCCTATAGGAAGAAAACATTTCCTTCCTGGCCCCAAAACAAGCAATTGGTCAGATCTGCTGCATCCACAAAACACAACTTCAAGGCTCTCAGTACAGGGTGGAGAGGATGGGGCTTCTGGGAGTAGAGCAAAAAGAGGGTCCACTTGGACTGGGCTAAGGGAGGGGGTGGATCAATCAGTTCCTTGCCTTGCCTTGCCCTCTCTTGAAGAGAAGGACATTGCTGTATCCCTTCAGTGTGTGTCCTCCCCAGTTCAACTGGGTCTGTCCCAATCGCCAGTTTACTATAACAGTGATTCCTGGGTAAAGTGACCCATTGCATGAATACATCAGAAATAATTTGAACTCAAGAGTTTGGAAATATGTTCTTTAATTTCATACAAATCCAAGATCAAAATTTATGCCAGAGAACTGAATGTAGAATTGAATTATCATTCAGAAAGTTTTATAACACTGGAAAAAGCATATATTCAACATGTATTTGCTGTATAAAATAAGATAATGTTTTAATGAAAACATATATTGTTAGAAGAAAAATAAAAGAAACACTTGCATTATATGATTAAAATATTGCTTAATTTTAAAAATTGAGAAGTAATATTTAACGTGTATAAATATGTGATCTAGGCATACACCAAATACATTATTTTTGCCACCATTTAAATAAATTGGCTGACTTTTTTTAGACATTTTGAATCAATGACCTCTCTGGAGAATTAAAAACATACGTGAGAATGAGTGGTGAAACGTGAAAACCTGTATTTGTTCCCCAATTCTTTGAAGTGAAAGATGGATTCTAAATGTAACTCATAATAAATAATAGTAAAAATCAAGTTTCATCTGTAATCATTTTATTGTAAACTTTTGAGTTGAAATGCATTTTTAACAGAGCCATTTCTCATGCATTTGTTATTTCTGTCAGAGGCAAAAAGCCATTCTAGAAATAAATGTTACTCTATCCTAAAACTTTCAATATCTCACTGAGAAGTTTTCATATTTTTGTCTACCTTTTTAAATAAGTTATATGAATAGCCTTTCAGTTTCGTATAAACCCTGCACTGTTTCAGTGTTGGCAGCTGTGGGGAATCTGTATTATTTGTGTGCATTCTGTGAAAAGAAACTATTAGGAGTATAGTAACTGTATTCATTAAAATGTAAACTTCCAGCATAAATATATCAGAAGTGCCAGCAATTGGGGGTGTGTGTGTTAGCCATGGAATTAACCTGTCACAAATAAGTCTATCTCCATATAATATCTGTGTAACTTTTCCAGGACAATGAGAAAAGAGTCTGAAGTATTAGAACTGACACAGAGCATTGCTGGCTATGGATAATATTTATACAACTTTTCCATTTGTTGATGTATGAAAAATCTTAGTAAAAGAATAGCTTCCACCCACATTTACCGCAGCTGTAGTCGTTTTATCCAGCTGAAAGACACCAAAAAGCTACTTTCTGCATTGCTTACCCAAAGCAACCCCCCAAAACTTACCCTCTCTCCAACTGTTTAGATCGTTCTTTATAAACAATGGAAGAGATTTGAATACTTTTTCCTCTTCCTGTATAAACTGTATTAAATTTTTTTACTACTTTTATTGGCCCAGCTTTCAATGAACGTTTACAGTACTTAAAGTGGTGTATATAACTGCAAATATGCGTTCCTTTTTAAAAAAAAATGTCTAAGCACAGTTCAATACATTTATTTCATCTGGCCAGAGGAAAATATGCACAGTAAGATTTAAAATATTATAAGATACCAATAGTATGCAAAGGTTATATCATCGTGCCACTAAATTAAAGATGACTTGATAGTCAGGGGTTATTTGTAATTTTATGAATAAGTGAGATTTTGATAAATTTTCCTTGCTAAGTAGCAGAGCATTAATATTCATTATTAGAAATTTATAAGCTAAGTTCTTAAGAACTCTTGGAGAAACATGAATGCATGAGCAATGTGATAAGCTTTTCAGATCAACAGAATGTCAGTAGATCTGACCTGACTCTAGTAATGTGCATGTTAATAAATAGGTCACCCAATTATTTTGAGGTCAAAGGTCATTAGTGTAATGAATAGTAAAGAAAAATGGTTACGGACACAAGGCCCAGATTTTCAAAAGCAACTACTAATTTTAAATGCCTCCATTTTAGGCAACTGGAGACAATTTGCAGGCACTAGATTTTCAGAAAGCAAGTGACCAGCACTTTCTGGAAGTCATGCCCCTTTAAGGTGACTTTAATTGGGCACTCGAAACAGCTCATCACTTTTGGAAATCTTGGCCACAGACAGTTTTTGTAAATGCTGGTGAACTTGTTATACAGTGCGGCCAAAAAATGGTGTGTTTTGCAATGCTTATAACCAGAACTCAATCTATCTTGCTTGTGTGTGATATTTTTACGTATAGGCTCTCGCTGGAAATCCATGTCTAATCAAGAGAAACAACCTTACTATGAAGAACAGGCACGGCTAAGTAAAATCCATCTAGAGAAGTACCCTAACTACAAATACAAACCTCGACCAAAACGCACCTGTATTGTTGATGGCAAGAAACTGCGTATTGGAGAGTATAAGCAACTGATGAGGTCTCGAAGACAGGAGATGAGGCAGTTTTTTACTGTGGGGTAGGTATTATTATTAGTGTTGCTATTTTTTTCAAGTATAGTACCATAGGATTTTTCAAACAAATAAACAGTTCCTTACCAGAAGAATTTACAAGTTAAAGGTGCAATCTGTAAAATATTACTAGTTAACCAAGGATATACTGCTGAAAATAAAATTACCAACCGTATACTATAGACTTTGATGAACTGCGGGCCTGATCCTATAGTTCTTTGAAAACAATAGGAGTTAGATAATTGGCCTCAGAACATTTCTGATTGGATCATGTATGGGCTATTAGCAAGCCCTGCCCTCAGTAGTGATGGTTTCTAGGATCAATCTCAGGGCAAGTCCACATGGTGGTGGGATTTTGGCAGCAGTTGAAGGGGAATACCTAAAGTACTTAAAATACCTTGCGTATTTCCCCTCGACTGCCTACCGCCTACTTACCGCAGTGTCTTCAGTGTGCTGAGTTGAAAGGAAATGCCCTCCCCTCGACTTAGGGCTACTCCACTTGCAGGGGTGGTCTTCAGTGATCGACTTCCTGATCGACTGTGCGGGTCTTCACAGACACGATCAGTCGATTGGGAAGATCGTTCTGATGGTGGTGAATTTGCCACTATCAGTGAAGACCGGGTCTCAAGATTAACACAGGAACAGGAAAAAGTAGCAAAGATGTGTTACACAGGAGAAGGATGAAGAAAATAAGTGATTTACAGAGGGAAAGACAACAGAGAAAGCAGTGAGATTGTGCAGAAGCTTAGGTGAATGATGCGTATATTTTGAGGTCACCTAATAGTTTTTTTTGTTATGTATTATTGTGGTATGCAGTACTCCTTGAAAAAAAATGCATTGTGAGAAAGGACTTTAACTACAGTGATAGATCAGCCAGGTTTACAGTTCAGAATGTATGACACTAAAAAATTCCACTATAGTTTTATCATACTTTCTGTTAAAAATACAGTGGAGGTAATACTGTTAAATGACATCTAGGACTTTTGAACAGGTTACAGAATTATGAGAATTCTCCAGATTCAGGATAAAAACGCCCACTGAAACAATTACATCAGAACTGATTTATCTCTTTCATAGTCTTTTGAATTAATTTGTGATGTTCTGTGCCAAGTCACAATGTTTCTGGTGATTTAAAAAGAGTCTAAAAGCTATCTCCTCTGCCAGCCTTTCCAAATTTACAATGTTCTGCTTATTTCTCTAATCATAATAGTCTCCTTTTGTTGTGTGCTTTACTACCAGATAATTGACCTTGACATCGGTTATGTGCCCTCGTTTTTGGGGATGTGGAACTCCCTGTTACAGTCAATTATTTTGTGGTATAGCCTGCAACAATGTCGATTTTTTTCTTAAATCAATCACTAGATCTGGTTTTGATATTTTGAAATATGGCAAGATAATATAACTTTTGAGCTGTTGTGATGCTGTTAGCTTACCCTGCACTCTGTTTATTAATAAGCTGTCACAGAAATTGTACATAAAAACACATATGAATTGATATAACGAATCACAAATTACATTCAGATCAAAGGAATGAAATTCTTGCCCACCCTTCCAAAGCAGATTAACAGTCAAATCCTATCAATACAAAAAATTCTCAAAATCCAAAAGCAGTAATGTGGTTGAAATAATAAAGGAATGGGAGAACAACATGCAGCATGACAGTAAGAGGAAAGACAGTATGAGAACTGGTTACTAATTCAAAGCATAATGAAGCAGAAGCATTGTAAAAATCAAAAGAACAGGTAAAACGAAAGTGTTGGGTTTAAGAACTATTCAGTTTTTGTAGAAAAGGGAATGACACAGTGGCTGTTTTTCCACTAAACCACTAAAAACTATTTCCCATGAACCAGATGACCAAGTTAACTCTAATGTCTTCTTGTGATATATCGCAAAGTATCATGAGAAACAACATGTGGGTTTAATCAATTTTTCTAAATACGTGA
The DNA here is from genome assembly GCA_007922175.1 of Pelusios castaneus. Taxonomy (NCBI): domain Eukaryota; kingdom Metazoa; phylum Chordata; order Testudines; family Pelomedusidae; genus Pelusios; species Pelusios castaneus. The sequence goes on along the minus strand of ML685792.1, from coordinate 7,746,982 downwards.
ATCTGGATTCTTCTAAAATACACTGTGACCTCTTAGCACTCCCTGGCAGTATAAAGAGGTCTTTAAAGTGAGTGTAAATTATATCTATATTGATATGATTTGAATGTAATTTACAACCACTTTAAGATCCTTTGCACAGCTAGAGATGTATAAAGGAGCCTTAGTGGAAGAAGGAATCAAGCCCTTGGTTGGAAACAAGAGAGATCTGAAAATGGCATACATGGATTAGTCAAAAGTGACAGAGGACTTATGTCTTTGTTCCACCTGTATTTAAATTTGAGAGCTGATAGGACCTAGAAAGCATATGGTTCTTCTGAATTTGTGTTTACAGGGTTTCATTTGTGGTTTTTGTGACCTTAGGGAGCCGTATCCCCAATCCCACAGTCCTCCCCCCAGAAAAACAAACCAACCAACCCTGAACTCACTGAAAAAACCAGTAAAGAAACTAGAGGAGAAAAAAAAATTTGACTATGAAAACACAAAACTCGTACTATGTGATTCACTTGGGAAGTATGTTGTTTTTTAAATATAAAAAGTATACATACTGTCCAAAATAAAAAGTATCCAATTAAAGTGAAAAACTGCGCCACAACAATTGAGTCCCCCATCAACTAGCTAGTTAGGCATATCATTCTGTCACCTAGTTATTTGCTTTGTCAACATCCAGCCTATTATGAAGTTTCAACTAAACTAGTTTGTGGGCCAAAAACTGTTGAGTATGCCACAGTTTCCCACTGTTTTAATAGGGCAAACAATACGCAACCTTCTTCACAAATGCAGATTTGTTCAAATTACAGCTCAATCTTCAGAGCAGAGTCGGGTGGGAAACAGTTTTCCCAATGTTTTTGAGACTTTGAAAATTTTTATCATCGCAAATCAGGACAAAAAGATGAAGTCTCAAATTTTTGTGAACCAAAAAATCAAAGGAATTTTCAGTTGGGACTGATATGTATTTTTTTTCTTTAGGCCTTTTAATTTTTTAATCCTTTCCCAGTCTAATTAGCTTAAAACTTGAAACAAAAAATCATTTTGAACCAGGAAAATAGATTTTTGTTGTTTAAGAAATGTGAAAACACTTCATTGCAACAATTTTAACTTCATTTTCCAAAGCTTTTTAAGTCGAGAGATTCGGTGAAACAGATCCAGTTTCACAAATTGTTTCAGTTTTGACAATTTTGCATTTTTGATTTAAAAAGAAAAAAAAGTTCAGTCAACAAATTCCCAACCAGCTCTTCTTCAGAGTGAAATCCGAGCCTACTGTTTTGAGGATCAAATATCTTTTATATGTATTTTCTATTTACCTAAATTCTTCAGAGTGAAATAAACATTTTAAAAAATGACAAAATAAATGTGAAGATCCAAACAAAGTCCTCAAACCCCATTGGGTTGTTTGGCTTGTTTGTTTTTCAAAAGAGAAAACAAAGCTGAGATTTTATAACCTTAGTTTTTTTTCATGAGCAGATGAGGTGGTCTTTTCCTGAGTATTGTTTTAGATCCACTGAAGAGAGTTTACAGTGGGCAAAGTGCTCAGAATTTCCATGTTCAGTGGTGTATTTGTGTGCATTTATCTATTTCAAAGTGCCTATTCCATTTCCTCCAGTTATTCAAGTGTAGATATTTCCAGCATCTCACAAGGTTTTTATTGAGGTTGTAGTCCCCTGGGGATCTATATGGAAAACAAGCGATGTCTGTTTGGATTTCTCAGTAATGTTTTTGTGTTAGGAATTCTGCTCTTTTATGTATTTAAACATGTGGATTAAATTGCATATTGTTCATTAACCATCTTAATTCATAGGAATTAAAACTTTATGGCGTTTCATACACATATTTGTGTTGTTTAGGTTTTGGAGTGGTTTTCTGGTTTCCTGCTTTTTTCTGTTCTGTTCAGGTTCTTATACCACCATTAGCACCATAGTATCTGAGCGCCACTCTGCAGGGTACTGAGCCCTGTCAATTCCCGCTGACTGAGCCTTTAGTTACTATGGAAATGATTGTGACATGTACGGGTGGTGCTTGCTGAGATTTCCCTCAAATGCAGACTTCGCAACAAACTTTTTATTACTGTGGCTTCTGAGATATAGAAGGTCATGCATTTGTTATCCTGATAGAATGCAGTAAGTGGCATACCATAGCAATCAATACTAAGACACACAGCACTAGTTTAAATTAATGTTTCCTAAGAAACTATTATGTGAAATAGCAGTATTTTGACCAAAAAACCCAAAACTGACTAATAGCTAGATTCTGTACCACTTACTTTGGCAAATCCCTGGGAAGTTCAATGAAAGATTTCTCTAGACGAAGAAAGCAGGATGGTACTGTAGGGGTGAAATTCATCCCTATGCAATAGACCAGCATAAGATCTATGCTCTATTTACATAGAAATTAAGCTGTATTTTAAGGGCTTACGAGAGACTTAAGTAGAGCCTGTGATGGAAATGTATATTAGTGAATTTTGCTCCAAGTGAGAAATATTGTCAGCCAAGGTAATACACACTTTATATACTATGTTTGTTTGTTTGTTTGTTATAAAACAAACATAATTTAACTGAAAAAAATAAGTGGAAATTCAATCAGTAGTCAGCCAGGTAATATTTTATAATATTTTAATGATAGTTGTTTACAGAATGCTTTCAGTAATACCTTTACAACCCTTCTGTGAAAGCTAAGCATTAAAGCAAGTTCAAGCGATTTACAAATTATCTTCAAATAATTCATTTTTCATAATCCTTAAGTAAATGGTGTTCACATGGAAGCTATAACTCTGAGATTTCAATTTTAAATAGTGCCTCCGTTGCCTTGTCTTACAAAAATAATTCAATTCCCAATTACTTGCACAGTCTGATACTCTTTGCATAGAAGTATGCGTTCTATACACCATTCTGCAAAGTTATGTGAATGTTAGTTTTCTTGCCCTGGTGAGATGTTTATAAATAAAGCCTTTACATTGTTTATAACTACTGTATATGTGTGTATTCTGAATGGTGGTAGACTACTGTTTTGAATAAGCCTGTAATATTATACCACTGTAGCGAAGAGCTAAAAGTAAGTGCACAGTGGCTGCTTTTGTGAGATTTACTGTTATTTCATTCCTTACAGGGAAGTAAGTTTCAGGGTGTGTAGCACATCAGCATTTTCCCTAACGCAACCAATTTAGCTGCAGTCATTTAAAGAGCTGTCAGAAAATAGTTCTGAAGGGATCAGCAAACAATGGTAATTTGCCAGTTTTAATGTTTAGTTAGTTTTGCAAAAATCAAAAAATGGAATGTGCTCCAGGAAAATCCTACTAATTTTAATACCACTAAATTGCCAGCAGGTCAGTTTATACGAGGATTTTCATGTTACCTACTCTTTGCTGTACTTGTTTAATTATATTGGGCCAGATCCTTGGCCCTAATACAGCCCGTTGGCAGAGCAATGAATCTGTAGAACGGGCTTAATTGACCTTTTGAGGATTTTCCTGGCATAGGAGTCTTCCAGTAGTGTAGAGCTGGTGTAGTCAGTCCTATACTACTCAACTTGTAACTCCTAAGGCAGGAGCACTGTTGTATTCTGGCGATCTCTGCCTGCCAGAAAGGCCCATTGATGGGGTTTGTAGCCATGTGTAACTAAGAATTTAAACCAGGGGGTGAACAGAATCAGGCAGGCATAGAGGTGATGTAAAATATGTTTTGCCTCTCCTTAGCACAGCTTTGCTGGAGTAGAGGATTGGGCCTATGGAATTTAATATGACAACAAATATTTGTAAATACAAATGTTTTTAAAGTAAACTGTGAATCAAAAATGTAAAACTAAGTGAAAACCTGAAATATATGCTAGGCACCCCAACTAATCAATTAATTCAGAGCATGCAGAATGCAAGTTTAAACTCCCCTCTGAATAATTTTATTTTCTAGAAAATGACAGTCATTTCCAGGGCCAAGTGCAATACAGTAGTTTGTGATGTCAGAACAACAGCGTCTCAGAATGCACCAATGAAAAGAAGTGTCAAGAGAATTTCACAAAAGAGAAAATTTAGTTCTACACATTTAGGGTGTGTCTGCACTTAGAAATTAAGTTGACTTAAGCTTGCATAAATTGACTTAATTTAATCTGCGTCCACACTACATTTTCCTTAAGTCGACTTAAGGAAAATTAAAGTTGACTTTCTTAAACTTCGTTTTAAGTCGACTTTTCTGGCTAAGTTGACTTTAGAAAGTCGATTTAGCCAGTGTGGATGTGGAGTAGCCCTAAGTCGACTTTATGTCGACTTAGGGGCTTTAGTGCTTCCCCACTGCCCTCCCTGCCAGGGTGGCTGGCACAGTCACAGCCTGGCATGCCCCCCTACAGGGCAGGGCAGAGCCCTGCCCACCCTGCTCCTATGCCCTGCCAGGGTCCCTGTCCCCCTTTGCCCCATTGTATCAAGGTACAATGGGACAAAGGCTGAGCCCCCAGGCACTTGGCAAGGGGTGTCCCCCCTGCCACTGTGGACCTGTTCCAGGTCCACCTAGCCCCTACAAGGTGACCTAGGCGTCCAGTGTGGACGCTATAGGTCGATTTGGCAGGGTCCCCTAGAAGTCGACTTAATTTTTGAATGTGGACATGCTAAGTCGACTTAAATTAACAAGTGTAGACATAGCCTTAGTTCGCTAAATAGGCATTTAGGTCTCAATTCAGCAAAGAACTTAAGTACTTGCTTAAGTTTCATTGAAATCAACTTAAAGTGAAGCACATGCTTACGTGTTTCATGGAATCAGGCCTTAGCATTTAACTCTGGACATCGCTCAGTTTCTTCAGTTTTGATTTTTCACTTCATCTTAAATAATTAATATCTGGTGGCTATTTGTCATTTATTTTGAAATCTTTTAAAGGATGAAATCATGGTTCCACTGAAGTCAGTGGCAAAACTCCCATTGACTTTAATGGATCTAGGACTTTTCCAGACTTCTTTTACATCTGTTACTGCACAGATGGCCTATGAGGCAGTGCAACTCAAAACCTCCCGTTTCTGATTAAACCAGTAAACCCCCGATTCTCTAAAGAATCGCCAATTGAAGAATGGTAATCACTTAGTGTTTACTCCAAACTTTTCAGGGATGAGAAATGATGGAGGGTGGAGTGTCCTGAGTTTCTGCACTCATAAGTAAGAAAAACATTGGAGTTCAAAGGGTAAAATTATGCAAATTAAAAACCACAAAATCATGAAATGGTGAATTGAAAAGATTTAATCAAAAATTTCCTTATAGCCGCTGGGCGGGAATTCGTGTAAGAGAGCCGCTGGGTGGGCGGGAGGGCAGCCGTGCGCGCGAGCTATCTAATCCACAGGCTTATGCACGGCATGGACGTGGATTCAGCTGCTGCGCGTGCATAGCTGTATCAGTTATATGCGCGTGCAGGAGCTGTGTCCATGTCCCACCGTGCATATATACAACTTGGGTTTAGTTATATAGATACACATCTAGGTCTTCACACAATCCAGTGGTTTGACCCACTTCAGTCAGTAAACACATGTGATTTTTCTACACTTCACTAGAGGAAGACCAGTGAAGTGCATTCTTGGGAAGGATTCATTAAGCCCCTAAGGTGTGACCTACTTTCCAGTTACACAAATCAGTTATGCAGATATGTTGTACTACTTATGTTCATGCTCTAACTTGGCATGCATTAGAGCTGATGCCTAGAGTAAAAAAATACCAGTATTAAAGCTTGCCCGCACTATCCCAAGGTAATCTGCCCTCTTTTATACCGTAAAAAATGTAGAAGAGATACAATGCTGATGCAAAAATACCTCCCCTCCCACTGAAATGCAGATATGCGAGAGATTTGCTAATCTTTAATAAATGGCTTAAAAATAAGCTTATCAGTGTCTCGGATTATCTACAATGCATAACACTTCTACGCTGCCTTTCCTGTCATGTCACTCTGTGGCATGGCTCCTTCTGATTCTTTTCCCCCCTTACCGCAGAAGGAAAAAATGTTAAACTTTGTCTAAACCTGCAAAGAAAGGGATAGCACAGAGCTGTTTGCTCATGTCCACAACAATTTTTTCACCTGCGCTGAGAGCCTTGTTTTCACCATCAGTTCCCATGTCTTGGACATTAGTTATTAGTTGCTCACCTATGAAAAAAATTTTTTTTTTCTAGGGATTAGACAGCCAGGGGTCATTCACAGTGCCCTCTGTAATTTCTTCACTTTCTGTTCTCCTGAAAACAGATTTAGAACACAGAATCATGGGCCCCTGTTCCTGATTGTGAGCCATGGACACTACTGTAACACATAACATATATTAAAAATTCTAATTTCAAAACACCTTATATATTGGAAGGGCAAGCCCCACTGATGTTGCTCTGTAAAAGCACTCTTTTTCTCAGAAGAGTTTTCAGAGTGAATATTGTGGAATTCTTCAAAATGTTGTTTTTTGCCCATTTATTAATGATATTAAAAGACATGTCAAGAAAGAAAAATGTTAATATCAGCATTAGAATTGGATGACTAGAGTGAGAAAATGACACATGGATATCTTGATGACTCTTAAATAGAATTTTGCCATGACCATTTGTGGACACTCCCTTGTTTGCTTTTGGCAAACAACTTTTCCGGTGAATGTTTCTCTTGTCTGAATGGTTGTGAAGAGGGATTCTTGGCCATATAGCAGAAGTAATTCAGAAAGCTTACCTCAACCAACCAGGGAACAGTAAAAATACCATGTGATTTAAGAAGTCAGTCCCATAGCTGATTTTGAATCATTAATGTTGAAATACTTAAAACAAGGCTTATGGCATATCATTTGCAAGCAAATCCATAGGTTGAAAACATTTATCAAATGATTTCGAACAGGGAACAAATTAGTGAAAATCTGGGTTTCTTTATAGACAATTTGCAAACATGAAAAAAGGGGCTAAACACATTGAATAATTTTTTATTCATCAAGACCTACTTAATTTGATGGATACTCCAGAGTCTTTACTAGCAAGGGGTGCATCTACACTTGAAAATTAAGTCGACTTAAGCTTGCTTAAGTCGACTTGATTACCCCACATCTACACTACAGTTTCCTTAAGTCGACTTAAGCAGCTGCTTAAGTCAACTTAAGGAAATTCAAAGTCGACTTTATAACACCTGGTATATAGTCAACTTTGAGGCTTAAGTCGACTATTTAAGTTGACTTAAGCCAGTGTAGACGTGGGGTAGCCCTAAGTGGTCCCCTGAGTGGTCCCGGCGAGAAAGGAGCCCCGCTCCAGCTGCCCGCTGCTGAGCAGCTGGAGCGCGAGTCCCAGCCCACACTCTTCCTCCTGGCCCGGACCACTTGGGTCCCGGGGAAGTTCTCCCTAGTACCCGAGAGGTCCAGGCTAGGAGGGTTCCCTTCTGCCCCGGACCTGGGAAGTCCCAAGCAGAAGGGAGCCGAGTGGTCCGGGGCAGAAGGGAGCTCCTTGCTCTCTTCTCCCCCGGACCGCTCAGGGGCTTGCTGCCTCGGGGAAAGCCAGCCCCATGCGGGGCTGGCTGTCCCTGCGCTGAACAAGTCGACTTAGAAAGTCCAGTGTAGACTCTCTAAGTCGACTTAGTAAGGCCCCCTTTAAGTCGACTTAGGAGTCCAATGTGGACTCTCTAAGTTGACTTAATAAGGTCAACTTTAAGTCGACTTAATAAGGTCAACTTAAAGTTGACCTTAATTCCCCAGTGTAGACATAGCCAAGGGGACTAACATTCACATTTACCTTTTTACTCCATTTAAATTCTGTTCTGAACTGGAGCCCCGTGTCTTAGTTTGGGAGTTGAGATTTCACTAAGGTTGGGTTTTATAAAAGAATGACCATTTCTGTCTTTTCATGTCCACAGTGGTGCTCCTCTTAATTTCACTGGAAGCTCTGCATTCATCCAGAAGCAGAATTTGTCCAAAAATATATTGGTAGTATAGTGAAAGTAGTGTGTAACGAGTTGCAATGGAAACTTTGAGGGAAGGGGACACATTTTGTGTCCACATGAATTTGTGTCACAAAAGGATGTTGTGCAAAGCATAAGCAATAACAATTATCTGCTCATATATTCCAGTTTAATCAAATGAAGATGTTTCCATCTTCACTTCTTCTCAGTGTCTCAATTAAGTGTCCTTTTTTCTCTTCCCTTCCTTTTTGACATTCAGTTTGAATTAGGTAAAAATTGAAGGGAAAAATGGTCACTTTCAGAGCAAAAATTCATAGTGATATGATCCATATATAATGTTACAATTTCACTGGCTCTCTGAATTCCTGAACTTGGAGTAGTCCGATTTCACATTAGCTCAGTGGTGTGATATTTAGCATGATTGTAAAATCTTACATCAATGAGCGAACAAGACTAATGCATGAATGGCAGTTTTTCCACTCTTGCCCTTAATCACTGACCAGGATGTGTAAGTGAATAAGGACAGATGCAGGGATGGATTGTAAGCAGCAGGCTGAAACATTATGAAACTTAACTTCAGTAAGGGGCACTATCTGTCCCATTTCTCATACTAAGCATTTAAGTGGATCCCATGTGGGTTTGACAGGCTCCTACAATACAGGCCATGACTTGGAGTAGACTCTCCACTGCCCACTCTTACGATTCAGCTGGCAGGCCTGAATCATCTCACCTTGCACCTTGTGAAACAGATAGAAAGTACCAAAGAGGGATTGTAACCTTTGGGTGGGCTAAATTCATTCAGTTGCCCTTCTCCAGTGCCCCACAGAAATCAATCACAACCCCTATGGGGAAAGCAGCTGGAGACCCAGGATCCAGTCTGTACAGGACTCACGGCGAAGCTTGCTCAGAGCTACTCACACATTAAAATACTACTAAAAACAAACATAACAATGAACTTTATTAACTACTAACTAAATGAACCTTATCCTAAGAAAACAAACTACAATTAACCAAGAACAATCCCTTGCATGAAAGATACCCAAGAGTCCCAAAGTCTGTGTGGAGTTCACCCAACTCTCAGCTACAGTCTCTGTTCCAGTGTGGAAGCTTGAGTGGCAAGAAATAGCTGTCCTCTTCTTTCTTTGCTGGGATCCTCTGTAGCATTACATGCAGGCTTTCTCTTCTCCTCTGCAACCAGCCCTCAGTCCCATATGCATGTCTGCAAGGTCTGGTGCAAATGACTCCTTTACATGGAGAAAACATCTTGTTCACTCCTGGCTCAGCTCCTCTCCAGAACACTGAGCACATGGTCTCCTTCCAAGGCAGCTCCTGCCTGCTGTCTGCTCAGGCTGCTGCTCTTCAGTCATCTGACTGAGAACATCACATCACACCAGCAGGGTACACTGTGGAGCATGCTCAAATTGCTACCATTCCCTGCCTCTGGAAGTTTCCAGTTGTGGGTCACTAATCTGCCCAACAACAGTAACCCACCCTCAGCAGGTCTCTCAGAGATAGCCTTTTCAGGCATATGGGTTACAGGATCTTAGTCTGCGAAGATTTCAGATCTTCCTTTTTCCCTAGACCTACAGTCTACCAGCAAAATCCTGTCTCTCTTATTTCTGAGTGCTGGCCCTTTAGCCTCTTAGCTGGACACGAAGACAAGCAGCGATAAACAAGCATTAATACAGTTCCTGTTATTAAATTCCTAAGTATTATTCCTGTGTTTCCATGATGCTGTGAGAGGAAGGTGAAGAAATCCATTGCAGAATGCCCCAAGGGGGAAAATTTTCTTCCTGATCCCTCACACAGATAATCAATTACACTCTAGCATGTTAAAAAACTGTTCCTATACTATATAACTGTAGGGAGGCAGGATGGATTTAGCTAAAATGAGGCAAGAGGCTCAAGAAACACCAGGCAGAAGTTTAAATTAATGATTGAGAGGTGAAAGATCTAATCAGTTGGTATCTCAGTGGCTAGCCAATGGGTAGTTGAGGGCTCCAGGGAGGAAGGGACTACCCTCATCACCGTGTACTTTCCCAATTTCATTATGAAGCTGTCTGGCACCTTCTGTATCCAATCAAGTCTCATCTCCTAAACCAGTGGGTGGCATTGGCCTAAAGGATAAATAGTAGAATAATGAAAGCCTTACTTGCAATATTTTGAATTTGTGGAAGTAAAATCTTTCCTTCCTTTTAAACCTGAGCATAGAATAATTTAATCCAATATAGAAGTTTTAAATTGATTATACTGTTTGTGTCCAAAGTTATATTCTCACTGCTGGTAGATCCCCACCTATAAAATACTTCTATCTGATTAATATTGATTTGAAAAATAGGTTGTGGGTGGATATGTTGAAATATGTTATTTAAGGTTGCCCAATCAAGCACTAAACAATTGGGAAATGCCAGAATGAAAAGCTCCTGTTACCTTAATTCAGCCCTGCAGTATGTATGCCTTATGGTAATCTTACCCAGTGTCACAGAGAAAGTCTGTGGAACCCAGGAGCAGAACTCCTCTTTCTTGGATACCATACAGTGCCTTATGCAAGGAAATATTGATTCTCTTCTTGCAGTTCTCATTTATCCTGTGCACTGAATGAGGCAGAGGTCCTGAAGAACAGATAGTAAGCAATCATGAATTTAAGGACTAGGGGTAAAATTTCTAAAGTGCTTAAGTGGCTTAGATGGTTAAGGCCCATTTTCTAATGTGACTTAAGTACTTAGTAACCTAAGTCTCTTTGACTTTTAATTAATCACGTGTCAATTACTTTATTACTCAGTAATAAGGTCTGTAGTACTCTTCACAGTAGTCAGTTGAATAACTTACACTAGGACTCAGAGTCTCATCTGGGTGTTCAGCACAGTGAATATTATTTACAATAAATTATTTGACCATCTCTTTTGCGTCTGGCTGGAAGTATAGTGAGACATTTGAATGTCCAGGTTTTAAGCTGCAGAAGCCAGCTTTGGCAATGACTTACTAGAAAACTTAGTGATAATTTGCACTCTATTTTATGTTTAAACCACTACCTGACTGCATCAGAGGTCTGATCCTGTGATGTGCTGAGCATCTTTATCTCCAGTTGCACATGACAGGAGCAAAGGGCACTCTGCACCTTTCAGGATCAGAATCTGGAACTCAAAGGACTACCTATAGTTTGTAGAAACCATATCCTTTCCTTTTGTTTTGTATTCATAGTAGGATTCCACTCCAGACCTAAACTGAAGGTAATCATGTCCCACTCTTGTGTTTCCTTGCAGACAACAGCCTCAGATTCCAATCACCACAGGAACAGGTGTTGTCTATCCCGGTGCTATTAGCATGGCATCTACCGCACCGTCACCTCAGATGACATCTGATTGCTCTAGCACCTCTGCCAGTCCCGAGCCCAGCATCCCTGTCATTCAGAGCACTTATGGCATGAAGACGGACAGCGGAAGCCTTGCTGGAAATGAAATGATAAATGGAGAGGATGAAATGGAAATGTATGAGGACTATGATGATGATCCCAAATCAGACTATAGCAGTGAAAATGAAGCCCATGAGGCTGTCAGTGCCAACTGAGGAGTGTTTGCAGAATTAAAGTACTCTGACTCTTTTTGTTTTTTGTTGAACAAAAAGTTCTTAAAGAGCCTGCATGCATGTGTGGCTCCTACAGTTACATCAGCAGAATGGTCTTAAATGTTTCTTAATGTGTGAGACAGATTGTTCCCGTAATTTTCATGAACCTTTTTTTTTTTTTTTTTTTTTAATTTAGGTGAAGACATATATTAAATATCAGACATCGGGACTTGAAAACTTATATGAATCAATAGCTGTCTTACAAGTCTTACCTTTTGTCTCTTGTCTTTTTTTTTTTCTTTTTGGATGCTGATAAAGGTTTAAGTTTTTGTTTTAGATGGGGGTTATACATTCTCACTCAGGTATGCTGTGCCAGCCTACAAGTTGTGAATGTGTTTTTATTCTGGATTGTTTTAGAAAACAAAAACCGCAGATTTCATATTGTGAAACAGAACAAGTCCGCAAGCATGTGCATCTGTGCGTCAGAGCTCATCTTTTAAACAAAACTCGGAATTCCACTTTTTCCACGTGTATAGCTGAACTTCTGATGTGCCAAATTTTCATAACTTTTGAATCTTAACATTTTTAAAAAGTCTTAAGAAAGACACTGCAAAGTCTTAGACAATCCTTTGGCATCTTAAAAAAAATATATGTAAAACATAATTGTTTTTCCAGAAAATGGTAAAGTACTCAGGAATCTGGAGACAGGATATTCTTAAGTAGTGAACATGGTTGCCACAATGCATGTGCCCAGTTGATTTTGCCTCTTGATGTGCTATTAGTGTGATATATTAAGCACAAAAGCGCGATCACCAGCTATGGACAGGCCTGTCTTAGCAGTGTGAAGCCACCTCTGACTACATTCTCTATCCCTTTGCTTTTAACCCTTGCATTCAGTCTTAACATATTTTCTCTTAAATAATTTATTCATTCCAGAATGTCAAGGGTCCAGATACTTAATATTTATTTTAAGGCGTACTGTTGGTAGCACTACATTTATAATTCCTTATCAGTGTCTTAAAGAGCCCTTTCTCTTCCTTTCCCCCAAAAGGCAGGTGCCTGAAAATAAGAGTGCACTTGCTTCCCAAAATGAAAGTGGAATTTGTAAATGGAAGATCCAATTGTTTCCATCACACAATACACCCAAAAAACATCTGGAACCACTATACTGCATGTGACGCAAAATAGAATAAATACTTATAACGTGTACATACAGTACACATACTTCTGTATATTTCTGTGTGTCTTGATACACATCTACACTTATATAATATACGGATAAATAGTCAGTGAAGACAGGTGCATTCAATGTCTCTTCAGAGTCTGCAGTGATGGATTTTTAGGGCCTGTAGAATCCTGTAGTGAATCAAGATTCTGTACATTCCCATGCTAGTGGCCACCTGAAGGAGCTTTCTGATATTTTCAGTGAATTTGTACAGTGATTTATTTGTGAAATTCCTTAAGGTGAAAGTCACACAAAAGTCACACAGAGCAAGGTAAATGGTGTATTACAAAAGATTTATCAAACGTCAGTCACATGGGAATGGGGCGCAGAACTCCTGAGTTCCTTTCCCTTTGACTGGCTGAGTAACTTTGAGCAAGTCATTTAGGCCACAGTCCTACAAAAACATATGTATGTATATAATTTTACTCACAGGTGTGCAGCTAACCACGTGTGTCTTTGCAGGATTAGGGCCTTCATGTCTCTGTGCCTCAGTTTCTCTATCTGTAAAATGAGGATAATGATATTTTTTATATCACAGGGGTATTAAGAAACTTGATTAATGATTGTGAAGTGATTGAAATATTTGGGTGAAGGGTCCTACAAAATGGAAAATACTATTAGTTGTATTATTAGAAACAATATCAATGACAAAGACAACTTCTAGCAAATATATTGGGGGGACAAGAGAAGGGTATGCTCCCAGGTTGAGAAGTTACCAAATGTGCAGAGACAGGGAGAATTTAAAGAGGGAAATTTTTTCTTCTTTTCTTAACTCGCACTCCATTCTAGATAATCACAAATAAATCTCTGTACGTAATAGACAGTAGTGTTAATCTCATCCTGCACTTGTGCTGAGCATCCTCATCTCTCACTGACTTTATTGCGAGTTTAAGTGTTCAGCCCCCCGCAAAGCAGTCAGCCCCTTGCAGAAGCCAGACACGTGCGAATAAATATATTTGGACCTGATCCAATCCCCTTTGAAGTCAATGGGGATCTTCCTATTGATTTTAATGAGCATTGGGTCAGGCCCCAGAAGACTAAATAAGTACAGTATTAATGCAGGTTATCTTCACGCCCGTCACAAAGTCTTGCAGAGCTTCCTGTAAGATCTAATGAGGAGTCGCTGTACTGGGAGCTGTCATTTCTCTCAGTGCTGCGGCTGTTCGGGCGGAGATAACCAGTGGCACCACCGTAGGAATCATATCTAAATGTGCGAAAACAATGAAGATTGTTCAGTTTACAGGACGATTTATAAAGATAATGACATAGAAACACAGTGGTCAAATTTCTCTGACCATTTTGTAATTTGGAACAAAAGGCTATATTTTTACTATTTATTAAGTGTGTTCTAAGTCCATGTCTAATAGCAATAAACTGGTCTAGCCAAGACTTTAAAGGCATATGCTGTGTCATTAGCTGGTGAGCGCCCTCTTTAAGCTGGCTAAGGTACTGATAGAAAGTGTTTTTTTGTTCTTAATATTGCTTGGAGATTTGAACTGTTTTTAATACATCTAGCTTGGACTGGGTGGGAGGGTACTATTATTTCCTAAAGAACAACTATTTATTAATGTCTTACAGATTTCACTAGTTATAAATATCTCTCCCTCCCCCCATCTCATTTCTTTTCTCTTTTCTTTCTGGTTTTGTTGCATAGGTAGAATGCTGTATTGCTGGCATTGTATTTTATGTAATTATTTTTGCACAAAGCCAAACATTTAGATTAGGAGGTTAATTTTTTTTTTAATTTTATGACCATGCCAAATTAATATTCTGCAGGCTGGTGGAGAACAAAGGACTGTTCTTTAGGACTGAAACTTGATTTTGCTTGTAGTACAAAAAACACACACACTCACAGATGTTGTTTCGTAAGTGTTATAAGCACTGGATATAAATGGTATTTTTTATCACTTCTGACTAATGTGAAACTGTTGTATGAAAACTACATGAACAAAAGTCATCTGTTTCGACTCGTGTGGGCCTGCCTCACAGTTGCCGGATTTGAGTCATTTTTATGTCTTGTTATTTCATTTATTTATGCAAAATACATGTATGTATGAACACTTTGTTTTAGCTCCAGCCCTGCCTCAATACTGATGCTCTGTCACTTAAAGCCACATTCTCGAAAATGGCTCTTCATTATAAAAAGTACGTTTATTGGTTGGGAAAGTGGAGGGAAGTAACTGAATCTAAATTGTGCATATCAGCATTTTATTCTATTTATTAGCCGACATTGGCTCTAAAATGTCAGTGGAAATCAAGGAAGGACAATCATAAGGAAAAATGTCATTTTTACTTCATTAATTGGAGCTCAAAACAAAGTTTTTGATGAATTTGCCATCTCATTTTAGATTTTTTTTTAAATTGTGTAAATATAACATAGGAAATAGAATTTTATTTTTTGTTCATGGATACTTAGTGAAGTATAAGTTATGTATTTACTTGGGTTCTGTATCAGTGTATGTTGGTCCATATTAAATGCTGACAAGTCACTGTACCTCATGTAGATGCTGAATTTACATCCGCAGCGTGAGAGCAGTATTGTGGACCTGTAGCTGGGACAGCAAGATGCCTCACTTGTGCTCTCATTGAATTTTAATTGCATATTCCACAAACACAGAATACTTTTTTCTTTTTCCTTATAGAAAGTTGATACAAATCAAATTTCCAGTACAACTGCTGGAAACTCAATTTGCTTTGTGAATCCAAGCAAAACTGATGAAATAGTTTCATTCCTATTTGAAAGCAAATAATGAACAGCATTTTGGAGTCAACAACACATGCCTCAAGAAGATCATTATAATTAAGAAAGCCCTTGCAAAGCTAATTAGATTTAATGCTGTTAAACTGGTGATTTCTGTATTCTTTATGTCATGATATTGTCATGTCAGGAGTTAAAAAGAAGAAAAAATATTGACAAAGTATGCACAGAGGATGTGTGAGATTGTTCTCGGCATTGAGTTTAAGAACCCCATGATAATCCTGATTTTTAAAAAAATAATACCATTCGGGTAATGCACAAGTATAGTCAAATTATTTTTACTGTGAACAGAAGCAGTTATACACTATATTTCCCTGTTTAGTTAAGAGATGCAATATATTTTCTTTTTGAAAAGTTATGCGACTTATTTTCAAGAGAAGAACACTCCTGAAGTGGTCTGTTACCAGGTAGAAGTAAATTGTTCACTTCACTTGGTATTTGACAAAACAGAAATTAAAGTCTTAATGGAATAGAAACTCTGATTTCCAGGGTACATGTTTACATGGAGAAACAACTCTCATGACAGGGCCCATGTCTGATCAATGTACAGGTTCATATAAATCACCATCTAGCTTGTGAAACCAGCTGCTGGGAATGCATAGGATCAGAATGTTTTCCTAAATTAGTGCGTTTAGGCTCATCAAGAGGCAGGGTGAAGGTTAAAAAATGGGATTGCCATGGAGTGGGAACTCCAGAACGAATGGCTATGCTGTTATTCAATGACGGTTTTGTACAGTAAATACTACACCTATGAAAAGAGTACAGCAGTCGAAAACAATTATTGTTTAGAGTGTAAACACAACTGTGCCCTATTGCTAAATACAAGCATGGTCCTCTCATTGTTCCTATGGGTAACTGGTTTTTATCTTGTCAAAGACATGAAATTTCTTGGTACTTTATCAAAATAATTGATTTGTAAGGAATATTGCAAGTCCCCTCCCTGCAAAATATATAAGCATCTGCTTAACTTGAAGCATGTGAGTAGTTCCATTGAAATGAATGAAACATCACTAAGTTGTTCAAAGTTAAGCAAGTGCTGACATCGTTTGCTGACCCAGGATTACACTAGAAATGCAGCCAGTAGAATGTATGATATAATTCTTTGTATTTTTAATGAGAAGTTGACAAATAGTCTCAGACCCTAGGCATTTGCATGCTTATTTAAGACTCAACTTGGCACTTAAGTGTGTTCATTTGAAAAAAAATATTAAATAACCTCATTTGATCTTTTAGAAAACACTTGCTCTTTTTCCTTCAATAACTTCTTTACCCAAACACCTTTTTTATATAAACCCATTATGGTCTGTGATTTTTCTCAGATGATATTACATTTTTGATATACTGTAATGCCCTGATCCTACTATGGAACAAAAAAGCATTAAAATATATGTATATGGAAACATATTTCATTTGATTCCACATCCCTTCTTTTAAGTATTAGATGCATTTTAAAAAGCTGATGAAGTATTCTGAGAGTTCACACATTGGGCACAAAGGGTTGGGAGGGGAGGGACTAAGGAAAAACTTATCAAATTGCTATTTATGGCGATATGAAAGCTATAAAGCAACTAATGACATTGCTGGCTTTGTAATTTCTTCTTTCTTAAAAAAACCACAAGTGAGGTCCTTGGTGCTCTTAGAATATGGGGAATGTGCAAATATTTAACTGTTTGTATGCTGCACATTGCAGACGTGCTAGTGTGCATTCTCCGTTTGTCTTCCTTTGTCATTTGTGTTTTGCTTTTTTGAAAGCACCATTTTTTCTTTCTTCAGCTTGTAGCAGAGTAGGATGTTCAGCATTTATGTTCACTCATTAATGTATTTGCCATGTAAAAAATTTTTTTTATTACATTAAGACAAGCTTATAAGCTGTTACTACATAACTTATCTTACTGTAACTCTTATTTCCTGACATTGTAATTTGTTTGTGATGTATATTGTGAAATTGTACTCTGTGTTAATTTAATCAGCACAATTCACTGACATGCTGGACTGACATGCTAGCTGCTGTTTCAAATTGTAAAGTTTGCGTAGAGCTGTTGGGACAGCTGAGACTCTCTTGTCAAGGTACTAGGCTTTGGTTCCTATAGCAACACTGTGGGTGTGGCTCTTAAAATGCTCGAGCTGCTGTTTGTACACCCACTAGCAAATTTTAACTGGCAGGTTTTCTTTGTAGAAATTCTATATACAATGCAGGTACCTACCCTGGGCCCATGGCTGGTAATTATTTGGGCGTTTAGAGGAAAAACTAGTGTCTATTGCTGCTTTGAATATGTTTTAAAGTCTGAAAATGTAAATAGTTTATCAAAAAAGAATCTTGTACAGTCCAGTGTAAAGTTTTTAAATGAACTTAAAGGTTGCCATCACATCTTTTTCACACTCTTCTCTTGAGACAGTAAAAATGGAAAGGTCGCTAAGGATATTGATTTAAAACAAAATCTGCTTTGAATTAAAAAAAGAAATCCTTATTCTTAGCTTTGCTTCATTGCATAAAGAGACGACTTGGATTTTGTTGTGCAGTATTGACGTGAGGTAAATTAAATATTAAATAATCTTTCAGTGGTACTTTTAAGAGTCTTCTCCTCCTCTGCCTCAGTAATTAATGGAAAAGACACAACTGAAAGACACGGTCCTTATACAGTATATTCTGGTGTATGTCGGCACCTTACCTACATGTTTGGAATTGCGGGGGGATTTTTTTTTTTTTTGCACAAGGTGCTTTCCTGGTATGTTAAACATGTCATCTTTGGGTGATACCATATATGCCATGATAGGGGTATAGACCCTTCAGGGGAGTGTCTATAAGACTGCCTATTTATGCTCATTTACCTCAAGACTGTCCTCTCTACCCTTAATCTATTCACCATCACTCCATCTTTTGTACTGCTGTTGACACTTACAAATTAAAGATAAATTTTGTTTTATGATGTGTGTGTGTGGCTTTTTCTATGCCTCTTCCATTACCTATTCTAAAATCTGTCAATCTTTGAATTGAGATCAGAAGGAAATGCGAGACAGGCAAAGACCACCTAATCATTCTGGCCCCTGTAAGTTTATCAGTGCCACCTTCCTGCAAGTCACTATTCATTCTGAATCCTTTTGAGCTCCACAAAGATGTTACTTTCTCCAAAGTCCATTTTAGTACTATCTGCCTTGAAAGATTTACTTGATAGCATATTCTGTTTGATAGCATTCACTATGTGCTGTGGAACCAGGAAATGCTTGTGGAAGCAATGTAATCTGAGATGGGTTTTTATTGAGTGGAAATGAGACAACACATGTCTCCTCCTTGTTTGCCTCCTTTATTTCAACACCATAAAAAACTTTAACTAACCAAACTCAACAACATGAAAAACTGCAAAGCGGTATTGCTTTGTCTGGGAACTACTCTCCTTTCTATATTATGATTGGCTTTGGGAGTTAGTAATTACTTAGTCACAGTTCTCATAGGAAACGAATAAATTATATTGAAGTGCACTGTAATAAATATAACGTAATAGAGACTTCTGGCTGCACATTACATCAGATTTTAGGCCAGTTTCAGTTATTGTACAAGCCAAACATCTCCAGATGTCCAAGAAGGAAGGAATTCTTTCATCCCGGGAGACAGCATGACACACACAAGCCAATTAAAAAGACACACCAAGTCGCAAAAGCTCTATGATTAAACATTTTAGGGTCAAATGTGGATGCCAACAAAATCAATGACAAAAAAATAAAATTGACTTGAGTGATGGTAGGATTTGGTCCTTAGGAAATAACAGAAGTTATTCCACTGTTTTCGCAACACTGGAAAAAAAAGAACACACAACAATATACTTTTAGCTATAGGAACTGCACTACATTTTAGTATGACATGGAACTGCCCAGATTGCAATAGACAAGGACCTTATCACAGGGAAGTGATGGGTCCGATGTAAGTTAGTAAAGACAAGGAAACCCAGAGCTGAGGCCTGTGCTCAGATTACTGTGTCTAGGTTTCGAGCACATAGACTAGGTTTACGGTGAGAGTTCAGATCTTTAGGTGATATAAATTGGTGTGCCAATTTACACCAGCTAAACATTTGGCTGGCCGGGGCAATGTCAGCTTTTAATTTGAACGTTCCAACTTTCACTTGTCGGTTGTGAGTCTTTTCACTGATGTATCTTGTAGCTCAGAAAATTGATCACAGTGACACATAATCTGCAAAACAATGGCAGTGGCTGAGCGATTGCCATACATGTCTATCCAGAATGCAAAGGGCTGAGGACCAGGATGTCAGGAGCCACTGCTCCCAACACCAGCAACCAGGCAAAATACTACTTTGAAACCCAAGAATATGCTTGGAGTGGCACCCAACTAATGCGTCATGCAGGTTGCAATGTTCCCAGAAGAGTGAGCTGCTGGAAGGCAGGCCTGTCTAGCCAAAGCAGCTAAGACATCTACTGAAATCAGCAGCAACTATTAGCTGGCAGCAAGTCAGTATGCTCACGCCTCTCTCATGTGAGCAGCGAAATGGGCGTGTGATACATATTGGTGGCCAGCCCTGCACAATCTTGCCTTGCGTCATCAGATTTAATTATATGACAGCCTCTCTGTTCGTTGTTATTGTGCTGGCTTGCTTGTGATAAAATAGTTCAAATCCTAAAATTGTAGGATATGTGTTCAATCCGTAACGAGATTAATAATGCTAATACCTTGCTCTCATGTGGCATTTTTCAGGTGAATTGCCAAAGTGATTGCAAAATACCTGTTAAGATGCACAACTCCCCTATGATACAGGTAAGTATTATTACTCCTGGTTTAGCAATGGAGAAAGTGAGGCACAGAGAACTGAGGACTTCTCTGAAGACAACAAAAAACAAGAAGTGAGGGGAACAAGCCAGACTAGAACTCAGGAGAGCCTCCTGCCCAGTTCTGGTCTAATGCTGCTAGAAAACACTGAATGACCAGACTGCAAGCTGCATTTTTAGAATATAAATTGTGTTCTACATACACAATGATTGGTTCCTTTGGTGCCATTATGATTTTATTATAGTTAAAGTTTTCTAAATTAGAATGTGCCTTATAAAGTCCTTCTTTCCCATTGGTTGCTGTGCTGGTATTTTTTCAGGAGTTAATTACTAACAAAACAGCCAAATAGTAGCAGCTGGCACAGGAAAAAAGTAACAGTAATTGATTTATTTTTTAAATATATAGTTTATAAAAGCAACTCTGCTCTCTTGGTTGTGTCTTTCCCAGCAGTTAATTACCAGATGGGTTAAGGGCCTTCAACTACTGCAATTGGTCATTAGCTACCAGAATGTGTCCTTCCTGTCATCCGTTATTGCTTAATTGTATGGAGCCCACTGCAGTTGAGGACTGTTAAAGCTGTGGATTAATTGGTCTCTGGCCCTTAACAGTTCTAATAGTCTATATCATATCAAGGGTATAGTAGGTTAGCATTTAGGTTCCTGACATGATAGTCCATAGCAAATTCCTTTAGAGCTGTTCTCGTTTAGATTAATGCCTATTGGATGATTGACACAGTAAAACATAATTGCCCTGAAGAAATCTTTTTGGTCAGTTGTATTAAGAAGCACTTAGTGACACTTTAATTCACTTTGACACAGCAGCCTCTAAAAGCTTCTACGCTCATATTAAAGCCTACTTAGTGGTTTGTGTAATGTTGCAGTTCATCAGGGAAGGAGCACTCAGTTTTGCTATGGAGAGCAACAGGTTATCATAAAGGCTTCATTTCCCCTCAAATATTCAATCAATTAAAAAAAACCCTTGACGTTCCTTCAGCTGTGTTTATGCCCCCTTTATGCCCCCTTTTGGCAAATAGTGTACTTTTGGCAAATAGTTTTTCAGTGAATAACTTATTAGGAGGATGATTCCTGGAAACAGAGGCATTTTAGTGAAGGTAAGAGGCATAATCATGGACAGTGAATTTTGAATGTACAGTTGTGCTGAAAAACCTAATTCTGGCCCTTGTTCAGCAAACCATTTAATCACGTGTCTATTTTTAAGCATGCGAGTGAAATATCTAAAAGGGACATACTTGTGTGAGCCATGAAGTGACTTGGGTCTCCACACACTGAGCATCACAATGCCTAACTTTCATTTAGCTGAGTTGTGTGCCTAATGCCCCAAAAAGATGAACAGAGAGAATTAGGTGCCTAAAAATATGATCTCGCAAAGCCGCATGCTAGAGGCCAGTCAATGGGTGATGCTGACCAGAAGGGTGAGTATTAATCTCCACCCCTCTGTCAGACACAGGTGCCTAATTCTGGGCTGCAGTGAAGTGCCCAGCTCTGCTGGTGACCTAGAAACAGGAACACCTCTCCTGGAGCCAGGTGGCTTAGAAACCTTGTGAGAATAAGTTAGGCACCTGTCTTCCTCCACACAAAAATGGGAGGAAAGGAAGTGGTGGCAGTAGGCAAGGAGTTAGAGCACTCACCGGGGATGTGGTGGAGTCTAGTTCCCCTTCCCTGCTGTGGAAGAGAGAGGGAAGGATTGGAAGAGGAATCTGCAATACATCTCAGGAGAGTGCTCTAGCTATTAGACTATGGGACATTCTGATGTAGGGCTCCTTCAATCTGATGGTGAAGCTGCTCCATTGTAGATAAATAATGAAAGAGTCACTGAAGCAGAGTGGACTGGACCCTGGACTTCCCTCCCTGCTCCTGAGTGAGTGCCCTAACAACTGGACTGCAAAGTTATTCCCAGTTTCTCGCTCCCTCTGGCCCAATGGCTAAGTAAGTATTTATCTGCAGTGGAAGAGTTACTGTTCTAGAGTGCATTGAAGACAGCTTCCCCCAGAATCATCAAAAGCTAGGTTGGTCCTGTCCCAAGCTCCACTAGAGCTGAGGAAGCCACCACATCCTGGGGCTGGTCGCAGTGCTAGTGACAAAGGGCGCTCAACCCTAGTAAAACAAGATTACTTCTACCTCCTTCTAGGATAGAATGAGGCTGTGATGTGGAAAATAGCAGAGTTCAGCAGAGAACCTGCCATATGCCTCAGAGAGATGCTGGAGAACTGGGATCTACAGCTAAGAAGGCCTCCATGAACTGGAGGCTCATAGACAGCTCTGCTGCATCTTTAACATACCAAAGGCTCTCTCTCTCACCAACAAGTGGAATCATGAGCATGAGTATATTGTTCCTCTGCCTGTGGTGTGGGGTTCAAAAAGGGGGTGAAGAACATGACTGGAGGGGATGTCATTTGTCACCGATGAAGCAGGCATGAGCCACAGGGGTTTGACACCCATTCCTATGTTGGAGGTGGGAAGTGGTGGTTTGAACAGGGCATATCTGGACAGGGGCAGGCGAGGAATGTGTGGTCTGTGGTGGTGGGGAGAGGGGATGTGAGGGTGGGAAAATGGGGCCAGATGTTCCAAGGTCTATAGAATTCTCCTATGCATAGGAGCCAGTGTCCTTTAAGATCTCCTAACCCTTGCAAGAGCACAGTCCCACAGGCACCTGCCTTACCTAACAGGAAGGCACAGGGAAACTCTCCTTCAAGGACCAAATCTCTGAGTCCAGCCTGCAACCATATTTAGGCATTGTGGCAGGATCTGGGTAGTGTGCCACAGCAGTCATGGACATTAATTTGGCATTGCACAGAAATATTCAATGTTGGCCTGTAGAAGCATGGGGAGTCACGCTATGGGTTCCTGATGCAGATGCAAGTTTCATTAACAACGCCCAAGGTGCACAGGAAGGCTGCAACCCAGTAGAATTTGATCCAATGTGGTGGTCAGTGTTCCTTGTTCAGTGATGCCTTCAGAAATTAGTCCAACAGCCTGGCAGTCATAGATTGCTGAAGAGTATCAGTGCGGTGACCTGCTGAAAAGCTCCTACTGCCAGGGTGGTGTTGATCTTTGAGTTGATGAATAGTGCTTGGCTTCTGCACCTGGTGGTGGACAGGTCATCTGCACCAAGTGCAAAGATGGTGGAGTTTGTCTGAATCCAGACCATTGTGTTGGATATATTAACAATGGGTGGTTTCCCATGCAATTGAAGTGGAGAGCAATACGTTCTTGGAGGTGGCCACAGATGGTGGCTGGACTCAGGTTTGGCCAGAGGTGTTACCACCATCTGTACTGTTCCTTCTCCTTCGCCTGCTGCTGCCTTGGTAAGTGCTGCTGCATAGCTATGTTACTGGTTATTGTGTTTAAATGTGATCTTCCCCTGGCAGTGGATCACTCTGTGGTATAGGTGGGAGATAAGCGCATGTCCCAGATCAGAGCCATAGGTGTCAAGAAAATTTTAATGTGAAAAAAAAGTTGGGGACCTAGAGCTTTTAGGTACCTTCAAGGTTAGATAGCAGTAGAATGAGTTTTGTGGTGAACAGTGGTGTCTTGATGCTACGAACAGGCTTTAGATGCCTAAATCCTGGTTTGGGGCAGCTAAATTCCTTCCGAACTCATTGAAGACATTGAAAAACCACTGTTGCACAACACAGAACAACGGAAAATATAATTGTGGGGAATAAGATTACATTTCCATCTCCATACATTTTTTTTCCTAACTTTACTTATCTTCAGTTGTATTTACTTGTCCCTTCAAAAGAATTTCATTGCAACATCTTCTCCCATGAAAGATGATAAAAGAGACCAAGTTAACAATACCATTGAACAGACAGAGCACTTTTATTTTCAAAGTACTTCATGGACAGGGCTGGATTAAGGGGCCCCAGGCTGGGGCCCCAGTTCACCCACAACAGTGGCTGGAGGGTGGGGTGGGCTGTGCTCCTGGAGCCAGAGGCTGTGGCCAGCCACAGCACTCCCACGCTAGACTGGCTGGTCTGTCACCAGGAGTGGGGCCAGATGGCCGGCCTGTCCCCACCCCCAGGGGCAGAGCAGCAGGACCAGGGGCGGGGCAGGAGCTCCATGGACTGCCGCAGCTGCTGGCCCTAGAGCCTCCCCTGCCCCTATGTCAGTGCCTCAGCCCCACAGGGCTGGGTCAGCAGGAGATTTAACGGGCTGCAGTCCATGGCTCCCCTTCAGGCTGGAGGCTGGGGCTGCAGCCCCTATAGCCCCTGTATTGATCTGGCCCATTCATGGACATTACTTACAGCAGCCCCAGGAAGTGTGTATTATCACCCATTGTACAAAAAGGGAAAACAAGCACACAGACATTAAGGAGTGCATTCTGTCCTCAGATGTGCACATACAACTACTTTTGAACTCTTAATGGTAATGTTTATATAGAGAAGTGCAGAATTTAGCTCTCATTTGCCCAAGGCCACAGAAAGAGTCTCTTTAACTCTGATACTTATATGACCTCCACTGCCACAGTAATTGACTGCCTCCCAATCCTTTTAAGGTATATGCTCACAATACGGCTGCAAAGTGTCATCCTCCCCATTTTTACAGAGGGAGAAACTGAGGGACTAAGTGCACAAGGTCATATAGGACATCTGTGGTGGCACAGGGAATTGAATCCAAGCCCAGACTAGCACCCTAACTATTAAATAATCCTCCTGTCAGAGCCAGAGCAAGAACTCAGGCATTCGAGCACCGCTAGACCTCATCTGTCTTAGTAAAGAATTTAAGGCAAAATTTCCCAAACTCAGCATTTAAAGTTCAGCTCCTACATCCATATTTAAGCACCTGTATATATTAGTGGCCTAATTTTCAAAACTTCTAAGCACTTTTCACTTACATTAAACTTCAGTGGAATTTGTGGGTGCTCGTGAATTTAGGGGTGTAATTTTAGGCACTGGGCTTTAAAAATGTTGTGCCCAATGCCAGGATCATTTGTATTTAAAATAATAAATTATTCTTAGAGGCGTGTCTGATGCTAATAAAACAACAGCCCTCATGTGCAGTTATTAAAACAACGCACTAAACAATATATTCAGGCCCAGAGCTGTAAAGGTATTTAGGTACACAACTCCTACTGAAATTGATACATATGAGGAGTGGACCTCAGTTCTTACTAGTATTTTTGCAATGTAGAGGTGGGGTAATGAGTTTAGTAATCACATTCTCTAAAAGCGTTTTTGGGTTTAGTCAGCATCATGAAATGTTGAGCATGATTTGCACATTTGTCTCCTTTATCCTTAGATACATTAAACATGTAGCAATAGAATCCTTAATTAATAGAGATTTTAGGAAGGTGCTATTCCTAAAAACCGGTAACCACAATTGTATTTTATCACTGATTCTAAACTGTTGTTCTTTGGTGATAAATCTCTGTATTGGAGAACCAGCACACATTTTTGGGAAGGGGAGATGTTTCCAGCAATGCTAGAGTTATGGTATAATGATTGAACAGGTAGTTGATAAGGGGAAGATAATGCTACATTGTATGAAGAGAAGTCTGTGTACAAGGAGCCATGTGTATCATTATTTCTGAATATTAAGAAGGTAGTTTACAATTTTGGCAAATGGAAACTAAAGAAGTGGCTCATGGTTACTTGGCAATTAACTTGTGGGCTGGTCCCTTTTAAAACACCATACTGAGGTACATTACAATGATTGGACTAATTTGATGGGAAATCAGAGACTCCACATACTCAGCCTACATGCAATTTAATTTCAATGCCTGACAAATGGTCTAAAATATTTGGGACACTGTATTCTTCCTACTACTGTAGATTGCAAGATGTGGTTAAAATTCAATAGAGTTAAGTAAGAAAAACTGGAGAGCAAAGACCTTAATGATCAAATTACCCAATCACAATGAAATAGCTCAAACATCAGGAAATCCACACTTGATGCAAGACTTCAGTTAATTCCATCAGAATAGCTGCAGCTGCTGGAAAAGCAAAGAATAAGTGCTGGAGATGCAAAAAAAGAAAAGAAACCTGAGCATAATGCCACATGTTAAGAGAACAAGGAGAAATAACACTTTATGGAAAACTCTCAGTACAACCCATCTACTTCCAAAGAATGAGCTCATCACTTTATAGACTGGGAAGTTTTTCTATATGTAAAAATCTGGATCTACAGTGGAACCTCGATTATCCGGTTTAATGACTGGCGCCTGTCATCCGGATAATCAAAAATCACGGATAATCGAATCCGATTTGAGCCGGCCCCCCAGCTCAGCTCCCGGGCTCGGCTCTCAGCAGGAGCCGCGGCGCTTAAGTGCCGCAGCTCCTGCTGATAGCCAACCAGCTGGGGG
>ML685792.1:7688616-7720077 GCA_007922175.1 Pelusios castaneus | reverse complement strand
AGCCCGGGAGCTGAGCTGGGGGGCTGGCTCGAACCGAAGCCGGCCCCCCAGCTCAGTCCAGGGGTTCGGGTGGCAGCAGAAGCTCCGCCAGAGCTTCTGCCGCCACCCGAACCACCATGTTTCGGCGATCCCGGATAACCGAATTGACGGTTAATTGAAGACCGGATAATCGAGGTTCCACTGTATGTGAATGATGGGTAGAGTGGGGGTGAAGCAGATCTTAAACTGACTTTTCCAGAGGGGTAGCTGTGTCAGTCTAGTTCAGCAAAACAAACAAGAAGTCCTGTGGCACTTTTAAAGTCCAACACATTTATTGATAGCATGAGCTTTCGTAGGTAAAATCCCACTTCATCAAATGCATGAAATGGAAGCTACAGTATGGATGGGGATATATGAATCCGGAGACGGATAAGTTACAAGATCAGTTCAGATGTTTTTCCTCAAACCAAGCAAGCTGTTTTGATTTAAACAGTGTGGAACAACAAATAAGAAGATGGGAAGGTTAAAAGAGGGGAAAATCACCTTTGTAATGAGAGAGCCAGGCCAAATCTCTATTCAGACCTTGCATATGAATTGTAACTCTGCAGTTTCCATTTGGAATCTTGATTTGAAGTTTTTCTGTTGAAATACTATTACTGTCATGTCTTTCACAGAATGTGAAGGGAGGTTGACGTGTTCCTCTATTGGTTTTTGAATGTTACCATTCTTGATATCTGATTTGTATCCATGTATTCTCTTGTGCAGAGACAGACCACTTTGTCCAATGTATAAGGTGGGGGCAGGGGGCGTTGTTGGCACATGATGGCATATATCATATTGGTGGGTGAGCAGGTGAATGAGCCCATGATGGAGTAGCTGGTTTGGTTATGGTGTCAGTAAAGTAGATATGTGGGCAGAGCTGGCAATGGTATTTTTTTGCAGGGATAGGTGCCTGCATCAGTGTTTCTATTGTATGGTGTGTAGTTGCTGGTGAGTATCTGCTTAAGGTTGGGGCTGGGCTGGGGTGCGGAGGGGAGACTGTCTGTAAGCAAGGAGAGGCCTACCTCTCAAACTGACTTCATGGTTTCTCCTAGTGGCAAGACCTTGATTCTATGTGAATAGATACCTTCTTCCATGCAGACTGGAGACAGCAGTTAATGACCTGTTAATGCTAGAGAGTGCTTCTTTTAAGAAGCACGATCAGTTGCAGATATTGACTTAATGTAGTTCTATTTCACTCTATTATGGTGATTATTTCACTTAAAATGGTTACACTTCAGATAATGGATGGCATGTATAAATAGTTTATAGAGGTTATAGTTGTCTTAATAGATGGTTAACCCACTGTTGTAGAGTTCAATAGTTTTTTTTTAATCATATAACCCTTTATGTAGTGTTTAAAAATGTACACTTAAAGTAACTTTTGACCAAAATAATCTAATTCTCAGAATTTTTGAGCCCAATCCAACCTCTATTGTAGTCAATGGGAAGACTTCCATAGTTGTCAATAGAAAGTAGTTTAGGTCCTGGCAGGACAAAACTACCCCTCTGAAAAAGCTCTGATAATGTATCAGCCACAAAATGTAATATTCATTTTTATTAGTTGTTGCTGGTTTCTTATTACAATATAGTAGGACATTTCTCTTTGAAATGTCATCTGGCATTTCACAATCATAATATTGTCAGTATGTCACATTGACACAGACACATTGAGTACCATTAAGCACTCATCGTTTGTCAGTTTACAGTGATTAAAGAACTGCATTATTGAAGCCTATAAAAACGCCACAGTTACTACAGGTACTTGTGATGGTGTACACTGACTTTAACGTCACTCACTGCAAGTCTGTAAGGATGTCAATGCAATACGATTATGTCACTGCATGTCACCTTCTGGTATGTATAAGTAATAACTGTAATGGACCCATTTTCTGATGTCACAAATAAAATATTATTTCCATAATTTCCACAATGCTTACGTACCGCTACAATGTGCTGCTGATAATCATTTTCTCTTACCAATCATTCCCTTCAGTATTTACCAAAAAAAATTGACTAAATGTTTAGAATAAGTAGGAAGTACTTTAAATGTACATGAATCTCAGGGGTCAGAATGAACAAGTTCCCTTAAGCCTGCCATTTAAGTGGTTACTCATATTTCAGGTCTTAAGAGTTATCGAGTCATTTTATGGAATACTGAATGTACGTTCTTTAGGGCCCCCACCGTCTTGTGAGTACTCTCTCTCTCCGCTTGCTCTTCCTCTCATATTCTGGGCACTATTTTCAAGTGCACCTCACCCACAACTTGGGCCAGTTATTTCAGAAGAGCTCTGTATCAATTTGGGTACCTAAAGTAAGAGTCAGAGCATCACATTCATCGGTGCGGTGCAGTGTAGTGGGGATGGTGCACTACGTAGAAGTTAGGAAGTCAACAGGTGATACACAGGCTATGTGGCTTGCATATCTCCCATTGACTGCCACCAAATTTCACCAGCAGTGTAGACCAAGCCTCAGTTTATTTTAATCTGAAGGAAAACATCCCATGGCTAAAGTACTTATGAAGTCACTTTTACTTTGTGTTCTAACTGTGTGGCTTGAACTGATGCACACAGTGTGTTTTGCATTATCTGTGCAGAATTAAGTGGAGTTTTCCAAGAAATGGTGACATGTACTGTACTATGTCTTTCAGGCTGCAGCTGGAAGAACAAATATTTTCTGACAGAGCTCAGATTGGGTATAGGAAATGTAAATGCATTTTACTGGTCTAATTAAATGACCATAGCACAACATGTGAGCAGTCAGATATCATACACTAGTATTTCATTTATACTGGTAAATCTAAGACTTATCCCAACCTTAGGTTTGGATAATGCAGCTTTTGATATCAAGATTTCTATAGAAATTTTCACTTGAGCTTCAGCTCATCGTCTCCAGTGAGGAATGGAGATGTATTTAGTAGAGAGGTATAAATTTTTTTCTGTGTATCCACCCCAGCAAATTTTTAATCACAGGTGATTCCACTGAAGGCAAAAGGACTTATCATGTGACTAAGGGGGCCAGAGACAGTTATTGAGGAATTAATGGGGCTAAACTCTACAAATTAAATAGCACCTCTTTCCTTTCATACCTTTTTTCTCTGGGTAATCCTGCTGTGGATGTGGTGGGAGATGAGTTGGAAGGTGTCTTTTAGGTCTCTATGTGCAGTCCAATATGGGAGGGCCTGGCAACATTTAATGTTTTGCATGCATTCTGGGGTGAGGGAGATAAGGACTGGTAAATTCCCTTCGTCCTCTAAAAAATGAAATAAGGCAGAGATCAGAGAATGCTTTCCAAAGACCTTCTGAGTCCTTTCTCAAAGAGTTTGAGCAGCCTGAGTGAAGAGCTCTACAAAAAGACTATGTGGGAGGCCATGAGACAAGAGTAGTTGCCAACACTGTCCTTTGAAGAAAAAAGCCAGAGAAAGAAACCTGGAAGGCAGAAGTTGTGTGGAGGTCTTCAGTCTTGTGGTGAATCTGCTGTTGGATGAATCTCTAACCTGTGGAGATCAGATCCCCAGTGGAAAGGGTGGGCTTTGCTTTCTGCTAGAAGGTTTTATGGCTTACAGGAGGGTTTTGCAGCCATTCTGGGATACTGCTCCTGCTAGAGACCATGAAAGATTTGCATTATCAGGTCAAAACACTTTACACCTCAGGTCTTTCAAATGAACAGCTTGATCCTGTGAGGTTCTGGGCACATTCAGCTCCCATTGACATAATTCACATGATCAGGCCCTGAGATCTTTAACAGATGTTATGGGATTGATGATCTCCCAAGGTCAGCCTGCCAATTTCTCTTCCCTGATTTACCACAAACACGCACATATATGCTAGCAGACAGCTGAGGCAATGTAGAAATTAGAAATGGTTGAAATTGATTTTGATGAAAAAGAAGGTTTCCAGAACTGCAAGATTTTTCATGGAAACTATTTTTTTTTTTTTTTTTTTTAAATCCGAATTGAAAAATTTCAAGGATTCTGAAATTATGGGGAAAAAAACACATTTTCACCTTATATTTAAATTTTTTTCTTTCCACTGGAAAAGGAGAGAAAATATTAAATAAATAAATAATAATTATTATAATAATTTCATCCTTTTCACTAAAAAAATACAACTTATTTTTTTTCAAAACTCTCTGCAAAACATACTTAGATCTGCTGTAGTAGGAGTTCTGAAATAAGCTAATAAATACAAAAGCTGCCTCCTGTCAGATATACTTGCTTTTAATGTCTTATCAATTTAACCATCACTCTCACAGATCATAACTTCCAGCTCCTCTCTTTTTACCTCCAATAGCTCAATTCTGAATTCAGTGGGAGGTTTGTATGCATAAGTACAACGGGATCAGACCTTAATTTGATCTGCTATTTATCTGCTGCTTTAATTGTAGCCAAGAGGGTTATATTAAGAAAGAGGGAAAGTGCCACTTGTCAGTAGAGTGGCTCTCACCTCTTTAATGGAAAAACACTCATTTTCTGGAAGAAATGAAAAAAATGGTGCTGTAGTAAAGGTGTAGAAAGTGAAAATGATTTTCTTTTCTGTTTCTGATATAATTAATAGATTGGAGACTTCCAAAATATAGCACAATCCTGTTCTGATCTTCTGTTGATATCAGTGGGAACAAGGTTCCTCATTTCTTCATTGTTCTCATTATGTTCTAAATGTATAGGTGGAGAGATGCTTTTTAGGTTAATGGGTTGAGATTTTCAGAGCATCCATGGGCTCCAAAATGCACCTTCCATTAATTTAAATAGTAGATGGGTGTCTAAACACCTTAGACTCCTCAGAACAGCTCAGCCATAGTTTTTAATCTATGTCACTGTGCTTCACTTTGTGTATGACGTTTCCACCAACTTTTTTGGGGGGGTGGAGGGGGGAGGGTCCATATTGCAGGAAGAAAGGAGACTATTTTTCAGTGCAAACTGAAAAATAAAGACATTTGAAAAATAAAGAAAATAAAACTTGTTGTCTGAAGCCTGAGTTCTGCAATTGCTCCACATTGGGAGGCTCTTGTATTCACCTGAAACTGTATTGATAGTCTTTTGGTGCATTCTGGGTCTCTGTGTTGCTCACTGGAGGACCAAGATATGAGATTGTAAATGGATTTTGGCTATGAAATTAACTATTAAAAAAGCCCAACTTTGAAATATGCTCAGTTATGACCTTGCCTCCATTGTTGTCACAGAGGCCTCCTTCTAGTTATTGGACTGGAAATTGCTGATGATCCCATTATGTCACAGACACCTGGCGAAGCAGCAGGGTAGAATGGTTGAGCCCATAACTTCACAGTGAATACTTCCCTTATATAAATAAGGCCTGAAGCCTAATACAAGGGAGCTTAGTGCTGGCACTTGTTGGTGAAATGCGGAAGACTGGTTCAGAGCTGCTTAAGACTGTAGATGGGCAGGCTCTCTATTGGTGAGGAAGCTCTCTGCCAACATCTGCTGGAGAGCAAGGAGAGTTGACTGAATGGGCCAGACCTCATTTCCATTTGTTTTATGTGTTGGGTTGGGGGCATTTGGGTTAAAATTCAGTTTAATTTTCCATTTGGGACAAAGAAATGCAATTGACTTTGGTGGAAAATACAAGGCCAAGACACTGACATTGACTATGCCTGGGGCTACTGTGACTAAGACTGATACCAGGAACACCTGGCTAAGGGAATCTGGAGAGAATTGAAGGGCGAGAGTTGGGGTAGAAACTTATTTGTTGTTGGGAATGCCTCTATGGTGGTGAGACTTCTGTCCAAGGTTTGTATATACCCTTGACCATTCCCTCACAGCTGAGCTGAGTCTGTTGAAGAGTGGATACTGCAAAGACAGGGCAGTTGGTGGATGGCATAGGGTGATGATAGCTGCTACTTCTCTGAGGCAATGGATGGTTCAGAGCAGTGATGGCACCTTCAGAGGGCCTCCCTATCCAGTAATTAAAGTTGAAATCACTGGAGCAAGGTAGCAGAGTCATTAGAGCAGTACAGAGAGCACTGAATTGAACTTTTCCAGCCAAGGACTGCTAACCAGGAGTGGGGAACTTGGGAGGAAGGAATTGTCCAGGACAAATCAGCCACTTACAACACCCAAAGGAGGACTGTGATACTGCTTTAAAGACACCATCTGCTTCTTTGCATGCAAAAGATCCTAACTCTTCAGAAAGCTTTGGTGATCAGAATTACAGGCTTTTAAACTACATGACCCATATCTAACCTTTAAAAATATATTGTAGGAGAACACAATGGTGGTATTACAAGTAGGCTAGAGCTTTGATATGCATATGTATTGTTAGTAGTACCATGATGATGTTTACATCTATCTGGTTAGAGGTTACAGGTTACAGGTACATGAACTGCTTCCCTATCTGTTAGTATTGTTCTATTAAAAGAGGTCAAAAAGGAACATTAACATCTAAATGGATCTTTGATTACATTACATCAAGTGAATTGACCTCCCCCCTCCTCTATGTGCTGTTCCCCAGTGTTTTGAATCCTAACACCTACTTTGATTTGCTGTTACAGCCTGACCTGATGCTATATCATACACTCCCCTGCATTTAATTTCCTCCCACTCTGTAACTTTCCTATCTTCAAAGCGTCTGATGAAGTGGGATTTTCTCCCACGAAAGCTCATGCGATTAATAAATCTGTTAGTCTTTAAAAGTGCCACAAGACTCTGTTGTCTGTCTATTAAAGGTGCTAATGCAGCTAATTACCTGTAGGGCCCAGGAGGTGAAGGTTTTACTTCAAAGGACAATATACATTGTTATTCTCCACTCAAGGAAGTATCTGTGAAGCTTACATGAGGATATAACCTGTAAATGCCCACCTTGCTACAGCTATAAAAGGAAGGTTGGAACATAATCCCTTTATCTCACATGTGTCCAAGCTCCTCAGGGAAAGTTTGGGCCATAGGATTGAGATCCCAGCCCGCACCATCTTGGAATCACCCTGCTAATCCTCATGGGAGATGCTCCCTTCTTCTGGGGAGCCGCGGCTCCCTTCCCCTGAGCCGCTCTCCGTTGACCTAGCACCTGAATGTGTGGACGCAGGCAGTTGACTTAAGATTTTAGTGTAGATGCTGTAAGTCAGCTTAACAGAGTTAACTAAGCTTTTCTAGTATAGACATACCTATAGTTTCTTTCCTTGTATAATAAATGTTTAGTTTTAGTTACTAAAGGATTGGCTGGCAGTGTGATATTTTGAGTAAGATCCAAACCTATAGTGTTCTATGTAATGTGGCTGACCCTTTGGGGTCAGGAGAAACCTTTCTGGGTAAAGTGCTTGGAGTTTTAGCAATTTCTCCCTTTACCAGACCCAGTGGCGATATTGGTGACCAGTGGCTGAAATGCAGTAAAGAGGTCTGAGTATATTTTATGGCGGCTTCTTGATATCCAGTGTGTGGGGGGGTCAGAAGCATTGTTTGTGACTGGTGGGGGAGTTTATCTCCAGGTAACCCACCGGGGCTGGGAGAATCTGTTCTTCTTTTTGCAGCCTGCCCTGATCTTTGCACATTCAGGTGGCTATCCCAGGAGGCCTGGGTTAAAATATATCTATTTTAACTTTCACATTTTAAAGCATTTAAGACAAATTTAGCAGTATACAAAACCAAGGAAGCATCCTGGCAATTTTAGATGTAAAGAAAATGGCTTTTTAAAAAGTTTGCTCATGTACAACTGTTCAGTGTTGCAACAGAGAGACAACATGACTTCAATCAAATGCATGGGGTTAGTTGCTTTCAGTAAAATGAGGGGCAATTTTCAAAGACACAGATGGCAGTTTCAATGGGAGCTGAATGAAGTATTACATGTAGTGCCTGTCGTAATGTCTCCCTGTAGAATTTGTAAGTTTAAAAATTGTGCATTCAATGCTATATGTGGAAGCAATTGATTTGTGAATATGATTTGTAAAGGTGGGTAAATGTGCAGACCATTTGCACTTATGTTTGAACCTTGCTGGATCGCAGTCTGAC
This sequence comes from Pelusios castaneus, assembly GCA_007922175.1. NCBI lineage: Eukaryota > Metazoa > Chordata > Testudines > Pelomedusidae > Pelusios > Pelusios castaneus. The sequence goes on along the minus strand of ML685792.1, from coordinate 7,712,102 downwards.
AATAGCTATTATTGAGCATGTTGAATCTCTGCTATTCTATAACTAGAATATAAACATATAGGCTCAGATCACTGGCTCCAGCCAAGCTGTGCTTTGTGCCAGACCTGAAATGTGAGGTGGAGGATGAGTCTTAAAAGCTTGATCCTTGCCTTAGGAGCTGTTTTGCAGCTAGGAATTGCAAGAGCGGTGTGCCCCAACCATGCCCCATTTTGCCTACAACATACCTCTTACAGTGGATATGGAGGGGCAGTGTGTAAAATTGGCCATGGCCGCTCTTAATCAGCTGGAGTTCTATTATGTCAGGGGGATCCTGACCTGTCCTGTTAGAATAGCTTTTCAGGCCTATTGCAACATGTAGGGCATTGTAAAGGGGCCAAAATCTGAGCCATGTTTTTGAAAATCCAACTTAGGAGTCCAATTGAGGTACTATACTTGCAAAATCTGTTTGTGTATGGTGACTCCATGAAAGGTAAGAGAAGCTCTCTCCCCCACCCTTCCCTGGTCCCAGTTAATTCCTGTGGCAGCTGGGGGAAGATGTTCAATGATCCATTGTTCCCTAACCACAGTGGTTAAGGGAGAAAATTAGGGTTGGTAAAGAATGTTTCTCTAGGTGAATGGAAAACAAAGAAACCACCCAGTTAAACTTATCTTAGGCAGTGGGTGATGGAAAGACCTAACTGAATATGGTGGTTATGTAGTTTGTCAAGCAAATAGGTAACATAATGAGTTGTTAGCTTTATTTACTCCCTGGCAATATTTGGGATGGCCATTTTGTGCTGGTAAGAGTAGTGCGTTCTGAAAATTGTATCTCTTCTTCTTATCCTGAGAGTAAGATGCTTCAGAGAAATGCAAAGGAGGAAACCAGAGAAGATAGTCATGGTCACCAATATATCTCATTGAAGAAGGAATTGAAACACTTAAGCTATGTCTGCACTTGTTAAATTAAGTTGACTTTGTTAACTTGTTAAGTTTCCCCGCCGCTGGGGTTCCCCTGTCCCACCGGAGCTGGCATCCCCACGCGGCTGGAGCCCCGGGGAGGCAGGGGTTTCCCTGCTGCTGGGGCTTCTTGGCCTGGTGAGGAGCCGGCAACCCATCTCCCCAGCCCATCCCCCAGCATGGAGGCCACTTAGATTGATCTAGGGCTTAGGTTGACTTAGGGCATCCACACTGGCTTAAGTCGACTTAAGAAGTCGACTTAAGCCCTAAGTCAACCTAAAAGTTGGTGTTATTAAGTCAACTTAAGTTTTCCTTAAGTCGACTTAAGGAAATGCTTAAGTCGACTTAATAAAAGCCCAGTGTAGATGCTTAAGATGCTTAAGTCGACCTAACTTGTAAGTGTAGATGCACCCTACGAGAACTGACATTCAATTCTAGATGGAAGGTAATTGGTAATTTTTTTCTACTTTGTTTGGGCTGAAATATTTCATGCTCACACCTCAAAGGTATGTTTTTCTAAAATGATGAAAATTGGTTCAGTGTGTTCTGAACATAAGTTTCCTTAATACTTTTTTCCAATGTTCATAAAATTACTGATCCACAGAGAGAACGAGATACCACATTATACATTGTAATACTGCACCCAATCACGCTCTTCTCTACAGCCAAACCTTTCAAAAATCATAATGTAGTGTTAATACATTATGGACATAGGGTTTCCAACCTTATTATGGAGTAAAAATATAACTGAGTAACCAGATACAAAAATGAATGGTGTCACTTTAGGGTCTGTTGAAACAATAGCTCCAGAGTAGTTATAGACTTTTGCTTAAATCTAAGCCCTACTGTCTAGGGATGCACAGGGAGGGAGAGGGGAAGAGTGTTTGAAGAGAATCTGATGTGCTTGGAGGAATAATTTTTAGACTGTCATCTGGTGTGTAGTTAGGGAAGTGGATCAGACAATAAAAACCTTTAGTGCCACCAGGCATCTGATGGCACAACAACAAAGATAACAGCATATTTGATTACTTACTGAAATAAGTTCAATAAGGTTATAAATTCTCATGGGACCCTGATGGAAACCATGATGTATAATAAGATCTTGTTCCTCAGTGACCACTTTGTACCTAAATAAAACAAAACATGTTCACATACAGTATGTAAATATATACAGACACATGTAACCAACTGTAGAGATCAGAATTGTTTGTAGACTATGAGACATTTTTTCATTTTTGGTCTGATGTTGACTATTAATGTCAAAATGCCCTTCTGATAATGCCAGAATAGACTGTAAATATCTGTGGCAGTTAAAGACTAACAAATTTATTTATCACATGAGCTTTCGTGGGACAAAATCCCACTTCATCAGATGCTTTGTGGGATTTTGTCCCACGACAGCTCATGTGATAAATAAATTGGTTAGTCTTTAAAAGTGCCACAGGACTCCTTGTTTGTTTTGCTGAACTAGACTAATGTGGCTACCCCTTTGGAACTTGTAAATATCTGTTCACACTGTGCTCCTGCTATGCCAGAACAGTACATCATAAAGCTAGTCCTGCACCCAGCAGGCTGCTTCCAAAGAGGATTGAAGAGGGCACCAGGATTTACCAGCAACTACACCCTTGTGATGCACTATTCAGGGTGTTAAAATGATATCATGGGGCAGGACTGAGCTTTGCAAGCTCCATGGGACAGATCGAGACTTCCCTCTGAATAAAATCATTAACAAGTCCACTGCACCTCCCATCTGATTATTCATTCTGGATTTCCCTGTCCCATATTTATTTCTCTTTTTTATAGGTTCTTTCCAATATTTTCCCTCTTCAAAGCTTTTTTCCATGCACCTATTTTATGTTACTCCATCTTCTTTCTTGATCCCTGTAGGCCCCCTTTTCTTTTCCTCATTACACCTATTCTGGTTCCTCCTTGCTTCTCTCTGTTACTTCGCCTCCATACCTCGTCTGAGTGTGGACTACTCCATGTCTAATTATCCCAGGATGCATGGACATTGGAATACCACCAGAATGAGATAGTGAATTGTAAAGAAAACAAACCCCATAGATAGTGTGTTTTGCTTTTACCAGATTCATGTTTTGAGTAGAAAAAAGGGAGGGAGAAAAAAAGAGTTGTGAACTCAGTTCCAATGGGCTACTGCTCATTTTGAGCGCTGTCAGCAGGGAACTCAGCTCCAGTAATAAGAGATCATTAGCTGCCTTGTTTTATGACGATTGAATACAACCCAATTTTCACAGGAAAGTCTGTTGAGACATTGAATTCCCACCCACTTCCAACCACTAAAACAGTTTTGGAGAAGGGCTGGGATACTGAATATTTGGGAAGCCATTTGAAAAGGCTTTTTCATCAGCTCTCTCCTTGTCCTATTGCCAGTGTGTGCAGTAAGTTCCTGACCCTGAGAGTTTGCACCAAACCACAGTTTGAACCAGGCTGTACATAATGGGTGTCTCTGTTAGTTCCCGCCAACTGAAGCTCCCAGCAGTAGATGGAAAATTAGACATATACCATTGCACAATAAATCTTATTGTAATTCACTCAGCTAGCATCACCGCAAACAGGCCTTGAAAAATGTGTCATTGGGTTTGAAATCATACTTGTGCTCCTGCCATTAAATAATAATGATAATAATAATAATAAAAAAAAAACTCATAAAGTTTCATTTACTTTTTTGTTATAAAATACTTTTTACTGGTGCCAGCTGGAAGGAAAATGACCCAGTTAGATCTCAAAATTATGATGTAGCTTTAAGTGCTATGTTTAGATTAACTGCCAAAATGTTAGTACAAAGTGGTAGGTGTTTGTGCTGCAGATAATAACTAATGTGTTGTTGGTCAAGATAGGCCACTGTTCTGTTATTATTGTATGGATCTTATGACTAAACATTGGAGCAAGCCTAGTGGAACAACAATATTTTACTGTGCCTGGAATACTAGCTTGTCAGAACTTAACTGGAGTGCCAAAAATCTAATGAATCAGACGGGGATGATGCCTTTTTTTTTTTCCCCGCTGATATTTATTTGATTCTCATTCCTTTCTGTAAAATGAATTGCATTTGTCAGATGTGTTTGCCAGCTTGTACTGTGTCTCACATACAATCAGACTCCTCTAATTGTCAAATGACTGTGGTCTTTCAAATACATAGAGAGTGTTTTTCAGAATGCTTGGGGAAACTGGGTTAAATGTGTTGTCTATTTGAAAAGACCTGGTTTATAAGGGAAATTCAAGGTTAAAAAGCACTTCAGAATTCAAGATGTGGCTGATGTGTATGTCCTTTGTTTCCAGAATTAGCTATTTTTACTCTGTTGATATATAACGTTTACCTAAGTCAAATGGTTCTTGCAGGAAATGAAAACAAAACTGTGAAGTTTAAATACACAAACTAAATGTGTCTACAGCAGTCTCCATTGAGAAGTCAACATTTGTTAACAGACATGCACAGTGGATTTTGTGGTACTGCAGTTATTTCTTGAGATAGAAAGGAAAATGGCTGTGGCATAGGAAGTAGCCAAGGTATCTTAGGGTGCGTCTACACTTACAAATTAAGTCGACGTAAGGAGGCTTAAGTCGACTAAAAATACTCTGCGTCTACACTGGGCTTTCCTTAAGTCGACTTAAGCTGCTCCTTAAGTCGAATTAAGGAAAAGTTAGTTTGAATTAATAACACCTCATTTTAATTCGAACTAGCACTTAAGTCGACTTTATTAAGTCAACTTAAGCCAGTGGAGACAGGAATTAGTGCCTTGGTGGAGCTTATTAAATTGATTTAAAACGTTAAGTCGACTTAATAAGGTCGAAAAGAGGCCATGTCTACACTTGAAAAGTTAAGTCAACTTTTGTTAAGTCAACTTAATAAGGTCGACTTTAGGTCAACTTAAAGTCAACCTTATTAAGTTGACTTCATAAAGTCAATCTAACTTTTCAAGTGTAGACATAGCCTCAGATATGATTGTGTAGCAATGGTGGCAAAATGTTGAATTTAGAATGGTGACCAAAGTATTATTATGTATTATTATTATTAGAGAGAGTTGAGCCCAAACCAAAATACTGCATGCACTTGTACATTTCACAGCTTAGCCCCTTTTCTTGTTGGGCAGGAGCCAAGACCCACTAAAGACAATTGACATCTTTACATTCATTTCACTGGGAGTTAGAGCCAGTCCTCTGTGAATAATAAACCCATCTTCCTGTTTACACAGGAAAACAATCTGACTCTCTCAGAAATCAATGGAAAACTTCATTGGGAACAAGATCAAGTCCAATGTCTGACCATGAAAGTTGACTTTGGCCTGGAAAGGGGATTTAGCGTGTGCAACTGAGGAGAAGAAACTTTTGGGCAATAATAGAAGGAAGGATGATTTTTGTGACTTAGGTGCTGGTCGTGGACTAAGGACAGCTAGATTCAGCTACTGGCACAGATACAGAATTCTCTTGTAAACTTGGCCACATCCCTTAATTTACCCCATTCCCCTGTCCTCTGTCTGTAAAATGACATAGTGCTTTCCTACCGCCCAGGGATGCCTGCAGGGTGAAATCTGCTAATGACTGTTAGCTGCTCAGACATTGCAGCAATGAGAGTTACATAAATATCTAGAGAGAACTTTTTTTCAAATGTTTTTGTTAACAGCTATTGATTACACTTATACTGAGGCAATGCACTGTTTGTCATTCCTGCCACTATAGGCACCAACCTGAAGTTTTCTAAAAAATTCTGTATGTGGGAAAACAAACAAGGTGTCCGGTGGCACCTTTAAAGACTAACAAATTTATTTTTTGCATGAGTTTTCATGGGCGAAGTCCCACTTTGTCAGATGACAGAGTGTAGAAAGCTTACTTTGAAAAAAACCTTACAGTATGAGAGAGGAAGATAAATCTTATGATTACATTTCACCACATCAGGTCAGATGACTTCAGCAAATCAAACAAGTTGTATAGCTTCAAACAAAACATATCAGAAAGCGGTGAAGCTAAGAGAGGTGAGAATCACTGTCAGTAATGAAAAACAAAGGAGGAGACCTGTGGCACTTTTAAAGTCTAATGTTTGTAGGGGGAAAGCCAATTCATGTCCTTATTCAGACCCAAGTTGATGGTATCCCCTGAATTCTAACTCTGAAGTCTCCATTTGAAGCCTTGAGCTAGAGTAAATGTATTTGAGGATACTTACAGATAACTAAATCCATTACTGAATGGCCTGGGAGAGTAAAGTGATTTCCGATAGGTTTTTGAATGTTCTTATTTCTGGTGTAAGATTTGTATCCATTTATTCTTTCGAGAAGAGACAGTCCAGTTTGTCCAATGTATAAGGTGGAGGGGCATTGTTGCCACATGTTGGCATATATCACATTGGTGAATGAACAGGTGAATGAGCCCATGACGGAGTATGTGTATGTGGGCTCGCTCTTGGTAGACGTGTTCTGTAAACAGCAGTTTTTGGAATGACATCAATCAATTTCTTTCCTCCTCTTCAGAATTTTTTGTCTTGAAATGGGCCCTTTTCTTTCTAGCTGTGTGATTAACTGCTGCGGACTCCTTGTCTTTGGGTCAGCTCTGTGGCTAGAAAGGACATCCTTTATGCTGGATTCAGAACATGCCATCCTTGCTTATTGGATGGAAATGTCATTGCTATAATTTTTTGGATACAATAGATATTTGGGAAATTATGATCAGAAATGAAGCGTGTATGTGTGTCTGTGAGAGAGAGAATTTAGTTCAGGTGTCAGATTGAATACATTTGCCAGAGTAGTCCTTTATCCACAGAAAAGTTACAGCATGCACTCCAGCTGTGAACACTTTCAAACAATGTTCCTTCAGTGTACCTGAGCACTGACTAGGAGAACCTGTCTTTAGGGATTAGAAGGTAGTTCAGTCTCCCTAACTGCTGGTTAAAAGAGAAACAGCAGATTTTTCTGGGGCCAGGCAAATTCAAAGGGCTAAAACTTTGCACAGAGTTCACAAACTTGCAATGAATCTGAAATCATTTTATTTTGCAGAGCTCCAACCTGGGGACTTTGCTAGGAAAAGACATGCCTGGTAGCGGAATTGGGCTGATTTTTATATTGGCTCAGGTGTACTTCAGATTTGCATAATTGTTTTCAAATGCTTTTATTGCACTGGCCTTAAAAAACAGTCCAGTCCCATCCAGCAGTTGTACAGATACACTACACAAAACACAGAGGGAGTTGATCAGTTAATCATACACATTTGGTTCTGCTGCTTCTCCCACCAGACACCATGAGATATTTACCATTTTCATTTCTGTGACTTCTGGAATGGGAATGAAATAATTGGTGATGATCCTAGAATGCGAAGTACTGGATTTCAGATAACATGTCACTGATCCTTTTCTGTGATGTTTCCTTTAACATAGAGGATGACTAAATATGTTAATAAACATTATGCTAAATTCCCCCCCCCTTTCTCTCCCAACCTAACATAATAGAATAGCAATGCACTTTCCAGAGCCATGCAATGAAACATCAGAAGATGTATAACTTTGTTAAAACAGATAGAAGTAAAATATTGGAAAAAATTCCCCAGAATTTATTCTAAAGCCCTAATCCAAGAAGACACTTAAGTAAATACTTGACTTTTAACATGTGAACATGGATTAGGGTTGGTGGATTAGAGTTTATGTGAACAGCTTTGTTGCATTCAGGGACTGATGAAATATATTCTAGAATACTCAAGGAGATATCTGAGCCATTAATGATTATCTCTGAAAAGTCATTGAAGATGGAAGAGATTCCAGGAAAAGGGGAAACATAGTGCCAGTCAGGGGAATCACTGATCAGTCAGTTTAACTTCAGTACCTGAAAGATAATCGCACAAATAATTAAGCAATCAATTTTCAAACACCTAGAAGATAATAAGGTGATAAGTAACAGTCAGCATGGATTTGTCAAGAGCTAATTATGTTAAAGCATCCTGATAGCTTTCTTGACAGTGGTTCACAGTCATAGTGGAAGAGCATATAGAGTGGGGTCCTACAAGGCTCAGTTCTCTTTCATATCTTCATCAACGATTTAGAAAATGTCAGAGAGAGTAGTATAAAGGTTGTGGACAGTACCAAGCTGGGAGATGTTGCAAGTGCTTAAAGGATTAAAATTTAAAAGATCTAGACAAACTAGAGAAATGGTCTGAAGTGAATAGGATGAAATTCAATAAGGACAAAGTACTCCACTTAGGAAGGAACAATCAGTTGCGTACATACAAAATGGAAAAAGTTGGCCTGGGAAGAGGTATTGTGGAAGGGGATCTGGCGGTTATAATGGATCACAAACTAAATATGAGTCAACAGTGTAGCATTGTTGCAATAAAAGCAAATATCAATCTGGAATGTATAAGCAGAAGTGTTGTAAGCTAGATACAAGAAGTCATTTTTCTGCTCTACTTCATGCTGAGTAGGCCTCCACTAGAGTATTATGTCCAGTTCTGGGCACCACATTTCAGGAAGGATGTGGACAAATTGGAGAAAGTCCAGAGAAGAGCAACAAAAATGATTAAAGGATCAAACATGAACTATGAGAAAAACTGAAGAAAAAAAAAGGGGGGGGGGGAGAGGGGTTGGTTAGTCTGGAGAAAAGAAGACTGAGGGGGAGACATGATAACAGTTTTCAAGTACATAAAAGATTATTACAAAGAGGAGAGAGAAAAATTGTTCTCATTAGCCTCTGAGAATAGAACAAAGAGCAATGGTCTTAAATAGCAGCATGGGCAGTTGAGATTAGATATTATTAAAAACATGATCTCAGGGTAATTAAGCACTGGAATAAGTTGCTTAGGGAGTTTGTGGACTCTCCATCATTGGAGATTTTTAAGAGCAAGTTAAACAAATACCAGTCAGGGATGGTCTAGATAATATTTGCTCCTGCCATAAGGGCAGGGGGCTGGACCCCATGAGTTCCCTTTCAGTCCTATGATTCTATGATTCACTGAAATCTATTATATTCACGTAGCATGATTCCTTAATCCATACAGTAATCTCATGTTAAATAATATCTACCTTCTATTGCAGATTTTTTCAGTTTGAAATCATAGTGAAAATTTTATAATCTAACCTTTAACTTACCAGGAACTGGTGTTCAGTGGAATACTTCAGAAAATGAACACTGTTTACTCTAATTTTGATACTTCAATTAGGCTGCTCAATAAAAAAAAAGGACTTTAATTAAACATACACGCTAAAAATATGGCACCCTCTGAACATCATTTTCCAACTAAGAGGGTTACTTGGCTGGCTTAAAAATAGAACTTGCTGTGGAAACATACAAGTTGCTACTATTTGCAAGCTCCAAAGGCTTGGCAGAAAGATTTGCTTAGATGTACAGCAATGTGTGAATGAGTGTGATACTGCCAGGGCTGGAATACCTAATGAATATTAGGGTATGTCAACACAGCATTATGGTGGGAGCCTCCCAGCCAGGGTCAACAGACTCGGGTTAGTGGGGCTTGTGCTGCTTCTCTAAAAAATAGTTATATAGTCAGTTCTCGGAAGTTGCCGTCGGACCAGTGTGCACCCTCTGAAGGTCACCCATACCTTAGGCTTCAGAATTGAGTGCAATGGAAACTGACAATTATTTATGCCAGCTGAGGTTCTGACCTGTTGCATTTCATGGACTACTACAGAACATCTAAACACAATCCTGTCTGTTCTGCAGACCATTTTAGGACTTTGTTCAAAAAGAATGTTCCAACATCCTGACATTTCTGAGCGCTTTAGGTGCATGGTACCCCTGAAAAAAAAAATCTTAAAACTAAGCACCTGATTTGCAAAAGATTAGCCTAAAGTTCTAAAGAGTTCATCCTGCTAAGACCTTGATCACTTCCTGTGATATTCTCTGAGCCACCAGGTCCCATTCACTTCATAGGGAGTGGAGAGAATGCTCAGCATCTGGCAGAATTGGGCCCTTATTCTGCTCTGATAGTCTTTGGTTAATTAGGAAATGGGAGGTAGACAATCAATGGAATTTTTATTCTGGTCTTATCTGAATTAGGAACCAAAGTGTAAAAGCTTTTAGTTTAATTGTATGTGTTTAGAAGCTGACAGATGAAACCTGCCAAACAAACTTCATTGCTGTCACATTATTGTTAATATTTTCTTTTCAATGGGTAGTTCAAAGGATTTCCTGGTTTGTAGAAAGAGTATGCATAGGGGGCAATTGCTGTGTTGTATTTGTTCTGTCAACTGTTGTAGCTGTTTATTGCAGGTTCCTCAGTACTGTGAAGCATCTAATTTATAGACCCTGACTGTAAATAACGGTAGGTTTGTTGAGAATAAGAATGGCATAAAGTCCAATTAAAGAACATCTTACCATCTGTGAATTTGTGACACAGTGCTTTTTCCATGAGGCATAATATCAGAGATATCAATGTAAGTATATATGATGGTAGGGGGTATGTTATTGATAAATGCCACTTATTTTTAAAGCACCTGAAATAAAGCCCTTTGAAGTCAATGGACAATCTTTGCATTGACTTCAGTGGTTTTTGGATTTGGCTCATAACACTGTTAGTTTATATGACATTTATTGTCATCACATAGCCACCACATTTGGGGCTTATATGTAGAGATCATACTGACCTTTCCTCATAAAAATTCTTGCATAAGATCAAACCATGTAAATAAAAGCTATGCAAAGTCACCATTGTAGTCTCATAGGCTATGTCTACACTGGCAAGTTAGTTCGAATTAAGGAGGCTTAATTCGAACTAATTAAAGACATGGCTACACTAGGCTTTAGTTAGTTCGAATTATGGGCTTCCTTAATTCGAACTAAGGGGTTAATTCGAACTAACTAGTTCGAATTAACCAATGTGGCCATGTTAATTCGAACTAATTTCTTAGTTCGAATTAACTGGCCATTGAAATGAATGGGGATCGAACTAACATTCCAGTGTGGCCATGCTAGTTCGAATTACGCTAATTTGAAATAACTAAAATTAGTTTGAATTAGTTAGTTCGAACTAACTAATTCGAACTAATTTTAGCAAGTGTAGACATAGCCATAGATTCACAGACTTTAAGGCCAGAAGGGACCATTGTGATCATCTAGTCTGACTTCCTGTATGTCATAGGGTCACCACCACTAAAGTGGCACACTAAACCCTGCAACTGAAGTTAGGCCAAAATATTACAGCCGCGAGGAGACTAGACTATTACTTGCTACAGGGAGAGAATGGGAGAGACTAATGCCTGAGACTTGCAGTGGCAAAGAAATTATTAAATGAGATATATACCCAGATAAGCATGGCAAATGACCCACACCCATATCCTACATAGGAAGGCAAAAAACTCCCAAGATCACTGCCGGTCTGACCTGGGAGAAAATCTCTTCCTAACTACTTATGACAATCAGTGAGACCCTGAGCACATGAGCAAAAAACAGTTGGCCAAGCACCATAGTCTTCACCCCTTTGATGGTTAGAAATCTCCTAAATGCTAGCTGATTTTTTTCTTGGCCAGTTTATAGATAGCTCTTCTTATGCCAACATTATCCTTTAGCTTAAATAACTCTTGTTCCTCCCTGTTATTTATCCCTATCCCTCTATGCATAATCATATCCCCTTTCCTCCTTTTTTCTTTTTGCTAGGCTAAACAAGTTCTTCCAGCCACCTTTTATAAGATAGGCCTTCCAGTTCTCTCTAGAGGTCATCTAACAGCTTTTCTCTATACTTCTCTAATCTTTTCTTTAAAATAGGTGACTAGAATTATACACAGTATTCCAAAAGAGGTCTTACCAATGCCTAGTACAATTACATTAATACTTCTCTGTCTTTACTGGAAATGCTTCATATAATATAACCTAGGACCACATTTGTCTTTTTCACAGCTACATCATACTGATAGCTCACAGTCATCCCGTAATTGACCAATACACCCTGGTCTCTCCCCTCTTCTGTCACTTCCAATTGATGAGCCCCTATCTGCCAGCAGAAACTTTTATTTTTAGAACCTAAGTGTATGACTTGGAACTTTGTATTATTGAATTTCCACTCATTTCTGTTACTGTATGTTTTGATCCTCCTTTGTGTTCACAATACCTCCCAGCTTTGTATCATCAGCAAATTTAATTAACACACTTCTACTTTTAGTGCTGTCATTAACAAAAATATTGAATAAGATTGGTCCTAAGACTGAGCCTTGTGGAACTCCAGTAGTAATTTCCCTTCAGTCCTACGGTTCACTTTTCAGCACAACACTTTGCCTTCTCCCCTTTAGCCAATACTGTAACAATTTTACAGGTCTTGTCCTAATCCCTGTCTTCTCTAATTTAACTACTAATTTCCCTTGTGGTACTGTATCAAATGCTTTATTGAAATGCAAATATATTAGATCATCTACATTTTTCTTATCTAAAAAAATCTGTTATTTTCTCAAAGAATGAAATCAGTTACTCTGGCACAATCTACTTTTGGTAAACTCATGTTGCATTTCATCCTCTCTACTGTTTATCTGCATGAATTTAATTATTCTTTCCTTCATAATTTGTTCTGAAGCTTTACATACTACTGAAGTCAGATTAACAGGTCTGTAATTTCTCAGATCATTCCCCCCCCTTTCCAAAATGCGAGTATGATGGTACTACACCCAAATAGCTAGATTTATTAAAAATCTCACGTGCCAGCTGTTCCTAGAGATATCAGTGTTTCTTCCTTTTTCACGCTTCGAATACGCCTGCACTTTGAGCTAGTGGCGTAATTTCTCTGTTCACATAAACATAGTCAGGCTAGCTCTATGAGAGGTCGTATGAGTACAAATAGCAGAATAGCCACACTAGCAAGGGTAACAGCAGCAGAAACAGAACTGTGGTGACTAGGTAGCCACCTGAGCTGATGAGAGTTAGCACAAGTATGTGTGTGTGTGAGCAGAGGAATAATAACCCTAGCTTGAAGTGTAGACAGAGCATTAGAAATTAGAGAAGTCCAAGCCTAAATCTGCTCAACCCTGGTAATACTTGAAATTCAAACCTGATTGATTTTACAAATTGTCTTTGTAATGAGCCAAAAGAGTAGGACAACAGAGTCCTGTGGCACTTTTAAAGACTAACAGATTTATTTATCGCATGAGCTTTCGTGGGAGAAAATCCCACTTCGTCAGACGCTTTGAAGAGTAATGTCTGTCTTTGTAATGAGCCAAAAGAGAAACCACAGATATGAACATTCATGAACTTTGTGGTATTGAAAGTCCGCATCCAAATGTAGATTTGTAGTGGAGACAATCTGTAGTTATTATGGGTAAAAATGAGCCAAATTAGGCTGGTGAACACAGTTAGGCTGGTGAACTCATCAGTTAATACCAGCTCTGATTCTGATATCCCATACTCAATTGCATAGTACCCAACTTTTCAAGTCCAATTGCTTTCACTGGGGTGACAAGATCTGTTTCTGGAGAAATAGGTAAGGGTTTTTTTTCAGTAGCTTGAGCTAATGCCATCAAAGACCTTAAGATGAGAATTGAGGCTTCGTACAATGGAATTTGTACCCAGTAGTCCTTGGAGACGAAAGCACAGGCCTAACATAGTCTTAGAGATCAGTGTTCCCGATTATATGAGCTGCTATATTCTGGGCCAATGTAAGCTGACTGTATCTAGACTGTGTTCACTATTCTACTCACTGAAATTTTGTAAACTTTATGGTCTGATTCATAGATTTTACAAAACAACTTGGATACTTTACTGATGGAGCTGGATATTTTAATTGATGTTTTACATACTTTACAGTTTAAGCGGTGTGTATTCTGATGAACTGCCTGTGTTGCATACGTTACTCTCTCAGATGCATATGTTGCTGATTCTGTTGGAGACTGTAGTAGGTAAGGTTTTAGGTGGTGCACATAGTCATGTGAGCTGCATGCTGTGCTGATTAAGCCGCATACTTCACTAATCAAGCTGCAAAGTTAAGTAGGTGAAATTTAATACACTTTAGTAATCAAGGTGCATTCTTTGTCTAGCAAGCTGAATATTTTAAATGTAAAGTTTTTATGTACCTTTGTAGTTGAGTTGTGTGCCTCTTTTGTCCATAATCCATGACAAGTAAAAGACCACCACTGAGCATTCCTCTCTTGGCCATGGAAGAAATATTGTCCTTTGTTTTGATATTTGTTAGTACAGAAGTGAAGGTAGAAGGAATCTAAATTAGCCCTTGCATGCAAATTATGCAGTTCCCTAGGATTATTCTCAGTGAATGTTTCTGAATAAAGCTAAGGTGTTTGCCGGGTTTCATAGGAATGTGGTTCAGATTATTTCTGAATCTCATCAGATACCATAAATTGTAAATAACCTGATAGAACCAAACCTTATGCGGCTCCTTATCTTTCAATAATATTGTCCTTTACTTAATATTATGTGAAGAAAGATGGAGAAGGCTGAATGATAGGCATAATAGTTCATTCTCTCTCTCTGACACCTTCCAAATTTAAGGTGTATTAGGTTACAGTCTGCATGAAGTGGGGAGACTAAGAGAAGAAAAAGATAGACTGGAGAAGACAGTGGAATTGGTAGTAAGACCTTTGGCAGTTCCCATGACTCCTGTACTGGGTCTTTGTGGAAGGCAATGGTCTGTGGATCTATGTCATGAATCCACCAGTTCCAACTCTTATCCTTTTTTTGTCCTAACTCAAGGATCTTTTTTTCCCCCTCGATATAAGTTGTAAAATATTAATGGGAATCATGAATTATGGGAGAGAATTTACTCTGTGGGCAAATTATCACTTCATTCACCCTCTTGTAACACCCAATCGGCAGTAGTCAAAGGAGTCACTCAGGGATAACTGAGGGTAGATTGTGCCCTCGGTGTTGTTATAGACAAAGAATGGCACAGTATGAGTGCTGACCATTCTGAAAAATGCTTGGAAATGCCTCCATACTCTGATCCACATGGATCCAAATGACATGAGTGAAGCAGAATTCTCAGTGATCAAGAATGGCTTTGGGGATCAAGGAAGAGGACAGAAAATAGGCCAAAAGAATATAGTCCAGGAGAGGTCTCCAGTGCCAAGTGCTATTGTAAACAGGAGAAGGCCAATCAATGCGTAGGAAAGTTGGGATTTGCATTATCTGGTATAGGAGTGTCTTTTGCGATGAACAGATCCAGGGTGTGAAACTCTTCTTTTCTGTTATGTGTTTATATGCATTCTATTTTATGGCATAGATCCTTTGCATCTCATCACTGGCTGCTATGTTACATCACTGGCGTAATTTGAACCTCAAGCTATTTAGGGTGGCGTAGTGTGAGGAAGATGCTGCAGTCATGACTTCCATACACAGCTGATCCCAGCCACCAAATCACTAATTTTCGGAGCTGCAAACATAATGTTTTCCCCACAGATAGAAACAGTTTTGACTCACTTCTCAGCTGTAGTGTCAAGGTCCCCTATTGCTAAGATTTCATAGAATAGCAGTAAGTGTAAGAAAGAGTTGCAGTCTATTGTCAATCATTAAAACTAATGAAACTGCATTTCTCAAAATAAACAAACAAATTACACGGTGTGATGCAATGTCCTTGGTTTATTTTTAACTGTATTTCTTTGCTTGCGTGCTAATTTGCTCAAATTAGTACTCCACGATAGGCCTCTTGATCATTAGTGCGAATTAGAGAGGTTCATTGTAATTAAAAAAATCTTTATTGGTGTTCAGAGCACTGTGTTACAAGCACTTCATAACACAGACTGTGTTTTTATTTTGTGGATGTACAGCATCTAGCACAATAGAGTCATGATCCAGAATTGGGTCCTCAAAGTTTCCACAAGATAAAGAATTAATAAAACAAAACTAATTGTACAAAAGAAAAATGAGATTATACTATAATTAACATATTGGCTCTTGCAGTCTCTCTTTGACTCAGAAAAGTATGTATTTTTAAAAATTGACTAAAAAATTCCAATGGGAATTTTCTTTTGACAGTTATTTATATGAAACTGAGATTCTTAGAATATTTCACACATTTACTTGGCAAGGTATGAAAGTATCTACTCTATACCGCACTGCGTCAGTATAAAGCATTAAAGAAAAAATAAACTTCACAAGATGTAAATTGGACTCAGTAACTTGTGCAACTTGATTATGTCTCAACGTTTACATAGGTTCTTTAATTAAGGGAGTAAAGGTCAATAGGTTAAATAAGTAACTTAATCAGAAAATAATGTAGAAGTGCCACAAATCAAACATATTATGCAGCCCTTGAGATCAATACGGCATGCAAATTGATCAGCGAAAGGAACTGTAGGAACTGATGTACTGAAACATGCAGCATGATATTGTAAAACACACAAGCTGGGATAGTGAATACAGCTCAGCTGACCACAGCTATAAAAGCAGTTTTCCTTTTCCTTTTGTTGTTGATAAAACGTTTAATCTCTTTGATTCTCTAGTAACTGATCCTCTTTTTGTGCATTTTCAAATCAATAAAAATAAAAATGTGAGTGAGCTTAGTGTTTGGATTAGCAAGGATAGGCTGAGCCTCTGGGAATGCAGGGTGCAACTTTATCCATCAGAATTGCATGCCTGGCTCTGACAGGAAAGAAAGGGCTCATTTAAATGTAATATTTGGGGTGTAGGGCCTCCACAATATAAAAACCAACCAAAACAGGGTCCAGATTCTATTCTGTGGTGAGGTCTGCTTGATGAAAGGAGGAAAGAGGAGTGTGATTTGTGGCTCCTTGATTCCCATAATGTACATTTGCCAGCACTGACTATATCAGAGGATAGAGGACAGCTTGCTCTTACACAAACTGGGGATAGTTTAAACATGGTGGTGCTCCAGCATGCCTCTTCCCTGTCCCAATTTATTGGAGAGAACATGAAATCTTAGGCTATGTCCACACTGGAAAGTTAGTTCGAATTAAGGAAGCTTAATTCGAACTAACTAAAAGCCATGGCTACACTAGCCTTTAATTAGTTCAAATTAAGGGCTTCCTTAATTCGAACTAATAACTTCAAATAGGGTATTAGAAGTAAGGGTTAATTCAAACTAACTAGTTCAAATTAACCAATGTGGCCATGTTAATTTGAACTAATTTCTTAGTTCGAACTAACCGGCCCATTGAAATCAATGGAGATCGCTAATTCGAACTAAGCAAGTGCCATTCATGGCACTTGCTTAGTTCGATCTAATTTTTTCTAGTTCAAATTAAGCTGATTCAAACTAACTAAAATTAGTTCGAATTAGTTAGTTCGAACTAACTAATTCAAACTAATTTTAGTAAGTGTAGATATAGCCTTAGAGACAGAGGTTCACCTAATGCAAATGGACTAAGCTCAGCTACACCCAGATAGGATCTGACCCCCATTCTTTTTCACTTTTCTGTTTCATCATTTGAAGAGTCATGTTTTCTGCTTCTTTCATGGAATGAGACCCATCAAGGCAAATAATTCAAATCACCGTGGGTAAACCTTTTTAGATAGAATTGTAATAGTATTCCCTGGGAGTGGATCCAGGCAACACTATGCAGTTTTGTAACCAATTAAGGACTGAACAACAAACAATAGTTTGTTGTTTGCTAGCATGAGCCTCTCAGCATATGGGAATAATTTATGTTACCTGGTTGGATACAACAGTCCATTACTGCATATAAGTACCTTAACAAGATGAAAAAAATTATAAGTCATCATGAACTGCTGTAGGACAAAATCGAAAGGGATAGCCGTGTTGGTCTAGTTCAGCAAAACAAACAACGAGTCTGGTGGCACATTTAAAGGACATCATCAAGGACCTACAGCCTCTTCTACAAGATGATCCCTCACTCTCTCAAGCCTTGAGTGGCAGACCTCTCCTTGCTTACAGACAGTCCCCCAACCTTAAACAGATACTCACCAGCAGCTACAGACCTAACAACAGAAACATTAAAGCAGGAACATATCCCTGCAACAAACCACGTTGCCATCTTTGCCCACATATCTGCACAAAATCATAGGACCTAATCAAGCCAGCTGCTCCATCAAGGGTTCATTCACTTGCTCTTCCATAATATGATCTATGCCATCATGTGCCAGAAATGACCACCCCCTCCGCCCCCACCTTATACATTGGACAAACAGGACAGTCTCTGCGCAAAAGAATACATGGACACAAATCTGACATCAGAAATAACATTAAAGAACCAATAGGAGAACACTTCAATCTTCCTGATCACTCCATTTATGATCTCTTAATAGCTGTACTCAGGCTAACAGATAACAAATCAAAGCTTCAAAGGGAAACTCCAGAATTGGAATTCATATGCAGATTTGACACCATCAATTTAGGGTTGAATAGAGACTATGGGTTTTATTCCCATTACAACAGGTAATTTTACTTCCCTCCAATATTCTGTTCTTCACTGTTTGAATCTAAACAACTGCATTGATTTGCTGTAACAGTCTGACCTGATCCTATGACTTTCACTCCCCTGAATATATTTTTCTCCCATTCTGTAAGTTCCCCATCTGCAAGCGTCTGATGAAGTGGGATTTTCTCCCAAGAAAGCTCATGCGATAAATAAATTTGTTTGTCTTTAAAAGTGCCACCGGACTCCTTGTTTGTTTTATATGACAAAAGATATTTATTAATGATTAATTTTCACAGATAATGAGCATCCTCAGATCCTATTGAAGTTAGTGGGCACTACAGGTACATGGCATTTCTGACAATTCAAAGCGCTGGCAATCCTCACAACTGATATGAAAATAGGGTTTGGGTGTTGTGTAGGATGGTCACACCATGTTGCCTGTACTCACTGAGCAGTTCTGACTATTATTGAGAGTAGTTTTTGAAAGTACTGAGAGTTGTTATGGGAATAGGGGAGATTAAGAGGGAAGTCCCTGATGGCCTCCTTCCTCCACAATCACAATGTGATGGGCTCCTTGGCAAGGGAGTCAGGATTTCCTGCTGATAAGCACAAATACAAAAGCCATTGGTGTTTAGCAGTGGAAGTGATGGGCCCTCTACTGCCAAGTGGCATTCTTTTGTGTGAGACTTTTTTTCTTTTTCTTTTGTTTCTTTCTGACAAAGCCATGACTGAGTGTTTGCTGAGTGGCTGCATTGTTGCTAGGGCTCTTTGTATGACCGTGTGGCTCCAACTCAATAATGCAATATTTCTCAGAAAAGGAATAATGGAACAATTCTCATGGGGAAGGGTGCTCCATATAAATTATTTTCCCTGATTTAGAGATATGGCTTTGCTGTATTTTTGTCTGGTTGTTGTCTTCTTTCAATATTATCTCTGATGATTTCAGATTGTGCCGTTTGTTATAAACTCACTATTTCTTCCCCCTTATATGTTTAATGTGCAAATAGGCTGGCAGACTAAGAGGATAAGAGAATTTCTGTAAACATTTTGGCAAATTTACCCTTAAGTTTCTGTTATTTACTTATTTTGGCATTTGAGAAGCATCTGATCATTTTGCTGGGCTCAACACCACATAGTATTATTTTGTTATAAATTGTATTGAGTGGTGGCTGGAAGCCCCTTCTATAATCTCGGCCCCATTGTCCTAGGTAATATATGGACACATAGAAAAAGACAATCCTTACCTGGCAAGTTTATAATCTAAACAAAGAAAAGAAAGAGTGGAAGAAGGGAAATATTATTACTTATAGTGCTATAGAGAGATTAAGTAACTTCCCTAAGTCGCATAGGAAAGTTGTGACAGATCTGTGACTTGGATCAACCTGTCTTTACTATGTGTTTGTACACCCGGCACCCGGGACAAGGGAGACCCAGCATATTTGGACATTACGCCCTGCTGCAATATAAATTTTTAATAATAATCTGCTACATTCCAGTCCAGTTCCTAAACTCTAAGTGCTATTATATATATTTTGGTTGGCTTTTATTGGTATAGCATGTGAGTGGCAGCGGCATCTAAGAGAGATTCAGGGAGATAGGGTAGATTCTCATTCTTGCCAACTCTTGTCCTATTTACCCATTTTCTTAAAGCCCTGAGTCCTGAAGCTAAGAATCTCAGCTTTCATTTATTTAAAGTGTTTGTCTTCCTCCTGCTTGCAAAGAAAAGCCTGAAAAAGTGACCCGAATGTAACCTAAAGATTTCAAAACCAATGAATCAAATAAAGAGAACCCCAAATGTATTATTTAAAATCTAATAATTTCTAAGCTGATCTCATGATTTTCTATAGCCTGACTCATGATTTTGCAACTCTTGGACTTGGCAGTATCAGACTCTACTGTTAAATATGGTAATAGTTTATAAACAGAATTGCACCACAACTAAAAATGCAGCATTTCTTCCAAGATCTAGCTGCCTGTATATTAAGTTTAACAAAACTCCTTAGACCCTCTGTAATAGCACCACCTGGTGACTCAACATTTATTTCTGTTTTGATTTGCATGGACTCGATGATCCCTAGAACTCAAAATGAACTTCCATCAGAGCTATGGTTTATAAAATCAGGCTGAGGTCACTGAAAACTGGGCCTTACTTTGCTCACAAACGTGTTGAATTTTAGCAAATCTTCAAACTGCTAGCTTGTTACAAAACTTGAAACTAGATGAGTTTCATGTGCTTCTGTGCTTTGTTACAAATATTTGGTCCAGTTCTAATAGTGTTCAGAATTAAAGGCAAATAAGTTATCTTACACATCTGGCTTCATCCCAGTCAAAAGTATGTCGGTCTGGGCCGAAGTCTATAGGATTTACTCTCTTCAAAGGCTTTGGGGTCAGTTCTTATATAAGTTGTTCATTCAAGTACTTACATTCTGACTTGCATACTGTGTTTTGTCTCCTTACCATATCTTCATTTGGTCGATGGTGTCATTTTTCCTTGCTGTACCAGATTTTGGATGGTTCCTAACTGTGGGCTACTTTTCAGATAAACCTTTTATGCTTATTGAACACCCATATTTTAAAGATATTATTCTCATTATTAGCTGCAGCTTCCACATCATGAACTGGCCCCTGGTTTTCATTTTCAATAGAAGATGGCATCAATAAGCTGGATGCCACACAGGCCACATATAGTTTTAATTAAAAGGGCCTGTTTGAGAAGAAGTATATCAGAGGGCTGACCATGTTTTGTTTAAAAGTTTGTGTTTAGACAATGGGTAAGACTAATATTTTAATGTATGACATCTATATTGTTTAAATAGTGCAGCTCATAGTTCTGATACTAACCTAAATTCTAAACCTGAGAGAAGAAAGCCACTGTGTTACATTATGTAATCCATGTGTAGGGTTCATGCAGACAAAAGAGGAAACTGAACTAGATATAGAGTTGTTAACCCTCAGGCAAAGCTCACCAGCTGTCTCTTAATTCCAAAAACTATTCTCTAACAAGGGGTATGTCTACACTAGCAATGTAGGTCAACTTAAGGAAGCTTAAGTCAACCTAAATTACTCCCTGTCTACACCAGACTTTCATTAAGTCGACTTAAGAAATTCCTTAAGTCGACTTAATGAAAGCTTAAGTTGACTTAATAAGAACCACCCATTAGGTTGACTTAAGCCTTTAAGTCGACTTAAGGACAGTGTGGACATGGAGTAAAACTTAAGTCGACTTTATTAAGTCAACTTAAGGGTGGTTAGGTCGACTTAAGAAAGTGGACTAAGTTGACTTAAAGTTAAGTCGACTTAGTCCACTTTGTTAAGTCGACTTAATAAGGTCAACTTTTAGTCGACTTAAAGTCGACCTTATTAAGTCAACTTAACAAAGTCAACCTAATTTTTTCTAGTGTAGACATAGCCAAGGACAGGTCCCTAGGATACTTAGTGTTGGTTTGTACCTGCTATTACTTCTTAGCACTTCTTGTGGTGCACAAATCTTATATCCAACTCACCTAGATTCACAGGGTAGGTCCATACAGCAGCTTATTTCCATTGAAGGTAGATGGGCTCATGCCAGCTTGAGCTAGCATGCTACAAATAGAGCCTAAGATGTTGTGTCACTGGTTCAGGCTAGCTGCGCAAGCTTGGACCCTGGGGGTTGAGCAGGCTTGGACCCAGGCAATTAACCCCACCACCAGTGCTGCAGTGATCACACTGCTACTTTTTGTGAGCTAGCTCAAGTGGAGCTGACATGATGACATCTATCTGTGCTGAGAATCACACCTCCTAGCTGCTATGTAGACATACCCATAAGTTCCAAGGCCAGAAGGGACCCTGGTGATTATCTAGTCTGATCTCCTGTATAACAGGCCATGGAACTTCCCCCAAATAATATCTAGAGTGTATCTTTCAGAAAGACATCCATTCTTGATTTAAAAATTACTGATGATAGAGAATCCATCATGCTCCTTGGTGAATTGTTCCAATGGCTAATTACCCTTGCCGCATATTGAAGTGTATTCCAGGTATCATAGACTTTTTTTAAAAGGGGAAAAAAATAGAATATTTGTATAAAGCCTTTGATTTTTTTCTGATTATATATTAAGCTAATACACTCTGGATTATTCGTAACAGAGACATGCAATAGGAACGTGAGAGTGTTATCAGAAATTATCTGTAATATTTCAGGTGCATGACTTACAGTATATCCCATTATTATTTAGTCTCCAGAGATATGCTAGCAATTTCATAGATGATCTTGAAAAAATGGTTCCTGATGAAAAACATTTGATTCCAATCTAAAGCCCTGATCCTACCTAGTGCCACATGTGGGCAAAGCAGTGCACCCCTGCAGTTACTTGGATTCAAGGCTCCAAACCCGTAAATCTACACAAGGAGACTCTTGAGATCAGTAGGCATCTGCATGGGGACAAAGATCTATGCAGAAGGGATGAAGGGTGCTGTCATACCTCTATGCCCTAATTCAGTGTAGATGTGCAAATCTTGATTATTCAGTTAAATTTCTCTCCTCTCACAAGGAATGGTGGTGATTTTTCACAATGAGCTTGAGTTCAATTTTTGAAGAAATACATTATATTCATTTTAATCAGGATCCATGTAGTCAGAGCCCCTGCATTCCTGGTATGTTGCCCAGGGAACCAATTTATTCTAATGATAGTGCAAACGGTCTTCACTGCTGCTTAGGGACTACTGCTTAATTAAAACAATATTGCATTAGCAACATTTCACTTAATGGGGATAGTGCAAATGGGTTAAGTGGGTTCAATCAGGTATTAAACAGGTATAGTGCTTTGCACTTACCTAGTGCCAATACTTTCAACCCGAGACTCTCAAAAAGCTATAAAATATTGAAGGACTGAGCTCACAATCTGTTTGGCTGCATCTACACTGGTAAATTAAGTCGACTTAAGCTTGGCTTAAGTCGACTTAATGTGCCCTGCGTCTATACTACACTTTGCTTAAGTCGACTTAAGGAAAATAAAGTTGACTTAAGGAAAATTAAGTCGACTTTATTAAACCACCTTTCTACTTGACCTAAGGCTTAATTCGACTTTCTAAAGTTGAATTAAGCCAGTGTAGCCCTGGGGTAGCCCTAAATTGACTTAGGGCTACCCCAGGACTACACCAATGACCTCCCTGCTGGGGGGGGCACAGGGGGAGCCTGGCATGCCCCCCAAAGGGCAGGGCATGTGGGCATGGTGTGACACTGTCTAGATTTAGGGAAGCATTTATGATATTATTTTCAATGGATATCTCATAA
>ML685792.1:7633957-7688216 GCA_007922175.1 Pelusios castaneus | reverse complement strand
TTATGAGATATCCATTGAAAATAATATCATAAATGCTTCCCTAAATCCAGACAGCATCACACACAATGCTCTGCCCTGCCAAGGTCCCTGTCCCCCTTTGCCCCATTGTACACAGGGGGTGCCCCCCGCCACCGTGGACCTGCCAATGGTCCCCCTAACCCCACAAAGTCGACCTAGAGCATCCAGTGTGGATGCTCTAGGTCGACTTTGTAAGTTCCCCTTTAGTCGACTTGAATTTTAAGTGTAGACTCACTAAGTCGACTTAATGAAGTCAACTTTAAGTCGACTTAGTTAAGTTGACTTAGTTGAAGTCGACTTAAAAGTGCAAGTGTAGACATAGCCTTTGTGAGGTAAGGCTTGCTAGTGTGCCCATTTTACATATGGGTAACTGAGGCACAGAGAGGCTAAGTGATTTGCCCTTGGCCTCATACAGGAAATCTGGAGCAGGGCAGGGACCAGGGCTTCCAAGTTCTAGGCTTGTCCCTTATTCCTGGCCTTTCATATGACTCAATCAAAGTAAGGCTAGGACAGAGGTAGGTCTAGAACGTAGATCTCATAGTTCCACATCTGTTGCCTTAATCATAAGATCTCCTGCTCTTTTGGTACAAAAGCTATAAAAATTAAGGGCCAGATCCTCAGCTAGTATAAATCAGCATAGCTCCACTGAAGTCACACCAGCTGAGGTCCTGGCCCTTAAAATTCTTAAAATACTATAATGAGAAAAGCTTTCTCAAGTGTCTCTTCTGGTGTACTGAGTTCAGACATTTTTCTATATGAAGGTCAAATTCCATCAGAACTAGATTACAGATTTTTTGTTTAGCCCAGCTTCATGAAATGCACTTTTGATCTTGGTTTAATCTTCTGTGACTTATGGGAAGGTCTAGTGTCAAACTGTTGTTGGCTGAGGATGAATAAGAGAAGCTGAACTAGAATTTTGAAAAAGGAGTCTGAGTTACCACTTATGTTACTCCAGTTCTCTGTCATTGTAACCATACTGAAGTAACTGGAGGTCCACTGGGTTGTGTTTATTGAAGCATGAGAACATTTTTAGTGGAGATGGGCTGAAGGCATAATGCTCAATTCTGGACTCTCCGGTGCTTGGGTATTTTGTATCTGGAACTCTGGTTCAGCTCATTAAAGAGATAAAGGCCAGCTGCAAAAATTGGATTCTTAAGATTCAGAGGTGTTTGGGTTTGGGTCCATCTCTGTTAGATGGGATAATTGTGGTTTTTGCAAAACTTTTTAGATTGGATTTTGTTTTTGAAAATGGGAGCCCTGGGTTCAAGTTTTTTTTATCCAACTCCTCTATGTTTGGTAGGTGGTCAGATACATGATTTCTCACTGATATAGCTATGGGTTTACTGCATTAGCAGAATTTCTTATACCTACATATTTCCATACAGTGGGCCTGTTTCTTATCATGCTACACTTCTGTTAAACCAGGAGTAACTCTGTTGAAGTTAATGGAATTTTAACTTTGTAAAACCAGCATGAGAGGTAATTTGGGTCCAGTATCTACCTTTATTTTTTATTTTTTAGCCATGGTGTCTGATTCTTTGCTGTAGTTCATGACATTCAGTTCTTTTAGCAATAAATAGAATCTTGTATGGAAAAAATCTTGCCTATATCAAAATCTGGCAAGAGTGGAATACTGAAACAAATCTTTTACACCTTGATGTTTTGCCTTTTTAACAATATGCCATCAATTTAATGTCTGTTTTATTTTCTTGCTGATGCCTGGCTGACCATTGCTGTGGTGGCAAGAGGTACAAATTAATTAGGTTTTTGATTGTTTCAAATGAATACAATGCTATAATCAAGTATTTACAATAAAGCCAGTAAATGGAAACTATTAAACTCTTGTGTGTGATATTTGTGACTGTCTGTTACTATTAAAAAGAAATCATTTTCTAAATAGGTCATTATAAAGAAAGGATTTATTACAATATAGCAGCTTGGACAAATATCCAAAGGAAATGTATTATGTTACATGAAAATCTATGAAACAATGAACAATGGAATGTTATTTTGAACTTGAAACTTTCCATGGAAGCAGAGATTATGGACACTAAAATGTAGTTTGCTTACCTTTGTCAGACTTTAACATGTCTTTTCTGTGGTCTAACAAGAGAAATATAAATGCTGAGACTTAACATTTGCTACAATGTTTTTTATGTTTCTTTTTCTTTTGTCTGGTTATTTGGGACCTTTGGATTCTTTTCTTTTTCTTGACTGATAGTCTCCACAGACAATATCAGAAGTAATAATTACAGATAGTTCTTATTTTTAGTTGCAATGAGAAGCTGATATTTGTAAATGTTTGGCTGATGCATTTCTAAAGGAAATAGGGGAGGCTGTTTGCTAATTTGAGCTGCTCTCTGCTACTGTGAAAAATTTGAGCTGATAAGCTGCTGTGCTCGATTCAGGAAATAATTAGTCTAGAAGCTAGGGGACTGAACTCTCACTGGGCAAAAGTTCCATTGAATTCTTCAGTGAGAGGCTGATCAGGACCTACATTTTCAAATTTGTTCATATTGTGCTAAATTCTGCTTCTTCTCTTCTCTCTATAGCGGCACCTAAGAGGAACGTGTGTGCGTGGAGGTAGAAGAATCCCTCCCTCCAGTGTGGCTGAGGGTGGCTGAACAACTGATTCTGTTTCCCATAGTCTTAGGAGCATCTGGGACCACTGTATGCCTTGTAAGTGAGGGGGAGATGATTGAAGCAGGGGTTCTTTGTAGTGTAATAACTTTCCTCTAGCCCATCTTGCCATGCACCAAGTCCTCCTCCATACCTCTTCTGAGAGAAGCGGAATACAACACAGGTCTACAACAAGGTGTTTAGACGCCCTTCCCACCACTCACTTCAAGTACTACGGAGCCATAGCTGCTTCACTGTGTGCAGGGCCTGCTGCAGTTGGACTCAGAGCTGTGTGCCTTATCCAATGGATGCTCAGATAAGAGCAAATATATGTTCACGTTAATATCCAACCTGGTGTAAATATGTACACACATCTGTGCACAGACAATTTCCATTCTCCCCAAAAAGGTGAGCTGAGTGGTAAGTAGTTGTATAATTGTTATTTATTTTTTATTTTTTAAATTAAGGAAGTTATACGTTAAGTAATAAATTAAGAACGTATGGGTTAGATGGGTGGACCGTAAGGTGGATAGAAAACTGGCTAGATCACCGGGCTCAGCGGGTAGGAATCAATGGCTTGATGTCTAGTTGGCAAACAGTAACGTGTGGATTGCCCCAGGGTCGGTCCTGGGGCTGGTTCTGTTCAACATCTTCATTAATGATCTGGGTGATGGGATAGATTACATGCTTAGTAAGTTTGCAGATGACACCAAATTGGGGGGAATGGTAGATAATCTGGAGGGCAGAGACAGGATCCAGGGAGACTTAGACAAATTGGAAAACTGGGCCAAAGGAAACCTCATGAGATTCAACAAGGACAAGTGCAAAGTCCTGCACTTAGGACGGAAAAATCCCATGCATTGCTACAGGCTTGGGACCGATGGGCTAAGTAGCAGTGCTATAGAAAAGGACCTGGGGGTTGTGGTGGACGGGAAGATGGATAAGAGCCAACAGTGTGCCCTTGTTGCCAAAAAGGCCAATGGCATATTAGGCTGCATCAATAGGAGTATTGCCAGCAGATCGAGGGATGTGATAATTCCCCTCTATTTGGCACTGGTGAGGCCGCATCTGGAATACTGTGTCCAGTTTTGGGCTCCCCACTACAGGAAGGATGTTGATAAATTAGAAAGAGTCCAGCGGAGGACAACGAAAATTATTAGGAGGCTGGGGCACATGACTTACAAGGAGAGACTGAGGGAAGCAGGCTTTTTAGTCTGCAGAAGAGAAGGCTGAGGGGGGATTTGATAGCAGCCTTCAACTACTTGAAGGGGTGCTCCAAAGAGGAGGGAGCTAGGCTGTTCTCAATGGTAACAGAGGACAGAACAAGGAGCAATGGTTTCAAATTACAGCTGGGGAGGTCAAGGTTGGATATTAGGAAAAACTTTCTCACTAGGAGGGTGGTGAAGCATTGGAATGGGTTACCTAGAGAGGTGGTTGAATCTCTGTCTTTGGAGATATTTAAGGTTCGGTTACACAAAACCCTGACTGGGATGATTTAGTGGGAATGGTCCTGCTTTTAGCAGGGGGTTGGACTAGATGACCTCATGAGGTCCCTTCCAGCCCTATGATTCTATGATTTACAGTAGAAAATCAATGTTGACAATTCCCATTTTGCCTAGATAAATTTAGATTAATTAAAGATTGATTAAGTAAATACTTTTTTTTGTACTATTGAGTAAAGCATGAATGTATTAGTTATCCTAATTTTAGTTTCTACAGATGTTCATCAACGAAAGATGGAGAATATTAAGTGTCTGATCCAAAATCCACTGAAGTCAATGAGAGTCTTTCTATCCAGTTAGATAAATGGATAAGAAGGCTCTTTTCCTACAGGGGAAATAAACAGAAGAACACTGGTTTTATGAGAATAATATGGATTCAGTATTTATTTGAATAAGTGGGGATTTAGATTAGAAGTGTTTTCTCTATATAAGTGAGATACCTATATCCAGATCCCAAGAATTTTTAGATAAGAGAGATTCCACCGTGGATAGGTAAAAATAATTTGTTTTTGGACCATGATGGGAAAAAGACACTTAGCTAGAGGTCTGAAATTTTGGATTTCTGCAGGGATATATGACATGGTAAACACAAGATACATGGCAATAATGGTAAAAATGACACAGTCAGTAGCCTTTTTAGCAACAAATATGTCAATCAGCAGTAGCTAACAGATGCTTCTCTTTGGAAAACTCCTAAATATGTTTTCTTTGTGTATATTTGCAAGACCAAGTCATGTATGAATTTTATTAAGGCTTAGGAATTTTCAATACATTGAGTAATACATAACACGCATGGAAAGAGAGTAATAAAGAGTCACTCAAATAAAGAGGCAAATGGCCTCCTACTTGTTTGTTTCTTATTATGAAATAAACATGTCATACAAAATGTCCGGTTTTTGGACTGCATAAAAAATTCTAAGAGTTCATCTGCCAAAAATAACTTATTTTAAAAATGATTTCAGACTAAATAAAGAGAAAATATTACTTTAAAAAAATCATTTTAAACAGCCAAATGTTGGCTTTATGGTGTCCTTTGATACACAGTCATCTTATGTCTTATTATGGTGATACTTGTTAGTCATTCAGCTCAAATTTCCTAAGCCGGCTTTCACAGAATGCGTATTCAACAGAATATAGGCTGTAAAATGTTTGAACTCACAACATCTAAGAGGGATGGGAATTGTTTCTTTCTTTCTTTTTAATGGCCTCATCCTGGGTCTATGCATCTGTGATGGCGTGTGCTCTTCACACTGGCACTGAAACCAGGTCGGCTCAATCAGCCACATAAGCTGCAAACAGGGGAAAGGAGATACTAATTAGAGGGAAGGTTACCTGCAAACTGGGCTTTTATAAAGCCACAAGGTTGGCAACAGGTGGCAGAGAGGAAGCTTGAAGTCTCTCTTCTTGTGGCAAGGGAGAGGGAAGAGAAGATAGGAACACATGAGGAAGGGGTTACCTAGCAGGCCTAAGAGAAAAGGTCTGTCTAGGAAGTCTGGTGAAGAAGCCTAAAGAAGCATAACAGGAAGCTATCCAGGAAAGAGAGCAGGAGGTGAAAACCCTGACCGTAACTGCTTGCTATAGGGCATTGGACTGAACCCAGAGCAGAGGATTCAGGCCTGGGTTTTCCCTACAATTCACTGCTGAGAGATCTTGCTTGGGGCAGTGAATGGGAAGACTACCTGAGTCACAGCAGGAATGACACTCTGATGGCAATGAGTGTGAAGACTATTTGGTGCTGCTTGTGCTAAGGGATTTCGAAGAATTCACCTAGAAGGGGAAATTACAATGACCTGGCTGGTCATGAAGAAGCTGTACTGTGACTCAGGGCTTCTCTACACTGAAACTGCTGCATTGGTCTCTGCAGATCAACGCAGTGGGATTGATTGAATGGCCAGTGGAGAGCCACTCAATTGATTCTGGAAGTGCTCTTTTTGACATATTCCAAAGGGGTAGCCGTGTTAGTCTAGTTCAGCAAAACAAACAAAGAGTCCTCTGGCACTTTTAAAAACTAACAAATTTATTTCTCACATGAGCTTTCATGGATTCTCTCCCACAAAAGCTCATGCGATCAATAAATTTGTTAGTCTTTAAAAGTGCCACAGGACTCCTTGTTTCCTTTTGACACAGTAATTCCATCCCACAGAAAAGAGTAACGCTGCATTGAATGCAGAGCATTTCCCATTGGCGCATCCCAGTGAAGACACCGTGGTAAGGGGGAATAAGTAAGTCGACGGGAGATACACATTCTCCAGTATATAGTTTGCATATCTCCTGTTGACCCAGTGCAGCAGTTTAGACCAGGCCTTTGTGTGGGATGAAAGATGCAATGGTGAAGAGAAGAAAGAGGGTGCTGAATCAGGCAGAGCTACCAGAATTGCCAAAAAGGGGTGCTACGCAGCAGGGAGTAGAGCACCCTATGTCTCATTCCAGGCAAAACCTATAGTAAATGGTAGGTGAGATTTTTCTGGTCTTGTCTCATAACACAAGACCAATGAGACAATGAATGAAACTGAAAAGTGGCAAATTCAAAACTGATAAAACACATTGATTTAATTTTAATTAAAGTGCAATTAGGCTGTGTAATTCATTACTACAGGAAGATGATGAGGCTAAGAAGTTAGCAAGAACCAAAAAGGAAAAGGACAATCATGGATAATAGGACTGTTTATCTAGATATAATAGTTATTGCAAACAAAACTTTGGGAGGGCTCTTAAAATTCATGCCTCAGGATGTAAACCCATGTCTAACTATTTGGGTATTAGGAGACCTAATGTGGGGGGGCAGCTATCTCTGTGATGCAGGGTTCTTACACTTTCCTCTGGCCGGTTTGGAGACAGGATACTGGACAAAAAGGACATGAAGTCTGATCCAGCCTGGCCATTCCTATGTTCCTTTTCCTTTTAGAAACCATATTCCAGAAGGCTTGATGTTTCAAAGGAAATAGAACAGTTTGAGGCATTTCATTCTTAAAGTTTGGATTTGTTTCTACGTGCCTGCAGTGTCATGTTATCCACAGAAACAACTATTAGGGCTGCTGAAGGTAGATGACATGTAGAATTCTGAGTTTTTAATGATAGCTATGTTATGGTGCCTATCTGCTCCCAGAGAACCTTCTCTCTCTAGTCATTGGTTGAGGGACCTCTAGTGAACCTCATCTTAACCTTCAGTGGTTTTTTTCTTTTCTCTTGGTCAACCACTTTGATCATAAATACCCATTAGAAACCAAAACTTTAAGTCACACCACTCTCTTGTAATTCTGGACAAATTTTGTCTGTTCAATTTTTCATACCTCCTTGCTATGGATGACGCTAAAAATCTGCTCTTTTATTCCATGTTAGACTATGTGTATGTGTCTGCATGGTTATGGGTATGGATGAGAGCACATTAATGAGCCAGAAGAGGAAGAGCTTTAGAAATGTAAAATACCATGGATCTGTTAAAATACAATTCTGCAGCCCAAGTTGTCATTTCACTGAACTGTAAAACATTTTTTAATGGGACATAGCTGCTGGAGTTCAGGTTCTGCGGCAAAAATTGGTACCTGTGCATCAATAGATCCACAAACTAAATCTCTTCCATTAAGAATGTGAAGCAAAAATATTTTGTTTCCATTTAAGAAAAATAAACAATTTTCCAGCAACACTCTTAGACACCTGCTGGGACTAGAGGGGGTGGTGTGCAGCTCAGAAACTTAGTGCATTCAATTGTAGCTTTTTAGTGCCTTTAGTCCTTGTATCCATACACACAACCCAGTTTTTCATAACATAATTCATGCAGTAAAATAGAGAAGGAAAAGAACTTAAAAGTTTATATTGTGAATTTAGCATAATTCAGTATGGCCCTGAATCAAATATGATAGATATGGTTCAGGAGACACTTTCTTTCTAAGGTTCCAGTTTTTGCTTGTTTATAATTTTTGAAGGACATGGTAGAAACAACCACCTTATGAAACTGTTCATGCCAGCATCATTCTGTAGTTAATTCACATACCTGAGCAGTCGATCCAGAAGTTTGAAATGACGGCGGCAAAGAAGACACGCCCACAGGTATACATGCACATATACAATGAAGAAAAAAGAATATTTGGCAAAAATAAAAATCCTTTTTTGGTGTAAAAGATGGAAGAAACTCAGGAAAATTTATGCCTCAGGGTTTGATTGGTTGATTGATTGATTGATTGTGAGTGGCAATAAAGGAGCTGTAGAAGGGGGAAAATGTGGTACAATATAGAGTAAGAAATGTCCCTGGTACTGTGGAGCAATAATAACTCCTGGTACAAAAGAGGGGGGAAAAAAAGAGGGGTTATTTCCTAGGTTTTATTTAAGTTGTGTTTCCCTTCTTCAGGGACCAAGTTCCTGAGAATAATACAAAGGGATGGCTCCAGCTGCATTGTGTCCATTTCTTTTTCTTGGCAGATGATCTTTCATGTGGGCTTATGTTGCTCTATATTTTTTGTAAAAATAACTGTTTTGAAACTGATAAGGAAGCCTTCTTTCCAGATCTTTGCTTCCCCTTTCTTCTCTGAAACATTTTTTTATAGAAACAATCCAAATGAAAGCAGGGATGATAATAAAACCCAGTCCAGGCTACGGTCATAACACTAGAGGCCTGATCCAAGTATCCCTGAAATCCATGGGAGTCTTTTCATGGACTTCAGTGGGCTGTGGATCAGGGTGTACAAGAATAAAGAAACCTTATAGAACTTTTGGATCTGGTAAACAACATGCTTAGCAGTTCCTATATTCTACAAAGAACTTGCCCATAGTGTGATAGAAAGAACAATACAATAGTCGTAAAAGGCCATTTATTCTGCAGGAAAACACTGACAGAGGAAAGAAAGGAAAGGGGTGGGGGGTTGGGGGCTGTGCGGAGAATGGCTAACACTAGGCATACAGTCCATGAAAAAATATTCTGTCCATGAAATGTTGAACATTGCAACTAGTATTCCTCATGAAGAATTTTTTTGTTAAAAAGATTGACATTTTAATAAACTGATCTTAATTAACAGTACTTTGAAATTCTGAGTTGCACGCTCTGTATCTAAAAACACTGGAACCGGTGGCTTTTTAAATAATTTGCTGCTTGTGGGTGATCGCTTTTTGAAACAAATCCAGACCCTCCAGTCACAATTTATTTTTTATTTCAAAAATGATTTTTACTAGCAAATTTTGCTTTGGTTCAACAGAATGATAAATCATTATTACACAGCCAGACACTTCAAACATTTTGTAAGAGCTTTGTGCCCAATGAAGCATCAAAGGCAATACTGAAATTCATGATTGCAACGTGGGCGCATGTCCATTCATTAATACATTAAAGTTCAGGACTCTAACCTTATTAATGGGGTTTCCAGATTGATGTACATTTCTCCCTTAGAGAAGGTGGCTCTTGCTCCTATAAAAAACAAAGGGGTGGTTCTTTATTAATGCCAATTTATGGAAACTCTTTTTTTGTAGCAGGTTAATTCTGTGGTGCTACAGCTTAAAGACGAGTTTCTTAAAAAGCTTTTCCATTATTATTTATTGAGAAAGGACGGGATTTATGTTTCCTATTGTATTTGTTGGCAATGGACAGATGGAAAATGAACTATCAATAGGTATTTCTCTCAACTCCTTAAGTGCCAAAGCTAATCTGTATTCTGGGGCCACAAATCTTCATGTAGCACCCACTAGAATACATTCTAAAGGACCTTGGACATGCATATATGTATGCTTTGAAAGGTGTACATCAAATGTTTTATTATATGCAGAATAGATAAAAGGTGGGTGAGGTAATATTACTGGACCAACTTCTGTTGGTGGAAGACACAAGCTTTCAACTAATACATTTAGGGTTTTTAAAAATCTTGCATCTAAATCAAGTGGGACGAGTCTCTTCCTTCAATCTAGTGCTTCTGGGAAAGCATGTGACTCTTTAAATACTCTGGTTCTTGCAAGGCTGACCATTCTGCTGTATTCTATATCCTTCCGTGGCTGATTTCCTGGATCATTTTATCCTTAGCTTCTTGTCTTATATAAAAGGGGGAAATAAATGTATATTTTTGACTCATTCCATTTTGTTGCTCCTCCTCTACCTCAGTCTTCATTCCTAGCCAATGCTACAAGCCTCTTAACATGATTAGAAATGTTACCACCTAATCACTACCCATCCTACGTAGTGATATGACTATCCCTATCCAGCAGATAGAAGCACTCAATCAATTACTTTCCCTGCATTCCGTACTCCTCTGAGCATAGCAACTTACTACCCCAAAATGTTCTTCTAAGTCAATTCCCTTCCTCATCCATCCAACTCTAGCTGCTTCATCTATCTAACCATCAGTGATCTCCACAAAGTGTTATTCTCTCAGGACAAAGCCTCCCAGCTGCTTGAGTTCTCTCTCTCAGGGTGCATCTACATCTACAAATTAAGTCGATTTAAGCTTGCTTAAATTGACTTAATTTAATCTGCGTCTACACTACAATTTCCTTAAATCTACACTACAATTTCCTGCTGCTGCTTAAATCAACTTAAGGAAATTTAAAGTCGACTTAATAAAACCTACTTTAAAGTCGACTTTACTGGCTAAATCGACTTTATAAAGGCCACTTAGCCAGTGTGGACGCAGATTAGCCCTAAATTACTTTGTTGACTTAAAGGGCTCCAGGACTACCCCACTGCCCTTCCTGCCAGGGTGGCTGGCACAGCCAGAGCCTGGCGTGCCCCCCCACAGGGCAGGACACAGCCCTGCTCACCCCACTCCTATGCCCTGCCAGCGTCCTTGTCCTGCTCAGCCCCCATTATACCTAGGTACAATAGGGCAAATGCTGAGCCCCCTGGCACTTGGCAAGGGGTGTCCTCCTGCCACCGTGCACCAGTCCCAGGTCCACCTAGCCCCTAGAAGTTGACTTAGGCATCCAGTGTAGACACTCTAAGTTGATTTGGCAAAGTCCTCTTTAAGTCGACTTAATTTTTGAGTGTGGACATGCTAAGTCAACTTATTTGGTCAAGTGTAGACATAGCCTCAGGCACTAAGGCTATGTCTACACTTGAAAAGTTAAGTCGACTTTATAAGGTCGACTTCAAAAGTCGACCTTATAAAGTCGATTTAACAAAAGTGGGCTTAACTTTTCAAGTATAGACTAGCCCCTTTGCGACCTTAGTAAGTCGACTTAACACTTTGAGTTGATTTAATAAGGTCAATTTCGGTGCTAATCCCTGTCCACACTGGTTTAAGTCAACCTAATAAGGTTGACTTAAGCAGTAAGTCGATGTAAATTGAGGTGTTAAGAAGTTGACCTAATTTTTCCTGAAGTCGACTTAAGGAAAGTCCAGTGTGGATGCAGAGTAATTTAAGTCGACTTAAGCCTCTTTATATTGACTTAATTTGTAAGTGTAGATTCACCCTAAGAAATCCATATCTGTAATAATCCTAAAATCAGGGCCCCACTAGGTATTGTTCGATATGCTACAATTTGTCTCAGCCCCAAAGAGCTTATACTCTAAGTAGACAAGACAGACAAAGGGTGAGAGAAAGTCTGTAGTATATTTGGGAACTGAACCAAGATCTCCTGTGTCACAGTTCAGTGCCTGAGACCCAAGATTATCCTTCTCCTTTGACTCACATGTTGACAGTAGGAAAGGGCTGAGTGCTTGTGCATAGGAAGCTTAAACTAAACCCACTATATGTCATATTGGAAGAATATGGAGGGACTGAGTCGGAGGTCAACATGATCATGGGATAATGCAGTTTTGAGGAAGGAAGGTGGATGGCTGGTGCTGGGCAAGTTTATTTCAGGAAGAAGATCTTGTGTACAGTTTTTCAGAACAACTAAGTGCATTAGGCTTGTTCTATAGGCAGTTCTTCTTTGAAACATGATTTTCAAGTGTGTAAGGTAGATAGAGCTGATTATTAGGGGAGAGGGAGAGGAGATTAGAAATGGTTCTTATTTCAAACTCAGCTAACCAATTCTAGTGTTTTAGTGATAGGGGATGGGTACTATGTAGGTTGATTTGTGCTATTTTTGAAGCAGTTCATTCAGCCTTGAAAACTAGGGAAGATCATTGCAAAATCATTACTTGGTAATTCTTGAACATGTGTTTTATACTAACTGAAATATAAAATGAGTTCTAATACTTTTCCTTTGAGTCCTACAGGAGACTGGAAATTTACTTGCAGGGGAAGAAGCTTTGATCTGCACATTTTCATAAGTATTCATAAAGAGACAGAATTAGAAGCTCTCCTTTATTTGCCTTTTCATGTCTGCTGGTTTTAAAACTCATTTGAAGCTGTGGAATTGATTGAACTTTCAATGAAGTTTCTTTCCAGCCATGAGCTGGACTGGAATGCATGGCATCTCTGGAGGCAGGCTACATTCTCCCAAAACACTGCACCTCGGCACAATCACATGGTCTAATGGACCCATCCTGGCCATGTACATACATAAGTTTACATCTTAAACTGCACACATGTGCAATAGGAATAGAATGTAGGTGGTCCTGAACTGCAGGCCTCAAACGACCCCGTTTTTGGTTAATTTACTCTCAGGCTATGGGCCTGTTTCTCCTGCAACCTTCCACCTCATTCAGTCATTTATACCCATGCAACAAATGCTACCAGGCTCAAAATGTTAGTATGTTGCACCTATTTTGTGCTTATTTATCAAAAGAATAAATGAGTATAGAAGGTGTAAGGCAATATGTAGGCCCAAAGTAGAAATTAATGATAGCTGTGGTATTGATACTTTAGAAGTGTTGTATCATTGCTTTATGAGTTAACATGTTGTAAAGAACACCCTGAGATAAATATCAGGCCCTTTAAATGTAAGAGCTACCGATTCTCCTTTTACATTAAATGTAAATGGTAGTGGCTTATGATTGGGAACAAATGTTCCTGACATAATGAAAATGATTTGACACCTCAAGAATTGTTGGGTTTTTTTTCCCAAACAACTTATACAACTAATCAAATATATTTGAAAATTTGACCAAAATTTTGTAGACTTTTTCACCATTTTTCAATAACTTGACTTCTATTTGCCCTTAACTGATGAGTTAAAATTTTATATTTATAATAGCTGCAATAATGTGGTAGAGAGTTTACAGTGAGAGTACAAGATCCCTGCCATGAAGATTCTTCAGTCTTAAGTAGACAGGATACACATGAAGGAAGGAATGCCATAGTGACATTGATTTCAGTGGGAGACAGGCATCTAAATAATTCTTCAGCTCTGGGCCAAGATTACTGACTTAATTACAATGCATGGGTGTGGCTGATTGATGAGTATGGTGGCCTTGGTTCTTTATGATGGTATTTTGACATACATCATATTTTGTTTAGATCTCTTCTGCAAGTACTACTTGCTGTGTTTGCTGAGTCGCAAAGACAGTATTATCTACTGCTGACTATCTCATTCCTGGGATTGCTGACTGTTTTATACCATTGTATATATAATTTTCAGATACATAAATATAATCCCAGCACCATCCAGCTGAGGATTTCCGAATTCTGCCACAGAACCCCTGCATGACCTAGGACAAGTAACTATCTCTCTATGCCACAGTTCCCTTTATAAAATGGGGGGGGGATAGCACTTCCCTTCCTCACAGGGGTATTGTGAGTATTAATGAATTAAAGATTTGTACCATTGTTCTCTGCTCAGCCCTGCTCAGCTCAATCAGCCTTGTGATCACCCTTCCCCTGTGTGCTTAACGAGGGGCAAGGGCTGACCCAGGCAGAGAAGGCCTTAAAAGCCAGTGGCTGAGCGACCAGGGGAGCTTGTGAACAGGGACTGCAAACAGGGGAGTTTGCGAGGGAGTTTGGGGGAAGTTTGTGGTTTGTGTAGTTACTATGGTGAAGAGGACCCGCACCGCCTGTGCCAGCACTGCTACTGTCTCCTCCACCTGCGCCTGTATCCAGACAGACATACTGACCATGGATATCTCTACCCAGATCCTGGCGTGGACTTGCAAGGACTGTGGCCTGCATTTCCCACTCTCAGACGGTCAGGCTGGGGAGATCATTCAATGTGACAGGTGTCTCCTGGTGGAATCTCTCAGGAAGCAGGTGGGGGAGTTACAGGAGGAGGTGGCCAGGCTCAGGAGTATCCATGCCCTGGAGAAGTTCCTGGATAGCATCCATGAGGAAACATGCAGGGATGAAGGAACTATCCAGAGGCAAAGGACTGCTGCCACACCCTCGGAGAAGGATGGGATGGCTCAAGCAGAGGGTGGACACTGGCAGCTGGTTACTTCTGGCAGCAGACAGTGCTCCACCCCTGCTCCCATCCCACCCTCCGTTGTGGTAAAGAACCGCTACGCAGCACTACAGACAGGAGATGACATGGAAGAGGAGAAGCCATGCACCCTCGAGGTTGGGAGGATCACAACCATCACACCCAGGAGAAAACGTCGGGTTGTGGTGGTTGGTGACTCTCTTCTGAGGGGGACGGAGGCACCCATCTGTAGCCCAGATAAGGCTTCTCGGGAGGTATGCTGCCTGCCAGGCGCCCGTATCCGAGACGTTACGGAGGGATTGTCGAGAATCATCCGTCCCTCTGACTACTACCCCATGCTACTCATCCATGTGGGAACCAATGATACTGCGAGAGGTGACCCTCTGCAGATCAAAGGTGACTACAGGGCTCTGGGAGCACGGGTGAAGGAGTTCGGTGCACAGGTGGTGTTCTCCTCGATCCTCCCGGTCAAGGGTAGGGGCCCGAGCAGAGACAGATGCATCCTGGAGGTGAATGCCTGGCTGCGGAGATGGTGTTACCAGGAGGGCTTTGGCTTCCTCGACCATGGGGTGCTGTTTCAGGAAGAAGGACTGCTAGGCAGAGACGGACTCCACCTATCCAGGAAGGGGAAGAGCATATTTGGAAGCAGATTGGCTAACCTGGTAAGGAGGGCTTTAAACTAGGTTCGAAGGGGGAAGGTGACCAAGGCCCACAGGTAAGTGAAACTGAGGGAAACCTGGGGGAAGGGATGGAACTTGGGGGATGCTGGGGCTGTAACAGCAGGAATAAAAGAGAGGGTAGTTGGAACTGGGGGGTGGGGTCAAATAATTGTTTTTTATTTCCTGATGAAGTCATAATACCTCAGGCGAGTGGGGAAGGAGGACACCGGGAGAAATTGCAAGGGGGAAGTTGCGACAGGAGGGAGAATCGACAGGGCAAAGTAGGGCAATGGGCCCGGTATCTTAGGTGCCTGTACACAAATGCGAGGAGCCTGGGAAACAAGCAGGAAGAATTGGTAGTACTGGCACAGAGAAGGAACTATGATATAATTGGAATAACAGAAACGTGGTGGGATAACTTGCATGACTGGAGCACTGCCATGGATGGATATAAATTGTTCAGGAAGGACAGGCAGGGAAAAAGGGGGGGAGGAGTAGCGTTATATGTAAAAGAGCTGTATGACTGCTCGGAGCTCCACTATGAAAGTGGAAACAAGATGGTTGAAAGCTTGTGGGTTAAGTTTAGGGGAGAATGCAACAAGGGGGATGTTGTGGTGGGTGTCTGCTACAGACCGCCAGACCAGAAAGAGGAGGCGGATGAGGCGTTCTATGGACAACTAACAGAAGTTTCCAGATCGTCGCAGGCCCTGGTTCTTATGGGGGACTTCAATTATCCTGATGTCTGCTGGGAAGATAATACAGCAGTGCACAGGCAATCCAGGAAGTTTTTGGAGAATATTGAAGACAACTTCCT
Source organism: Pelusios castaneus (assembly GCA_007922175.1). Lineage (NCBI taxonomy): Eukaryota > Metazoa > Chordata > Testudines > Pelomedusidae > Pelusios > Pelusios castaneus. Next base: position 7,672,389 of record ML685792.1, on the reverse strand, counting down.
AGTACAAGTGCTGGAGGAATCAACTAGGGGCCTTGCACCTCTAGACCTATTGCTCATAAACAGAGAAGAATTGATCGGGGAAGTAGAAGTAAATGGCAACCTGGGCAGCAGCGACCATGAGATGGTAGAGTTCAGGATCCTGATCAATGGAAGGAAGGAAAGAAGCAGAACACACACCCTGGACTTCAGAAAAGCAGATTTTGGCTCCCTTAGGGAGCTGATGGGCAGGGTCCCATGGGAAGCTGATCTGAAGGGGAAAGGTGTCCAAGACAGCTGGCTGTATTTTAAAGAAACCCTGTTAAAGGCACAGGAAGATAACATTCCGATGTGCAGAAAGAACAGCAAATGTGGACGGCGACCAGCGTGGCTTAGCAGGGAACTCTGCGGGGAGCTGAAACATAAAAGGGAAGCTTACAAGAAGTGGAAGCTTGGACAGATGACAAGGGAGGCATATAAAGATATTGCTCGGGACTGCAGGGATCAAATCAGAAAGGCCAAAGGACAATTGGAGTTGCAGCTAGCAAGAGATGTGAAGGATAACAGAAAGGGGTTCTATAAGTATATCAGCAACAAGAAAAGGATCAGAGGTGGTGTAGGTCCCTTACTGAATGGGGCAGGCATCCTCGTGGAGGATGATGCGGAAAAGGCTGAAGTACTCAATGCTTTTTTTACTTCAGTCTTCACAGGGCGGGCCAGCTCCCAGGCTACTACACGGGGTAACGCGGACTGGAGAGAAGAGTGGCCCTCGGTGATGGAAAGTCAGGTTAGGGAACACTTAATGACATTGGATGTGCACAAGTCCATGGGGCCGGATGAACTGCATCCGAGGGTGCTGAGGGAGTTGGGGGAAGTGATTGCAGAGCCGCTGTCCATTATCTTTGAGAACTCGTGGCGAATGGGGGTGGTCCCGGAGGATTGGAAAAAGGCAAATATAGTACCTATCTTTAAGAAAGGGAAAAAGGAGGATCCGGGGAACTACAGACCGGTCAGCCTCACCTCAATCCCTGGGAAAATCATGGAGCAGGTCCTCAAGGAATCCATCCTGAAACACTTGGAGGAAAATAGAGTGATCAGGAACAGTCAACATGGATTCACCAAGGGCAAATCGTGCCTGACCAACCTGATTTCCTTCTATGATGAGATGACTGGATTTGTGGATGCGGGAAGAGCCGTTGACGTGATATACCTTGACTTTAGCAAGGCTTTTGATACAGTTTCCCACAGCATTCTCGTTGGCAAGTTAAGGAAGTATGGGTTGGACGAGTGGACCGTAAGGTGGATCGAAAACTGGTTAGATCAACGGGCTCAGCGGGTAGGAATCAATGGCTCGATGTCTGGTTGGCAACCGGTAATGAGTGGAGTGCCCCAGGGGTCGGTCCTGGAGCCGGTTCTATTCAACATCTTCATTAATGATCTTGATGATGGAATAGACTGCGTGCGTAGTAAGTTTGCGGATGACACCAAGTTGGGGGGAATGGTAGATACTCTGGAGGGCAGGGACAGGATCCATAGAGACTTGGGCAAATTGGAACACTGTGCTGAAAGAAACCTCATGAGGTTCAACAAAGACAAGTGCAAAGTCCTGCACTTAGGACGGAAAAATCCCATGAACTGCTACAGGCTAGGGACCGATCAGCTAAGTAGCAGCGCTGTAGAAAAGGACCTGGGAGTTATGGTGGACGGGAAGATGAATATGAGCCAACAGTATGCCCTTGTTGCCAAAAAGGCCAATGGCATATTAGGCTGCATCAGTAGGAGTATTGCCAGCAGATCGAGGGATGTGATAATTCCCCTCTATTCGACACTGCTCAGGCCGCATCTGGAGTACTGTGTCCAGTTTTGGGCTCCCCACTACAGAAAGGATGTGGACAAATTAGAAAGAGTCCAGCGGAGGGCAACAAAAATGATTAGGGGGCTGGGGCACATGACTTATGAGGAGAGACTGAAGGAACTAGGCTTATTTAGTCTACAGAAGAGAAGACTGAGGGGAGATTTGATAGCAACCTTCAACTACTTGAAGGGTTGCTCCAAAGAGGAGGGAGCTAGGCTGTTCTCGAGGGTAACAGAGGACAGAACAAGGAGCAATGGTTTCAAATTACAGCTGGGGAGGTCAAGGCTGGATATTAGGAAAAACTTTCTCACTAGGAGGGTGGTGAAGCATTGGAATGGGCTATCTAGGCAGGTGGTAGAATCTTCATCTTTGGAGATTTTTAAGGCTCGGTTAGACAAAACCCTGGCTGGGATAATTTAGGGGGAGTGGTCCTGCTTTTTAGCAGGGGGTTGGACTAGATGACCTCGTGAGGTCCCTTCCAACCCTATTATTCTATGATTCTATGATTATGTGGTGCTGGGATACCACAATGATGGAAGGTGGACAGAACCCAGCCAGTGCTGCTGCGAGGAGTTAACATCATTCCAATTTTACATTCTAAAAAATCAAGACATTACTCCAGGTTACAGACACCAAGGCTACGTCTACACTTGGTAATTTAAGTTGACTTTAACTAAATCGACTTAACTAAGTCGACTTAAAGTCGACTTAGTTAAATCGAATTAGTGTGTCCACACTTAAAAATAAAGTCGACTTAAAGGGGAACTTAGAAAGTCGACCTAGAGCGTCCACACTGGAGACCTAGGTCGACACCTAGGGGCTTAGGGGGACCTAGGGGAGGTCCACGGGGGCAGAGGGGGCACCTCCTTGCCCAATGCCAAGGGGATCACCCTTTGCCCCATTGTACATAGGTACAATGGGGCAAAGAGGGACAGAGACCCTGGCAGGGCATAGGGGCAGGGTGGGCAGGGCTCTGCCCTGCCAGGTGGGGGGGCATGCCAGGCTCCCCCTGTACCCCCCTGGCAGGGAGGGCATTGGTGTAGCCCTGGGGTAGCCCTAAGTCGACTTATGGCTACCCCATGTCTACACTGGCTTAAGTCGAATCTAGGGAGTCGACTTAAGCCTTAGGTCTACTAGGAAGGTGGTTTTATAAAGTTGACTTAATTTTAATTAAGTCGACTTTATTTTCCTTAAGTCAACTTAAGCAGCTTGCTTAACTCGACTTAAGGAAACTGTAGTGTAGATGCAGGGTAAATTAAGTCGACTTAAGCAAGCTTAAGTCGATTTAATTTACCAGTGTAGACGCAGCCCAAGTTAGAGACATTGCCAAGAATACAGCCCAGCTCTCTTAACTCCCTGTGCTATGTTTTGCATTACTAGGTGCTGTTCCTCCAATACATTTACTTAATTTGTTTCTCCAGCAGCAGTACGGCAGGCACGCAAGTATTTACTAGTTTATTTTTCTTTTTTGTTTTGTTACTGCTGAAATCAATACCATGTTTAGTTACAATAAAAATTAATGTTATAAGGCAGAGACCAAAGTACTCAGTTTAAAAAAACCCAAAACAACCACCACACAACAGTGAACAAATCTTACTCCCAGGTGCTTCCTTGATGCCAACCATAAAAGCTGGAAAAGTATTCATTATAAACTAGCAGATCTGTCAAGATCAAGGATGGGTTCCTGGAGTGAACAGCGCAAAAGCAAACTGAAAGGACCTCCCTGGTTATAGATAGTTCTAGATAAACATATGTATATGCTGTGTGCATACAAACATATATGCATGTGTTGGTGTCTGCGTGTTGCATAATTTTCTGGTAAAAAATATTTACAAAAAGGTTCCTTTGAAATGTGAATATCAAAAGAATTCTTCTTTCCATGCAGGGCTCCCAGAATAAAACATCATTATGGAGAATTTGACCAGTCCACCCAGGTTAATGCCTCTTTGAACAGCTGGTCTTTAATCACCATGGTATACACCATAGCTTCGATTACCATTTGAGACCTATTTTCCAGATCTGTAGTGCAAGAAAACTGCTGTGTGTGTGCATGTGCGGGTGGGGGGTTTCAGAAAATCATGCCAGCGGAGAAGTTTGGTAGGTATCTTATCACTCATCTTTCACTAGATACAGCTGCCTCATTTAGTGGCAAGGGCAACTGGTGCGCTAAATAGTAGATGTATGACATTTAATCCTCCCTTAACTTCTTTTCTTCCCAACATTAACCGCTCATCTACTTCAGTAGACGGCACAATATGTACTCATGGCCCACTTGTATATGCAGGGTATCAACGCCTGAAGGCTTTGCTGGCCAGTATCTTCTCACATTGTCAGTTGCTGGGTCCATTATCTTGGTGGCTTGCAAGCTTTCCAGACTACTGTACCTGCTTATAGGAATCTGATTTGTCTTTCATACCCAAGTTTCACCTCATTTTAAAACAATAAAATCAGACATCAAAATTCAAAAGTGTCACAGTCCACTTGCTGAAAAATTGCCCGGTTACTCATTTTTATCATATAATTATAAATCAATTGGAATATAAATATTGTACTTACATTTCAGTGTATAGGATCTAGATCAGTGTAACCAAGTCATTGTCTGTATGAAATTTGTTTGTCTTGGCTTCACTTGTGCTTATTGTGTAGTCTGTTGTAAAACTAGGCAAATATCTAGATGAATTGACGTACCTTCGGAAGACCTTGGCATTCTCAGTTGAGAACTACTCCATTAACTCATTGAATGTTCTTGCATAAATTATGTGATTTCTCTGTGCCTCAGTTTCCTTATCTTTAATACAGGGGTAAAACTATTATTCCTCAGGTGCACTGGAATAATTCCATTTCCTGTATCATGTAATTGAGAATAGAATTTAGGCTTTCATATTTTTAAAGAGTTTAGAAGATGCAAAGCACGGTATTATATAAGTGATAAATAATACTAAGTACTGAATAGTTTTAAAAAAGAGGATTCTCTTTGCTTATGAAATAGGCATACCGGTATATTTCCAATTTATTGGTCAGATTTATCTGTGTTAGTCACTTATAATTAGTTACTACTGTTTGAAGGGAAAAATATGTCTCAGAGGCACAATGGTCAACATTGTCAAAAGAAACAGAGATAATGATCTTTTCTGCTGCGTCTAATGTGATTCCTAGCAGAAATCCTTGCCTCCTCTCTTAGATGTTGGTGAGTGCCACATATACAGGGCTTTGATGACTTCCATGGTAGTGGATCCTAATACCCAACTAATTCAGTAATTCCATATGCTATTGCTAATAACAGCTGAGTTTAAAAACAAGAGTTCTGTTTTCTTTGTTGCCCAGCCTATTGTGCAGTCATTTTCAGAAGTGAATGTACAGTGGGTGCACTACATTTCTGTTCTGTGTTGATTATATATTTTACATCTGTTTACCTCCCAGGGGTTGGGTTAATCAGTGGGCCTGACCCTACTTCTGTTGAATTAAATACTATTGAAAACTTTCTAATGACTTTAGCTGGAGGTATAGCTAACCACATATGGTTTTCTTAAAGTTAAACAATCCTTAGTGCTCCTAATTTTAAAATTTAATGAAGTACTGAAGATAATGAAATAATTAGAGAATGTAAGTCTTTGTAGAAGACCAACCAGTTGTGCCACTTATATATATAGGTTTTGTGCGGTTTAAGATATAAGTGTAAAAAAATTCTAATACACTTTTAAATTCCCTTTTCACACCAACCCTAATATTTATGTTGCTGCATTACACCTGTGACATAGGCCATTCATTGAAATACATATGTTGCTCTCAGGCTACTTCCTGCTTGACATGTGTCCTTCTCCCAAAGGTCCCCATCCCATGCAGGATCAATTCTTTGATACTGATAGAGCTGATGGTCAGCTGTCCAGCAGAGCTGTGCAGGTGACAGTAGACTAGTAGAGAAAAACATCTATCAATTAATCTAGTGCAGTAGAATCTCCAGGGCCACAGCTGACTCTAATTGACCCCTTTCTATTTCCAGTCTCAAGGAAGAGGCCAAGAGTTGAAAACGTAGATGAGGAGAGGGGGCATCCTCGAAATGGTCTCCTAGGTCAGGGCAGCAAGCCCTCCCACGTCCTATGCGGTATCAGTTCTGTGGCTAAGTAGGGGAGTTTAGTCTCCAGTTTTGCTATACCTTTCTTAAGTGTTGAGTTCCCATGAGAAATTGATTTGTTTCTTACTATATAAAAACAGCAAAATCAGATAATCTTTCTGCTTGCGATTTTGCAACAAATCCTGAACAACAGCTCTCACACTATAGCAATAATAATCAAAGCAAAATTAAATGGGTAACATCATAATATGTCACAATTAGGAACTCAGGTATAGTTCATGTATTTCAGATGATGTTCACAACCCCTCAGGATCAGGCCTCAAGCTATGCTACATGGTCACAGCAATTTTCCTTTACTACTGCTTTCCCCACTGAGTTCACCTGGTAGGACCCTACCCCTGGGGGGGCAGGCAATAGATGGAAGCTGCTTGTAGATTACACAGCTTCAGCAGTAGAAAAGATCCCCTCATGGGAATCTCCCTAAGTGAAATTTCTGTGTGTGTTCAGGAGAAATGAGTGTTCACTGTGTGTTTTTAGAATTTCTGCCTCTGGTTCACTATCTCCCTTCAGTGAATGGTGCTTTTGGATTTCTCAGTGGGCGCAGTAGTTAAAAAGCCCAGCAGGGGGTCAAGCCTCATGGGAGAGAGCCGAAGATAGAGATATTCAGGTACATTCAAATATCATTAGAAATCAATGAGTACCAGACACTATTCTGAGATACATTATATCATTAAAATGTTTGAAGCTAATGTAACAGTTTAACTGCCTGAGAAATTAACTATAACACCAACAAAACACTAAAATTTACCTGAAAACAACTTCCCCCGTGTTTGATTGTCAGTGGTTTCTAAAGGGGTCTATGTCCTCTCTAATCTAATCTGCCTCAGGATGGCAACTTCTCCTTGGTTGTTCTCCTTCAAACACTGAAACACGTGATGTTCTCTGTGTAGCTAGTTGCAGTGGTTAGACACTTTCAATATGCCCCTGAAGTTCTCCATTAATGAAAGGCCTCATTTCTTTGCTCTAATTCCACCCCCACCCACTTCTTCCAGAGGGCACAGCATCACTCTTACATTAGCAGGTATGTCTATATCCCTTGATTTTTTTATTAGAGGACAGGGAAAAGCGGAGTCTAAGGCAAGTCTGGTGTCATCAGGTAGGGGCAATTTATATTAGGTACCTAATCTCAGGCCTGGCTTCCATTGACCACATAATATATATGCATATGTCTCCACTGCCAGGTCCGTTTCGTCGACATAACTTGCCAGAAAAATTGACTAAAAAACCCAGCTCCATGAGAGTCATTAGCACTGAATTCAAAGTGGGATGGATAAAATGAGAGGGAGTGTAGGTGGAGCGCTGCATAAATCGACACCATCAGTCTCTGGGACATGTTCCGCAATGCTCTGTTATGACCTCTTTGGACTTTGTTTTTGACTCTACTGCGCCATGATCACATACACAAGAAAAAGTCCCTCCTCTGGTCAAGACCCGGAAAATTTGAATTCCCATGACCATAACAATGTGGGCGAAGAGGAGAAGGAGAACTGGGGGCCAGTGAGTGGGGTATGTATTCTCCCTGAAAGCCAGGAGCTCTTTTTAACCCCGGAGCAACCCAGCCAGACTCAAGACAGCATCTTGATCAATTGAGATACTGGGGAATATGCCTCTGGTGTATATGTAATTTAAATCACCAACGTTAGGGTTACATCTGCTGTTGGGTTCAGGTTAATAGGAAAATAATATTAGGTCTGGTGAGAATGTGTTTCCTCATTGGTGCTCCAGTTATGCATTGGGTTGTCCCTGGAAAAGACTGCTTATGAGCACAGGGATGGTCCAAGAAGCCTCCATGTATATCACCAGGAAACTTTCATGGAAGTACTCTGCAATCCTTTGCGGAAGGTTTCTTCGGTGCGCAGCTTTATTTCTTCCACTACGATAAGACATTTTTTCATGCCACTGTTATTAAATGGATTGGCATCATCACGGGACACAGCATAGCAACATAAGGACCAGACCTATACCCAGATGCTTCATTTCTGCCTGTGTTGTCCTCAGCAGACTAATATCCCATAAAGTCACCTAAGGGAGATGGTGCCAGTTTACAATACTCATTCACATAATGAGAAAACCAGTGCCTGTGATCCCCCATCTGGGACGGTTTCTTGGGTCTCTGAAGAGCTGCATTTTCCCCAACATGAGGTTGTTCTGAGTGTTCAGGATCAGGGAATGGGAGGTCATGTTTTCTCCTTGGCAATTCCTCCTCCACACATCCCTTCCTAGGGCTGCCTCTTTCAAAAACAGAATTTTGGGAGGCTAAATGATGTTCCCTGGTCGTGTTGCTGGGAGAAAGGGGGCCTTGTCCATAATACATTCTTTGCTCCAGAGATTTTCCTAGGCTGGAGTCATAAAGCCCCTTACTCACCATGGCTGGCACACCACACTAACCTGTGGACGGGGAACGGATTGTGATACTGTTCATTTTTGAATAATAAGGGAAGTAATTCTGACATTGCAACCTTGCTTTTCATCCATGGTATGAGCTAACAATGGGGGACTTGTGCTTTAGGTGCCTTGCAATGGAAAGCATGGCCTTCAGTGCACCCTCCACTCCTGCGGAAAAGCTGTCTCAGATTAGAAGTCAGAAAAAGAAAAGTTGGGATGACATGTTCAGTGAGATAAGAAGTGCCTCTGGGGCTGCTGACATGGAGCTAAGATTCTGGAGGTTCCATTTTCAAAAAAAACTGGACGTGGATATGGAGAGCAGCCTAGGAGCATGGGCATGCCACACAGGACAAGATGCTGTGTATAATGAGGGACTGGCCCTGTTGTGGCATCTGATTGAGTTTCAAGAACAGCAGCAGCAGCAGCAGCAGCAGCAGCAGCAGCAAAGATTCCCTTTGCAACCCTTGCAGAACTGCCAGCACAAGCACTCTCTTCCCAAGCCCTCCAGGCAGTCCAGGAGGAGGGTGGACAGGGTGCAGTATGCGCTCCACTCAATGGCGGGGGAGGGGAGGAGGAAGAGAAGGCAGCCTTTCAAAAACCTGTTAATGTGAGGGCTTTGGTGTTTGCACAGACAAACACCACTTTTTTCTTCCCTCCCAACTCCATGACAATGGTTGTTAACAGTTAAACTATTTTCCTATCCCTCCATTCTTATGCATGTGCATAAAACTGAGCTTCTTTGTAATTCGGTATTCTTTATTTCTTACATGCATAGGGATAGCTGGTGGAGGGAGGGGAAGTGCTGGGACATAGCTGCAAGTACAGGGTGGAATTGAATCATAGAAACTGGAAAGGACCATGAGAGGTCATCGAGTCCAGTCCCCTGCACTCATGGCAGGACCAAGTACCCTCTTAAACCATGCCTGACAGGTGTTTGGCTAACCAGCTCTTAAAAACTCCAATGATGGAGATTCCACAGCCTGCCTAGGAACTTATTCCAATGGTTAATCACCCTGACAGTTAGCAAGGGAGTTTTAGATCAGACATTGGAAAAAAATCCTGTTATTTAAGCCCATTGCTTCTTATCCTATTCATCAGTGGTTAAGGAGAATAATTTTCTCCCTCCTCCTTGCAACAACCTTTTGGGTACTTGAAAACTGTTATCATGTCCCCTCAGTCACCTCTTTTCCAGACTAAACAAACCCAGTTCTTTCAATTTTCCCTCAGTGTTCCAGACCTTGAATCGTGTTGCTCTTCTTTGGACTTTTCCCAATTTTTCCACCTCTTCCCTGAAATGAGGTGCCCAGAACTGAGCACAGTACACTGGCTGAGGCCAAATCAGTGTGGCGTAGATGGAAGAATTACCTCTTGTGTCTTACTTACAATACTCCTTTCCATACATCCCAGAATGGTATTTGCTTTTTTTTTTGCAAGTGTTATACTGTTTACTCATATTTAGTTCATGGTCTACTATGACACCCAGATCCCTTTCCACAGTACTTCTTCCTAGGCAGTCATTGCCCATTTTGTACGTGTGCAATTGATTTTCATTTGTCTTTATTGAATTTCATCATGTTTACCTCAGACCATTTCACCAGTTTGTCCAAATCATTTTGAATTGTGAATCTACCCTTCAAAGCACTTGAAATCTCTCCCAGCTTGATATCATCCACAAACTTTCTAAGTGTACTCTCTATGCCATCAGCTAAATCACTGATGAAAATATTGAACAGAACTGGACCCAGAACTGATCCCTTTGGCACACCGCTTGTTATGCCCTTCCAGCATGACTATGAACCATTGATAACTACTCTCTGGGAGTGGTTCTCCAACCAGTTTTGCACCCAACTTAGAGAAGCTCCATCTAGATTGTACTTCCCTAGGTTATTAATGAGAAGGTGATGTGACACACAAGCAAAGGAACAGCAAAGATAAGTGATGCACATTACTGCTGCTCATTACAAGAACAGGTTTTCAATGCTTCCCTGAGGTGCAGCATTCCTCACTGGACTCTTCAGTGTTACACTCATATCTGGCTGCTCAAATTTTGCAGCCAGGCTATCTGCTTCCATGACCCAGCCCAGTGGAAACTTCTCTCCCTTTGTCTTGCAGACATTATGGAGCACAAAATAGGCAGATATAACTATGGGGATATTGGTTTCACTAAGGTTTAAGCTATTGAGCAAACTCACACTGAAACCAGTTTAGAGAAAAAATGTTCACCCACAATACAATTTACAATTTACTTTACCTGCTATAATTTCAAATATAGCTTGAATGAGACTTTCTACCCCCTCTTCCCCATCACTACAGCTTATCCTTCTATTTGATGCTCCACTATCCAGTCTCTTGTCCTAAATTCACTTTTAGCACTTCACTGTAGGTCCAAGAATAAAAAAGGATGGGCTTTCTTAAATGTTAAATAGAAAAAGTGCAAGGAAAGTTGTGGAAACAAGACACTGTGCCTAGTACAAGAGGCCTTTGTTTCTGATAGGAGACCCTACGCGCTCCCATATTATAATGAATAGTAATATTAAAATAAAGGTAAAATGTAATTGCCTTAGATTTGAAGAAGTAATGAAATTTTCAATTCCCGCTTCCCTCACCACTTTACATGCAGTCACAATCACTGCAATATCCTGCAGCCTCAGCTTGGTGTCTGTTGCCTTTTTTTGGTAGGCATTTTTCTGGTTGCTAGAACCAGAACAAAATTCTCTCTCAAGTTGAGTATATATCGGCAGCCATTATACAGGGTACCCACCATGGCCCTCAGTTTTATTTTCTGCTTTGGGCTGGGGTCATTGGCCAGATCTTTAACTGGTAGAAGGCAATGTAGTTCCATTGACTGCAGTGGAGTCTTACAGATTTATACAAGCTGGCTTTATTTTTGTGTGAGGCAGATAAGACACTTTTGGATGTTTGAGAAATAATAAAGGATAATGATGTTCCATCATTGGTTTGCAAAAGATGGGGGGAGGGGTAGAAACTTCTTCCTCTCTTTCTTAGGCCTTTTTTCCTTTTTGCACCTACCCCAATTTCTTCTTCTCTTCATGGGTCTTAGTAATAATCATTGCCTTCAAAGCAGCTACCACAAAAGAAATGCTCTAACAAGTCCCTATCGTTGCTTTCAGGCAATTGTACTATTCATCTACATCAGTGCTGGACATCTCAGTACAGAGGAACTGGCTGACAGCATCCAGTGCAGTAATGGTATGTGACGCAGCACAATTCAAACACATTATTCTTACAGTTAAAGCATGGTGATAGCATCTGTGAAAATGTAACCAACCCATCAAGGAATGTGTAGAATTGAAGCGAACAGTTGTACTGGCCAATAGAGACTAGTGATCATAAAGCATCTAACAGGCTAGGTATAGACAAAGCTGAGGATTTATAAAACATCCCATGTCGGAGTATTTCTTTTCCCCTCCTGCTATATCATCACTTTTCCCATGATTGGCTATCAGAGAATGGAATTCTTCCTCTGGGTTTGTTGCCAGAATGTCTCAAACTGTTTACAAAATGATTTTTGGTGTGAATCTTGTCACCTTGCTTGATGCTTTTCTTGCATCTTTATAATGTGCAGTGGAGCAATGTAAACTATATATGAGTGGTTCTCACATTCGAATATATGTGCCTCAAGGGGTATGTAAAGCCATGAGATGAAAACCAGAAAAAAAGTAGTAGCAGACTGGCAGTGTGGTTGTATTACTTTCTTAAATTGTCTTTTGGTATAAGGGAGTCTTGGGAGCCACTGAAAATGGACATCACTAATAGTTGTGGGCAATAGAAAACACACAAAATATCTGTAAACTGGTTCATTTGATCAGTGACTTGTTGTTCCTGTTAATTTTCTTGGGAAATCTCGGGAAAATATAAACTTCCTCAGCCATCATAGCGCTATTCTGAATGCCATGCATGTAGATATATAAATGCTCAGGATGAAATTCTTGTCACCCCCCTGCCAGCTATTAAGAAGATGGTATGGGCTAAAGCTCCCTTTGCATGGGCAGTTGTACCTTGTTTGATGTTCCCCTGTATTGCATAGCAGCTGCAGAAAAGAAGGTCAATGACCAGGTTCAAGATCATGTGGTGCTAGGGAGCATCTTTGGCCATGGGGTTTCCAAGATAAAAACCTAGGGGTTGACGGAGGAAAAAGAAATAATGTCTCACATCCTCACAGGTATTTAGGCTCCTAACTGGGGCCAGTGTGTTTAAGCTGTGAGATTTAAGGAGATAGAAGTAGGGTAGCTAATGGGAATGAGGCTGTGGAGGTGGAAATTACCATATCTGAGGTAGAAGTGAAGCTTGAGCTGTTTAATAGCACTAAATCAGGGGGTCTGGATAATCTCCATCCAAGAATATTAAAGGAACTGGCACATGAAATTGCCAGCCGGTTAGCAAGGATTTGTAATGTATCTGTGAACACAGGGGTTGTACCGTATGACTGGAGAATTGCTAATGTAGTTCCTATTTTCAAGAAAGGGAATAAAAGTGATCCAGGTAACTACAGGCCTGTTAGTTTGATCTCGGTAGTATGCAAGGTCTTGGAGAAAATTTTGAAAGAGAAAGTACTTAAGGATATTGAGGTTAATGGTAACTGGGAATAAATACAACACGGCTTTACGAAAGGTAGATCGTGCCAGACCAATCTGATCTCCTTTTTTGAGAAGATAACAGATTTTTTGGAAAAAGGGAATGCAGTGGGCCTAATTTACTTAGATTTCAGCAAGGCATTTGATACAGTTCCACACAGGGAATTATTATTTAAATTAGAAAAGATGGGGATTAATATGAAAATAGAAAGGTGGATAAGGAACTGGTTAAAGGGGAGACTACAGCAGGTCATACTGAAAGGTGAACTGTCTAGCTAGAAGGAGGTTACTAGTGGAGTTACTCAAGGATCGGTCTTGGGACCAATCTTATTCAACCTTTTTATTACTGACCTTGGCACAAAAAGTGGGAATGTGCTAATTAAGTTTGTAGATGACACCAAGTTGGGAGGTATTGCTAGTACAGAGGAAGATCAGGATATTATACAGAAAGATCTGGATGATCTTGTAAACTGGAGTATTAGGAACAGGATGAAATTTAATAACGCGAAGTGCAAGGTCATGCATTTAAGGACTAATAACAAGAATTTTTCTTATAATTGGGGATGCATCAGTTGGAAGTGACAGAGGAGGAGAAGGACCTGGGCGTACTGGTTGATCACAGGATGACTATGAGTCCCCAGTGCAATGCGGCCATGATAAAAGCTAATGCGGTCCTGGGATGCATCAGAAGGGGTATTTCCAGCAAAGATAGGGAAGTGTTAGTACCATTATACAAGGTGCTGGTGAGACCTCATTTGGAATACTGCATGCAGTTCTGGTCCCCCATGTTTAAGAAAGATGAAGTCATACTGGAACAGGTGCAAAGAAGTGCTACAAGGATGATTCACAGAATGGAAAACCTGCCCTGTGAGATGCGACATAAAGCGCTTGGCTTGTTTAGCCTAACCAAAAGAAGGCTGAGTGGGGATATGATTGCTCCCTATAAATACATCAGAGGGATAAATACTAGGGAAGGAGAGGAATTATTTGAATACAGCACCAATATGGACAAAAGAACAAATGGATACAAACTGTCCATCAGAAAATTTAGGCTTGAAATTAGATGCAGATCTCTAACCATCAGAGGAGCAAAACTCTGGAATAGCCTACCAAGGGGAGGTGTGGGGGCAAAAAACATAGTTGCCTTGAAAACTGAGCTTGATAAATTTATGGAGGGATGATATGATGGAATGACTTAGTTTGGGAATTATCCATTTTTTTACTACTGGTGATAGATATGCCAGAGACCTGGGAAGGGGCATTAGAAGGGCTGGGTTCTGAGTTATCACAGAGAATTTTTTCTTGACTGGCTGTTGAGACTTGCCCACATGCTCAGGGTTTAACTGATCGCCATATTTGCGGTCAGGAAGGAATTTTCTCCCAGGGCAGATTGGCTTGGGTGCTGGGGATTTTTTCCCTTCCTCTGTAGCGTTGTGCATGGCTCACTCGCTGGTTGATTCTCTGTATTTTAAAGTCTTTAAATCATGATTTGATTACTTTAATAACTCAGTTATAGGTTAGAGGTTCATTACAGGAGTGGGTGGGTGAGGTTTTGTGGCCTGCATTGTGTGGGAGGTCAGACTAAACGATCATATTGTTCCCTTCTGACCTTGGAGTCTATGGCTATGTCTACACTTGGCCAAATAAGTCAACTTTGTTAAGTTGACTTAGCATGTCTACACTCAAAAATTAAATCAACTTAAAGGGTACCCTGCCAAATCGACTTAGAGCATCCACACTGGATGCCTAAGTCAACTTGTAGGGGCTAGGTGGACCTGGGGACTGGTCCACAGTGGAAGGGGGGCACCCCTTGCCAAGTGCCAGGGGGCTCAGCATTTGCCCCATTGTACCTGGGTACAATGGGGGTTGAACAGGAGAGGGACACTGACAGGCCATAGGAGCAGAGTGGGCAGGGCTGCGTCCTGCCCTGAGGGGGGGCACACCAGGCTCTGGCTGTGCCAGCCACCCTGTCAGGGAGAGCAGTGGGGGAGCCCTGGAGCCCTTTAAGTCAATTTAAAGTTGATTTAGGGCTAATCTACGTCTACACTGGCTAAGTCAAGTTAATAAAGTCGATTTAGCTAGTAAAGTCGACTTTAAATGAGGTTTTATAAAGTCGACTTTAATTTTCCTTAAGCAGCAGCTTAAGTCGATTTAAGGAAAATGTAATGTAGACGCAAATTAAAATAAGTCGATTTAAGCAAGCTTAAGTTGACTTAATTTGTAAGTGTAGACGCACCCTATGAGTCTATTACATAAGAGACAGAGGACCGGGAGAGCTGCTTCTTTGTAAATAAATTGCACTAAAGGTGCACTAGTAAATGCATGCTTAAGTCGACTTAATTTACTCTGCGTCCACGCTGGCATTTCCTTAAGTCGACTTAAGCTGCTGAAAATTCCAAGTCAACTTTATAAAACCTCGTATAAAGTCGACTTTGAAGCTTAAGTTGACTTTTTAAAGTCAACTTAAGCTGTGTGGATACCCTAAGTTGACTTAGTCAACTTAGGGCATGGGGAAAGGGAGCTTCCTTCTCTTTGGGACCACTCAGGTCCCAGCAAGAAGGGACCGCGGGGCTCCCTTCTCTCTGGGACCACTCAGGTCCCGGCAAGAAGGGACTGCGGGGCTCCCTTCTCGCCAGGACCACTGAAGTCCTGGCAAGAAGGGACCGGGCTTCCTTCTTGCTCAGATCCTGGCAAGAAGGAAGCCCTGTGGTCCTGGCAAGAAGGAAGCCACGTGCTTCCTTCTCCCTAGGACCCGCGCTCCAGCTGCTGGCTGCTCTTTACTGCTGTACTCTGTACCGGCTGCTTCTGCTCTGTAAAGGGGCAACAGTAACACAATACCAAAAAAGAAAAGAAAAAGGAAAACAATAGAAAGAAAGAAAGAAAGAAAGAAAGAAAGAAAGAAAGAAAGAAAGAAAGAAAGAAGTGTGTTAAAACCATTACAATACTAGGAGTTTTTTCATTTAACCAGTCAAGCTAAATTCTTCTACAACTAGGTGGACCTTATTTAATGAAAAATCCCAATGATTTCAGGGGGATTATTTGAAGAATAAGGTATTACTCGTGGATAACAGAGGCAGAAAGAAGTCCTAAAGATGCATGCATTGAGTGGCAGCAAGGGTAAGAGCCTGATTTTGGATATCTCCTTTATCATCCAACACCTTTTACTAAGTAGTCACCACACCCAACAGGGATTAAATCTCCCACCCCAACCCACTTTTTTCTCTCATCCAGAAAATTCCATCCTCTACCTGCATTAGCCAGTGATTACTCCAGTGATTACTCAGTGTACTTGGAAGATCAATAGATTCGACTCTATAGCAGTGAGGAGAGTGCCTCTTTACAAGATGTAAGATATATGTCTTGGAACATTTAGGAGATACGAGTAAAATAGGTTACAGTTCTTTTTACTTTCTTCCCTGGTTTCTCTCCTCTATAAATTATTTATTCTTGTCTTCAAATATACCTGAAAAGTATTATATATTAATATCAGTAAACGGACTATGGAGAATAGAATAATAGTTGTGTTGTTGTTTCTTATTATCTCTACTGTGGCTCTACCTCTATTTTGGAGAGAAAGGGCAAACAGGCAAGATGTATGCCTCTGGACACAGATGCTCAGAGTTGTATTCTATATGTCACTAATGTGGGA
Source organism: Pelusios castaneus (assembly GCA_007922175.1). Taxonomy (NCBI): domain Eukaryota; kingdom Metazoa; phylum Chordata; order Testudines; family Pelomedusidae; genus Pelusios; species Pelusios castaneus. The sequence continues at coordinate 7,655,797 of ML685792.1, read as the reverse complement.
GCAAAGCCCTGTGCAAACCAGATTTGGGGAAGGATGGAAGAGGGATCAACAGCTCAGCATCATGCTTTCTTCTTTCCCCAGGACTTGCAGAGGTCTCTGAGACCCCATTGTGCTAGGCTGGAATATTGGGGTTGTGCTAAAATGGGGATGTGGGGGAGATGAAATGTGGTATCATCTCAGTGGAGATTTCTTTGTAGTGGATAATGCTGTCCCTCCTTCTGCAAGCGTGGTCTTCCAACACAGGCTTCTTGATTGTCTGAGCGGGTCCTTACAGACCCAGTCAATCAATCAGGGAGATCGATCTGATGGTGGTGAATTCACCGCCATCAGTGAAGACAAGCCATCTGTCTTCCTTTCCCTGCTCTTTCTCTATCTCTTGACTCACAGGATATCTCTGTGGATCTCAATACATCCAAGGTTTTGATGGGCTTCATCCCCTGCCAGCTCTGTGGAAGAGAGGTGAAAACTCTATTCTCAAAGGGAGCAATAAGATAGAAATTCCATGAATACGTATTTATGGAGTAACCCAGCCTTTGTGCAGGTTTTCGTGTGCAGACATGCATCTGGTCAAGAGTAGTCATTGTCATAGATCTTTCTTTGTGTGGGAACACATTTCTGGCTCCCTAATGCTCTGTTTTTTAACAAAATATCTCCTTTCATCAGTAGCTATGCAGACATGCTTCTTTACCATTTAGATTAATGTGACACTTTTGATGACACTCAGGAAGAGAAGACTGAGGTACCCAAGTAACTGGCTAAAAACAAAATAACTCCTGGGAAACAAAATGCATAGTTAAAAATATACCCATTGTCACAAGTCCTCCAAAGGGATCCTTTCAAGTTTACAACAGAGAATGAATGTGCATCCTAAAAAAGAATAAAGTCGGCAATTGTGTGTATTTTTCATGACTCTCATAAAAAACCTGGCAAACAGATTATTTGTTGGCTTAGTAGATTAGACACAAGGGCTTCTGTAAATTAAAAACAAAAGCAGCTTTGGAAAGTATTTCACTATCTCAGTTGGAAAACAAAGATCTTTGCCCCCCTTCTTTTCCTTAGGATAATTAAAAATAAAAAAGTGTGCAGAGCCATATAAATAAAACAAGGGCTGGGACAACAACAAAATCTTCCTTCAAAGGGATGTGAAGAATCTGAGTTTTCATTTGTCTTTGCTAAGAAGTATTCTAATATATAGGCCTGAATGTAGTTTATTCTTGACTATTTATGGAAGATATACTCTTTGAGACTAATGCGTAATAGAAAAAGATCCATAGTTTCAATCTGGTTTAAATGATGCTTGATTTAAAAAATTTCAAATGGCTCTTTAAACATTACACAATGTTCCAGTGGTGTTTTTTTTTAAGCATTCCTTACAGGTTCAAATGCATTAAAGTTTATGCTCCAATTATGTGGGATTTTCTTGTAATTTATTCCCAAAAAGTCTGAATGCATTCTTCATGGTTAAAATATGGGGTCTTTTTGCATTTGTTTTAAATACATTTTGGCTATTTTACTCCTTGAGTTTGTAACTTAAAAAAGAGCTCTGTCTGTAGAAAAGAACACTGAACACATTTAAAATACACTGCATGGTTTAAAAAACATTCGGTGAACGGGAGGAAAGCACACAAGCCATGACTGTGGAATGCCCCACGACTTATGTCTCAACATGTTTTACAATTATTTATTTTGCTATTCAATGAAACACTTAGAAATTCCAATAATGTATACATAATATATGCACGGGTTTATTATTAAGATGCCATTTAAGAGGGAATTATGCACTCATTCGCCCTTGATATTGTAAGTTTCTTTCTGCTCCTGCTCCTGCTACCCTTACGCTGTATCATCTTCATGTCTTTATTACAGGGCCAAATCTTGTATTCCTAGCATAACCCAAACTCTGACAAGGTAATTTCAAGTACATGAAGGAGACCCTGAATTTGGAATCATGAAATGACTTTAGAAGGTTGTACAAACAGAGCTTTTTGGTTAGTTATCAGTTATATCTTACCTATGACAGTAATTCCTGAAGATCTATTTAAGGCATGGGCTCTTGCTTCCTTGTACTTAAGTATTCTAGGGATCACAGTGGGACCAATCTGACATCCACTGAAGTCAGGATCAAACCTCTTATTAACTTCAGCGGTGCAGGATCAGCCTCAATGGCTATGTCTACACTGGCAATTTAAGTTGACGTAAGGAGGCTTAAGTTGACTTAAATTAATCCATGTCCACACTAGGCTTTCATTAAGTCGACTTAAGAAATTCCTTAAGTCGACTTAATGAAAGCTTAAGTCGACTTTATAACTACCACTCATTAGTTCGACTTAAGCCTCCTTAGGTCAACGTAACCCTTCCTTAGGTTGACCTAAGCCCAGTGTGGACGCATAACTCCACTTTGTTAAGTCGACCTAAGAGCAATTAGGTCGATTTAACAAAGTGGACTAAGTCGACTTAAAGTGTTGCCACTTGTTAAGTCGACTTTAATAAGGTGGATTTTAAGTCGACTTAAAGTCGACCTTATTAAAGTCGACTTAACAAAAGTTGACTTAACTTTTCTAGTGTAGACATAGCCAATGTGTGGAGTTAAATTTGGTACCAAAAGTACAGTAATACTGGAGTACAACACAGTGAAGAAAGAATTATCTATGATGCATCATTTTTACAGGGGCAGTTTTAAAAATAATTTTATTGTTGACCCAGTAATAAATCATAAGGGTTTCTTGCTGGGGGGAGGGGAGGGGGGCTGACGCTGAAGGCCATATATAAATTTTGTGGGGGAAAAAGTTATTGCAATTGTACAAATCTCAGTAGCTTGACTGATTGATCACAGCTTTTGAGACATACTACCAGACAGTAGAATAGAATATGTACTAATGCCTTGCCAAGTGTCTTCCTCTTTCTTAATGTTGAAACTGTTTTTTAATTTTCAAAACCTACTCAACGTGACAAACGTTTTTCCCTTTTAAACTCATGTAATGTCAAGCTGTGTGTGTGTGTGTAAAATAAATGTGATCTCAGTATATGGCTTAGTTTCTGGTTAGAGGGAATTTCTATGGCCACCTTATAAACCCCTCATTCAGAAAGGAAATGGTGGCACAACTTTATCTATTGTGTAATAGCAAAGTAATCATTGCCTGTATAATTCCAACTGTGAATATGTTATCAGTCCTTCTGTGGATTAAAAAAGTGTTCCCCAGACTCATGATTGATTCTTGAAGGGAATTGCATGTTCATTTAATGCAGGCCAGCATACATCTGGGGAAGTCTTTAATTTTTCCCTGTGAATCAGAGGCATGGTCTCCCTGTGTTGTGAGTAAAAGATCTTTGGCAAAATTGCACACCACAGATTCAAACTTGGCTCCATGGGTTGGACTTGAATCCTCATGTTCTGAACTACTGGGATGGCTACGGTGATTAGCACACGGCTTAGTTTAAAATTTGGCCCATTTTAAGTGCATTGATTGTCTGTTAATAATTTGCTGCATTGTTTTCTATAAAGGACCTGCTACCGTTCTTTCTGATGGTGATTAAAAGCTATGTCAAACTACACATGGCTGCCTGAATCTTTCAGAATTAATTATTATTAGATTTTTTTGAACAAACAAAACTCAGTTAATTAGCACATCTGTAATCAGCTCCATTCATCTATAACAAACATCCAAGCCTGATCACAGTACAGTGTAGAACAGACATGGCAACAGTTGGATGTCAATACATTGGAACAAGCTTTGTATTTACATAGCCTCAATACTCGTCTCTGAGCTTTTTGACTTGGTTCATATGTTTTGTCATGTTCTGTCACTTTGTCCACAAGGTTTGTTGTGTGTACACTCCATAGCAATTTTAACCTGCGAGGCCAAATCCTCCACTATAAATCGGCAATAAGTACATTGATTATGATTCTTGGGATCATCTCTTTTACTGGGGAAAGCAGCAAAGCACTGTTGACTTTATTGATTATGAAGTCTATGGGGTCAGATTCTCTGAAGTTGTAACTTGACGTAGCTCTGTTGGAGCTAAGCTGCTTTACACCAGATGAATTTCTTGCACTATAAGTACTCAGCTACAACAGCTACATCTGGAATGTTGGCAAAAGTTCCAAATATTGGAAATTTCAGAAGTTCCAAAGGGGTAGCAGTGTCCATCTAGTTCAGCAAAACAAACAAGGAGTCTAGTGGTACTTAAAGACTAACACTAGACTCCTTGTTTATTATGTTATTATTGAAAGCATGATCAATTTTCTTTTGTGAAAACCAGAAACAGCACAGTGGGTTTAACATAATCTCTTCCTGGCCTCCTCTTTGTTTGGGAGGGGTAATGTTGGGGGCATAGTCAGGGTGTTTGTGTATTCCAGCAATCCTTGGTCACCAGAATTGGCCAGCTCCAGGACTGGAGAAGAATGTAAAAGTGGTGTAAACTCCCAGTCCTGTACCAAGCAGAGCTTGGTTGGACCAGTGAATTGAACCCATTGAGCACATTATCTGCCACAAATTATTTATTCAACTCTAATTCATATTTATGTAGCCTAAATTCTTCTGAGATAGCAAAACCAGAACCTTTCCAAAAATCTAGACAGATTCTCTCATTGTGGAGAAGAGTTATTCCTTTTCACTTGGGCATCAGCTTCCAACATACAAGATGGTCTGGCTGCTTTAGAGCATTTTCAGAGCACTCACATAATTGCACACACATCAAAAAATGTTTTCCTTTAAGATATTTTTTATTTCTATTTTTACCAACAAAGCAGTTGAGTTGCTATGGCCACCAAGTCAAGTCCTAATGTTGCCAATTTATTTACTAGATTTTTAGTTCTACTCTGGGGTTACCATGGATTTTGACAAACTGTATCAGGTCTTGGTACTGCATCCTCTTCCCTCACACTCTCTTTCTGGTATGGCATATGCTATTGGTTTTCTGGTCTAAACTAAACATTTTTGGGTAGTAGGAATTCCATTTCTGATTTTTTATTTCAAAGCTCAGTGATAAAAGCCTACAGAGATCCATAACTTCTTGCACATTTCTCACTTGTTGCCCTGAGCTTTGTGCCAAAGTGTTGATCTCATCAACCAGATTCACAGTAAGAACATACCGTTTAATTAAGAGAAGATACTCAAAATGGAAAAAGGATGGATCCCTTTCTCTTTGAAGGAAAAGATCTTCACAGCATTCCTTCACTTTATTTACACTCCTGTATTTGTACTCAATAGGTCAAAGTTACTGTATGCTTTAATTTGGATCTATAGTGTTTCCCAGAAACACCTTCTTTTTTGAACTGCAAATTAGCTCATCTCGGAAGATTTATCTTCACTATAGATTTTTACCAATCTTATAATCAGACTATAATATTGTTGATTCCACACACAATTTACATTTACACACAAATTGGTCTATAAGGTCATATGAACACTATGGAAAGTTACTGTTTTGTGGAACTGGTTTATAATATGGTAGTAACTGACACAGTCAAAATAATGGTCTGGTCTTTCAATATAGAGGGATCTAATGGGTATTGTAATCAGATCCTCCAACATGGTACAACTTTTTATTATGTACTGAGCCATATGGATATACTTTGTTTTGATCCAACGTCTGAGCAGAATTGTAACTCAACAGTCAAGATTCTACTGGTTTTAAATATAGTTCATCTGCTGTGTAATAGGACCGTCTAATATATCTACGTATTTGGGTAAGCCTGTCATGCCCTTCCAATCTGTGTGGGAGGAACTTTCAAAGCACTTTATTCTGTGTGAAAAACTCTCCCCATTCTCTATCCTTAATTCCATCAACTGAGGGAGTATGGAACTATGTTAGTGTGATTGCTCAGGTTTGCCCAGAATTACTGATGTAGACATAGTTGTACAGAGAATGGGCTAACACAGTGAAGATGTAGCTAACCTGAGACAAATGCTGGCAGGTGGAGCTGGTGAACTGTGTTAGCTGTAGCCATGTCAGATGAATGTCTTTCATGCAAAATTGTTGGATCTGTGGTGTAGGCAGGGCTGGAGCCTTCTCTACCTGATCTGTCACAACAGCAAGTGCTGTCGTGTCCAGGTGCTTCTCTATAAAATAAAATGTCTTGTGCCACTTAACTATCCCATTGCTCATATCAAGATCATTTCAGTTTCCTTCCAGTGTTCACACGTCTCCTGTACAGTGATTCTCAGAATGCAATTTATGGCTGCTTAAGCAACAAAGATGCTTTCAGTAAAGTGAGCAAACATTGTATTGTGTTTTGGATTGGTACTGTATTGCTTATGCTTTTTAGTTAGTCAAAACCTGTTCATTTAAAACTTTGGTCAGGTTCTCCTGCAATCTCTGGCTGTTTTGTGCATTCTGGATGACTCAAAGCAAAACTTTGTGTCATTGAAAGGGCCTAAAGCACAGTTTGCAATGAATTTGGCCCATAGTTATTTTTCAAAAAGTAATGGGGAAGATTGGTAGCTTAGCCATCCAGTTAAGATGGGTTTTAATATCTGTTTTGCATCACTGGAGTAGCAAAAAGTTTTGAGTGCACCAATGAGCACAGCTGTTGACATGTTGAAATTTGAGTTAAAGATTTGAAAAGGCATCTCTAGGAATACAGTTGGTTATGGCTACATGTGCAGAGATGACTGATTTTCTTGGGCAACTTAGAACAGTTTAAATAATAAAGCTGCATCCTCATCTTGCTACATTAATTATAATACCTAGCACTTCGATAGCTCTTTTCATGTATAGATTTCAAAGCACTTTACAAAGAAGTAAGTATCATTATCCACATTTTCCAGTGGGGGAAACTAACACAAAAAGAGATGAAGTGGCTAGCCTACGATCACCCAGCAGGCCAGCCGCTGAGCTAAGAATACAACCCAGGTCAGCTGAATTTTAGTGTGCCATGCTTCCTTTTACATTTTAAGGTCCATGAAATGGAAATGTTGGGAATGCCTCTTTCACATGTGTCCCATGTTGAAATCTAGCTTGTTCAGCCATCTGACTGTGGAAACGTCCTTGGTAGCAGAGCTGCTGATGATTGTGCAGTTCAGTCACTCCATGAAGACTGGGAATTTCTGCATTGTAGCAGCCTCTCGGGTCATTCCAGTCAGCATTCTGTTAAGTCTAGTCCAGGATCTGTCTTCCAGGTTGCAAAACAGGAGGATGCAAGTCATTGCTCCTAAAGTTCATGAACAAGTCTGACTCTCTGTTGCAGAGTTGCTGCCACTTTGAGAGGATGTAGCAGTTGGCTGTGATATGCTGTTATTTATCTGAGATTGGCACTGGGCTGTGGACATGGGACATGAGTGCATGAACAGCTGCCACAAAAGGATATCACTAAATCAGCTGTGGAAAATTAACAACAACTGCAGGTATAGATGTTTTCTTCTGGAGGCAGGCAGATCTTCTTGTGGGAAAACTGTGTTGCTTATTTGCATCTGTTTGAACTATTGTCAGCCTTGTATAGAACAGGTTACATAGAGCAGATCCATCATAGACATCCTCCATGTCATTTTAAGGGTGAGGGCATCTCATCAAAGTTTTGGTGGAGGTATATGGGTCAGCATATGTAAATTAGATGTTAATATGTGCTCAGACTACTACTAAGGGTATGGGTGGCTGTAGTCAGCACCAAATCCATGCGTTTTATCTGCCAACTTCATCCTCAGATTGTTGCGCAATTTTCTGCTGGAGTGAATACTAGCACCAAGATTGAGGATTCTTGCTAGCTGACGAGATTCATGGTAGCATCCAGACTAAGGCACTATGGGAACTGATCTTGTCCTTTAAATGTTTTAAATAGAACCAGTATATTAAACTTCAGTCTAGTTTGATTCCTAAACAAGTAACAACTGGCTGGAAAGAAAATGAATGAATCTCAAAACAGATTTTAAAAAGTTGATTGGCCAGTGAATTGTTCTCATGAAAGATGGCTACCATCTTAGATTCATTTAATGTAAGTCTTCCCTGGTGAGGGTAAGTGGCCAGAACCTTCATGTCCTGGCTGAGTGACCTTCCAATATTGTGCAGATTGTTACCCTCATCAGCAAGACAGATGTCATTAGCATATATATACTCATCAGCCTTAGCTGTTTGTAGGTCGCAGGTGTGTAAGTTTTTAATAGGGCAAAAGTCCTCTGATTCACTCTGCTCTTGAAGGTGCCACATGCCAACCAAGTGCAGAATAGCATTCACCATCCCTGTGGGGGGAAGAACACCTCAACAGCCCAACACTGTGGCATTTAATTTCAAAAGGGGGAACTATACAAAAATGAGGGGGATAGTTAAACAAAAGCTAAAAGGTAGAGTGACTAAAGTGAAATCTCTGAAAACTGCATGGGCGCTTTTTAAAGACACCATAATAGAGGCCCAACTTCACTGTATACCCCAAATTAAGAAACACTGTAAAAAAACCAAAAAAGAGCCACCATGGCTCACCAACCATGTAAAAGAAGCACTGAGAGGTAAAAAGACTTCCTTTAAAAAGTGGAAGTCAAATCCTAGTGAGGCAAACAGAAAGGTGCACAAACAGTGCCAGCTTAAGTGCAAGAGTGTAATAAGAAGAGCCAAAGAGGAGTTTGAAGAACGGCTAGCCAAAAACTCCAAAGGTAATAACAAATTTTTTTTTAAGTATATCAGAAGCAGGAAGCCTGCCAAACAACCAGTCGGGCCCCTTGATGATGATAATACAAAAGGAGCGCTTAAAGATGATAGAGTCATTGCAGAGAAACTAAATGGATTCTTTGCTTCGGTTTTTATGGCTGAAGATGTTAGTGAGATTCCCAAACCTGAGCCGGCTTTTGTAGGTGACAGATCTGAGGAACTGTCACAGATTGAAGTGTCACTAGAGGAAGTTTTGGAATTAATTGATAAACTCAACATTAACAAGTCACCGGGACCAGATGGCATTCACCCAAGAGTTCTGAAAGAACTCAAATGTGAAGTCGCGGAACTGTTAACTAAGATTTGTAACCTGTCCCTTAAAATGGCTTCGGTACCCAAAGACTGGAAGTCGGCTAATGTAACGCCAATATTTAAAAAGGGCCCTAGAGGGGATCCCAGCAATTACAGACCGGTAAGTCTAACGTCGGTACCGGGCAAATTAGTTGAAACAATAGTTAAGAATAAAATTGTCAGTCACATAGAAAAACATAAACTGTTGAGCAATAGCCAACATGGTTTCTGTAAGGGGAAATCGTGTCTTACTAATCTATTAGAGTTCTTTGAAGGGGTTAACAAACATGTGGACAGGGGGGATCCAGTGGACATAGTGTACTTAGATTTCCAGAAGGCATTTGACAAGGTCCCTCACCAAAGGCTGTTACGTAAGTTAAGTTGTCATGGGATAAAAGGGAAGGTCCTTTCATGGATTGAGAACTGGTTAAAAGACAGGGAACAAAGGGTAGGAGTAAATGGTAAATTCTCAGATTGGAAAAGGGTAGCTAGTGGTGTTCCCCAAGGGTCGGTCCTAGGACCAGTCCTATTCAATTTATTCATAAATGATCTGGAGAAAGGGGTAAACAGTGAGGTAGCTAAGTTTGCAGACGATACTAAACTACTCAAGATAGTCAAGACCAAAGCAGATTGTGAAGAACTTCAAAAAGATCTCACAAAACTAAGTGATTGGGCATCCAAATGGCAAATGAAATTTAATGTGGATAAGTGTAAAGTAATGCACATTGGAAAAAATAACCCCAACTATACCTATAATATGACGGGGGCTAATTTGGCTACAACGAGTCAAGAGAAAGATCCTGGAGTCATTGTGGATAGTTCTCTGAAGATGTCCGTACAGTGTGCGGAGGCGGTCAAAAAAGCAAACAGGATGTTAGGGATCATTAAAAAGGGGATAGAAAATAAGACTGCAAATGTATTATTGCCCTTATATAAATCCATGGTACGCCCACATCTCGAATACTGTGTACAGATGTGGTCTCCTCATCTCAAAAAAGATATTCTAGCACTAGAAAAGGTTCAGAAAAGGGCAACTAAAATGATTAGGGGTTTGGAGAGTGCCTCGTATGAGGAACGATTGAAAAGGCTGGGCCTCTTCAGCTTGGAAAAGAGGAGACTGAGGGGGGACATGATAGAAGTATATAAAATTATGACTGATGTGGAAAAAGTGGACAAGGAAAAGTTGTTTAAATACTCCCATAATACAAGAACCAGGGGTCACCAAATGAAACTGATAGGTAGCAGGTTCAAAACAAATAAAAGGAAGTTCTTCTTCACACAACGCACAGTCAACTTGTGGAACTCCTTACCTGAGGAGGTTGTGAAGGCTGGGACTATAACAATATTTAAAAAGGAACTGGATAAGTTCATGGTGGCTAAGTCCATAAATGGCTATTAGCCAGAAAGGGGTTAAGAATGGTGTCCCTAGCCTCTGTTTATCAGAGGATGGAGACGGATGGCAGGAGAGTGATCACTTGATCATTGCCTGTTAGGTTCACTCCCTCTGGGGCACCTGGGCACTGGCCACTGTCGGTAGACAGATACTGGGCTAGATGGACCTCTGGTCTGACCCAGTACGGCCTTTCTTATGTTCTTATGTTCTTAGAATAAATTAAGAGACTACACAACAGATAAAAGCTCTACAGCATGGATCAAAGAGAGGAATTTAGCTATAAGTCCTGTCATGCTTTCTACATGCAGATATAATTTTTTTATTGAATAATAGGACTATTTCTAAGAAATTATGTATCTAGTGAGGCGTTTGCTAACAAGCAGTGCATCATATTTTAAATGGATGGATTCAATAACGGATTTGTAATTAGTAAATAAAAATACTTAACTGTAGTGTTTCTGTAGATTTCACAGTTTTATACAAATGAAGATATGTCTCATTATCCCTTTTTTTACAGATGACAGAACTGAGGCACAGACAGAAGAAGTGAATTGCCCAAGGACAACCATGAGTCAGTGGAAGAGCAAAGAGAAAAACTTCTTATTCTCAGTTCTGTGCTCTGGATTAGAATTCAGGTCTTCTTATTCCTACTTCTGTTTGTCTACTGGATCATACTGCCTCTCTGAAAAGCTAAGCTTTGTAGAATCTTACTTAACAGGGTAATTCTTTTCTAATATGCATAACAATGAAGAGCATATTGTATCTTTAATCACAGTACATGTAGTCATTTAACATTATTACAAAAGGACTATTTTATATTATGAATTCAGGTTTATAATGGAGATACTTACTAAGCAAGTATTAAGTAGGAGGGGAGATCTATTTTAAAAAAACTGTTTCATAGCTCAACCATGGCAGGTATTCTTTATCCTGAAGATGGTGAAAAAACAGACTTGAAAGCTCTTTCTTGACAAAGACGGCCAAATCCTTGGGTTCAGCTGAGCTCTGCCCAATTCAGACTTCCCTGTGTGGGAGAAATGGGGATTGTTTGGCATCTTTGCATTTTGTTGATTCCCAGAACTGTCATAGAGTTAGTGCAGCCCTGGAGCAACTCTTTCTGTATTGGCTACTAATTGTCCCCTAAAGGCCATCTGTTCAGATGGCAACCATGAGCCGATTGCAGTACTCTCCAGTTATAGCTCCTTTCTTTCTGTGCTCTCCCGCCCCGTGTGCCAACCAAAGATTTCTCCCATGCTGGGACAGTCATCAGCTGCTTTAATACAGAACCTTTTTAGTCCCTTAGGCTATGTCTACACTTGAAAAGTTACATTGACTTTATGAAGTCGACTTAATAAGGTCGACTTTAAGTCGACTTAAAGTGGACCTTCTTAAGTCAACTTAACAGAAATGGACTTAACTTTTCAAGTGTAGACATGGCCCCTTTTCGACCTTATTAAGTCGACTTAATAAGGTCAACCTAGGCACTACTCCCCATCTCCACTGGCTTAAGTCGACTTAATAAAGTCGACTTAAGGGATAGTTCAAATTAAAACGAGGTGTTATTAATTCAAATGACTTTTCCTTAATTCGACTTAAGGAGCAGCTTAAGTCGACTTAAGGAAAGCCCGTTGTAGATGCGAAGTAAATTAAGTTGACTTAAGCCTCCTTAAATTGATTTAATTTGTAAGTGTAGATGCACCCTTAGAACCATTGACCTGGTGCAGAGGGGCCAGCGAGTGATCCAGAGTTTGTCCCTACTACTTTTGTCTGGCTGATGGTGTGAAAGCTCTTTGGGTGCATCTACACTTACAAATTAAGTCAACTTAAGGAGGCTTAAGTCAACTTAAAATACTCTGCATCTACACTGGGATTTCCTTAAGTCGACTTAAGAGGCTCCTTAAGTCGAATTATGGAAAAAGTTTGTTTGAATAATAACATCTCATTTAATTCGAACTAGTGCTTAAATTGACTTAAGCCAGTGGAGATGGGGATTAGCACCTAGGTGGACCTTATTAAGTCGACTTAAAATGTTTAATCGACTTAATAAGGTCAAAAAGGGGCCATGTCTACACTTGAAAAGTTAAGTTGACTTTTGTTAAGTCAACTTAATAAGGTCCATTTTAAGTCGACTTCATAAAGTCGACATAACTTTTCAGGTGTAGACATAGCCTTTGATCAGGGTTCAGATCTTTTCCTGCAGTCACATTTGCATAATGAGCTTCAGAGGTAATTACAAAGATTTTTTCTTGATGTCCTAAAATCTTAGTGACCAAAGTTCTTTCTTGCATAGTCTAATTAAATCAGCTATTTAATCTTGTTTACAAGGTTTAGTGAATACAATAAGTTCTCAGAACATAGTTGCCTTTATCGTAGCAGCTTAATAATGGCTTTGTTAGCTGGCATTTTTCTAAATACTGCAGGATTTGCATTCATTACTTCCACAGTGGCACTAAGTTTGCTATTGTCATTTCCTGATGGAGTACAGTCCTGTTTTGGGATTTAAAGCTGTAAAAAAATCTACTGCTACATGTAAAATATTACTTCCTAAATCCAAGTGTAGCCAAGTGCACTAAGATATTTTTAAGGTTCTTAAATTATTTCCACTTTTAAAAATATTTTTATGTATTCCTTTTTGTTAACTTCTTAGGTTAGTACATAATTGGTTTCCTGGCTTGACATTGACGTAAATGCTTTTTTCCTCTACCAGTGGATAGTTAAATTTGTGTCTTGATATTAAGAACAGATACTACCTTTGAATAGGGCATTGTTTCCCAGCCAGAGCAGTAGCTACCTCCTGTTTTCTTTCAGTTTTAGTTCATGATTGGCAACACAACAGCACAAAGAGAAGTAAGATGTGAATGTGTTTCAATATTTTTATTGTTCAGTTTCAATCCAGCTGCAAAAGCTGTTAATTTTTCTACTATTATCAGACTGCCTCCTACCTCTGTCCCAGAATTAGTATTTAGCAGAGATTTACTATTTGTACATGTCAGGCTCTGTCCTTATTTAAATGAGAATGCCAGCTCTAAATCCTTTCTGATCACTTTTATTTCTTACTGAGACTAAATAAGGATAGTCCCAATGTCTATTAATCTCAGCTGGCACTGTTTAATCAACTGATCTCAAAGAGGCTGAGTCCTCATATGTTGCCTGCCATGCACTTTAGCTCCTCTATATTGATATGTTTGCCTGTGTTAAAACGGCTGCCACTTGCAGTGTAATTCAAGTCAAGCAATTTTTAAATTCAGGCTTTTACCATAAAACTAGTGAGTTTCTTTGATTTTGTTTGGATGAATCCTAACTAAGAAGAACAAAACAATGAGCAGCTCTATATGGTTTAGAAAATACATTTAGGACAACTTAGGTTAGTATAACTTCTTTATTTTTTCTCTCTTTTCCTTTTTCTCTGAAAATCTAGAGAGTGTTTTGTCATAGCATTTTTTTAATCTTTGTTTAAGCTAGCAAGCCAAATAAGGAAACAATTACAGGATGTTGGCTTTAAAAGTGTCTGGCTTTGCCAAATAAGTTTATCCTTTTTTCATTGTGGCTTAAAACATGCTAAACTCAAAGCCAAGCTGCTAAACTAAAACTCATGGTAGTTTCATTTTTTTGCACTGGGCTTACAATAAACTTGGACAGTTTTTCCACAGTCCTTTTGCCAGTGATTAGTTTAGTTGATAGTATGTTTTTAATTTGCTGAGAGATCTACTGCTCTGAGCTTAGTTTTAGTACTTTTAAAAAGCAATCAATAATGCCCGTTTGGTAATAAGTAAAATTTATGAACTGACAGGCAAAATGTAATTATAGTAGGTATTCCATACAAGAAAAAAGAGGTGATCTTAAAGCCATCGCAACAATCTGTTTGCACTCATTTTCATTCATATAAATGATTAAGTGGTTCTGTGCCGAAACATTTCTCTCTTAAGGCTTAACGTGAATCTGGAAAAGTTGTTGCCAAAGATTTCTATAATGAATTCAATGACCATTTGCATTAGCTTTCTATTGTAACATATAAACTAGATTTTTCACTTTTATGGCTAAGGCCTCAACTCAGCAGCAACTTAGACACCTTTTATTCTTGTTCCCAGGGGACTTGAATCTGAAAATGTGTAAATTCATGACACACATGTAGCATGCACCAAAGAGTTGGTATGTTTTACAATCAATGAAACTGCTTCCCCCAGCCTTTCTTTCTATAGAGAAAAGGCTTTTTCTCTCAGTGAACCAGTAGAAGGACATTCAAAATAAATAAATAAATAAAACAAAACAATGATACAGTGAACAGTATTTCCTGTTTTGTTTTGTTTTTAAAGTAGGCTATGCATAATAATTGCTTAAACTTACAGGGCCTGATTTAAAATCCACTGAAGTAATTGGAAAGTCTCCCACTGTCTCCAGTAGCTTTGGATCAAACCCATGAAAGGAGATGTTAATATAAAACCTGTTTGGGACAGGTCAAAGCTACACTCTCTGCCCTGTTTATTCAACTTTACAATATTTCAACACTTTCTGGTAAATATTATCTTATTTAACAATCAGGAGCGATAGTGAATCTCAGTGGGAGCTCCTTTGATCAGGCAATTTAGGCAAACACCCACTTCGTTTAGAATCAAACACTTTCTGTTCTTTATCCACTGTTGGAAATTGGTTCCACATAGACAATTGCAGATCACTCTTGACTGTATCTACTTTCAGATGTTCCCAGCCTCTGCTGCAAAAACACTTGCCAGTGGCTCCTCTTTAATACATATTTTTACATATTTCCTCTTAAAATGTCCTTAGTTTAGTTTTTCAGTATTACATTTAGAAAAATATAGATGTTCCATATGAGATCAGGCAATAGGTTCATCAGATGTGGCATTCTGCTTCCTGCTGTGGCCCCAACCTGAAGTTAATGATAAAAATCCCATTGACTGCATCAATGCAGGAACAAGGCCATAATACACCCTGGCAATGAATAAGATGAAGTATGGATAGGGAAGGAGAGAGCGATTTCTTCCTGGGGTGCTCAGCAGAGGTCATTTTTTGTGATGGGGTTCAGGGATACTGAGTACTGGCTTTTTCACAGCGATGTGGCCCCGGCTTTTGCCACCACCACCAGCGCCCCAAAGTCTTTGGCCGAGTACTGACACCATTTTTCCCCCCCCACAAAAAAAGCTCTGGTTCAGTGTATACCTATAACTTAAGATTCAATAAATTTTCACCATCGTTGGAATTGAACTAACTGTCAGCTAGAAGCCTCATTGCTAGACTATACTGGAAACCTGTGAAAGAATGCGATTAGAGGAGGTGAAAAAAAACCCTTCACTAAAGGCTCTGTGAGCATTGAGCTCCCTGGCTATGTCTACACTGGCAAGTTAGTTCGAATTAAGGAGGCTTAATTCGAACTAACGAAAGCCATGGCTACACTAGCCTTTAATTAGTTCAAATTAAGGGCTTCCTTAATTTGAACTAATAAGTTTGAATAGTGTATTCGAACTAAGGGGTTAATTCGAATTAACTAGTTTGAATTAACCAATGTGGCCATGTTAATTCGAACTAATTTCTTAGTTCGAATTAACCGGCCATTGAAATGAATGGGGATCGTTAATTCGAACTAAGCAAGTGCTTGCTGAGTTTGAACTAACATTCCAGTGTGGCCATGCTAGTTCGAATTAAGCTAATTGGAACTAACTAAAATTAGTTCGAATTAGTTCGAACTAACTAATTCAAACTAATTTTAGTAAGTGTGGACATAGCCCCTGTGGGCAGATCTCTGTGCCTATACAAAGCCTCACTGACTTCCTCAGAGCTCTGGGTGGATTTAGAGATTGGCCTGCCAGAACTCATTGTGGGATTGGGACCTAAAGATTTACAATAGGAGAACAGGCAAGCAGATGATGAAAGAGGAAATATGAACCAGCTCTCAGATACTCTTTTACTTGGTTTTCATTGTGGTAGGACAGCACAATGAAGGCTATTGTTATGCCACAAAGTAAGATGCAAATTCCAGTTAGAAACATTACATCAGTTCTCTTAGAGAGGATTAAAATAGACCTTCCCAATAGCCATATTTCATTTTGTGGGAAGCAAAATAATGATGCAGTGTGCTACCAGGCAAAAGATAATTTATATGCTGTGTGTGAAACTTATTTTTCATTAAATCAAGCCTAAAGATGCTTATATGGATTTGACTAGTGAGATTAGTAAGTAGCATATGTTTTATATGCTTATTTCACATCAGAGAATGGTATAAATGTTTTAATGACTAGCTTGTGACCAAGTAGGCAATTTGAAGACATTTGAAATTGATACTAGTCATCAGATCTCATGTTAAGTTTATTTAACTCCTTATGAAAGCAAAAAAATCTGCTGAGCTGTACCCCCAGTCTCTGTCAGAGGTGAATGCTTATTGCAGAATCAGAACAAAAGGCTACCTCATCAGATCAAAATGAGGAATCAGTTTCTGATGAAGTATTGTGGCCAGCTGACCTGAGTCTCGGTCTCTGTTTAATAAGAGAGCTTGCTGATCTAAGCCCAGTCTCTGTTTTCTAATGTGGTCTACTGAACTGAGTTTCAGTGTCTGTTTATTAGTATGGACTGCCAGTCTGATTACCCTGCCCTCTTTGGGAAGATAATCTAGATATCTGAGTCTTGCTCTCATTATGGTGTGGTTTTGTCTGCTCTGAGATTCTGCTCTGGCCTTCAGTACAGCCTGATTGGAGACTCTGAAAACCTAGCTTTCTTGCCACAGGAATGAGCAGTATGTAAAGATCCACCTGATTTATTATAATAGTTGCTATCAGTATATAGGTGTTACCAAGAATGTGCATTCAATACCTAACTAAGATACCACAGTGAACTTGTGAGCACTCTGGGAAAGAGCTGTGTTTGTGTATGTTCTCTGTTTATACACTGCTATCCCCTGATTCATAACTAGGATCCTTTGGCCCTTCCAGAAGAAAAATAATAAATAATAATAACAGGTACATTAGAAACAAAGGCAGACACACAGACAAATAAAATCCGTTTTAGGCTTATTTGGCTGGAAAGAAAGAGGTAAGTAATTAACTGAGCTTTAACTCTGTAAGTTGAATTTTCTCTCTCTTTTCAAGTCTTCCAGTGCACAACATCCTGGTTCAAAAAATCTGTGCAAGTCAGTTCTATGGCACTGAATTTTGTGATGGGATTGCAGTTAGGAAACATAACTTTACTGATACAGAGGAAACAGTGTAAGTTATTGAAACATTCTCTTTTTTAAAAAAGATAAAACAATTAAAAATTATATAACCACTTCAGTATATGTAATTTTATTTTGTTGTTTTCAGTCTAACAAAAATGATAGGACAAAGAAGCGTGCATTGAAATTAAATGCAAATTCAGAACAGATGTCTGGACACATGTCTCATGTTGAATGTGCACAGTGATCAACCAGGTAAGGCAAAAGCATTTTCCCATTTAGGAAATAATTAGATGGCCCGCCACAGACAAAATGGTTTTCCCAATTTCCTTTCTTTCTAATTTTCATACATTCTTATTATATACCAGTTGCTACTCATTTTTTCCCTGACTGGAAGCTTCATCATCTGGACTTCAACGTAATTCTTATAAAAATGAATGAACTACTACTAAGTGTACAGCTACCTAGCTGGATATTACTCTGCCTATATTATCTCAACAATCACGCCACTATGATTAAGCGTTTCATAGTATTTCCATTTTAAACTCTGAAGTTTTTAAGAGCTTGTATCACAGTTGTAAAATTCAGACCAGGTAAAATAAGGGTCACAGAGAATTTTATTTTTATCAATATTGAGGAAAATTACTCTTTTTAAGTTATAAGAATGTAATGAAAAATTATCAAGTTATGAAACTATTTAGTAATTAAAAAATGATAGATGTGGACCAAAGCATGATCCTTCCATATAGCACAAGAGCCAGGAGATCTCACGTCTGCTTATCACTTTATTCCCAAATCTGCCATGACCTTGCTATGTAACCTTGCACAGGTCACTTAGGCTATGTCTACACTTGTTAAGTTAAGTCGACTTAACGAAGCGTCTACACTTAAAGTCGACTTAAGTTGACCTTGTTAAGTTGACTTAACAGAGCCTGTAGTGTAGACATACCCATCTACACTGATTTAAGTTGACTTAAGTCGACTTAATAAGGTCGACGTAAGCCTTAAGTCAACTTAAGGAAGCTCTTAAGTTGAGTTAATGAGTGCCCAGTGTGGACGCAGAGTTCTGTAGGTCAACTGAAGTGTCGTTAGGTCGACATAAGGTGCCAGTGTAGAAGCACCCTTAGTTTTCCCATGCTGCGGTTTCCCTATTAGTACTATGGGATACGGGTGCTTTCTTATCTTATTAAGATATTGTTTGTGAAGCTTTATCCACCAATATTTATAAAGAACTTTAAGATCCTCAAGTGAAAATTTGTAGAAGTGCAAAGTATTAATTATCATTATTTGTTATTTACTATTACAACTAATGAGTCATCAAGTATGCCAGTGATTGTTGGTATTTTTATTTAAAAAATTAAAATAAATAAGGAAAATTGTTAAGAGGCACTGCTCAGTAGAATGGCTAGAAAAAAGTGATCCATGTTTTGAATTCATGTTCTAGAGGTCTATCTGCAAGATGCTGAGGTCTGTTGCCTGATTTCTGGTTATTTAGTAATTTGGATAGGGTTATAGGCACACAAATGAATTTAATCAGAAATCAACGTTATAGTTCAGTGGGTCCAAACCTTTTTGGCTCGAGGGCCACAAATATAATTTTTACACCCCTGAAGCGCTACCAGTCTATCAACTCATAAACAAATGCATTGAGGTATTTGTATACAGAGTACACCATTAAGAACTGTAGATCTCTACATATTTAAAAGTAATCATTTATTTAGTGCAAAGCAAATTTAAAATTCTCAATAATTTTTAAAAATTAAAATGTTAAAACAGTTTTTTTTTTAAGTTTTTTAAATTTAAATTTTACAATTTTAAAATAAAACAAATGAAAATGTTAAAAACAGTTCATTTCTTACAACTCTAGTCTAATGTGATTTCTGTGGCTGAAGACCAGAAGCTAACTTGTCAATCTCTGGCTTCAGGTTAGTGGTCACCTGTAACATCAGGCCACTGAAATTTGTGTCTGTAAGATGGACACGATTTCTGTTTTTAATTAGTTTCATGGCAGAAAATTCTTTCTCACAGCAGTAGGTACTCCCAAAGCGGCAACATATTGCTGAGCAAAATGACTGTGACGTTCTCTTCCCAGAATCTGGTCTGATGTGCTGCTATGATTGTCCCCGATCTCCACTCCCAAACCCCAATTCATTCCACTATGCCAGGTGACCACTCATTTCTGAGTCAGTCCATACCAGCCTCCTGCATGTGATTGGTTCTAGACAGTGGGTGTGCAATCTACAGCCACTCAGGGAATGGTCCCCTAGCGAGCTCCCACAGCCTCAAGATACCGCACCAGGAACTTCCATCCTACAGGGATTGGGACCCTTCCCCAATCCCTGTAGACTCATAGGCTCTGGTTCGCCCATTTATCAAATAAATGGGTATGCCCAGCCTCACTCATTCACATCCTCTAAAGTTCACACAGCTTTAGATGAAACAAACACTATTTTATTGATTAGAACATGATTTTAAGTGAGTATATAGCAAATCAATGCACAATCATTTAGTAAAGGAGTCAGGAGTTACCACAAACAAATAAAAGACATAAACCGCATGCTAATCTAACAACACTACCCAGAATTACTCTTTAGCTTATTCTCCTCATTCCTAAACACAAGACTGGCTGCTGGTGGTGTTCAGCCAGTCTTGCCCCTCATGGTCATGTGGATAGGCACAGTCTCTTGGAGTTGTTTTCAAGATGGTGTTTCTCTGGTAAGAAGCCTCTCACAGTTTAAAGTATCGGTATTTGTTTCCAAATCCCATTTGCCCCTCCTTTTTCTTCCAGGTGATCTTCTTTGTTTAGAAAGGGCGGGAGATCTCCCCCTCTCTGGCGTAGGTGCTGCAGATGTTTAGCTAGTCTATTGTCATTGTTATTTCCTTTCAGTAGGTGCTTGAGGCTCTGGCTGTTTACACGCTGCTGGAAGACAGTTCTGATTGTCCCCCTCCATGAGCCATGTAAAATGCTGTGAACATACTTGACATCTGTACACATACATGATGCTGCAGGAAATATGATACTATAATAATAAGGCAGAACATGTTATAAGCAT
The DNA here is from genome assembly GCA_007922175.1 of Pelusios castaneus. Lineage (NCBI taxonomy): Eukaryota > Metazoa > Chordata > Testudines > Pelomedusidae > Pelusios > Pelusios castaneus. Next base: position 7,635,264 of record ML685792.1, on the reverse strand, counting down.
CCACATGGCAATAAGCATCCACAAACCATGCAATTACATTGCAAAAGTGACCAGGATAGTTAAAAAGATCGTATTCTAGGGGTGCATGGATATGCATCCCATGACAACAATGCAGATGTCCAGATTCAGTCACTGGAACCATTCGCTCCACTGTAGATGAATGACTATTAATAAAGGAGCACAGAGCCCCAGAGCTAAGTCAAGGTGGTGCAAGTGCAGTCAGCTAAATGTAGTACAAACCAGAAATTGATTACAGGTGAAGTCTATTAAATGTAGGGAAAGCTCTAATTTTCATAGTCCTGATGCTCCTCAGGTATGGTGGAACCTGGTTGTTGGGAGAGCATTGATGGATGGGGGGTAGAGCTAGAGCTAAGAGGGATAAAACTAAGACTACTGATAATACTTAAATATCTTAAAACAAAAGACCCTAACAAACAAAAGAAGAAACTCAAAGAGGCTATGTCTACACTTACAAAGCTAAGTCGACCTTGTTAAGTCGACTGAACAAATTGACTACATTTTAAGTTGACTTTGTTAAGTCGATTTAACAACAGAGACAGCTGTCATATTGGCTTTAAGTCGATTTAATAAAGTTGATTTAGCATTAATCCACGTCTATATTGGCCTTAAGTGAATTTAAGGCTTAAATCGACCTAAAAGGAGGCGTTACTAAGTCAACTTAAGCTTTCCTTAAGTAGACTTAAGGGCTGCATCTACACTTGTAAATTAAGTCGACTTAAGCTTGCTTAGGTTGACTTAATTTACCCTGCGTCTACACCAGTGTTCCCTCTAAGCTGCGCGGGTGCGCGGCCGCGCAGCGGCCGTCGCATCCCCCGCACAGCACTGAGGGACCCCCACGCAGCCCAGCAGCCCCCGCTGCTCCCTCCAGACCCCCGGGGCTGCGGCTTTGCCGCTGCAGACACGACCTGCGCCCGGCCTCTGGGCTGCCCCCCCCCAGGGTAAGACAGGCAGGCTCAGGCTCGGCTTAGGTGCGTGGGCCTGCCTGCCTGCCCCACATGGCCAGGGCAGCGGGGTGGCTACGGCCGCGAAGGGCTCCCGGGCTCCCACACGCCGACCGCCTCGACTTCCCGGCCCGGGCCCAGGGCCGGGCTCATCTGACGGCCTCGGCCTCCCAGCACGGGGCCGGGATCAGCCTCCAGGGCTGGGGTCTGCTCCGCCCCACCGGTGGCTTCCCAGGGCCGCGGTAGGGTCCTCCCCCGCCAGTGGCCTTGCTTCTCTCTTTCTTTCTCTTCCTTCTTTCTCTTCTTTGCTTTCCTTTTTCTTTCCTTCTTTCTCTTCTTTGCCTT
>ML685792.1:7621985-7633947 GCA_007922175.1 Pelusios castaneus | reverse complement strand
CCAGTGTTCCCTCTAAGCTGCGCGGGTGCGCGGCCGCGCAGCGGCCGTTGCATCCCCCGCACAGCACTGAGGGACCCCCACGCAGCCCAGCCCCGTGCTGGGAGGCCGAGGCCGTCAGATGAGCCCGGCCCCGGGCCCGGGCCGGGAAGTCGAGGCGGTCGGCATGTGGGAGCCCGGGAGCCCTTCGCGGCCGCAGCCACCCCGCTGCCCTGGCCATGTGGGGCAGGCAGGCAGGCCCACGCACCTCTCTCTTGAAAAGGCTGGGCCTCTTCAGCTTGGAAAAGAGGAGACTGAGGGGGGACATGATAGAAGTATATAAAATTATGACTGATGTGGAAAAAGTGGACAAGGAAAAGTTGTTTAAATACTCCCATAATACAAGAACCAGGGGTCACCAAATGAAACTGATAGGTAGCAGGTTCAAAACAAATAAAAGGAAGTTCTTCTTCACACAACGCACAGTCAACTTGTGGAACTCCTTACCTGAGGAGGTTGTGAAGGCTGGGACTATAACAATATTTAAAAGGGAACTGGATAAGTTCATGGTGGCTAAGTCCATAAATGGCTATTAGCCAGAAAGGGGTTAAGAATGGTGTCCCTAGCCTCTGTTTATCAGAGGATGGAGACGGATTTGTGGCAGGAGAGTGATCACTTGATCATTGCCTGTTAGGTTCACTCCCTCTGGGGCACCTGGGCACTGGCCACTGTCGGTAGACAGATACTGGGCTAGATGGACCTCTGGTCTGACCCAGTATGGCCTTTCTTATGTTCTTATGTTCTTATGTTCCTTCTTTCTCTTTTTTCCTTCTTTGTCTTCCTTTTTCTTTCCTTCTTTTTTCTTTCTTTCTCTTCTTTCCTTCCTCTTTCTTCTTTCTCTTCCTTCTTTCTTTCTCTTTCCTTCCTTCCTTCCTTCCTTCCTTCCTTCCTTCCTTCCTTTTTTAAAAAAAACTTTAAAAAAATTAATTTTAAATAAAAACCTTTCTAAAAATTAAAGTTCAATTCAAAATTCATTCAAATTCAATTAAACACAATTAATTAATTCTATTTACAATTACTTTAACTTCAATTAATGCCTATAATTTCTGTCGTGTGAGTTTATACAAAAATTTTATTCATAAAAAGTTTTGCACATGGCTTGAAAATTTTGCACACAAGCCGCCAAGCCTTAGAGGGAACATTGGTCTACACTACAGTTTCCTTAAGTCACCTTAAGCAGCTTGCTTAAGTCGATTTAAGGAAAATAAAGTAGATTTAATGAAAATTAAGTCGACTTTATTAAATCTCGAAATAAGTCGACTTAGGGCTTAAGTCAACTCCCTAGAGTCGACTTAAGCCAGTGTAGATGTGGGGTAGCCCTAAGTTGACCCAGGACTATACCAATGCCCTCCCTGCTGGGGGGGGGGTCACAAGGGGAGCCTGGCATGCCCCCCCACAGGGCAGGGCAGAGCCCTGCCCACGCTGCTCCTATGCCCTGCATAGGTCACTGACCCCCTTTGCCCATTTGTACCTATGTACAATGGGGCAAAGGCTGAGCTCCCTGGCACTGGGCAAGGGGTGCCCCCTTCCCCTGTGGACCTACCCTAGGTCCCCCTAGCAGTCAACCTAGGTGTCCAGTGGCGACCTAGGCTCTAGGTCGACTTTGTAAGTTCCCCTCAAAGTCGACTTTAATTTTAAGTGTAGACTCACTAAGTCGACTTAACTAAGTCAACTTTAAGTCGACTTAGTTAAGTCGACTTAGTTAAAGTCAACTTAAAATTACAAGTGTAGACATAGCCAAGGAAACCCCAGTGCGGATGCGGCTTTGTTTAGGTCGACTTAAGCATCTTTACGTCGACCTAACTTGCCAGTGTAGACGCACACAGAAAGAGTAGTTGGTGAACACACCCTGGCAACACTGTTTACCCTTTTTATACCCTAAGCAATATGGGTCTTCCTTCCAAGTCTAAACTGAGCTCCTTTACCCCCAGATTCTCAGGATATATTTCTGTAGGCTGGCAAGTTCATGTGTATTAATGACATATACCCACTTCCTTTCCAGATGGTTCTAGATCAGTATTTCTCAATCAGTGTTCCATGGAACACCGGTGCTCTGTACACATAGGGTGGGTCATGGAACACCTGCACTAACCCCTACCCATTGGATAACTAAATGGGGAGGGAGGCAGGAGCAATTTAAAATGACTTAGCTGCAGTAAAGCTTCCAAGTACATGGTGGTGGACCTTGACACATCTCTGGAAGCTTTACTGTGTCTGCGGCATTTTAAATCTCCCACCACTGTCACCGGCTTTTTCAAGAATGTTTTCATCAGGTGTTCCATGTAAAGTCATTAATACGTTTAAGTGTTCCTCAGTCCACTAAAGGTTAAGAAACACTATTCTAGACAGTATGTTCTGAACACTTATTATTTCTGGCCCTTTTGATGGGTTTTATGTTGGATTTGTGAAGTTTATCTGGGCATGATCCGGGGAGCCCCATTTTGATACCTCCTGACTATTTGAGATGCTAAAGTCTTAATTGCAACTGTAAGCTTGTCATGCTTTTTTGAGCCAAATGTGCCCTAAACATATGCATAGTTAGCTTTTGTGCAGGATGTGGCCTGCAGGCTCTTGCATTCTAGCATTACTAATTGCATATGAATCTATGATTTTGTTATAACACAAATGCTTAAATTTATAAGGATACTTAAATCTATACTTAAACTACACAAGGAAAAGTATATATGCAAGCAAGCAGGCTTCTCTATAGACTACAGGTTTCTTAATTCCCTTTGGTTGCAGTTCTATGTTGTCTACTCAGGCCTACACTTTCAATCTTATAGACCTAAAGTTAAATGACTTAAAGCCATACTTAGGCAACTACATAAAGATAGCCTGATTTTTATAGGCACTGATGACCTGTAGAAGTCAGTGGGAGTTGCATCTCTACAAATCAGTACTCTCTTATTGGGGTGATTTAGTGGGACTGGTCCTGCTTTTTAGCAGGGGGTTGGACTAGATGACCTCATGAGGTCCCTTCCATCCCTATTATTCTATGATTCTATGAATTATCTAAATATGTATTGAGGAGCCTAATTTTAGTCACAAATCTAGGAAATTTTGTCCTAAATATGACCTTAGATAAACGTAAATGTGAGATCAGAGTAAACAGTGGTCTGGCATAGCAGTTATGGTGGAAGGTATTGATGATCCTGGTTTGGTAGGGATGTTTTGGAATTTCTTGATGACTGATTATCTCCTTTAAAAATATTAATCAATCAAACAAAAGCCCAAAGAAATGACATTTTGAAGACTATAACAACATCAAGGACCAAATGCAGTGGGTGCAACTTCATTGACTTTGGCCCTTGGATGGGAGCTTGCTTAAATTAATGAAACAAGATGAATTCAAACTGAAGAATTATATTCTTTTCTTATTTCAGGCTTTCCGCTCTCTGCCCCAACACACACAACTATGTGAATTAAGGCCAAAATATTAATATTAGCTTTGAATTTTTTGCATAGTAGGTGATACCCATATTATGCGTTATGTGTTAAATTACCTGGTAGATTAAAGGAAGAAAAGGTGTCTGAGAATTTGGAAGAGATGTCTGTGCTGGTGGTAGCAAATCTCCTTAATTTACTGCTTCAAACACATCCAACCCTTTATTTTACATGTGTACAAACAATCAGATTTATGACTGATCTGAAACCTGTTGGAATTAGTGGGAGGCTTTTTGTGCAGGATTTTTGGGAATCCAGTATAAGAGTGCAACTGCTGTGCCCAGTGACTTTCTCTTGCAGTAGCTTTTTGGATATGAGTTTTGTATCTTTTCAAAGACTTAACAGTGCTCTTACACATGAGATCGTTAACCATAACTCCCAGAATCAGACTGTAGGAAGAAAAGGGTATTGCTGATTTTCAAACAGAGCAATTGCATAGTTGCAAGCAAACGATATGTATGGTGGAATGAGAATAAGCATATGCAAGCACAATTATAGTGCCTGATTGACTTTTCACATCAGTTTTACACTCATGTAATTCCACTGATTTCACTGGAATTATTTCTGATTTATCCGGGTGTTACTAAGGGGAAATTCTAGCCGGCTTAGCACTTGTTACCTTGATCTTTTATGCACAAGACCCTTCACCTTCATGCTCTTTTACAGTAATCCACCTGAGAAAATTGGGACTGTATTCAGTATTGCCAGTCCCAAGAATTTGAAAATATTGAGTCAGGTCCCCAAAACCATGAATTAATAACTATGGGTGCGTCTACACTTAGAAATTAAATCGATTTAAGCTTGCTTAAATTGACTTAATTTAATCCGCATCTGCACTACGCTTTCCTTAAGTTGACTTAAGCAAGCTGCTTAAGTCGACTTAAGGAAAATAAAGTCAACTTAATGAAAATTAAGTCGACTTTATTAAACCTCCTTTTAATTCGACTTTATGCTTAAGTCGACTTCCTAAAGTCGACTTAAGCCAGTGTAGACCTGGAGTAGCCCTATGTTGACTTAAAGTTGACTTAGGGCTCTCCAGGACTCCCCCAATGCCCTCCCTGTGGGGGGGGGGTCACAGGGAGAGCCTGGAATGCCCCCCCAAAGGGCAAGGCAGAGCCCTGCCCCTATGCCCTGCCAGGGTCCCTGTCCCCCTTTGCTCCATTGTACCCAGGTACAATGGGGCAAAGGCTGAGCTCCCTGGCACTGGGCAAGGGGTGCCCCCCCTGCCACCGTGGACCTGCCCCAGGTCCCCCTAGCCCCTTGAAGTTGACTTAGTTAAGTAGACTTAGCTAAAGTCGACTTAAATTACCAAGTGTAGACATAGCCTATGAGATTTGAAGTAAAATAATAATTGTTGGGTTTTTTTAATTTGTCGTCTGATTTCTGATCCTTTGGTTGATGTTGGGTCCTATTTCAAGCTTCCCTCAACAGTTATGAGGAGTCAAAATTTGTTTATTAAAAACATGGAAGTTCAGATTTTCATGAAATGAGATGATTTACAAGAGCTGTTGTTAAGGATGAAAGTATAAGGCCGATGTAGAGAATTTTCAGTCTGCTTGAAAACTGAATTTTTTATTTAAAAAAAATTTTTTTTTGGTAGCATATGTAAACAAAGACCAGAACAAAGACACTTGTGTTACTTTTGCCAACCCTCAACCAGATGGGTTTTCTTTATTGTGATGAGATGAGATAAGACATGTAGTTAAAATGTTTTGAGGTGTAGTGGAAGTTTGATATATGAATGTATAAGTGAAGAATATCCCTGACTATTCTTTAAGAAAGACAGACAGAAGAAGATCAAGCAATCAGTTGGGAGGAGCAGGTGAGATAAAGGAAGGTGTGAGAAAGAAACACCAAAGGGCCATAAAAGTGACCATGGTCAAAATGTAACCTCACTCCTTACCTCTCCCATGGCCTACAAAAGAGGTGGCATCATAGCCCCCAGATTCTCCAAAATGGAATATGACCATGAATTGTAAGCAGTGATGTGAGAGGTGGGCCCTACAGATATAACTTTGCCTGCTAAGAAGAAGGACTGGGAGAGAGAGCTTTATGGATGTATAGAGCTATGGTTAGGGGGAAGATCTGTGGTTTAGTTCCAATAAACTCATCACATTGCTTTCACTTTGGACTCTGTCCTGCTGCTTTCTGTCTGCGAACATGTCTGGGAACTGAGAGAAATGGGGTAGGGGAGCCCAGTCAACACTGTATATTGAAATGAATTAACAGATTAAATTGTATTCTGCTATTTTCAAAACAATTTACATTTGCTTACACTGTGTAAGAATGTATTTGGATATTCATATTCTTAAAGTTTTAATGACAGTGATTCAGTTTGGAAGAAGGCACTACCCTAATCTAAAATACAATGCAGGAAAGCCCAAGTAGGCATGCTTCTCAAGTCCCCAGTTTGACAAAGCCTGCAAATGTCATGAAATAACAATACAAAGAAGTCATATCAGCACTGTAATTAATACATTACTATACCATATTAGTTCTGTCACCAACATTAAGGTCCTATGAAATCAAACACATGAAAAAACAATGCCAAAACCAAAGTACCAAAACCAACTACTTTAGCAATATGATTTCGTCTTCAGTCACTAAACAAACATGACATTATTCAAATCAAGATTTTGGTTATTTTAGAATAGGTGTCTTGCAAACACTTGTGTAGATTCTCATCTTTAAACACATGAAGAACACAGAATTATTTACATGGGTAAAGTTAAAGATGTGTATAAATTTTTGTGGGTTGAGGATCTCAACATGTGCATGCCAGGAAAAAATAATAAAAGAAATGATTGTTCCAGGAAATCTGCATTCTACCTTGCAGGCAATTGAGAAGAGCCATAGCTGGCCCACTGGGTCTTTCTTGAGAAGAAATCATTGCCTAACCAGTGACTGAGGTAGAACATGGAAAACTGAATTTTGTTTCAAGTTCTGTCAGAGAGTCTATGTGACACTGAGCAAATCATCTAACTTCTGCACATCTCAACTTTCCCATCTGCAAGATGGGATAACAATACATACTTACAGCAGAGACTAGTTAGGCTAAATTCATAAATGTGTTTTGAGATCTTCAGATGATTTAGGTACAAAGTATTGTTAGTATTAGACTTTTTAAGTGTCACTAATGTACTCTGTCTACTGACAGAGATATCTTCATGGGAAAATAATTCTCATATCATCACTATCTATGACCTTTCCCAAGAGGAAATGTTAAGTACTTTACTCCAGAGAGATTTCTTTTGATCACATTATCTCCACATTCACACACAAGACTTTCAAATCATGGATAGAAATAACTGCCTCTCTTGCACTATAAAGCATGATTTCCATTTTTCGTTCACTGTTTAGTTGGCACTGAAGACACAATTATTTTTACTGAATACAGCTCTTCTGTGAAAAATTATTGTATGTGGAGCATGGCTATTTTCTTCCACATAATTTGATAATGTATACAGCTATGAAGAGTTTTAAGAGATCCTTTCCATGCAATGTAATATTCCATCTGATATAGACATAAAAATAAGTGACTCAAAACAATCCTCAGCAATCAGTGCTGCCATGAATATCTTAATTATTTTCACCAAATATTATGTCTCTAGGAAATGGCCTTGTAAGGTTAATTGTTACATGAGCCTCTTTTTTTCATTAATTCAGAAAGGTCAAAATTTTAAAACCTTACTGTCATTTAAATGCAGTTGGAAGGCTTAAGTGCAAATCACTCTAAGGTATCTTTTTTTTTAAGGAGCAGACTAATGCAGTATTATGTTTTATAGTGCAATAAAATTATGTGCTCAAATTATACTCATAAATGTAGGCAAATGTAACCAAGCTATTAGTTATGTTTTTTCAGATAAAAGTGATTAGCATAGCTATCAAACTCTTCTCCCATTTGAATAACAGAATTATGTCTGAAATCTAAGGCTTATTTGCTAAGGCTGAGTCTTATAAAGAAGAACTGTAAATCTATCTATCAATTTTGTATTTGAGTGTGAATGCAGTGGTCTTCCTATCAGTTGGACAGGATTCTGCTTACCACTAAGAAAAGGGCAATGTGGCCCAAATTTTAGTAAAACATGTCAATAAGAAATTGCCTTGAACAATATTTTAGAAATCATTCTCAACACTTCATCATCTACTTACTGCTAATCAGACTTATTTAAAAACAGTTGTGGTTCGTTTTAAATGGAGGGATGATGAAAGAGTCTTTTAGCAACAGTCACAATGAAAGAAAGTTTCATGTATAATTCATGAAGTATGTGGTCATCTACTAGCAAATTAATTTCCATTTGACAACTATAGTTGTCTTAGTGTCCTGTCAGGAAGGCCTATGGTATATATTTAAAATCGGAACAGAACAAATTAATGCTGATTACTTTATAAACAATTTCAAAGCTTGAATACTGTTGCCTGTCTTATAGGATCAAAACAGATATTTCAGAAATGTATACAAATTCCAAAGGGGTAGCCGTGTTAGTCTATTGTAGAAAGACAACAGAGTCCTGTGGCACTTTTAAAGACTAACAGATTTATTTATCGCATGAGCTTTCATGGGAGAAAATCCCACTTCGTCAGACGCTTTGAAGACGCTTCAAAGCGTCTGACGAAGTGGGATTTTCTCCCACGAAAGCTCATGTGATAAATAAATCTGTTAGTCTTTAAAAGTGCCACAGGACTCTGTTGTCTTTCAGAAATGTATAGTTTTTTCCCTATCTTATAGTTCTGTTAATGAAAAGATGATGTTACAATTTTTTGTTCACAGAGGCAATGCTGTAAAACATTACTGTAGAAAAACACAAGGACCAAATTTAAAAATGTCTTTATTTGCAGGTCACCTTCATGTAATGCTGAATTTCAATAAATGTTGGTTAGTATCAACCAATATTTAATATTGTAGATGCAATTCACTGCTTGAAGCAGCATAACATTTTCCCCCACCTGTTCCCCAAATCTTCCAAATTCAATCAATCAATATCAGTTGAGGCATTCAAAACAAGAGTGCAAAAAGCACTAGCAAATAAATCATAGGGACACATCCTGTACTGGCAGAGGGATGAACTAGATGACCTACAAAAGGTGACCTTATAAATGTTCCTGCCAATATTTTATCATTAAGTAAGATACTATCAGTATCTGTATTGAATAAAAACTACTGCTAGTACACTTAATGCCTAACAGTAAAAGGTAAAAAGAAAGTTTCTAAGGATGCTTAGTACATTTTCCATTACTAAATTCTGTTACCCTGATTTTACAAATCAACAATATACTGCCAAATTCTAATAATTAGGAGAAAAAACAGACTGAAAATCTTAAGATACTGTAACAGAGACTAGTTTAGCTAGTGAAGTCTTTTTGCAAGTTGAGCTACCTAATACACAAGATCAAGTGACTTTCCCAGCACCACAGTAAATGAATTGCTCAACCTAGATATAAATACACTTTAAGCTCCCAAACCCACTTTAATGACTAGAGCACCTGGCTTCCAAAAGTAGGGTTATTAATGTTATTTCTCAAAGTGGAACCCACAGTCATCCCTAGCGCTGGCAATGGTTTGGGTCTGTTGTGCAACTGGCACAGTAACACTTCTGGTTTACATCTGCTTGTTTGATCACTCCATGGCTTCCCACTTGAGACTTCTCAATCACAAGCGATGCAAAGAAAACAGTGTCCAGCCCAGGAATCAATAACTAAGTCGAGGGGTCATCCCACCAGTCAATCAGAAGCAGCGCAGTTTATTTAGGTTCTCAAAGAAAATTTGGAAAACAGGGCCAGCCCACAACATTTTGGTACCTGAGGTAGGGAGCTCAAATTACACCCCTGTGCCCCCTCACTTGGGCCAAAACTTTGAAAGGTCTCAATTCTGTTCTCTTCCTGTTCTACTCAGTGGTTAAAGTATAATTTGACAGGCCCCGGAACCCTCCTAATCTCCGGGCCCCCTTCCCGTATTGTCTGGGCCCCCTTCATGCATGTGTGGGCCCCAGCCCAGGTAGGCAACCACTTCTCAGTACCACATGCATCGGTTATCACTTCATTAAAATAATTTTATTTGGCATTTATGTTTATATCAATTATTGTCACAAACTAGCAAACACTGCATAACACAATAAGTATTGTGATCTTTGTAGTCCCAATATGCACATTTCACTTCATTAAATGCAATGCCAAACTTGGAACACAAAGGCTATGTCTACACTTGTTAAAATTAGTTTGAATTAGTTAGTTCGAACTAACTAATTCAAACTAATTTTAGTTAGTGCGAATTAGCTTAATTTGAACTAGAAAAAGTTAGTTCGAACTAAGCAAGTTAGTTCGAATTAGCGATCCCCATTCATTTCAATGGCTGGTTAGTTCGAACTAAGAAATTAGTTCGAATTAACATGGCCACATTGGCTAATTCGAACTTATTAGTTCCAATTAACCCTTTAGTTTGAATACCCTATTCGAACTTCTTAGTTCGAATTAAGGAAGCCCTTAATTCGAACTAACTGAAGCCTAGTGTACCCATGGCTTTAGTTAGTTCGAATTAAGCCTCCTTAATTTGAACTAACTTGCTGGGGTAGACATAGCCAAAAATTTTAAGTCACTTTCACCAAATTCCAGTGACAGCTATGTAGTGAAACGTGATGGGTCAAGTGCTTCAACAGCAGTGCTTAGATGTTTTTCTGAGTTTGGCAACAATCTAGCATTTACACAGTCCACTAAGGCCTGGTAAAACTGACATTTAGAAATTTCAATTTGCTTGTCAGCATTCACAGACATATTTACACATACACCTTTAAAGGAACCTGCAGCAATCGCCTCGCAAGCCTCTTGGTAGAGCTCTGAATCTCACTCTCTGTGAGCTATAAACACCTGAACTTGTCACCTTTTCAACTTACTTGCTGTAGATAATATTACCTCGGATTTTTGCAACACCAAGGACAGGCCTGCAAGGTCCTCCAGAGCACCAAGCATGAGACCCAAGTTTTTAACAAAAACTGGATTCTCTAGGTTTTTTGCCATGCCAGCAAATTTTGCTTTATCTTTCCCTTCTAGTGAGAAATCAGTTATTTTTTCAAGAAGTGGTTATGGAGGGCTGCATATAGTGTGGCAGCTAGAGGCAACATACACATCCAATCCTATTAAGCTGGACTTCCAGACCACTCACAGTCAGCCAACTCTCTCAAGCAGCTCCGTGACTGACTGTACAGAGCATACATTGAATCCACAAATAATTTAAAGTGATTAAGTTCACTGCAGCATTTGATAACATCAGCCACTGCCAAATCTAACCAGTGATTAAAACAATGTCAAATTATCAAAAGTGGAAATTGTGTTTTTAAGTTTGCAGCAAACACCAGCCTTACTGCCTAACATGACAGAGGCTCCATCTTCACCTAAACCAATCCAATTATCTTTGAGAAATTCCTCCATGAACCCATGTGCTGTCAAACACTGCAGCAAAGCTAATACTATGCCATCAGCATCATTGCTGCCTATATTCAATCAGATCAAGAAAAAATGTAACAGGACCAATGTTTGCATCAAAAGTTATGCGCAAGTAAATTACAAGACAAGAAAGTTTACTTAAACTCGTACTCTCATCAATTAAAACAGAAATTTGCTGAGAAATGACACTAGAACACAAACTATGTTTCATCTTCACAGATATATGGTCTATTGTGTGAGCACAAACAACATTGGTATGCAAAACACGACCCATATCAACACCATTTAACTGCTGTGAAGTAATGAGGTCCGGATAGTGAATGACCACCACCCAAATAAAAGATGTTAAATGCATGCTAACCTAATAACACTATCTACAGGGGTCTCAAATTCAAATCTCTACCAGGGCCACATGAGGACTAGGATACTGGCCCAAGGGCCAAGTCACTGAAACCTTTTCATACGAGGAGTTATTATTAGAACTAGAGACAGCACTGCCTGGGTAGCCTTATGACATCTTTCTAGGGGCATGAACAAAACACACATTTACTTTTAGAATTACTTCCATTCAAGATCCAAAGGGGGAGACATGTTAGTCTAGATCAGCCAAACAAAAAAGAGTCCTGTGGCACTTAAAGACTCACAAATTTACAAATTAACTACATTTGTTAGTCTTTAAATGTGCCACAGGACTCCTCCTCTCCCCCCCCCCCCAAGATAGCAGTATTATTAGAAAGAATAAGCAAACGCACACACTGAAAATTTTGCATTATAAATCAGTAGTTCCCAACCTTTCTGGCTGCGGGACCAAAATACACTTTTTAAAACCTTGAAGGGCTACCAGTTTATTTAATTAAAAATAAATTAAATTAAAATTTATTAAAATTAAAATTAATTGGGTTCAATTTTTAATTAATTGAATTAATATTAATTTTAATTGAAATTTAATTTTAGAAAGGCTTTTTAAAAACATTTTAGAAAGGTTTTTTTTTGTTTGAAAGAAAGAAAGAAAGAAAGAAAGAAAGAAAGAAAGAAAGAAAGAAAG
>ML685792.1:7604938-7621975 GCA_007922175.1 Pelusios castaneus | reverse complement strand
AAGAAAGAAAGAAAGAAAGAAAGAAAGAAAGAAAGAAAGAAAGAAAGGGCTGCTTGCATCCTCAAGCCCGGAGGGGAGGCAAGCAGCCATAGCCCAGCTCCCAGCTGCACGCTGGGATCGGGCAGGAGGTGGGGTGGCTCGGGGGGACCCACCGCACACCCCATCCCCCTTAGGGACCCCGAAACTGGGTCCTGTCTGGCCCGGGCACTCCCCGGACCCCCAGTTCCTGCTCCAGGGGCCCCCTGTTGCTCAGCAGCTCCCTGGCCCCGGCTCCTACCCCCCGACTGGCTCTGTGGCCTTCGGTCCCCATTGGCTCCCCGGCCCCAACTCCTGGACCCTCTCAGTCCCCACCCCCCGACCCTCTCGGACCCCATCGGCTCCCCGGCCCTCCTGGTCTCCAAACCCAGACTGGCTCTGCGGCCCCCAAGTCTGACCTCCCCCCCACAGTTCCCCATCGGCTCCCCGGCCCGCCCGACTCCCACCAGCTCCCCAGCCCGTCCAGCCTTCCCGGTCCCAGATCCCCAGCACTCCCAGTCCCAGCTCTCCAGCCCCCCATCCCCACCCAGGCCCCCCAACTTACCTGGCCGGAGAGCTGCACAGGCATCCGGAATCACGCTGGCCAGGAGGCCGCTCCCGCCCTGGACATGCTCTTTTGGAGCATGCTCAGGGCGGGAAATTTGAAAACTCCCCAGCCCAGCTGGCGGCTGCTGCTCCCAGCTGAGCAGCAGCCTGCCTGCAGGGCAGAGCGGAACATGCGTTCCTCCAGGGTTTTCTGGGTTTCTGGGCCCCAGAACCCTGGCCCACCAAATTTTTGGGCCCCGGAACGCCGTTTTGGTGTGTTCCGGCTTACTTTAACCTCTGGTTCTACTCCTCTCATGGTACTGCTCTGCTACCTACCCCAATAAAGGAGAACTAATAACTTAAAATACTTTGTTCAAAAATTTTAAGTAACTTTCAAACACCTGAAGAGCAAATGTAACTTTTCTTGTCTGCATAGTAAACACTGGCATTTTTATCTGTTTGAATAATCAAAGTGGCGCTTTCCGTGCCTTCTTGGTTGCAAAGATTTGAACTGCATCCTGAAGGTCCACAGTCAGGGCTGCTCATGCTCTACTGAGATGGTTGCAAGGCCAACCAGCCTCTCCTGTGTCATTGTGGAGCATAGATGTGTTTTATTAACTTCAGCTTGGAGAAGCTGCGTTCTCCACTGGCGATTGTTACAGGAAGTGTTAGAAGTATGTGCAGAGCAACAAAACCATTTGGAAAGAGGGAGGTCATCTTACTTATGCACGTATATTCCAGAACAGCTTTTGGAGCTGATCCTGCTAAAAAGTATCTTGAAAAGGCTTTCAGTTCATTACCCAAATCACTCGCATCAATATCGCGCATGGCATCATGTGTCAACACTGTCTCTAGGGCCTTGCATTGCTGGTGTAGGTCGTCTTCAGGTATAGTGAGGAGTTTTGGAATACCATACAACATCCCAAATATACTGCTGTATTCCTTGAGCTGCATGAGACGATCTTCAACTGACTGTATTGCACCATCTAGCACCTGGGTTAAATAATTCAACTTTGAATTGTTGTTTGGGGTCTCTTATGGGATTATCCCGTGCCTCGTAATCAAAATGTCGTCTTCTTTGGTGACTCTTGTATTCTTGAATGGGTGGGAAAATAGCTTCAGTGTGAAGTTCCTCTGCCAACTTCTGTTCATTCTTCAGAACAGTTTGAAATCCCTCATCTGACCAGTAAGACTGTAGGTATGACTTTGCTTTGTCCACTTGTTCCATTGCTCCAGCTATATCAAGGTCAACACCTTGGAGTCTCTTGCTTACAGCATTTATTTCAAACAGTATGTCCTGCCACAACACTAAGCCACACAGAAATTTGAAGTTATGTATATTTCTGGTGATTCCATTTCCCCCTTCCACTGTTCTCCCATGAACAGTTCCTGTCATAGCATTACCCTCCATAATGGCAACTATGGCATCATCTATCATCCCAATTTGGTGTTTGATAGGCTTTATCGCCTCCACTCGACTTTCCGATTGTGTGGTACACAGTGGATTCAGTGTCAGAGAGCATGTTCCCAGATGTTGCTTCAAAATTTGCCATTGATGAGTTGATGCAGAGAAAAAAAATAGTTGCTTTGAATTACATTAAAAAATTCAGCAGCCTTACTAGAAACCGATGCTGCACCACTGACCACCAAGTTCAATGAATGAGGACTTCATGGAACAAAAAAAAACCCTCCAGGGTTTAACTCTTGGATCTGTGTCTGCACTCCTCTGTTCTTTCCTCTCAAGTTGGCACCAGTATTGTAGCCCTGACCTCTCATGTCAGCTATCGCAATTCCCGTATCTTCCAGCTTTTTAAGAAGCACATTTGTAATACCAGCTCCTGTAGTATCATCAATGTCAATAAATTCTAGAAAATGCTGTCTGACAGTCACCATTGCAGGGACATTTTCACTAGGTTCTGTTGTTGTTACAAAACATACCATTAAAGCCATTTATTCCATACGGTTGATATCAGGTGTGCAGTCCAGAATAATAGAGAAATATCTTGCTGACTTCAGAACTGCCACAATCTTCTGTTTGACTTTTGTTGCCAGTAACTGTATGATCTCATTTTGAATTGTTCTTCCAAGGTAGTGGTGTGTGTAGATTTCTTGGGTGGTGACTCTTCTTAGATGCTCCTGGAGTACAG
Source organism: Pelusios castaneus (assembly GCA_007922175.1). Classification (NCBI taxonomy): domain Eukaryota; kingdom Metazoa; phylum Chordata; order Testudines; family Pelomedusidae; genus Pelusios; species Pelusios castaneus. The sequence goes on along the minus strand of ML685792.1, from coordinate 7,619,267 downwards.
CATCAAACTCAGCCATCAGCTCCACAATTTTAAAGAAGTTTCCATTGTTTGGCACATACAGCTGATCTGAAGGGTCGTGCAGTGCTAGGTTTTGGGTAGCAAGCATTCTCACAATGGCAATAAGCCTTTTCAGAACATTTTGCCAATAAAAAGACTCTGATCAATCTGCTCTTGATGCTGATCATCTATGGTGGCCTTTAACCTTAGTCTCATCTCAAGCTCTTTCCATCTATGGAATGCTCTTTGGTGATTTGCTGCCTTCTCATGGCATGCCAGATTTCTAGCCAGATTTTTCTACTCCTTTGTTCCTGTAGAACCCAATGTGGCTGGAACGTTAGACTGGAAGAGTTTGCAACAAAAAACATATGCAGCATTCTGGGTTTCTGAGTACATAAGCCATGGCCTCTCCACTTTGTCACCATTGGGGATTTCACCCCAGTAATGTGTTGGATGGAAACTTCTATTTTCATTGTCTTTGGGGAACATGAAGTTTTTCACTTGTTGTGGCCATGCAGTACAAGGAAGTCCCTCAGGCTACTGCTCAAGTGGGTCCACAGTCCTAGATTATCTAGACTTATGGAACTAAACTCAGCAGCAGCTGTTTCTTGTGCCTCCACCACACTCTTCTTTGATCTACACTTTTCTTCAGGAATGTGCATGGTTACATCCATTTGAGATGGAGATATGAATGCTGCAGTAGCTGCCAGGTCACCTGCATTCTGACTAACTGGAAGATCAGGCATCTCCTCACCACTCACATCCTCACTGGGGCCAGAAGGCTCATCGTGAAGAGTTGTGTCTATGTATCTCAGGAGAGCTCCTTCCTGCTTAGATAGGAAAGCTTCCTTTCTTTTTCTGAATGCTGCCCCAGAGGGGCGTTTTCTTCTTTCACTCATGACTGCTGTTCTGTGCCAGCTAGAGTGGCTCTCAACACTCAATTGAAGGAGACAAATAAGCAGACTAGTAGCAGGGCCTGGTGGGGGAAGATATCAGCGTCTTCAGTGCCTAACTGCTCCTACTACTTCAGTTGACTGCCTGTTCTCCTCAAGTGGGTTCAAGGAAGCATCAGGAAACAGGAAGCTCCCTGAGAAGCTGGTGTTAATCAGTCCAGGCTCCTGGAGAAGGTGAGGGTGGGGGGCCTAGAGAGGTACATAAGAGGCTCCTCCTCCTCTCTCTCCCTGAAGCTCCTGCTGCTTTCTTTTATTTCCTCTCACCTTCCCGCCTGCCTGCCTGTTATGTCTCTTGTGCCCTCCTTCCTCCAGCACAGCACTCCACCATCTCTGTGCATCTAGAGCAGAGAGAATACATATGCACCAGCAGCAGACACAGTTTTCTACATTCTGGGTCTTAGTGACACCCCACTCCCCAGTCTGGGACCTGAGGCAGCCACCTCAATTCACCTCATGGTAAGGCCAGCCCTGTTGGAAAAGATGAAAAGGTTAAAAAAAATCCAAGGAATACATAGACATAGAAATACTGGTGGTATAAAAATGTCATATATAAAATCTCCCCCTACCTTAATGTATGCTGCTGCATATGAATATTTTAAAAAGCTAAGATCAATAAATCAAATAGGGACCCACACATATTGAGGCCTAGATGCTCTGAATAAAGACCTGATTAACATATTTGGCATTCATTAGAAGATAAAACAGTTGGCACTAATCCAATCACAGATGGCTCAGGAAGAGACTCACACACACAATGATCAGCCCATCCCTATTGGTTCTATTGATTTTGATTGGATAATTCCACCATTTAGAAAGGGGTCACCAAATCAAAATATAGTATGAGCTGCAGAAAGATACCAGTGGTAATCTAATTGCTTGCCTCTTCTGGTAAGGACACTGCAAGAAAGCAATCAGTTCTTCATTTTACCGTACAACTACAGTGTCCTGGCCACATGGACATTCTTAAATTATAATTTATTTAGCTGAGCTTGTTTAATAATGAAATCATACTGTGGTGGGGGTTGGTGTCGATTTGGGGAATCTGTGTATGAATAGCTTATGAATTCTGTTTGATATTTGGACTGTTCATGTTTATCTGGGTCAGACTGCAAACTATCTTCTGAATGTGAGGATTGTTTAAGTGCTATTGTCCTTTTACCTCCATATTGGACTGAAATTTCAAGGGATAATGATCCAGGGGTAACAACAGAGGGCCAGTAAACCTTTTTGGTCTTCTAGTCAAATGAAAACACTTTATAAAACGCAGGTATCTACTGAGGAGAACTGATTAAACAGGGGAGAAGTCACTTGGTGTGTGCAGGGGGTCTGAGATCACTTGTTGTGGCTGATCAGTAGGTTATATGCAGAGTTGTTGTCACCATGTCAGTTGCAGGATATTAGAGAGACAATGTGTGTAATATCTTTTATTAGACCAACTTCTATTAGTGAGAGAGAAGCTTTTGAGCTACATAGAACTTTGGGTCTGCAAAAAATACTTTGAGCATCACAGCTAAATATAAAATGGAAGAGACAGTTTAGCATAAGTAAAACAAACAAGGAATCCTGTGGTGCTTATAAAGACTAACAAAGTTATTTATTGCATTAGCTTTCATAGGTGTAATTCTACTACTTCGGATGCATGAAATGGAAACTACAATATGTAGGTGAATATATACAAGAAGTTGGAGAGAAAGGTAAGTCATAAGGCCAGTTCAGACATTTTCAGCAAACCAAGCAAGTTGTTCTGATTCAGTGTGGAACAATAGATGAGAAGGTGAGAATGTGGATTACCTTTGGTAATGAGTTAGCCAGTCCAGGTCCCTATTCAAACCTAGTCTGATGGTGTCAAATTTGCATATGAATTCCAGCTCCGCAGTTTCACGCTGAAGCCTGGTTTAACAGGTTTTTTGTTCTGTTTTGTTTTTTGTTGAAGCACTGAAACTGTCATGTCTTTTACAGAATATCCTGGGAGGTTGAAGTGCTCCCTTACTGGTTTTTTAATGTTACCATTCTTGATATCTGATTTGTGTCCATTTATTCTTTTGCAGAAGTAGTCCAGTTTAGCAAATGTAGAAGGCAGGGGAAAGTGCAAGAGCTGCTGGGGAGGCCTGGGGGAGATGATACTAGTTTCTGGGGCTTGGCAATTGGACCATGGACTCTTCACTGCCAAGAGATGTGAGACTTTGTTAGAGACAAGGTCAATACTTGGAGCTCATGCCTAGAAACCCAAAACCAGGGATATTGCCTAAACTCAGCCCAGTTCTAGCAAACTAACATCACATGAGTTGCATCTTCCTCAGATGCATTTGATTCTGGCCACTGCCAAAGACAGGCTAATGGATTAGCAGGACCACTGGTCTGATGCTGTATGGCAATTCTTATGTTCTTGTGTTTGAGGATTTCTACAAAGAGGTGGTGGACGATGAACAAGAAAACTATAATATTACTGGTGTTATTTTTTGTATAGTGTTTTTCCCACCTCACACTAATATAAATCAGGAGTTACTGTACAGAAGTCAAAGGAAATATTTGTGAAAGAGGGAAGGGGAGGTTAGAGCAAGAACTTGTCTGATAGAAAAAAGACTCAGAAAAGTTGTCATTAGTTGGACAAAAACGGTGTAAACTGAGCAGTGTCTTGTAGTGGAAGAGAATGTGACTAGAAAGATAGGGCAAATCTTCAGCTTAAAGAAAAGAGAGAAGAGCAAATCTTCAGGTTAAAGGAAAGAGAGAGGAGACTGAAGAATATCTGAGGATCAGAACACCATCCAGGTGTGAACTAGGTGATGATGGCAGCAGCAGCAACGTCAATACTGAGATATATTTGCAAATGGTGAAAGCTATCCATTGTATAAAAAGCATATTTCCATAGAGTGAATTTGAGTTTAAACCATAAAGAATTTCATAGAACCCCATAGGGCAATTATAATAATTAAAGGCTATCCCATGGCCAGAACATGAAATTGTTACATGTGCTGAAAAATCTATCATGCTGCAATGTCTAACAACAGCAGACTGAAAGAACAATATAAACTGCCATGAAATATAAAATGAAATCAAAACAAATATTGTACTGTATGACTTCCCAGGGGATTTGGTATGAATCCACACTTATGAGGAGTAGTCTGTATAACATATATTCCCTGCAGGGCTTATGCGTTATCCAACTAATCCTCATTCAAGACATATGACTTCTATCCAGCAAAAAAATCACACAGTTTTTCTAAGTCAACTCCAAATATACAGTATTGCTAACAAAGCCTTGTATAGTCACATATAAAATTCAAGAAAAATCAGCTTAGTATGCACATTTCACTATGAAAAGTGCAGTTATGCATAATAGACTAAGATTAAAATATTGTCATAATAATTTAGTTGTGGATAAAATTTTACATATTTGAATATCATCTTAATTTTGCATTTGCTTGTGGCTTCTCTTCCTTTTCTTTCAACTATTCTTTATTTGTTCATTACCTCCTCTTTTTTTCTGCAAACGGTTAACTAAGTTTTTTTGTGCCATTCTTCTCAAGTTCTAGGGATGCCCGACCTGCCGGGTTTTCACTCCTCAGCCAACCACCAGCTCCTTCCTTCTATTCCTTCTTCAGATGATCCTGACTGATGAATCCGTGCTTCACCAACTGGTGTAAGTGGTAATGGACAGGAGAAATCACTCAGAGAGCTGAATTCTCCTAAGCCAAAGAAAGGGAGGCAGAACGCTTACTTTACGTTTATTAAAGGCGGGAGGTTGCTTAGATGACATCAAGTCACCAGCCTTTTTGAGATCATTGGTTTAGCAGCTTCATCTTGTTGCTGAAGTCAGGGCACAGGATTAATACACTTTAAACTATATTTGTTTCTTTCTTGTCTCTCTTAATTAATGAATGTAATATTTAATGGCAACTGCAATTAGATGAATTGTGCTAGTATATGTGCTAAAACTATTGCTGACTGTACATCTAGAAACACAGAAATCTCTGCCTTCAGGGGAGAAAGAGTAAACAGGTGATGGAGTCCATTGACCCAGCTGTCCACTGATAAAAAGTGGGGCAGGAGTGCTACCAACGATGGTAGAAGAGGGTCAGTGCTGGCCAAGGTAGCCCTCTATATCTAAGGATACAGTGACCTTAGTTGCCAGCTCATTTCCCAAACTATTCCTAAACCTATAGTTGTGCACAGTAAGCTTTAATTTACGTAAAAATATTTTTCAAACTTATTTTTCAGATTTGGAGACAGGAATTTATATGCATTTTTTGGGACAGCTCCTCCAGCTTTGACATGATCTTTGTTCTTTTGGAACAGGTAAAACATCAGTTACATACATGGCAAGTATTCAGAAGAGTAAATCTTAGATTGAATTAATCAGTATCATGGAACTTCGATATTGTATTGTTCAAACTTTTTTTAGATTTAAATTTAATTGAAAAGTAAATAAAAATAGGTATTCTCACATATACCCTGCGGTGGAATGGAACCAAGAACATTTTAATTTCCCAGATTTTCCCAAAATTATCCTGCCTCGAGCATGTTTTCCTGTGCTGCTACTAAATAATGATGTATTTACTATCAATAACTGATAGAGCAAACATGTCTTTGTTAAAAAAAAATGAGCTGAAGCTGCCTGTTCTTAGCAACAAATAGATGACCTTTTGTTCTTTTCACTGAACTATTTTACATTAGACTGGGAGAAGATCTTGCAAATGACACCTGGGAGATGATGAGCACCTTGCCATTCACACTGAAGTCAATGGAACTCTTGAAGGATCTGTCCTTTAGAATGAAAAAGCATGGCTAAATGGGTACTTGGAGCTCTTGAGTTCTACTACCTGATCTGACAAGATCTGTCTATAGCCTTGGGTAAATCACTTAATATACCTATCTCAGTTTCTCTGTTTGTAAAAGCAAGATAATAATACTACTTTGTCAGGCTTTGTCACCTCAGGTCCTATTGTCCTTTGCATTGGTTATTCTCATGCTGCGGACAGAAAGCTCTGACTTTGTACCTCAGAAGTTTCCTATGATTTTTTCCAGGTTGTGTAGATATGCGTCATTTGATCCTCTTTCCCCACCTCCTGATCCAGACCCTGAAACTAGTGGACTCCCAGGCTCACAGTTAGGGAAAATGCCACATGAGTTTTAAAGAACATACATATTCAGGAGCCGTAGTTTCCGGTTTTATTCAGAACCTCTATCACTCCATTGCCTCTTTGCACTATGCTAAGATTGTCCTTACTATTGTTAGAAGGAGGAGTGCTGTCTGCTCTGTCATGCACTAATGCCTGCAGCAGCCAAGTTTTCCTTTGAGGCCTCCCATCCAATTACTGACCAGGTCCCCAACCTTATCTCATAATACTGATGAGCAAATATTCTAAGGTAGTATAGATGCATGAATACTATTCAACAAAGGGACATTCCTGGAAAAACCCTATTCATTTAATGCAGCACACTTTTATTAACTTCCTTAGAATATCATTCCACTGTTAGGTCTATAAAATGTTTCAAGTATTTAGCAGTTCTGTAAATATAAGATTCTTGGTTGGCTGAGGAAGCCCATAAATTTACTAAAACTCAAGGAAGTATGTGTGTGCCTACCACTTAGGAAGCCATTAACCAGTGGCTTTTTTCTCTGACCATTGGAACTGAAGTGCCATGAAATGCTTTTTCTCTTGGTCCAGACACTAATTTTGTGGATTATTTTTCATGGTGAAAATGACTCCCTTTCTATAAGTAATTCTTGAATGCTTTGATGGAAGTGCAGGGCCAAAATTCTGTAGCAGAACCAAAGTCATTAGCTACCCACTGTGCGCAGGAAACCAGGAATGACTACGGGGTGCTTATCTATGTCTGTTTCCAAAAAATCAGGATTTCTGCTGAAGGCAATGAGCTAATCAATGACATCAGCAAATCTATTTGCTTTTCCATGTACATACAATACTTCAGTGTGAAATAGGTTTTATATGTCAGGTGGTGCATTGTGTGAGTCCCAAATTGCTTCAAAATACTTAATTTCTCTGATGATTTGACAATGTATACAACAGCCTGAATGTCTGGAAAGAGAAACCATTTGTTCTCCACACACCAGCCCCCTAATGAAATGGCAGCTAGTAGATGGAAAGTCTGAGAACATGAGATTCATGCCAATATGAGGTTGGACTCATGCTGATGGTTAACTTACTGAACACCAGGAACATCATAATAAGTGCCAAGACTATTTCCTCTCTTTTACTGCATAATGAAAACTGCATCAAACTTTAAGTGTTTAAGTCTTTTTTTTGTGATCAGTAGATAATCTCATAAAATCGTGAGGTCTTTTCATGCTTGTAGTGACAGTTGCCAAATGCTGGTTAAAAAAGAAAACGACCTCCCTGGTAATATTACCCTCCAAACACAATTTAACTACCTTGGAGATGACTGTAAAAACTGTAGGGTCAATTTTTTGGCACTTACTGATTTGACTACTAATGAACAAGTTCACTGCAATGTGTTACTGTAATTTGCAGTAGTATAGATTCCACTTAAAAATGAACTCAGTGTATGGCCCCCTAAGGTAAGGCTGTTGTCATAATCACTCCTTTACTCAGTCAGTTGAATCCCCAGATCAGGAAAGTGTTTATTGTGTAAAAGCCACAAAATAAACACTTGCATATATGGAAGTTGCCTAATGGATTTAAAGTTAGGAAGCCATCTGGGTAATGGATTGTAAAACAGATAGCTGTACCTCTGCCTACTCCCAAAATGTACTGAAACGCTTAAAGGCTGCGGAAGAAACAGAGTTGCCTATTGGCACGCCTTTGTCAAAGTAATGCTGACCATTCAAATGGAATCCTAACAAATTGAAATCATCTGGATGAATTGGCAGAAGCCGAAAAGCTGACTTTATATTCCTTTTTCCAACAGAGCACCCAGACCACAACACTGGACCATGTGGGTGGCCTCCCCCAGCTATACACATGACACTACTGAACAGGAAGGGTCTATGAAATCACTAACTGATTTGCCCTATGCATAAAATAGCTAGTTTTTCCCCAGAGCTAGACAAACTGCAGTAGAACATCTTTAAGGAGGAGATTCTCAAATTCAGAAGAGGAAAGTTTGAAAATGGCCCAGCTATTTTCAGTCATGCGTGCAGCTACATCTTGAACGCTTGCTCTTATAAAGCAGGGTCACTGTATACTGTGTACATATATATTTTAACCAGACCAGGAAATCAAATGGATTTATAAAGTCGTTTTTACAGAGTGTTTCATTTATTTTTGTACAGGTCATTTGAGGGATTAAGGATGTAAAATAGAGAGGTATTTGATTCCAATTTGCACCATTCCAAATCTGTGCAAGCATACTACAAACAAAAGCCCAAAGATAAGAGTAAAGACAAAGGATTTAGTCCTGTTTTCAGTTACACTTTTTAAATAAAGTTACTTTGAATTTACAGAACTCATTGAAAGCAAAATTTGAACCAAAGACTATGGTATAGGCTTAAAAAACAACACTCCCCCCCATTTTCTATGGGAAGAATTCAAGGAAGCCAGTACCTTTGGGTGCAAGTCTTGACAATCAGTTCAAGTGTACTGAATCAAGTCTCAGAAGTCACCTGAACCTGCTCCTTCTCCAGGCTCTCTGAAATAGTTTGGATGAAATGGAAACTGGATCTTGCACAAGAAAAGTTAATGGTGTTCGAGTGAGTTTATCAAGGAAGTATGGCACCCTGGCCCTATTGTAATGAATGGCAAAACTCCCATTGACTTCAATGGGGCCAGGCTTTCCCTCAGAGTATTTAACATATGTACTTTGAAGAGGCATGTGCAGAATAACAGCTGTAACTTGTATCAAGTATTTTAAAATTAATTAGGCAAATAATCATATGGAGAAAATGTTTTGTGGATGTTAAAAGAGGAGATGTACTGAAAAATCCTCCTGCGTCTCTAAAAGTTGTTGTTATTGTGATAATCTACATCTTTATTTGCATTGCAGAAGTGCGTAGAGGCTCCAGCAAGGTAACTGTGCTGGAGTGTGCTCACATATAATGGAAAATCGGTCCTTGATCCGAAGAGCTTGGAAGGTAAATAATGACATTTTATAAGACTATGTTTGCTACATTGTCTTTAATTAAAGAGCAGGCACATAACAAGAATTCTACTGTAGGTAGCATCAGTTTCCTTTGGAAATTAAAAAAAAATTATTATTATGCTGAGACATCATTTAACCTTAGAGACACAAGACTCCTGTGCTAACATCTTTTTTGGACCAACTTCTGTTCGCGAGTTAGACCAGCTTTTGAGCTTGTCTTGCTCACCCACAGAAGTTGATCTAATAAAAGATATTACCACCTTATCTTGCTAATATTCTGGTACCAATATGGCTACAACAACGTGGCATACAACCATTTAGCCTTGGCTACTATAGTATTTCCATTGGCTTGCCTTACAACTATGAGCACTGTGGTTGTACTCATATTTTATACACTGATATTTATACTTTCACTCATATGTGTAGAAGAGCTGAGAATGCCAGCTCAAAACACAGCAGCTTACATGAGGCCTCTTGTGTACAGGGTGAAAAAAAAGCTGGCTAAAATGAAGTCATCAACTCTAGTAGGAGATCTAAATCTAATTTGCCTCAGGACAGGAATGATTCCTCCTTCAGTAGCAGCTTAAATTCCTGATCATACTGCAGCCAAGGAATACCCCCAGAAACATAGTGACCGAGTCTTCCTAATTGTATTTATATGTTTAAACAGTTCTGCACTTCTTTTATGAAAAACATTCCCTGGAAAAGCTTGCATAAACAAGACGCACACATGTTCAACCGACTATGTTCTTTGGCTCTCATGCAATATTTGTTGACTTTCAGTAAGTTCTTTGTGTAACCCTTTAACTCCACGTTATCATGGAGGCTTTTCTTTTTTTTTTTTTTTTTGGCATCTTCTTTGCTTCATGAATTTCTGTAATGTGTTCATACAGTCATTGTTGTTTCAATGGTTGTCATTAACATGTTAACATTTGCTAACTTTTCTCAAATAGTAAAAATAGTACTTGAAAGATCACACCTTTCCATACAAATGATAGGAAATATGAACAATATCTAATTTACCAATCTGGATGACTGTAGTTAAATGTTGTTGAATGTACTTTAAAGGTACTCACTGTAAATTAATAAATGTATCAGCAATCTTCTCTTTTATTAATAAAATTGTAAGAATAATTATTATATTTTTGAGTCTTTAGCTGCAACTGTATAGTTAAGGTTACATTCCATTTTGCATTTAAAGTAGGATTCATCTTTATTATGCATGTATCCTCCCCACACTTACACGACTTACTCTTTGAATAAAGAGGACATTTTCTGAGCACTTGCAAACTGTGTTTTATGGGCCCTGATGTTGTTAAAACAATACAGACTTCATCTTTAGCTGAAGTAACAGGTACCTGTACTTTGAGAGCAGGAAGATCTGATTAATACGTAAGACATAATACATGATGTAAATAGGGTGTGTGCGTGTTATTTTGTACATTTGTCTTTTATATTCATTCTGGGGAGGCAGCTTGAGTTTTTCATGACTATCGATTTTTCTCAATATATATAGGCTATGTCTACACTTGTAAATTTAGGTCGACTTAGCATGTCCACACCTAAATTTTAAGTCGACTTAGGGGCGACCCTACAAGTCGACCTAGAGCATCCACACTGGACGCTCTAGGTCGACTTCTAGGGGCTAGGTGGACCTGGGACTGGTCCATGGTGTCAGGGGAGACAACCCTTGCCAAGTGCCAGGGGGCTCAGCCTTTGCCCCATTGTACCTGGGAACAATGGGGCAAAGGGGGACAGGGACCCTGGCAGGGCATAGGGTCAGGGGGGCAGTGGGGAAGTCCTGGAGAGCCCTAAGTCGATTTAAAGCAGCTGCTTAACTTGACTTATAGAAAGTGTAGTGTAGATGCAGAGTAAATTAAGTTGACTTAAGCAAGCTTAAGTCGACTTAATTTACAAGTGTTGAGGCACCCATAGACACCACACATTCCCCTTGTTAACAATTCAGGTGTGGTACCTGTCCATAATGAGCTGTTCTATATATGTAGAGACAGTATTTGTGCGCACAAATTTGGCCTCAGGTTGTTGTTGTTTAGGGGTTTTTTTAGTTCATTTTCTTAAAAAACTTTTAAATGCTTTGTCTGTTTGGTCAATTTAGACCATAAGCTCCTCAGGACAAGCACTGTCTCTTCCTAGGTATCTGAAAAGCACCTTATCACAATGGTACCCCAATGTCAGTTGGAGCTTCTAAACCTTATAACAATGCAGATAATATTAAACAGAACATATACATTTTTTTCTGCACAAATCCTCCATTCTATTTTGTTTATTTCTCAAAATTTTTCACTGTTGTTTTTCTGGCTAGAGAGGAATGATGAATGCATGAGTGTGATGCCCCTCTTTCTCTGATGCATTGCTGCTGCAGAAATCATTCTTCAAGAGCTTAAAAATATCTGATATGTCTACAAAGAAGGCTGATTTAACTAGCTCCAATAACAATAACAGTGAAGCTCTGGCAGCATGGACTAGCTGCTTGAATACAGACCCAGGGTCCGGGGCAGGCTTGTTCAGATCCTGCTGCTGTCCAGTTTGCCATGGCATCACTGCTAGTGTTGTTTGAGCTCGCTAGATTAAAGCTAGCGTGGGTATGTCTATTAGTGCTGCTGTCATACCAGTGATTACTACAGTTGTAAATAATATCATTACATTGAAATCACAGAAGTTAAATTAAGCCAGATAAGTCAAGTATGTTATAGGACTTAAGATATTGAGCAACTTATTGAACAGTAATGCTGTTCCATAGTAATCAGATGTAATATACAGTGCAAAATGTATTCACCAGGTACGGCAAGGTGTAGTTTGGTGTTGCCAGTGTTGATTTCCAGAGCAGCTAACTAACTCTTCTTGGATTGGGACCAAATCCACAAAGGAGCCTTGGATTCAGAATTAAAACACCTAACTTTAGGCACTCTGCTAACTAGGGCTATGTCTACACTGGCAATTTAAATCAACTTAAGGAGGCTTAAATCGACTTAAATTAAGCCGCGTCCACACTAGTCTTTCATTAAGTCGAATTAAGAAAATCCTAAAGTTGACTTAATGAAAGCTTAAGTCAACTTAATAACTATAAGTTATTATAACTATAATATATTATAACTATATAATATATAATAATATAATATAATAGTATATTAATATAATAATATAATATAACTATACCTATATTATAACTTAATAACAATCATTAGGTCGACTTAAACCTCCTTAGGTCAACCTAACCCTTCCTTAGGTTGACCTAAGCTCAGTGTGGACACATAAATCCACTTGTTAAATCGACCTAAGGGCAGTTAGGTCGATTTAACAAAGTAGACTAAGTCAATTTAAAGTGTTGCCACTTTGTTAAGTCGACCTAAGGGCAGTTAGGTCGACTTAACAAAGTGGACTAAGTCAATTTAAAGTGTTGCCACTTTGTTAAGTCGACTTAATAAGGTTGACTTAAAGTCGACTTAAAGTTGACCTTATTAAGTCGACTTAACAAAGTTGACTTAACTTTTCCTAGTGTAGACATAACCTAGGAGAATTCACAGCTCTGAGTTAGGTGCCCAGGCTCCCTATATGATGCATAGGGAGGAAAGGTGGTTAAGAATGGGAACCATGAAAACCTACAAATTGAACAAGGAGCTGCCTAAGCTAGCCAATAGGAAATGATCAAAGAGGTGCCAAACTCCAGTCTGGAGGAAGGTTCCTCTCTTTGTTTGGGATTTATAGCCATGAACCCACACCTGGAGTTAGCTGCTTAAGAGAGATAAGCCGTTTTTCACAAAAATGGGTCATGGTACTGTCCCTGTTATAGTCCAGGGATTAGAGCACTCCCCTAGGATGTATGAAAACCTGGTTGAAATCCTCACTTTGTCTAACTCTGAACAGTAACTTGAACCCAGGTCTCCCAATAGACTGCTCTAAACACAGGACTATAGTATATTGTCTCTCGTGGATGCTGTTCCAGTTTTATGAAATACTTAAATATTTTGTAGAACAGGGATTGAAACCTGGACTGTCCCTCTCTCTGGCCACTGGGTTAAAAAATCATGTTCAGAGACTCCCTATTTAGTCTAATTTCTTTAGCGATGATGCCTAAAATTAGGCATTGCAATGCTGAGTCTAAGATGTCTGTGCATATCTATTCCCAAGTCATTAAGGAAGTCTGTGGCAGAGCTAGGAATGGAACCAAAATCAGTGAATGAAAAAGCAAAATGGAAAGAAAGATTTAAAGGCATTCTTTAAATTTGGAAGTGAAATCATAATGAGGAAAATAGGAAGGCACACAAGCTTTGTCTACACTGGCAATTTAAGTCGACTTAAGGAGGCTTAAGTCGACTTAAATTAAGCCACGTTCATACTAGGCTTTCATTAAATCGACTTAAGAAATTCCTTAAGTTGATTTAATGAAAGCTTAAGTCGACTTTATAACTACCACTTATTAGGTCGACTTAACCCTTAAGTGGACCCCTTAAGTTGATTTATGGACGGTGTGGACGTGGAGTAACCCTTAAGTCGACCTTATTAAGTCGACATAAGGGTGGTTAGGTCTCCTTAACGAAGTGGACTAAGTTGACTTAAAGCTAAGTCAACTTAGTCCACTTTGTTAAGTCGACTTTAATAAGGTCAACTTTAAGTTGACATAAAGTTGCCCTTATTAAAGTCAACTTAACTTTCCTAGTGTAGACATAGCCACAAACTCTAGCATGTGAAAATATAATAATTTCCAGAGGGGTAGCTGTGTTAGTCTGCATACAGCAAAACAACGAGAGTCCTGTGGCACCTTAAAGACTAACTAATTTCTTCGGGCATAAGCTTTCATGGGCTCCAACCCACTTCATCAGATGCATGTCAGTGGTATCATGGAGATAGCTAGGAGTGCTGGTGGTGTAGGGCCTGAGGAGAGAGTCCACATAGCCTGACAATCCTGCTGTGAGAGTACCAAAACCCGAGATGATGGAGTGTCCAGGATTCCCAGGTTTATGGATCTTGAGTAGTAGATAAATACTCCTGGTTGGGGCTCTTGGGGTGTTTCTGTGTAGATTTGTTCCTGTGCTTCAGGAAGCTTCTTAAGCAGATGTTGTAGTTTCTTTTGGTATTCCTTAGTGGGATCAGAGGGTAGTGGCTTGTAGTATATGGTGTTACAGTGTTGTCTGGCAGCTTCCCATCTATATAACTAAACCACAGTTGTATTTATGCACGGAGGGTCCGGAGGGCAGTCCCATGGGTGTGGGTTCTGGGGGGGGGCGATCCCATGGGCGGGCGGTCGGGGGGGGCGGTCGGTCCCATGGGGGAGAAGCGGAGGTTCTGGGGGGAGGGGT
>ML685792.1:7538599-7604538 GCA_007922175.1 Pelusios castaneus | reverse complement strand
CCACGTGGGGATCCAGTCCATCTATATAACTAAACCACAGTTGTATATATGCACAGCGGGACGTGGACGCAGCTCCTGCGCGCGCATATAACTGACACAGCTATGCGCACGCAGCAGCTGAATCCACGTGCATAAGTCTGTGGATTAGATAGCTCACACACACGGCTGCCCTCCCTCAAACCCAGCGGTGATTACCATTCTTCAATTTGCGATTCTTTAGAGAATCAGGGGGTTACTGGTTAGTAATCTAACCTATTCATGATGACTACAGCTCCTCCTTTGTCAGCCTCTTTGATTATAATGTCAGAGTTGTTTTTGAAGCTGTGGGTGGCATTGCATTCTGCACGGCTAAGGTTATGGGGCAAGTGATGTGCTTCTCTACAATCTCAGCTTGTGCACCTTGGTAGACACACTCTGTAAAAGTCAAGCCTGTTGTTTTGGCCATTAGGAGGAGTCTATGCAGAATTCTTCTTGTGGTGTTGGAAGGAAGGTATCTGTGGGTTAGGGAGTTGTTCAGTGGTGTGGTGGAAATATTCCTTAAGTCAGAGATGGTGAAAGTAGGCTTCCAGGTCACTGCAGAACTGTATCATGTGCGTGGGTGTGGTGGGGCAGAAAGAGAGTCCCCGAGACGAGACAGACTCTTCTGCTGGGTTAAGTGTATAGCTGGATAGATTTACAATATTGTTGGGTGAGTCAAGGTTATCACAGTTGTGGTCCCTTGTGGTATGTAGGAACTTAGATAGTTAAATGTCCTTTTTCCTCTGTAAAGAAGCAAAGTGTATGTTGTAGCTGGCCTGTCTTGTTTTTGTAAAGATCAGCCATGTGGAAGTTTGTGTGGAAGTTTGGCTTTCCATGAGCCTCTCCAATGATGAGAGGTCGTTTTTGATCTTCTCCCGTTTGCTGTACAGGATGCTGATCAGATGGTTCCGTTATTTTTTTGAGAGCGTGTGACACAATCTCTCACCATAGTCTGTGTACTATGTCGATTGTCATGGATTTTTCACTTTCAGTCCATTTGGTATCATGTTCATTTGTTTGCACTTGGAGAGGAAGATGATGTCTGTCTGTATCAGTGTGAGTTTTTTCATGAAGTTGGTAGATTTCCATTTCATAGGGCTAAATTCAGTGCCTTGCATGATGAGAATTTCCAGAGGGGTAGCCATGTTAATCTGTGTACAGCAAAAACAACAAAAGTCTTGTGGCACTGTTAAGACTAACAGATTTCTTCGGGATAAGCTTTCGTGGGCTCCAACCCACTTCTTCAGATGCACAAAAGCTTATGCCTGAAGAAATGTGTTAGTCTTTAAGGTGCCACAGGACTCTCATTGTTTGTAAAGTATAATGTAGCAGCCAAGAAAGGCTTTGAGAAGAAACTTGCTGAAGATGTAAAAATGACAGTATTTTTTTTTAAAAAGTTCATTAGAAGCAGGAAGCCTGCCAAATAAGCAGTGGGGCTACTAGATAAAAAGGTGTTAATGGAGCTCTCAAGGAAGTCCAGGCCATTGCACAGAGGTTAAATAAATTATTTGCATCAATCTTCACCACAAAGGAGGGAGTGGAAATGCCCACATCGGAGCTATTTTTTTGTGGTGGGAGAAACCTGAATTACTGTCCCAAACTGATATGTCAATAGTAGATATTTTAGAACAAATGGATAAACTAAATACTAATATGTCCCCAAACCAGATGGTATTCACACAAGAGTTCTGAAGGAACTCAAATATGCAATTGCAGAACTAATAAATTTAGTATGTAATCTATTATTTAAATAAGCCTCCGTACCAGAACACTGAAAGGCAGCTAATGTATCACCCATTTTTAAATAGGGCTCGAAAAGAGGTCCAGGAATTATAGACTGGTGAGCCAAACTTCAATACTGGGAAAACTGGTAAAAACTATAATAAAGAAAACAATTATAGGAGACACAGATAAACATGAACTGTAGTGTATATGGCTTTTGTAAAGGGAAATCATGCCTCACCAATCACCAACCTTGAATTCCTTGAGAGAGCCAGTTTGCTCACATTTCCTCTGGCTGGCCAATGGATAGCAAAGTGTGAATGGGGATGTATGACTTACCCCTGCGTTGACTCCTTCTTTCATAGTGAAACTGTCCAGCACCTTGCAGATCCAGTCAAGTCTCCCATTCATTATACAGGGTTGGTGGCATCCTTGCAAACTTACTTCATTCTTCCACCCAGAAGTACAAGAGTACAAGAAGGATCTATGCTGCAGCATAGGCAATAGTAGATTCTGCTATCTGGACATTTAAGTGAATAATGTAATCCATCTTCATCCAATGTATAAATTAAATTGCTGCTCATTTTCATAAAATATTCAGATTTCTGAATCTTCAACTTTTACAGGTATGGGTTTAGGTCATTGCATTCTAAAAATAGTGGCCAGATGCTGAAAGGTGGCTCTAAACCCTAGTCTGAATCTTGAACTGTTCTAAAACTGGGAGATTAGGGTCAATTTCTATATTCATTTGTTCAGAAGGATAACAAGCTAAAAACAAGATTTCAAAAACTGAATCTATGAAGTAGTCAGGAACTAAGAGCGCTTAAGAGAAATGTCTTTATACAAAGGGTAATTAATGCATAGAACATACTACCAGAGACAGCAACAGAATCTTTAACTATTAACATTTTCAAATAGAATAGGCAAGTGCTCTGGGAAAAAAGACAAAGCTGTATAAATGCTAGGCAGATATGTATATGAACTCAGAACAATCTGTGTATAACTTTCTCTCATAAAATATTGCTCACTTGCTACATTAAGGAACATCATATAACATCATTATATATCTAGTATATTTTTTTAAAAAAAATGTATTTGTGGATGTTAGACTGTCAGATGAAAAAAGAGAATTTTTGATCCAAAGACCATAATGGCTACTGCTATATTGCAGAGCCATTACATGCATATTTTGGCATCCATGCTGTATGGTGAATATGTAGAAAAATCTTTCTCCAAAATTAAATATTTGACAAAAATTCTATGTAAACTAATGTCTTCTTGGGTTTTATTATTTTTCCCATTAGTTAAAGCTATTTTTGAATTACTTGAGACTGAGACAGTATCCAAAAACTGAATTTGAATTGATTTTACACTTGTGTAAGTTGAAAATGGAGACAAAGTATTTTTAGGAAAAAATAAATTATTTCCTGTGCTAACTCACAGGGCAGATTTTAGCCCAGAGCATCTTGCATAGGAGGTTTAAAAACCTCTGCAAATAACGATTCTGACCCTGATTCTGATTTCTCTCATATCAGCTCTATAGAAGGCAATTCCATTCACCTCAGAGGAGTTATTATTCCTTATTTACACTGACAGCATGTAATTTGGCCCACATCACAAGTGCTGTCATACCCTTCCCTAAAACACCATCAAGCTGTTTTGCTATGTTATACTAAACTTAGTACCATGCATAGTTTTCCAAATTATGGCCTTCATTCTGCATATTGTTCCACACAGTTGCCAGGGTTTGTCCCCATGGAGCAACTTGTAGGATCATGGATTGGGGCTATTTGTGCATTGCTGGTGCACCCAGCACATCCACTGATTTTCAAATGGAGAAGAAGGGTTGCAAGTTAACACTTCTACAGGTGTTTTCAACAGGGTCATGAAGTATATAAATCCCTAAAGGACATTTTGATTAAAATATGTCAGAAGAGCTGTTCCTGAAATTTTGTTTTTGTTTCTTTCTAACCTTAAAAAAAAAAGAAAAAAAAAAGAGTGGGGGAAAAAATCCTTCTGCTGAATTGC
The DNA here is from genome assembly GCA_007922175.1 of Pelusios castaneus. Lineage (NCBI taxonomy): Eukaryota > Metazoa > Chordata > Testudines > Pelomedusidae > Pelusios > Pelusios castaneus. Next base: position 7,600,770 of record ML685792.1, on the reverse strand, counting down.
ATGACCTCATAAGCTATATTTCATGTCCTCATTGAAATGTGGTTAAAATGATCTTGTATTTAACCAGTTCCAAACCTTCAAACAGCAACATTTTTTTTAAACGTCAACGTAAAAAGCAAGCTATTTTTTTCTTTGGCTGTATTAATCAAATACAAAGAGTCATCATTAATTAATACCAGCACTGTAATTCATATAACACAATTAAAGCATTTAGAGATTTCAAAGTAACTATTATTGCTGCTTTGTCCCCAAAGGACAAACTATGTTCCATTAAGATATATTTATTATTACTTTTTTGTAATTGTAAGATTGCTGATGTCTGTGAATGTGGAAGCAGTTATAGATTATAGCTGGTCCGTTAGTTGACTTGCAATTTTAAATGCCATATTTTTTTAAACCTAAAAAGCAATATTAATTACCTTTCTGAATATAGTTGAGAGTGTAATATTTTTTCTTCTGGAGATTTCACATTTCCTGTGATCCTGCAATAGCAATACTTGACATTGTTAGGTTATTTAAAATAAGTGTCCAACACAGGTTAAAAAAAAACAAACCAAGGTTGACTCTTTATTACCCAAGTAAACAAAAATAATACACCACACATCAATCTAGCTTTTAAGGAGATTTTTTATTTATTTTTTTTAGAATCCAGAAGTTTTGAGATAATGAATTACATCAGAAGGCATATAGCCTCTTGTTGCATTTTGTAAAGGGAACACTCTTTTTACAAAGACTTACATTAGGAAAAATAGAATTAATTCAATAATGTCTCTATTCCTCCCAACCTAAAATGAGTTTGTATTTTTATGTTATTTTATTTTTAGTTTATACCCTATTCAGTTTCACTCCAAAGGTTCTTATGTCCTACCAGTTTAATGGGGTTGTTATAAAAGGTTTGTTACATAGGTCTGGAACTGAAGGGAAATGATTGGCTCCTTTTAAATGTATTAAGTGTAGTCAGTTTGCTTTTTATAAACGAAATAAAAGAACTACTTAAAAAATTTCCATTCTTCTCCATGATCAGCCTATTGTCACATGCATTTGGCATTCATTATATGTTAGCCCCAGGCGCCTCCAGTCTTGTACTCAGGCCAGCAGTAATTTGGTTTATAGAGATCATATGGCAGGGAAACAGACCTTGAAAGACAGAGCTCTAAGAAGCATATTTGATGAATTTCCTATGATTTGAGTCTGGGTTTATTCTTTCCTGTTGTGGAGCAGACACCCTACAGCACACGCGCTGAGGCCCGATGCGGCCAAGCGAGGGGCCAATTAAACGACAATATGCGCACTGTTTTTTCGCACATCTCGGATTGCATTTCCTATCAGGGAAAGGGAGGGAAAAAAAGAGGCCTTGTAAAGGATCCAAATATGGGCAGGAAACCACACAGAGTGAAGGTTGCCTTTGTCATTAACAATTAATGTAACCACAACTGCTGGAAAAAATACGCTGCTGCTAGTGGCAATAGGATAGCCAGAACAGCTTGTCTTCTGTCTACTTCTGCTCAGCAAAGCTGGGGTCCTGGCACAGCCAGCTCCAAGGCCTCTGCTGCTGTAGTAGGCCAACCAGCAAATGTCTCTCCCGATTTGGTAGTCACGCAGGCAGGGTCCAGTCCTGTAGTTTTATTCAAGTGGATAATCATAATGGATTGTAAAGATAGCATGACAGGGCCTAAATATTTTGTTGCATGTGATATTTTACTGCTCTGAGCTATCATCTTTTTGCCTGGTATGTCAGAAACAATAGTGACTACAGAGACAGGGCCTGACTCAGTGCTCACTGAAACCAACTGGAGTTTTTCCCATCAATTTCAGTAGGTCTTGCATAAGGTTCTAACTGAGCAGGGCTGATCCTGAGGGCTGGCTTCTAATACCTTTTTTATTGACTTCAGTTTGATTCCTGTAGAGGAAGATACTGTTCAATGTAAGTAAATGTATCAGAATGTGCCCCAAACTGGGAGCTCATCCATTTCCGCAGGACTCACTGGCCCACCAGGGTCCTTTCCACACATACACACACATACAAACTTCATTTTGGAGTTTATTTCATTTTAAAGTCCTATTTTTTTTTGATAATGTCCAGAGACTGACCAAGTCCCTTTGGTTTTTTTGATTGATTTTAATTCTTCTCCCACTTCTCGCTTACCTTCTCTTCCCCTTATTTTTTTTTCTTGCTAGTAGTTTATAAATGCCACTTTTCATTAATGTGACCAAAATGTCATCAAGTAGTTTAATGCTCTTTAATGTCCTTGTATCGTTTACGTTTTTCGAACAGTGTGGAAATGAATCCCATCTGTGGGTTCGCTAACATCAAAAAAGTTTGACAGGCTATTTAGACGTGCTACTTCACATTGCATTAGTGTGTACAATGTCAGTGAGGCAGGAGCCAAATCGAGGCCATACTGCGCCGCCTTTCTCCCCACCCCTCCTTTCACTGGCCTGAAAGCAACAGATCATTTACCTCAGAAAAATCAAAGTCAATCATGGAGTATCTTGGTCTGGACAGGAGCCCAGAGGCCCCAGGAAAAGTGTGAAGCCTAAATAAAAAATGTGAAATGAATCAGTTTAAATAAAAAAAAAAAAAGAAGAAGAAAAAATCCCTCTTCCTTGTCGGTGCCCCCACAAGAGACCCCCACAATAGCTTTCTCTTCACTTGTGCAAGTAGACTTCCTCTCAGGCTATCTGACTCTTTCAGAAGAGATTGAATTTTATTTTTGTTTTTTTTCACTTAGATTTGGAAAATCCTCTAGAGTTCTCTGGGCAAGTTTAATTTTATAGCATACAATTGTAGTGAATGGGAGGTTCTGAAATACTGAAGTTAGACTCCATGCACCATTAGGAACTGTGTAAGTCAGAGATCTCGCAGCTCAGAATAGGAAGCATCGGGATCATTTTCCTTATCAGAATGATGTCATTTTATCAGGAACCCATTCATTCAGTGCTTGTCCCAGCTCCCATTCAAGCCAATGGAAAGACTTAGATCAGGGCCTTAATAGCTTTCTTATTCATCAACCTTTTAAAAGGCAATTTAAAGTTTATGTGCTTGTGACCCGATGCAGCTACTCATTACACATTTTAATCCACATTTACAGCTTAATGTAGGTTAATACATTTCAGCAAAATATATTTTAATCAACCATCTTTTTTGTTTTAGTTAATGCTGACATTCTCAAAACATGGCTCATGGATTTAACTTACACTTAGGTATTTGATGGGTGTGTTTAATCTAAATTTCTCTGGATTTGTGCCAACAGAGTGGAAGCCCCTTCTTTCTATTCTAATGAATTCACTGTAAAGAGAGATGTGGCTTTTTATTTCAGAAAAACAAAAGCTTCTGTTCTTCCTGAGCCATGGGGAGCAGTAGAGAGTGGATTTTAACTGTTAATCATTATACATGAATGGATAATTTCTACTTCTCTGGATTTATTTGCCAGTTTTAACCCCCTTATATTATATTTGCATACACAAATATCATTTAATTTTAAATAGAAATGTAAACAAATACTCTTTATTTGTAACATCATGTTTTTAAAGACAAGGTAATCCTTTTTAACAGCAGAATAAATGTGCCTTTAAGGCAATTACTTTAAGTGCTATATGCTTCCAATATCTTTAAGATTAGTATTTTATATGAATTACTACACAATTTTGTTGCCATTTGTGTTAGAAGAAAAAAGCGCAAAACATCAAAGCAATAAATAATTAGGTGGATTCTGCTCTTACCCCAGGAGAAATCAGAGAAACTTCAGTGAGATCCATAAAATCACACTCCACGTAGGCCTCCTCGATTCTGCAACTGCATCTTCGTGAACGGAGTCAATCCTAAAACAGATTTAATAGCAGAATGAGGCTAGTATGTAGATTCAGCAGGTGAACTTGCCTGTATGCTTGTTTTCTAAATGCAATCATAATTGTTTGAATTTGTGGTCTTGTAATAAATGGAGTGGAATCCCAAAACTTTTTTCAAACTCTGTTACTGAATTTCAGTTAAACAAAGACATAAACAAGAAACCTGATAGCTTTTTCTTATAACAGTTTGATAGAAAAATGTAAAGAAATTCAGTTTATATTTTAAAACATGTTAATGAAGTAAGATCTAGACCTTTCTCTAATGATAGTCAATGTTTATTCTTGCTCAGGAAGATAATGAAGCCTGAAATATTCCTTAAAAAAATCTCTGTGAAATAGAGTAGGAATAAACCATGTAAGTTCCTATGATGTTCCCCTCCCGCTATCTGGTCTGGTGTGCCACTGTGCCTCCCCAATCGCCCACTCCTGGACCCCAACTTGCTAAGTGGCCACCCACTCCTGGATCAGTCCCCTTCAGCCTCTGGGACCTATGAGGCAGGCAGATAAGGGCTGCAGAATCCTTAGTGGTTGAGTATGCCAGCTTTGTGGCTCTTTTGCCCAAAGAGGATGGCTAGTGCAGCATGAAGATGATGTGCTCTTTGTAGTCTCTGTTGCCCAGTACACAAGCTGCTGCAAAGGATGCTTTTTTAAAGCTAGAGCCTTCATTTCAAACTACCGCTTTTACATCCCCTTATAATAGCTGAACCTCTCAGAAAAACTGTGGGAGACCTTTCTTTGGCTGTGCCATGAACGACTCTTCTAAAAAGAGAGTTAGTTTTGCTGTTGAAAATCAGTAATAAGTATTTCTTTATTTACAACTTATAAATGTCAAAAAATGAAAAAAAAATCCCACAAATCTATTTCTATCAAAAGAAAAATGGTACCATTTCTGCAACCTATAGATGAACAAATTATTTGACAAATGTATAAATAATCATATCTGCCTTCTACGAGTGTCAGTTTTTCATTATTCAGTATATTTTGCCATTATTCTAACACCATATTTTGTGACATTTTCATGCATTTAGCAATACGTTATATTATAACTCAGCATTCTGTAAAATGCATAATAATTAATCAGATGATATTAATGAACTCTAGCACTGTCTCAGAAATCCTAAGTATTTACAACTGGAGTGAAGGAGTCAGTGGCTGTCAGTCTGACAAAGATCCTCCAAACAATATTCATTGAAACAGTCTCCTCTCACCAGTGGAATGTTAGTTGTAAGATTAGTTACGAAACAGGTGTAGCTAACTGTTCTGCCCTCATCAAACTGCACTGACCCAGTTCACTCACTCTATTCTGCAAGATATCAGGTGTAGTACTCTGTAAAGGCTTCCCCCCTACATTGGCTAAGAATGACACTATATGTCTTGTAACTCATGTATACTTTTTGTTTATCCGGTTGTTTTACACCCTTAAAGACTTATTTTTTCTGTGCTTCCTACTCTGGTGGCATTCTGGTAACTTAATAATATTTTAATAGTGTAAAAGGAACAAATATCCAAATATCTTCTCCTTTCTAAGACTCTTATCCTTGCTACAAATCCAGGTTCTATAAAACTATGGTTTTGGTAAGTGCAAGACAGTTGACAGATTTTCCTACTAGCCTATGGTGAAACAGAATTTTTAACTTGCTAAATATACTTATTGTCATAATAACACATTTTTCATATTATTTTCCACATGAACATATTGTTTCTATTGTGATCACATCTTATGAGAGGCTGAGCGTTTTTGTTTTTTTTTTAATGTTCAGCAGATATTCATGTGACAGATAATACGGAAGGGTAGATGGTATTTGTGATAATTTTCTAAATGAAAGTTCTGGTATATATAAATGCAGAAGAAAATTTTGCATAAAGAGAATCTCAGTAACATAACAATTAGCTGCACATATTTTATCTTTAGGCCCCTAATGATGCACTCCTGTCTGTCTGTCTATTTCCATACCTACCTACCTAGCTTGATACTTACATAGCCCTGACCACTGAACTACCTGAGCATCCTAAAGGTACTATATAAATGAGAAGATACTGGAAATGGACTTCCATTACTGGAATGTGAACTAGGAAAATAACTTCTAATCCAGGTAACTGAATATCCACTTCATTCTAGCAAAAATATCATTCTACTATGCACTAGCATTGAAGTTTGATTCTTTAGGAAGACCAATAATATCTTACAGGGAATTAGGGTGACATTTGAAGTATTAAGAAGCATATTGCAGCTTATTTTGAGTTATATATGCCAATAAAACTGTCAAAATTTTGGCTTCCTATGTTAGTAAAATGTTAAAATTCCCTGGGAACTGGTTTGAATTCATTTGGTACTGTAGGTTCTCTGGCTATCTCAGTAGAGGTGATAGAAATCACAACACAAATCTCCCATTCCTATTTGGACTTACCAGTTTACCTGAATAGTTTTCTTTCTTGTAAATCACCATTTAAAGTTATTTGATTTACTTAATTTTTGACAATGTCCCATGGTTGGTCTAGACTACAAAGCATGGTTTTATTATAGAATAAATCAGTTATAATACACAGAAAAGTGTAAAAATCTACTAGAGTATAAATCAGTTATTGTAAACAAAAAGGTGTCAGAAAAGCAAATGCATCAAGAAACTACCCCCTGAAACTCATGTAGTGGAATTATTGTGCTGGATGTCTGCAGTGGGACGGATTCTCCCTCCTCTCTGCCACCATGTTTAGGAACCCTGGGCTACTTTCACTGAAATTAATGCCAAAAATCCTATTGACTTTAATGGGGTCTGGATTGGATCCCATATTTTATTAAAAAGACTTAAAAATACTTAGCAGAAATCTGTCCAAATTTTACATGCCATAGTAAGGCAAAATTCCCTTTGGTGGATCAGGTCCTTTCTTCTGAAAGTCTTTTGGTATAACCAAACTGAGACCCAGTTCTCTCCATTTATGTGAATTGAAAAAAATTTGTAATATAACTTTATATTATAAAATATTAATAAATACTAGCAGTTGTATTATCATAGGTATAATTTTACTAGCCATGTACTACTAAAGCATTAACATTGCTTGAAAAATGTGCAGCAACATACATTTACATTTCAGTTTAACTGCTTGGAAAAGTTTGGAGGATTTTTCCTCTCTCAGAAGCATGTGTGCACTGTTACAGTACCAGTTTTGTTTAAATACAAGACCTATACTGTAAGACTTTGGTGGTTGAAAGGTAAATTACATTCATGCAAAACAAAACTGACGAACCACTGAAAGCTGTTGCTGCTGAAATAAATTCCTGTGTGCTAAATTTATGAGAATTATGTACTGTGTATACCATAGTACATTTACTCACAGATTTAATTTTCAAACAACTTTTCCTCATCAAAGTAAGTAGCAACATTGTGAGAATAGTTCCACTGAATAATGAGAGAAATACATAATTTTTGTTGTTGGAAAATACTGACACTCATCAAAGAAGCATATTAAAACTTGTGGATGGATTAAGCACTCTGACCTATGTCTTATTTTCACTTACTAATAATTACTGGCATAGGAATGGTTACAGGATTTGTAGGCATATTTTATGAAACATTCACTAAATAACAAATTCAGTGCTGGAGAATTAGGGCTTCCATCTTTATGGTCTAATTCGTAAGGTCCATACCCTGGCAGGTTCCTACTTGACTTCACTATGTTTTCCCCCCTTCAGGTGGACATATTATTTCTATAATTGAACCAACTATATTTATTATGGCTCAGATTTAATCCCAGAAAGGCTGCAAGGAAAGGAAGTGATAAATGGCTATCTTCGTCTTTCCTTCTGTAGGGGACCCTATAGGGCCAGAAGAGCCCCATAGGAGGATAGCAATGGAAAGAGTGTACATTGATTCAGGTATTGCCTCTGGCCTTGGAAGACAGTGTGACAATCTAAGAACTAAATCTAACAGCAGTATGTTTCACTGCACTATGGAACTCTTAGGCTACACTTGTTAAATTAAGTCGACTTTGTTAAGTCGACTTAACAAAGTTTACTTTAAGTCAACCTTGTTAAGTCGACTAAGTGCATCTACTCTGTATATTTAGGTTGACTTAAAGTCGACCTTGTTAAATCCACCTAGAGTGTCTACACTAGACGCTTAAGTCGACTGGCAGGGGCTAGGTCGACCTAGGAGTGGTGCATGGTGGGAAGTGTGGCATGTGGCACCCGAGAAGTGCTCCCCCTCCCCTGGCCACTCCCATAAAAGAGGAAGTGAGCTCAGCATCTTCCCCATTGTGCCTGGCAACATGGAGGCTGAGCAGATCAGGGACCAGCCTCTTCTCCTACGCTTTGCCAGGCAGCTGCGTGACACCTGCCAGCTATTGCTAAGGCTGCTTGTGCTTTGGAGCAGACTTTGCTGGCAAGCCACCAGCGTGGAGGCAGATGCCTGCCTGCCCCCCACCTTGCTGCCCCAGTGAGCTGCCACGCTCACCTAAGTGCTCTCTGTGCCTCGTTGCCTCTGGGCACATGCATCCAGCAGCGACTGGTGGGAGTGGATCATCCTGACCACCTGGGATGATGACCTGTGGCTGCAGAACTTGCGGATGAATAAGCAGACGTTCCTCGAGCTGGTCTGTGAGCTCACTCCAGTTCTGCATGCATGGACACCCGGCTTTGACCCACCCTGCCCGTAGACAAGTGAGTGGCCATCGCCGTGTGGAAGCTGGCAACCCCGGACTCCTACCGCTCCGTGGCCCAGCAGTTTGGCATTGGGAAGGCCATCATGGGGACCGCAGTCATGCAGGTGTGTAGGGCAATCAACCGGGTCCTGCTAGCCCGCCTCATCACCTCGGGCAACCTGCATGAACTCCTCGCCGGGCTCGGCTTCCCCAACTGTGGGGGCATTGTGGACGCCACCGACATACCCATCCAAGCCCCAGAACACCATGCCAGGCACTATGTCAATCTCAAGAGGTACTACTCCGTGGTTCTGCAGGCCCTGGTGGACCACCACGGGATCTTCCAAAACATCTACATGGGCTGGCTGGGGAAGGTGCATGACACACAGATCTTGCGCAGAGTAAGTTAAGTCCACTTAAGTCTCCTTAAGTCGACTTAATTTCTAAGTGTAGATGCACCCTTTGGTATATCTTTACTGATTCCTCTGCATTGGGCTCCATGGATCTATGCTGTGGGATAATTGAGCAGTCAGTGGAGATTCACAAAATCGATCCTGGAAGCATCTCTGTTTGATGGAATAACTCCATACCCCAGAAAAGAGCAATGCTGTATTAACCGTCATTTCTCATTCATTCAGTGCAGTGAAGATGCCGTGGCAAGGGAGCGTAAGTTGATGGTAGATATACATTCTACAGCCTGTAGCTTGCATATCTCCCATTGACCCAGCACGGCAGTGTAGACCAAGCCTTAAGTATGCCATAGCAAGATCCACAGGGCCAGCTGATATGTGACAAGCTGGTGCGCTGTAGTTTTATATAGTCTTGTCACTCCCTAACTGACCATGTAGATAAACACTAATATAGATATCTTTAGAATTATGTTAACTGGGTTTGTTACTCTACCAGGTCATAGGGTCTTTCAGTTGACCTTCTTTTAATACAATCATCTCAAATGCCATTCTTATATCAAATTCCAGAACAAGGAAGTCCACAGCAGCAGGTAGACAAATTCTTGGCTTTGATGCTGTAATTATGAAGTACAAGTTAAGAGAGCAAAGAGTTCAGATATGTAGTTCAGCATAACTGATTAAAAAATCATACGCATCAAGAAGGCCATAGGTAATTTAAATTTAGATCTGGATCTGACTTCTGTCACAAACAAGAAATGACTCCTGGCTTCTGGACACCCGCTAAGTGAACACAATTATCCTTAACAACAGTGCAAGTCCACAAAAACAGAGGATTTTTATTTTGATTATTTTTAAACTTTAATGACAAATCTTTTCCTTCTTCACATTAAAAAATAAAGGCTGTGCTCGAGACCCATTAAGGGACTGCTTTACATCCCAATTCTCTGAGCCACTTAGGTTGTTTAAATTTTAATTTCTAGTTTGAAAATTTTTATTTAAAACACCACTTTTCATCTAAACAAAAAAGTTTTTCATCTTCTTTGGCTTCCATTCTTGCTACATTTATTAAGTTTTTACCTGTCCCAACTTTCCTTCACATGCTTCCCAATGGCTTTCTTTGCATTCTTCCAGTCCAATGTTCAGAACTGAGGTGACTGAAACATTTCTGGAGTGGGTGCAAAGCAATGAGAATTGTTCAATATAAAATAATTTATTCTATGAAGCTTATTACTTTCGCTGGTACTGAAATGCAATTTTCTTGAATGTATTCACATTCAATTCAGTAATCTCTTCAAATAATTCATGTTCTGTAACTTGTTTGTGAGCAGTTCATTGCAAATATTAAACACTCAGAATTGGATATATGAGCTGTTTTGATCACGTGGATCACATGGTAGACTTCTGTTTCCTGAATGACTGAGAGAAATTCTTAGAATCAGGTCTCCACTGTGATTACTGAAGATGAGGAATTTGAAATTCTACAAATATTTGCTTAAAGTGCCTTGAAGGCTTCCATTGATTTCAGTGAGAAGTGGCTCAATTCCACTTTTGCTGGATAAATGAGCATCTAGTCAGTCAACTAGTTTGCTAGAATTATCACAAAAATACCAATACAAACAAGGAGTCCTGTAGCACTTTTAAAGATTAACAAATTTATTTATTGTATGAGCTTTCGTGGGAGAAAATCCCACTTCATCAGATGCTTTGAAGATGGGGAACTTTCAGAATGGGAGGAAATTAAATGCAGGGAAATGTATGACACAGGATCAGGTCAGGCTGTAACAGCGAACCAGAATAGGTATTGGATTCAAACACTGGGGAACAGCATATAGAGGAAGGTGAGGTCAGATCACCTGTTGTAATGAGAATAAAAAACACCAATGAGCATGATAAAGTCAAACTAAACTTGTTTAAAAATTCAGTGCTCTAGCTCTCTAGCTATCATTATTATTATTTATTACTATCAAAATAACACTTAAGGGCCCCAAATAAAATTAGGACTCTACTGTGCTGCTAAGTGCTGCACATTTGCTAGTGAGACAGAATTCCTGTCCTGTGGACTTTACAGTCCAAATAGCCAAGGCAGACAAAAATTAAGAAAGAAAAATTATTATTCCCTTTTTACAGATGGGGAATTGAGACACAGATGGTCAAATCAATGTCCACTGGAAGAAGAGTGTCGACATCCATCGACTTCATTGGACTTTGGATAGGCCTAGAAAATTATGGCTTAATTGAGCAAGCGTTTAAACACATGCTTTTATCTATCCCTTGTGACAGTGCCTAAGTTAACAATGTTAAGCCTATGTTTAGCTGAATGGATTCCTAAGTGCCTTACCCAAAGTCACACAGTAAGTCTGTGCCAGAGACAGAAATGGAACCCAGATCTCTTGACTCCCATCCAGTGCCTTCATTACAGGACCAATCTTTTTCTTGAAAAGATTGTTACTTTGGTCCTGATTCTGTAGTGAGAACTGTGCTAGCGCATGGAGCACCACAGATATCTATTGTACGCTGTGTGGACATGGGCATCTACCTGCTTACTTGTTAATGCAGGATCAGGGGCTTCGTTGTAAGTCTGATGGTGCAACTGACAAAACATAAGTAAAATGACTTTAACAAATTGTAAATGAATAGTTGGGGATATTTAGCCCCAGTATTTCTCCTACTTAAATGGGTAAACATTGAAGGGTTAGGATCTTTGAAAGCTTTAAAAAAAAATCCTAATTTTGTAGTTGCTTTGCAATATCTGCGTCATTTACTTTGCTGGCATCATGTTTTAACCAGAGCTTAGGTGTCTAGAGAATTCATCATCTGATAGCTGCTATCCAAAGTATATTCTGAGAACTTACGATAGCAAGGTAGGTTCCTTTCTCAAGATAAACAATGATGAAACCAGGTTCCAGTGGGGTAGTCATGTTAGTCTATTTCAGCACAATAAACAAGTCCTGTGGCACTTTTAAAGACTAACCAGGGGCTTCACATTGCTGTGTGTGTTTTTTAAAAGCTTAATGCCAAGGATATTACAGGACTTTGGAATTAAAGAGATGGTCACATTTAAATTGGAGGTCTGCTGCTGAGTGGGTTACACTTATCTTATTCAGCTATGTAACTCACTACATCATTGCTTAGCACTGCTTTAAGAGGAGGTAGAGGTTCTGAGTACAGTGAGGATAAGAATACTAGAGCTTCTAAGGCACTCTTCTCTAAAGATTTCACAAAATATGTCATGTTTCTATTTCTTATTGAACAACTCATATAAACTAACTGCACAATATTTGCATGAACCCTGTTTTTCCTAAATGGGAAGTTGTGAGGTGTTCTGTGGCACTATGATTAAATCAATGTCTGATGGAGAGTCAAAATCAAATTTCACGAAGACACTTTAGGGAGAGCTGCTTGTAGTTTTTGTACCATGTATCTCAGTTCTAACTGCTTGGTGGATTTGTGCAGAATGGCATTTATCATTAAATATTAGTATTTTGCAGCTATATAGAAATAATAATTTGTATTGATTTTGCTATCCTTTAGCCCTATGCTGTACAGATATATCCTATTTCCAGAGGGGTAGCCGTGTTAGTCCATGTACAGCAAAACAGTAAGAGTCCTGTGGCATCTTAGGCTATGTCTACACTTACTAAAGTTAGTTCAAATTAGTTAATTCAAACTAACTAATTTGAACTAATATTAGTTAGTTCGAATTAACTTAATTCGAACTAGAAAAATTTAGTTCGAACTAAGCAAGTGCCATTCATGGCACTTGCTTAGTTCGAATTAGCAAATTGCATTGAGTTCAATAGGCCGGTTACTTCGAACTAAGCAATTAGTTCGAACTAACATGGCCACATTGGTTAATTCGAACTAACTAGTTCGAATTAACCCTTAGTTTGAATAGCATATTCAAATTGATTAGTTCGAATTAAGGAAGCCCTTAATTCGAACTAATGAAAGCCCAGTGTAGCCAAGGCTTAAGTTAGTTCGAATTAAGCTTCCTTAATTTGAACTAACTTGCCAGTGTAGACATAGCCTTAAAGACTAACAGATTTCTTTGGGCATAAGGTTTCCATTTGTTGAAGTGGGTTGGAGCCCACGAAAGTTTATGCCCAAAGAAATTTGTTAATGTTTAAGGTGTCACAGGACTCTCATTGTTTTAGATATATCCTAGTGAAGGAGTTCTGCATATAGGATCAGTATAAATTTACTGAGGCATTTGCCTGGAATATGATTATCAAATTGACAATGTATTGCATTTGTCACATGCGTCATCACATTATGCCATTTACTGCATATCCCATTGTGTGATACTTTATCACTTCTCATCAGTAATGATAGACACTGAAATTAACAAAATGTATTATTTTGAGACTAGCTACTATTGACCTCATTCCATCTGGCATAAACAGAAAGATGCCCAGTGTTATAATACTGGAAACAGGCACACTGGGGTCATGTTTTTCTAAACAGGTTGTACATAATAATCTCCTTTAATGTTAGGAGTTCACAACTCAGACAGGGTGAGGAGAGTTTCAATTAAGCCAATGATTTTTTTCCCCACAAAAAAGTGATTGGGGAGGAAGGCGGTGTTCTTGGCTCCCTCACACCAGTGATGAGGGAAGAAGGACTGGACTTTTTCAGCAGCCTCTACTCTAAGACAATGTATGGTTCTTTAAAATAAAAAGTAGAGGACCTAATAGGACGGCCCTGGTTCCTTATCCCCTTCGTGAGCAGTAGTAGTGTCACAAGGACAGAAGAGGACAATTTTCTGTAGAGGAAATTATGGAATATAAAAGACCCGGAGCTGTCCTCCTATGGAGCAGCTCCCCAGCAGGGTGATGTTTCTTCTTTCTTTCCTTCCCTGTTGCACAGAAGGCTGACATTTGCTGTGCTCCCAACCTATATACTTTGAAGAATGTGTATACCACTGAAAGCTACATATACTTCATTCTGGATTGAGCCCCAAACTGATTGTGGCAGATCTCGCCATCTTTAAAGTTAACCCTGAATTGTTACATTTCATAATGCATCCCCTCCATTTAGAAATGAAAATTACTCCCATGACCAGGAGCACTCTAAATGCTGGCTGGCAGCTGACAAACTAAAACGTGAACCAAATGTGACATTCATGCTGAGATGAAATACGTTTATAGTTATTAAGCCCAGAAAGAGCATTGTAGGGAAGAAAAAGTCTTTTTCAAACAAACAGAAATGCAAACACACATAAAAATGTTGCCATAATATGGCATCTGATATGTTTTTATGACATTTTCACCTTGTTACAATCTTTAAACGATACTGTTTTTTTTAAGCACTAAAATTTTCTGTGATAATTCATCTCATGGTCCTATTCTGCAAGGAGCTATGGGGAGTTCACAGATTTGTGCCCTTTTACCTGTCACAAGAATGAATTACCATGGAGTTTTTTTTAACCTTTTGTTCTTATTATGGTTTTATTAAAAGAATAAATTAATTCTGAATATTTATCTATGCTTGTAAAAATCTTGGGGAAGTAAGAATAAAAAAGTGCTATTTCCATGCTCGTTACAATCCCAACATTGCCATGAGAAATAAAATAATTAATATCTGTGCTTATTCTTTCTCATTACAATCCTAAGAATAGATTAATGAGAATATTCAATGAGAACCAGAACATTTCCAGCATTCAGTTCTGCAAAAACTCATTCTTATGTCAAAGGCTATAATGAGAACTGAAAGGAATATACCATTGATTCATTCTTGTGGTAACCTTAAAGTTGTAATGAGAACAGAAACTGGTACTTTATTCTAGATGGAAGTCAAAGATCAAAATAAGAAAATAAAAAATATACAGGAGACAAGGTTAGGACTGTAATTTTACTGCTTTGACTGTGTACCACACCTGTACCACACACATTTTAAAGGCTGGGTTATAGTTTTCATTAACTATGGTTTTCACATGATGGATTTTTCACTCACTCTAGCTAGATAACTTAGAAAAGAGCAATCACTTATGATGGTGATTTTTCCAGGTAAACACATATAGCTTGAAAAAGGGAAATATAATAAATATATTGAAGCCATTATATAAGAGTACTCCATTAGAGAGGGGAAAAAAAGATTGGAAACAAAATGGACCAAGTTAATCACTAGTGTAACTTCATTGACATAAGTCGATTTGTACCAGCTATAACTTTGTCTCATTGTGTATTTTAAAAGCTGTATTCTTTAGGAGCTCTTCAGTACAGTGTCCTCAGACTGTCATTGACTTTGGTGCTCATTTTCTAAATCAAGTCACTCAAGTGCTCAAAATAAAGCACAACAGCTCATGTAAATATAGAGTTCTTGGGAGTGGAAAAAAGGCATAGACAATAAAGGAAAGTGCAATTGCAAACAAAGGAAGACTGCACAACGGATTAGTTCATTTTGTTGAGTTTTTTTATATTGTGTATTGTATGTATGGTCTCAGAATAATGTCCTCACAATTCCTGTAAGTGTTGCTGTCCTCAAATGGCAGTATTGAAATGCAGTAATACATGGTGGCAGGAAATTAAATGAGTACATCTCTCTGAAAAATATTTCAAATGGGTGCTTCACTTTTGATTAATAATTAACATCGCTTAGTTTCAGTGTGCTTAAAATAATTATTATAGAAGCACGTTTGCACCATTATATTTAAGGTTGTGTCAGGTTTTCTGTTATAAACTCATATATTTTTAGTTTGTTTGGTAAGTTGGCTATAAAAATTGACTTCTGCCTGCCTCTTGCCAGGAAAAGATTTCAGCTTATGAGGGAATTTGAAAAAAACAATTTTTTTAAAATAGCTCAGCTATTTGATGGGGAGAGGGGAGAAGCCGGAGGAAATAAGAAGCTTGTTAACACCCCAAAGGGAGAAAGCATTATCTATTGCTCAGAGTAAGGGCTTATATTAGGATATCTGTGCTATTTATTTTATTCTGCAGCAGGAGTCCTGGCTGGAGGGAGCTGGGGAAGGGTCTAGGCAGAAATTTGCCAATGAACAAATGTCCTTGTTCAATGTCAGAATAACACGATCCTTTCCGTGACTCTCCTGACGTGGTATCGGAACTGGCTTCATTTTGAATGAGTAGAAATGAGAGGAAAAGAAAATATTGACGTCTCCACAGGACTGTAGGTTTGATAAATCTGTAGAATGGCCCCAGTGGAAGGAGCACTTCACCTGTTTCTGAACCACAGTAAAGCTTAATGCAATGAGTGGCAAAGTATAAGTCATCTCATTAAGTTATGCAATGGGGAGTGAAGCTAAAAGTATTTGTGTGTCATTTTCTTTCATTGGTGGTTAAAAGGCATGAGTACCTGTATTTCATTACTGAAAAGAATTTATTACGTGGATGGAAGTGCTTTTAGCAAAGCATACAGAGTCCTGAAAAAAGCCTGGAAACATTTATACAGTGCCTAAGTGAACAAATAGAGAATTGTGACATTGGTGGCAGTAAGGTAGAACACAAAAAGGGACTGTCTAATAGTAGCTGGGATTTAAAGAATGAACTTTCAGTTAAGTTGCAGATAACATCTGAGCCAACTGGGAAGCAGGGGTGTACTGAGTAATGGGGCAGATGTGTGGCAAAGGAGAGCTGCCCAGCTTGTGCAAAAATGTGCAAGACATATGAAAGAAAGGACAATGGGAGCATGTCTGTGGAAGCAAATTTGTCAAACAAAGAACCCAAGCTATATTTTCTGGGATTTGAATTCAAAACCACTATTCATCCACAGGCTTGGAATATTTCAATTAAGACTTGGAATTCTTTTGTTAGTTTTCAAATAGGTTTGGGGTAGAAATAACTGTGATTTGTAAATGTACTTGTTTACAAGGCAAATCCTAGTCCTCAGTTTAAATCAGAGCAAACTTCCCTGCGATTAGAGCTGAGCAACAATGACAATTATTTTTCATTACAAAATTAGGAAAAATTCAGTTTTTTCAAAATTTGAAATGATTTTTTAATTTTGTTTTAAAAAACTGCAAAATAAAAATGAACCATTTTAGTCCAAATAGATTTTTAGAATAATAAAAATTCTTTCAGAAACTAAAAAAATAAACATTTTTACCAAAAATGAAAAAAAAAAAACCAGAATTTTTTGTTTCTGTTTTTTTCATAGGAAAAAAAATGGAATGTTTCAAGTAAAAGGAAAATACTTTGTTTTTAATGAAAAATTTGACCAGCTCTATTTGTGAGAATTGTTCTTTTCACTCTCTATCTTTCTGCCTAACTTTAGAAATTTACAGAACCCTCCTGCCAGGTTTTCTACTATATATTTAAACAGTCACATCTGCTACATTATTTTTTAATCTATATATACAATTTGTTATAAGAATTATTATATAATAGCAAAATAACCAACTTCACTGTTTGATCTGATCTGGTTATCTTCTGTCCTTGAGGAGAATTTTCTCCATTTCTCTTGGATAGTTTAATACCATAGGTGCAGTCAGTCACCCGTTCAATAAATTGAGGACTCTTTTCAACAGATTTACCTCTGTTTTTTAAGGCAAATACTGTTATTACAATTGAGGCACATTGGGTGCGTCTACACTTGGAAATTAAGTCGACTTAAGCCTGCTTATGTCAACTTAATTTACTCTGCGTCTACACTACACTTTCCTTAAGTCGACTTAAGGACATTATTAAACCTAGTATAAAGTCGACTTTACTGGCTAAGTCGACTTTATTAAGTCAACTTAGCCAGTGTAGATACGGATTAGACCTAAGTCGACTTTAAGTTGACTTAAAGGATCCCCAGGGCTCTCTCACTGTCCTTCCTGCCAGGGTGGCTGGCACAGCCAGAGCCTGAGGTGCCCACCCACAGGGCAGGACACAGCCCTGCCCATGCCGTTCCTACACCCTGCCCCTGTCCCTGTCCTGCTCAGCCCCCATTGTATCCTGGTACAATGGGGCAAATGCTGAGCCCCCCTGGCACTTTGAAAGGGATGCCCCCCCTGCTACCATGGACCAGTCCCAGGTGCACCTAGCACCTACAAGTCAACTTAGGCATCCAGTGTGGATGGTCTAAGTCAATTTGGGAAGGTCCACTTTAAGTTGACCTAATTTTATAGTGTGGACATGCTAAGTCGACTTAACAAAGTCGACTTAGCAAAGTCGACTTATTTGGCCAAGTATAGACATAGCCATAGAAACTCAGCTCAGATCTACTATATAATACTGGCTTTTGTTATCAGCAAGCAAGATGGAATGGCTGAGACAATAAATTCACAAAGGCTCATGCTTTAGCATAATGTCATCAAGAGTCAGTTGCTAGGCCACTAACATTAGTAAGACCAATTCCTTTGTTGACCCAATGAGAGAGAGAGAGAGGGATGTAGAGGCAATAATATCATAAAGGACTTTCATTTGGTATCACTTCAGCGAAGACGACATGGTATTGTTTTTCTGGACATCAGTCTGGGCAGCTAACAGGTCTAACTCAGTGATTTCACAGAGTCTTATCCCTTGGCATTAGACTAGCAAGTTAGAAGATGATTTAGCAATCTTACTAACCTCTCTGTTGAGGAAATTAGTGGTGATGATTCTGTTCCCTTTAAATTAGATGCAGAAATTATAGGTGGTGAGCCAGCATGCTCACAAAGGCCTGCATTTTGGCATCATCCCAGCAAATTAGAAGTGTTGACCAAGTAACCTTTTAAAGGCCTGAGCAGCAAGAAAGTGGTACTGGCCAAGAACATCAAAGAAGCCTGACAAAAATTGAGTTCTGGAAGCATGAAGAGGATGGAAATAGCTTCCTGGGAATAGCTCCCTGCTGGAGACCTCCTTGGCAAGCCATACTGCTATCTTACAGGCTCTTTGCCAGTCCTGTTTCCAGGACTCAGCATGGTTGAAGTCCATTTTTGACATTTAATCTCTGCATCCTATGGCCCACAGAGCATTTAGGAAGTAGAATAGAGAAGCCTGGAGGCTACTCTAATATACACCGAAGGCTGGGTAGGATCCTAAAAGGACCCAGACTACGTGGGTGCAAAGCCAACTTTGCCTCCTCCCTGTTTTTGGTTCAAGAGCAGGAAAGGAATAACAGAGAATTGGAGCCTAATCGTTCTACAAATGAAACCTTTCAAAAATGAAACTGCTTTACACCACAACAGAACTGGTATGTTTGTTCTAATTAAAGGCTATGTTAAAAATAAAAATTGTGGTCAAACCTTGTTTCATTTTTAACCGTACAGTTAACTTTACTTGCACCACTTTTTATTAACTAATAATTACTGCATTAAAAAACATATATAAAACATTTAATTAATGAGGTCACATTCAGGGTTGGGCAGCATCTTGGAATCACAGTATAAGAAATTTAACACGTGTAATTTATGCATGATTGCCAAAACATTTTGAAAAATAAGCCACATAGTAAGTGTAATAAAATACATTTTTTTAAAAAAAGTATGAGTGACAGTGACTTATCAGCAGGACACCGGCAAAAAAGAAATTAAAAAAATAAAAATATATTGAGCACTTTTCTGTAAAGATCATCACCAGCTTTGAAGACTGCTTTATCTTCCCCACTCTTCAGCTATGTCTACACTTGTGAATTTAAGTCCACTTTAGCTAAGTCGACTTAACAAAGTCGACTTTGTTAAGTCGACTTAGCATGTCCACACTTAAATTTTAAGTCGACTTTGGAGGGACCCTACAAAGTCGACCTAGAGCGTCCACACTGGATGCCTAGGTCGACTTGTAGGGGTTAGGGGGACCTTGGACAGGTCCACGGTGGCGGGGGGGGCACCCCTTGCCAAGTGCCAGGGGGCTCAGCCTTTGCCCCATTGTACCTGGGGACAATGGGGCAAAGGGGGACAGGGACCCTGGCAGGGCATAGGGGCAGGGTGGGCAGGGCTCTGGCCTGCCCTGAGGGGGGGGGCATGCCAGGCTCTCCCTGTGCCACCACTCCCTAAGTCGACTTAGGGGTCCTCCACGTCTACACTGGATTAAGTCGACTTTCTAAAGCAGAAAAGTCGACTTAAGCAGCTGCTTAAGTCGACTTAAGGAAAGTGTAGTGTAGCCGCAGAGAAAATTAAGTCGACTTAAGCAAGCTTAAGTCGACTTAATTTACAAGTGTAGACGCTCCCTTCTTGTCTATCTTGCCTATTTACATGGTGAGCTGTTCAAAGCAAGGACTGTCTTTCATCATGTGTTTGCACGGAGTTCAGCACAGAGGGTCCCTGATTTTTATTTGCAGAGTCCAGGCAATATTTCACTATAAATAACACATTGCTACTAATAATTAACAATAATATTAATTACTACTACTAATAGTAGTGATCTATAACAAAAGAGACATAAGATTTTTTAAAAGATGCAAAAACTTTAATCCCTAAAAATATTAGGCTTCTCATAAAATGCTTCCTATTCTTTTGTTTAGTTCCTACCCTCCTCCTATTTCTTTATTGTCTATTTAAATTAGGCTGTGTTAGGATTATTTGGTATCTTTTGTAATGTTGCTTTCTCTCTTGGGGTAAAATTTGCACCATCACCCCTGTGCAATGCCTGAGTATCCACACTTTGTACTGGGACCCACAGAATTAAGTCTCCAGTTTGCAGATAGGTGCTGGGGTTGCAGCACATTCCCTCATGGCTGCAATGCTAATTTCAGAGAGGAATAGTGATCATCTGTGTGAGAGTTTTAGGCCACTGGGAATATGTCACTGTAGATCAAATGTCCTTCTTTCCTCATAGGGCATTCACTGATCCCCTCTCCGTGGCACACTCCATTCTTGCTTTTGTATCATACTTAGTCTCCTCCCTTAAATGAATGTGTGTTATTTTTCACCTAGTGACCTTACTGTTATGGAAATGAACAACTGTATGGTCAAGACTTTCAAAAGTGTAGCAAAATGTCTGAAATAGACCTTAAGGTATATATGGGAGGCGCGTGCACACCGCCCGCCCCCCAAGAGATGCTAATGTTAGTGTTGTGATACAACCAGTTACTCTAAATATGTTACACTTTTTCTTCCTTAGGTTTCAACCCTGTGCTGGGAATCGATGTGCTTGCTGAGGTTGGGAGGCTCAGCACAGGTTCGGGAGTTTACATGCATCATTCATGTATAGGATAACGGCTTTGGCTCTTGCCTGTCCACATATATCTTCATTCCATAATTTGCTTCCAGATAACTATCATCTGATGAAGCACTATTGAAAAGGAACTATTAACTTTTTAATTTAGCTTTCCATATATTTGTGATGCTATTCAAATGAACACTATAATAGATGTCACATGATAAGAACACAAAAAACTGTGACTCAAAGATTCTCTCTTGAGTCAGAAAGATAAATGTATTAATGAATAAGGTGTGTGTTAAAAGGATGAAGTATGATAAACCAGAAAGTGATTCAGCAGTGCTACTATATAGTCTGAACTGTATAATATAGTTGTTAATATCTGCTCACAACCATAATGTGAATAGGAAATGTCTCATAGACAGAAGTATACCTAGATTTACTAAAGACTGTGGAAGAAAGTTAAAAGAAGAAAAAGAAAAGTTATTAAATTTAGGATGTTAGACCACTCTATAGTCATGGCCATCTTTCAACAATTAATTACACAGACACATCTGAAATGGATCTTTCAGCAGAACAGGATTATGCTTGGCTCTCTTTATATACAGTGCTGCCAGCACTTCTGATTTTATCACAAATTTCATGAGATTTTTATTTTTGTCTCACATGATCTCAGATTTCTAGCTTCAAAACTTGTAATATTACCCTTGTTCAAAATGCTGCCACCTCCCATTAATTTTAATAAGGCTGAAGCCACACTGCCTCAGCCAAGGTGGCTGTCATTCTTCACAGACTTTGCATGTGGAAGGCAGACTGCATCTAGCAAAGATGGCTGCCACCTCCCACTCTTTTCAGGGACTGACACCAGGCTGCCTTCAAGAAAGACTTGTACTTCTGGGACTCTGTGTTTAATGGGCCGGACAGGAGAATGGGGTAAACAAGGGACAGCAGGAAAGGATTAATAAAACTATTGGTGACTGAGCAGAGTGCTGGGGAAAGTGGGCCGCAGGAGGGAAGATAAGGAGTATCAGGGGAATTTGGAGTGTAGACGGCTGCCTGACTAGCCACAGGAGGAGATTGAGGAGGGTGCAGGAGAATAGGGATGCCAGAGGAGAGGAGGAATGTGAGAAGGGAAGGAGACTGAGTGGCTAGAAAGGAAGACAGGGAGGGAATTCATAAGGGAGGAGAATGGAGAAGATTGGGATGACACCTCCTCCCTTCCAGAGTTTTGATCAGGACTATGGGAGTCCCGCTCTGAGCCTCCAGCGTTTAGGCACCTATTTTTGCATGTGCATTTGTAGTTGAATTTTGACTTTGAAATGATCATGCACAGTTTATAGAGAGGCAGCTTCTGCATATAGGCTAAATAACCAAAAGTTAAAACACTGGAAATAAATTTTTTGTCAAATATATTTTATAAAAGCTCATGATTTTTAAGATGATCTCATGATTGCTGGGGTCTGAGTCACATTTTTTTGAATACTAAGGTTTGGAAAAATAGTGTATACAGCTTGGATTAGAGATAAGTCCTGGTCAAATGAATGTGCAATAGAAACATGGGGAATGGTGTTATTCCAGTAGTGGTCAGAAGTTCTTGCCTGAGGGACTAGCATGTAGGATGATATAGGGGCAGATGCTTAAAACAAAGCCCCTGTGCTAGTCTGTGGCTACCAGGACAAATCTCTCCCCCTCTCCCCATACTTTACAGTGCTCAAAAGGAAACTGGTAGGACAGAAGTTTGCTAGGTTGGTTTTCCTATGATGATAGAGTCATCCTGCTTGTGTTGATAACTTTTAAATCTTGGAGAAAACTTTTTTCTACCTTCTTGTTTGACCAGAAAGCTATTATATTCATCTGGAAATTTCCACAATTGCATCATTTTTGAAATGCAACAAGTTCACCTTGAAATTCAGCCCCTATCAATGAAAACAGTGAGGAAATCCTAGTATTCAACAGAAAATAAATGCATTCTGTAATTGAAAAAAAGGATTCCAATGAATACCCGAGGCCCATCACTTGCTCAAAGCATAAATCCATTGGTTCTGTGGCATCACAAACAAGTGGTGGCAAGAGAAGGCCTCTGAGATCCAGGCTTTCATAGACCAGGATGACATAAGAAGTGTTTTTCAAGTAACAAAAACTATATCTGGGTCAACTTCCAAAGTTCCAACATCCTTACATTTCCAGGATGGCTCTCACCCTCCTTAAGGATAATGCAACCATAAAACAACACTGGAAGCAGCATTTTGAGAGCTTACTAAGCTGCAGAACCATGGTCTCTGAAGACACCACTGAGTTTATTCTATAATGTTCATAGACTCATAGGCTATGTCTACACTTGCACTTTTAAGTCGACTTTAACTAAGTAGACTTAGTGAGTCTACACTTAAAATTAAAGTTGACTTAAAGGGGAACTTACAAAGTCAACCTAGAGCGTCCACACTGGATGCCTAGGTCGACTTCTAGGGGCTAGGGAGACCTTGGGCAGGGCCACGGTGGCGGGGGGCAGGGGAACCCCTTGTGTGCAATGGGGCAAAGGGGGACAGGGACCCTGACAGGGCATGTGGGCAGTGTGTAATGCTGTCTGGATTTAGGGAAGCATTTATGATATTATTTTCTATCCATATATCCTAAATGCTATAATCCATAGGAGCTATATCATGTTTGATATCAATAGAAAGGTAGTAATTTGCTGGGAATGATTATATAGTTTATGTCTAGGAATTGTATTTGGATTAGAAGTTAGTTTAGTTAGGAATTTGGTGTTATATCTATACTTTAACTTGTGTGATTCTATGGAAATGTCTGAGAGAGGCAGCTGTGTAAAACCACTGTGTCCTTAATGTTAAGGAATGTGCCAGCTACAATGGGCCCAGGGAGCAATGTTCCCTCTAAGGTTTGGCGGCTTGTGTGCAAAATTTTCAAGCCGTGTGCAAAACTTTTTCTGAATAAAATTTTTGTGTAAACTCACATGACAGAAATTATAGGCATTAATTGAAGTTAAAGTAATTGTAAATAGAATTAATTAATTGTGTTTAATTGAATTTGAATGAATTTTGAATTGAAATTCAATTTTTAGAAAGGTTTTTTTTTAAAATTAATTTTTTAAAAGGTTTTTTTAAAAAAGGAAGGAAAAAAAGAAGGGAGGAAGGAAGAGAGAAAAAGAGAGAAGGAAGGAAGAGAGAGAGAGAAAAAGGAAGGAAGAGAAAAAGAAAGAGAAGGAAAGAAGAGGAAAGAAGGAAGAGAAAGAAGAAAGAGGAAGGAAAGAAGAGAAAGAAAAAAGGAAAGAAAAAGGAAGACAAGGAAAAAAGAGAAAGAAGGAAGACAAAGAGAGGAAGAAAGAAAAAAGAAGGCAGGCAAAGAAAGAAAGAAAGAAAGAAAGAAAGAAGCAAGCCAAGGCTGCCGGCGGGGGAGTACCCTACCGCGGCCCTGGGAAGCCGCCGGTGGGTGGGGAGCATACCCCAGCCCCGGAGGCTGATCCCGGCCCGGTGCTGGGAGGCCGAGGCCGTGGATTAGCCTGGCCCCGGGAAGGAGGCGGACGGCGGGTGGGAGCCCGGGAGCCTGCCGCTGCCGCAGCCACCCCTCTGGCCTGGCCGCATGGGGCAGGCAGGCAGGCCCGCGCTCCAGACCCTAGCCTGAGCCTGCCTGTCCCACCCTGGGGGCGGGGAGGGCCAGCCCAGAGGCCGGGCGTAGGCCGGGTGTCCCGCGGCAAAGCGGCTGCCCCGGGGGTTGGAGGGAGCAGCGGGGGCTGCCGGGCTGCGCGGGGGTCCCTCACTGCAGCGCGGGGGGTGCGATGGCCGCTGCGCGGCCGCGCACCCGCGCAGCTTAGAGGGAACACTGCCAGGGAGTATCCTGATGAGCCATTAAGGACATAAAAAATACAACCATTGGCTCATCACCAAATTCCTAACTAACCTAACTGCTAATCCAAATACAATTCCTAGACATAAACTATATAATCATTCCCAGCAAATTACTACCTTTCTATTGATACCAAACATGACATAGCTCCTATGGATTATAGCATGTAGGATATATGGATAGAAAATAATATCATAAATGCTTCCCTAAATCCAGACAGCGTCACACAGGGCTCTGCCCTGCCCTTTGGGGGGCATGCCAGGCTCCCTCTGTGCCCCCCCCCGGCAGGGAGGGCATTGCTGTAGTCCTGGGGTAGCCCTAAGTCGACTTAGGGCTACCCCACATCTACACTGGCTTAATTCGACTTTAAAAAGTTGAATTAAGCCTTAGGTAGAGTAGAAAGGTGGTTTAATAAAGTCGACTTTATTTTCTTTAAGTCGACTTAAGCAAGCTGCTTAAGTCGACTTGAGGAAACTGTAGTGTAGACGCAGGGTAAATTAAGTCGACTTAAGCAAGCTTAAGTCGACTTAATTTACCAGTGTAGACACCGCCATAGACTTTAAGGTCAGAAGGGACCAGTACGATCATCTAGTCTGACCTCCAGCAAAATGCAGGCCTCAGGACCTCAGCCACCGACTCCAGCAATAGGGCCACCAACCTATGACTGAGTTATTTACCTCCTTAAATCATGATTTAAGGACTTTAAGATGCAGAGAATTCACTGGAAATGCTTTAAAGACATACCGAAAGTATATCTTAGAAAGAGTGGTATCAGTCCAACAAACTGGGTGTAGTTGGCATGGAATGGAACCATCATACCATACTCCAAGCTGCAGCCCATTTTGAGGAGAACAAATATGCTCATGAGACAAAAAAGCAACAAAGGAGGAAAGAAAGGACATAACATTCTAGCCAACAACTGTCTCCTCCAGGACTACACCTGTCGCCTCTATGGGAAAATCTGCAGGATACGAATTGGGCTTTTTAGCACCTAAACATCCACCAATGCAGACATCATCCTCTTATCAAGGGATACCTGAAGAAGATGCTGGCAGAGAAGAACATGAAATTGTTCTTTACCCATAACAATCTGCTATACATTTAGGGCTGCCCTGCAACTTTAACTTATTCTGGGTCCGTGAAGTGAAAATCAGGGAGCTATATTGTACCTCCAATTTTTTCAGCAAATACATGGGATGAGCAAACTGATTGAGGTATTGTTCTTAGACACCCCCAAGATTTTTAGAATCACACCTGAATGGAAACTAGTTTGTGGTTCTGAAATGTTCAAATGATTTTTCTTTCTGCCTCTGGCCAGAAGTGCCAATATACATTGATACAAACTGTTCTCAGTATTTTGGCCATCTCCAAAGCCTGTGGATGGAGTGGTCTTATTAGATGGAAACCTGAAGAATCTGAGATGGGTGATGGTGATGGTTTGCTGGCTGCTTTTAGGAAAGAGGGACAGGTGCTCTTAATAAAGCACAATGGGTTTGTCAGTGGCATTCTCCTGGAGATGTAGAAGCACAAGAGTAGAATGCTAAGCCTTGATTCACCCTTACACCTCTCTGGAAGGGAAGACAACATTACATAGCACACGGCTCATTAGAAAAAAAAGGGTGTGTAGGAGGAGGGAGATTTGTTCTGTTTGTTAAAGAGGAAAATGCAATTATTATTGTTTTCATTACATTATCTTTTACAGGCCCAACCCCGTCATGTTAGTCATTGTACATTTATATATAGTCAGGGATGGTCCTGAATCACAATCTAAGCAGAGAAGATAGAAAAAGACAGTGAGGAAAAAAAGAGTAGTAGTAGTATCTCCATTTTTTGAGATGAGGAATTGATGTACAAAAAGATTAAGTGTTGTGCCCAAATATGCAATAGAGTTGGAAACCGGATCCACATCTCCTTAGTCATAGCCTGTATCTTAACTATAAGATAGGACTTCCTCTGCTGAAGAGAAAGAATCTTATGGGAAAAGGCCCCTGAGCTTCAAATACATTTCAGATTGAATTTCAATGCTAAACTGCTTATTCAAACCAAACTCCAAAGCCAGCCCTCTTGAGGCTATACACTGTTAATGTGGCTTTTAGTACAGCAGATCTATGCAGCAGACAATAGTGCTAGTTGTGTGGGGGGCAAAATATGCAGTGGGTTGCAATGACAGGGATTATATCTTTATCCCTTTAATTTAATTTATTGCTCATATTTGAAAAACTGTTTATAATTAAAGTCTAAAATATAACGTTGATTAATATTTGTGAAAGTATCTAATGCCTTCATTTGTTCCACAGTTTCATTTTACTGCTTAGCAACTGATAACATCGATTATAGTCCTAAAGTAAAATTTCTCAGTAATTTACAATATTTAGTTAGGGTATCCGAAGAGCCCAAGGGTATCAGTATAAAGAAGCAACTTGGCAGTGAGCCTTTCTTTTGTCTCTGCAGCTTTTTGCAGTAAATTTAGAACAGAAGTACACTTTCCTGGAATAAAAATGTATGCTTTGTTGGCTACAAGTGTATCTTTGCTGCTTCACAATTTTAGAATTAGATGATGGACTTATTTAGTAGACATTGGATGGCAAAAAGTAAAACCCCATAATTTAAAACATTCCACTTCACCACATTCCAAGAAAAACATGGACCGGTGAACAAAACCAGCAGTATTGTAATAAGAAAACAACTAGGTGCATTTTTTCCAAAACCTAAAAACCAGGAATCTAAATGTATGAGTTACTGGCTAAAAATTCCATTTTCATGTCTCAGTTTCTCTGAGCACTGGAAAAACAACCTAGACCTGATAAACATTTTTTTAAAATGCATCAGCTTTAGACTCCAGTCAAAGGTGTTGGCAGCATACATCTGTCCTTAATCTAGTGCAGTGACTTTCTTTTTTAAACAAAAATGTTAATTTATTTCTTTAAGATATACTTTTCTCCCTATAATATTTGTTTTGTAATACCAAGGCTAGAGTTGTGTGGTGAAAGGTTTCTTTTAAATGATCATAATATTTTTTATTGACACAGAGACTTTTATTCTGTTTATTCCCAGTGCACTTCCTGTATTACTGTGTGGGTTATATGTCCACTACTGCTAAAACACCCTCACTTCTGGGATGAGTCATAACAGACAACTGACACACAGCATAGGCTCTGATTCAGTAAACCACATAAGCATGAGCTCAACCTTCAAGTACATGCTGAAATCCTACTGAAGACCTGTTCAGCAAAGCATTTCTAAGCATGTGCCTAAATCCATCCCTATTTAGCAAAATACCTATGTAGGGGTCTGCACCAACTGAGTGACATGGAGCATAGCTCTGTTGGAGTTTCCTCCTCCAAAACATGCAGGAAAAACTGGGGATGTGTCTATGCTGGCAACTTAGGTCGACTTAAGGAAGCTTAAGTTGATCTAAACAAAGCCACGTCCTCACTGGGCTTTTATTAAGTCAACTTAAGCATTTCCTTAAGTCGACTTAATAACATCTCATTTTAGGTCGACTTAAGCCTTAAGTCGACTCCTTAAGTCGACTTAAAGTCAGTGTGGACATGGATTAGCACCTAAATTGACCTTATTAAGTCAACTTAAAGCATTAAGTCGACTTAATAAGGTCGACAAGGGGCTATGTCTACACTAGAAAAGTTAAGTCGACTTAACAAAGTCGACTTAACTTTTCTAGTGTAGACATAGCCTGGGAGACTCAGAGAGGGTGGATGAAGGGAAGTAGTCATGGATCCACTGCCATTCTCTCTCCATACAAGAGGGACTGCCTCATATTTGAAAGCCACTGCTCCTAATGCTCTGCTGCTATACCATGAGCTGGTGAAAGGATGATTTCTTTGCCTTAACTCCATACAGTGACCTTGTGCACAGACAGTTTGCTTGGATGGTGCACAATAGCTAGGATTTTCCACTGCTGCTTATATTATTAAATTTATCAGTACATACAGTTCAAACTTCTTTCCTAAGAGCATTTCTCTCTATGCTTAACCCTTCTTCCTTTGATTATGTGAATGGAATAGAGCTGAAGAAGATATGGGTACCCATCAGGAAAAGTACCAAACTTGTTCTCACACCATGGTCAGAGTTAGTAAACTTCTCAACGCAGTTTTATCCCTATCCCACCTCTGTAGAATTATTTACCTCTAAAGTGGGATTGGGGGAGTATTTCTGAGGGGGGGGGGGGGGCAGGAGGGTGGTTAAAACAACTTTCATCCCCTGGTAGGATCTGTGTGGGGGTAGTCTATTTTCACTAATGTTCAGCAGAATTAAATGGTTCCTGCTATCTTTTTTTTTCTCTCCTTACACATACAGAGAGTTTTAAGTCCCTGTTCTGACTGCCCTGGTTCTTCTGATATTGCTAGCATTTTGCAGACAATCACCAGTAAAGTTCAGACAGATCACTAAATTCCAGGGTTATTTTTCTTAGTTCTCAGTGACAGGTTGGGTGATGCTAAGGCAGGTCAGGGCATTTTCAGTTGTCAAATGAGGTAAAGTTAGTAAGCCAAAACTGTTAAGGCTAGATACTTTCACTTACACCAGTTCTATATTAATGTAACTTCTTTCACTTCCATGGGATTATGGGTGGTTAACACCAGTGCAAGTGAGAGCACAGTCCTGACTCAAGCAAAAACTCATATTGACTTCCTCATGATCAGGTCCAATTTGTCTTATGGATCTGTTGTGTAGTAGATTTCAAGTAATTATATTTGAAACGTGTATTTGCCTGTGCAATACTACATCTGGCCGAGATATACTGTAGTCTCTGCAATATATCACTTTTATCATTAAAATAGGACAGTTTATCATAGGCAAAGCATATGGGCCCATGCTCTCACCTGTGTAAACCATATAGGAAATCAATAACAGTGGGCAAAATTCTCCAATCTCAGATTTTCATACTAGATATCAGCTCCCATTCTGTTCTTCCTCCACTGGCAAGGATTTTCAAAAGTGAAAGTAATTTTGGATATCTTACTTTTTGGGTGCCCAACATGAGACACCTTTAACATACATCTCTGGCTGGGCACCCAAAAAAATGAGGTACTCAAATCATTAGTCACTTTTTAAAATCTTGGCTTACAGACTGGGGATGCCAAATATCTAAGTTGAAAAACATTGTTAGAAAGATCAAAATGTTGCCTTACCAAAAAACAGCCAAACAAAAAATAATGTAATTTGCATAATTTGTTATTAATCAAAAAACTGAGGTTAGGAAGCAAAACAGATCATGAAATTTGTGCTTTATATTTGTACATGAGAATATTGAGACCAATTTTAGTTAAAAGATATAAAATACGTTATTGACAGGTAGAACTGGTAATGTGCTTTCTATTGTATTTTCTTTGAATTCCATTTACACCAAATTGCTAATATATGATGGTCTATTTTTATTCATCTATGTACTTCCTTGATGTGGGAGCTCTATTCCTGGATTTTTACTTGGTCACTTTCCAATAGCATATAGCATCTCTTGGGACAGAAGATTATTTAAAAATATAATTAGTTTCAGATAAGGATCCTAAGCCAAAGGTAACTTGCATTCTTTGTTAATAAGGGGGACACTGCATGGAAAAGATGATTTCTGCTGTCATCTTTGTGATTACAGTCTTCAATATTTTATCTCCTGCTTGGAAGCTGGATAACAGACAGCTTCACAACAGTATTTAGTATAGTTCCATGACGGACAAGCAAATAGCACCAAAACGTGGTGTATCAAATGCATCTCCCTAAGGAGGTTCAGTGTGACTACTACATTATGTGCCCTGACCTTCATTGCCTGAAGGACTCCAAGTTTGTTCCTGAATCTGTGTCTTTCAACCTTTGTATTGCTTATTCTGCTTTAATGTGTATTATAATAAGTTCCATAAACAGCAAGTTAGAGTTGCTAGTTTGGATAGTTTTATTATATTTGTTATGCACTTAGAGTTTGTTATCAGAATAAAAGATTTTCTTAATTCACCAACTTAATCATTTGTTTCTAGGGAAGACAGATGGTCTTGAGGATCATGCATGTGATTGAGCTTTGAAAGATTTGGGTTCTAATTCTGTGTCTACCATGGATTTCCTGGCTAAGGCACTTAAACTTCTTTTACTTCAGTATCCCAGTCTGAAAATGTGAGGTTTAAATGATGCTGCTAAACTGCTTTGAGATCCATAAAAAGCACTGCCAAAGTGTAATCACTATTATTCAGGGAAAGGCTTCATCTGAGTATCTTGAGAGGCATATGCCTTACCATGTAATACTATAGTAACACTACGATTTGCTGTAGTGCATGGGCCATTGCAGTAGGATAACATAGTATTTACTTAAGGGGAGAAAACAAGGTCGTGAGAAATGGTCAGTCATTCCCATGATAATGTATAATACTTAGGAGTGGACTAACTTCTTGGAGTCTGAAGTTCTGAGATTCTCATGAACTGCTTTTCAGGTTCCCAAAGAATGTACAATTCAAACAATTTTTCCCCATGATTTAACTCCAGGCTTTCATTTCCTAGGATACTTAATGTTATCAAAACTTTTTTCCAGTTAAAGGAAACTTGTGCTACCTATCAAGGAAAGCACATGACACTGCAGAAGCAAAAGCTGACTGACAAAAGGTTAGTGTCCTATATTTATATGGAATATTTGATGTATTAATTTTTTTCCTTAGCAAGTCGCTTCTTCCCAACTTTTTGCTTTTTTCAAAATGCTCTGTTCTGCTTTTCACTTTCATTTTCACCCAGTTTCCTCTCCTCTTTTTTATTGTCTCCTAAGAGAAACTTGAATTCAAACTTTAACCCATGATGCTGAGTTGGTATGAATTTAAGCAAAACAGTTTCACTCTCTCCAGCTAATAAGTGACAAAATCTGCAAATCAGAGGGCACAAAAGATATTGTTATAATTACTGCACCTGTAGTTGACATGCCAAAAGGTAACATGCATGCATATTACTCCTTGTTAGGAATATGGATGTTTGAAATATTATCCAATCCAAGAGGTTAAAATAAAGGGAAATGTACAGGGAAAGACGTGAGGAAGGTAATATGCACAAAGCCAACAAAACAAAGTGATGCTTTGCCTTATTTGGGAAAAAAATTGTGGCACCCATTGTATGCTAATTTAGTGAAACAAGGAATCACATTGTTGCTTCAGAGGTAAATCTTTTGTTGGGCACTTAATTCAAGGCACATGATAATTCCCTACCCCCCATGTAACTGCTATATCTTTTTTATAAATTGCAAGCTGAAGTGCACTTTGAGTCATCCAGATTTTAAAAAATATAGCAATATGATCTATTTAGAGAGGGCCGTAAGCATTTTGAGACCAAATGTATCATTTTTGTGGTTTTCCACTGGGAGTTATTTATAAAAATATATTTCTTCTTTTGAGGTTTGTACCACTACATTTCTTAATCATTACTGACATTCTATCCATTACACCATGAGCTCCCTCAAAGGACAGGAAAAAAGTGAGCCAGTCGATTTTAATAACCAAGTGTAAACCAAATAAACTTAACAGCTACACTGTACTATCAAAGCAACAAATTGATCCATTCAAAGTTCCCTAATGAGTTAAATATAATTACTTATGCTTAAATAGAGAAAGAAAGGTTTGTGTTACTGGTATGGAAACTTCAACTTTTAGGGCACAGTCATTTCGGAGGTAGTCATTTAAACTCCGTGCCTTTCGGAGATGAAATGCTGGGGCCAATTCTTTTCCACTGATTAGTTTGTTAACTCCACTTATACTACTACTCATAGTTTGGAATTTTTAAAAGTTTCACATTCAGAATTTGATGGGAAGTATTGTGGCTGCCTCTTTCAAATCTGGATTTGTGGAGAGAAGTAGAAAGGGATAGAATAATATATAGTTTCATGTTCACCTTCAGAGCTAGATTATGCCATTAAAATACAGGTCCACCTTGGGTACAATGTTTCCTGGAGCTCCTAGTTGGCAGGCAGAGCTTCCCAGCTGCGTCACTCCTTTGGAGAATTCAGCATACACTCTGGGGTTGGCAAGCTCTTGTCCCTTATTTTTTTTTTTGGGGGGGGGGGGAGGGGGGGAGGCTTGCACATTCAGGCACTCGCAAGGAGCTTTAAAGAGTGCTTTTTTGTTTTGAGGGGTGCCCTAGTTATTGGAAAATCCTCCTTCCTGGCTACAGTTACTGACTTTCTCACTCCCACCCAGAGATTTCATGGCCCCTTTCCCCCTTCTTCCTGGATAAGTAATGGAAAGTTGTTGTCATTGAGGCAGGTTACATTATATTTCTTAATCATTATTTAATCATAACTTTGAGCCATGACTTAATCAAATTTTTTCATTGGCTTATTGATCACCCAGGAGAGGAACTATGTTGGTAGAGTCACTCAGTGTAATTCCTAGAACTTCATTGCTGTATTTGACTGGTTAAAGAGAGTCACAGATTTCTTCACTTGCTAAGAACAGACCATGAATAGCTACCTCACTATTCAACAGAGAGAGGGTACTTTTCCCTTGATAGTCTCCATACCTGCAGCTCCAGTCCATAGCTCCATAGTTCCAGATAATTTCTATGGGCCAGTCAGTAATGGAGTGGTTGATTTGCTCTAAATCAGGCCCAATGGGTTTTTCAGTCTCTCTACTCCTTTTGGTTATTTTATGGAGATCTGTGCAAAGTTTAAGAAATTTTATTTGCCGCCAAGCAAACTTTTTATCTAATTTAATCAACATCTGAATTTTACTTAAATTTCAGGCTTTAAAAAACTCAAAAAGAACCCGAAAAGAACTCAAAAAGAAACCAAAATTGTTGCATTATGAGCCTCTTTGCTTGGTATTTATATTTACAATAGCATCTAAGTCCCAGTCAACATTAGGGCTGCATTGTGCTATGAGATTTTCAAACTCTTACAAAGACAACCCCTCTGCTGTGAGGAACTTGCAATCTAAATTACAGATGTCTTTAAATGGATAACCATATGCTTCACATATTTTCATATCAAAACCATCCATCAACACAGGTTGACTTGAACCTGTTCTCAGATTCAACAACCCCTAGACTGCATTTTGGAGGACAAAGTTTGAAATCCAACATTAGATGTAACTTGCTGGATTTAATTTATTTAAAATAGTCAATGCTCCGAACCTCACAGTTCCCATTGACTTCAGTTAGAGTAAAGACTGCATAGCATGTAGAACAAGGCCCAGAGGCTCTTATGTAGGGCTGTAACATAGAGACATTTTTAAGAAAACTGTCAAATTATATACAACCCTTCATAGTTGCATATTATGGTAGGAAAGGTGCCCTATACTTTACATCTGTGATTATTTTCCATTGAATAATAAAAAATTATGTGCACATACAAAAATGGCATGGTTGCACTCAGATTTGCTTATCCTGTTGGATTTATATGAAATTATGTGTTTTTGTTTTAATTACTCAGTGCTGAAATAACAGAATTAAGATGGTTGAATGAGAACATCACCTACTATTCTATGCAACTTTAAATATCACTGGTCAATTCACCCGTCTGTTTCACTCTGTTTTTATGCCAGTGAAACTCCAGAAACCAAGTAATATCCTACATGCCATTTTGACATTGTTCTTTTAATATTTTTTGTTTGTTTGCTTAAAATGTACTCTTTGCATTTAGGGCCAAATTTTCAAAAGTGTTTAGGCACCTAACGATGTACATAGGGACCAGTATGTCAAAATACCTAGGCAGTACACTCTCTTTATAGGAATTAGGGATCTAGATGCTTCTGAAAATCCCATCAGGTGCCTATCTGCATGTTTAAAGGCTTAAACACCATTGAAAATCAGTCCCTTAATATCTTTGTTATAATGATTTCAAAGTACATTACAAATATTCTTTAATTTAGTCTTACACTCCTGTGAAGCAGGGGAGAAATATCATTGTTTCTGATGGGTAAACTGTGGCAAAGAGAAGTTAAAGCCAAGAAACACAAATGAATTTTAAGCACCTAATTTCCATTGGCTATGTCTACACTGGGGAATGTAGGTCGACTTAAATAAGTTGACTTTAATAAGTCGACCTTATTAAGTCGACTTAGAGAGTCCACACAGCGGTCCACCAAGTGGTCACGGCCAGGAGGGAGCGCGGGAGACCCACGCTCCAGCTGCTGAGCTGTAGCGCGGGTCTGCCGCTCTCTTTTCTGGTTGGGACCACAGGGTCCCAGCTAGGAGAGAGCGTGGGGCTCCCTTCTCCCCAAGACCCGCACTCCAGCTGCTCGGCAGCCGGCAGCTGGAGCGCGTGGCTTCCTTCTTGCCGGGACCTGAGCAGTCCTGGCGAGAAGGAAGCCCCACGGTCCCTTCTTCCTGGGACCTGAGTGATCCCGGTGAGAAGGAAGCTCCCTTCCCCCATGTCCTAAGTCAACTAAGTCGACTTAGGGCGTCCACACCGCTTAAGTCGACTTAAAAAGTCAACTTAAGCTTCAAAGTCGACTTTATACGAGGTTTTATAAAGTCGACTTTGAATTTCCTTAAGTCGACTTATGCAGCAGCTTAAGTTGATTTAAGGAAATGCCAGTGTGGACGCAGAGTAAATTAAGTCGACTTAAGTATGCTTAAGTCGACTTAATTTACTAGTGTAGACGCACCCATTGAAATTAATGCAAATTAGGTGCCTAAATATCTTTGGGGATTGGGGTCTAAATGCCTTGATCTAATTATGCAATGAATCCATTACATGTTAAGAATAGGACACAGGAGTTTATAATTCTAGGTTCCTGGCCCAGCCACTGTGCACAAACTTTAACGCATGCATGAAAGAATAAACAACACAGATTTCAGGAAAAACACAATTATATTATAAAGTAGTTTCAAGAAAACTACAGTTATATTATAAAATAGTTTCACTAGAAAAGATGCCCATGAACTCTGAAAAACATGATTGAAAATCTTAACTTTTTAAATGACCACACTGATTTGTTTCTGTTAGTACCTCATCCAAAGCTAAGTTTATGAATACAGTGCTCTCTGTATAGAAATAATTGAAGATGACTAGAGCAATTCATGCAATTGCTTGTGTCCCTTGAAACCAAACTTTCCCTTTTCAATCTACATATAAAAGCAACAACTCCTATAAATAGTTGTAAATACAAAATATACTTCAAAAACAGTCACAGGGACAAAAGCAATTTCTTTTCTTCTATTTAGCAATACAAATATTTTTGACTTTCTTTGTAACGTGGGATACTTGACTAACTTTGAAACACATGTAACACTGCAAACTTTTTTTTGTCCTAGATAGTACTAAAGGCAAAACGTTGCACTGTCTGCAAGGAATAACTCCAGCTGATGTGGAGAACTAAAGCAGCACTTCTACAATATGCCTTATAAAGGCTCTTGGGCTATGTCTATACTAGAAAAAGTTAGGTCGACTTTGTTAAGTCGACTTAATAAGGTCGACTTTAAGTTGACTTAAAGTCGACCTTATTAAAGTCGACTTAACAAATTAGACTAAGTTGTCTTAACTTTAAGTCGACTTAGTCCACTTTGTTAAGTCGACCTAACCACCCTTAAGTAGACTTAATAAAATCGACTTAAGGGTTACTACAAATCCACACTGTCCTTAAGTCGACTTACGGGTTAAGTTGACCAAATGAGTGGTAGTTATAAAGTTGACTTAATCTTTCATTAAGTCGACTTAAGGCATTTCTTAAGTTGACTTAATGAAAGCCTAGTGTGGACGTGGCTTAATTTAAGTCAACTTAAGCCTCCTTAAGTTGACTTAAATTGCCAGTGTAGACATAGCCTAGGAGCCTGGTTAAACAACTGTTGAGATCCTAAAACTTGCTTAAAGCCCAGAAATGTCACAATTCCAATTCAGCTGGACCTCAGTGATTGTGATACCTCAATACCAGCTACCACCTCTGTTCACCCGAACAATACAACAACATATAAAAACCACCCCTGCAAAAAATCCCAGGACTAGAACAATCCTTTAAGATTCCTGAACTGCATAGAAAATAAAAAAAGCTCAATATTATTCAGTACTTAGATGCTAATTTGCAAATCAGACCATTTAACTGAATGAATTGCTTGCTACCTTTCTTATTTGAAGGTCCCTATGCAGACTTTGCAGTGCTATCTCTTTTTAATTTTCCTGTTCTTTCTCTAAACTCACTATCCTAATTCACTAATTTAATCTTCCACTTGATGTCTTGATATAACCAAGTCCCTGTCACACTTTTTCTTCCACACATATGTTTCTAATTGAACAATCATATTACATATTGTCATGAAACAGCTCAATGGTCCTCATGGGTCCTTTTTAGGAGTCATAAGAAGTAGCCTCAGACAGGAACTTTCATCATTTCTTTAAGGATTTTGTTTGAAAAAATATAGTCTGGAAATACACATTGAAATAAACAAATAATCCTACACCACCACAAAAGGTCCCAGGGTCTAGGCTACTGTTTTATATCACCCTGGAGAGTTAGGCCTACTGCCAACATAAATCCATTCCATATTAGAAATCTAAAACCTCTCAGATGTATTCAGCATAATGCCATTCTGAATTGGAATTAAACTTAGTTCTTGTTGTAGTCTTCCTGTTATGTTTCTCCGGTGGGTAAACGTAATAAAAAACTGAGATGGCTGCCTATTGCTTGACAATAAAATTGCTACTGAAGATCTACTTTTTATACCTAAACTATAGTCATCACTGCTATAAAATCAAAGGCCAATGTGTGCATTTCTTACACAGTCAAAACACCCATTGCCTTAAATCAGAGTTTTGGATAAGCAAAGGGTGCAAAATCAGCCCCAACAGCTGTTAAGAGATACTATAGTTAGTTCCTATTCCGAGAGCATGGAAATACTCAGAGCTAGCTGGTAACTGTTGGAAAATGATGACCTTTCACTAATTTACCTATATTCAGGGTATACCTGTTTTTCTTCAATTGCTGGCCATTTTGAAGCACAAATGTATATATCAGCTGTGATATTAGGGATTGTGCCTTAAAGGGCTGAGCTTCCCAGACAGAGAAGCAGTGTGACACTCTTGTTATGCAAAGATTGTGAAGCTGGACACTGAATGAAGGAGAGTTCTTGCCACAGGCACCTTAATTACTGAACAGCACATGGTAGTAAAAAGGAACAAAGAAAATAACCCAAGTGGAATAATAGAGCAATTAAAAGCCCCATCCAAGTTCATTTTCTTTGGAAATGTATAATACAACTGAATAAGGGTTGAATTGCAAGGAATGGGTCCCAGAAAAAAGGAAGAGAGTCAGAGGTTGCTGTATTTCTGACCAGCTACAATGCTATTAATATTCTTGAGCATTTAATCTGAGTAGGAATATTTCGGAGGCTCCAGTCTGAAAGCACTACAAAAAGCTAATCTAGTGGTTTGGCACTTTATACTGTGCTACCCCATGAGAATCCAGGGCCCAGAAGTGATTTCAGAAT
The DNA here is from genome assembly GCA_007922175.1 of Pelusios castaneus. Lineage (NCBI taxonomy): Eukaryota > Metazoa > Chordata > Testudines > Pelomedusidae > Pelusios > Pelusios castaneus. The sequence continues at coordinate 7,562,603 of ML685792.1, read as the reverse complement.
GGTTCTTCCCCAAACCTGTGGAAGCCAAAGATGTTCAGAAATGAACTGGACAATTTCTTTGCACAAATGGTATCATTCAGATACTGGAAATGCTGTTGTTGTTTTCAGTTAATTAATATTCAAAAGCAGTTTATTTTTGTCTCTGTTTAGGTGTCTATTATGTAATCTATATCTGCTATCCAACTCAGCAGCTGGAATATAATTTGCTTGGGGTTTATCTGGAAGCCTACAGTACATGCAGTCATGGAATTTAATACTGTATTTTCTTTCAAGGCCTTGGAAAATAGTTAATATTATAATAAAGCACTAGGGATAGAGTGTTTTGGTGATAACCACTTACCCCAACTGTTCAATGAGTACACTTAAATGTGCTGTCTTTTGCATAGGATGTTATTTATTTAATTGCTACTAATGTATTCTGGTGGAATTTTGTTTGAAAATGCAAGTTAGAGATTAATACTGCTAGCTAGAATCCTCAGACCGGGCTGAAAAGTTTGCAGCACAGCTCATGCAATGTGATATAATATTGATCTACGTCCCTGCTGTTTTAGTCCTGGCCTTCCTTGCAGTAAAGGTTGTCCAAAGTTACTGATGCTATGCCAAATCATGTGTTAGTTTTGTGGTGAAAACCATTGTCCACTAAATGCCAAAATACTACCACAAGATTTATTTTGTGACCTAATGATTTTTATTGTAATATGAAGAATATAGTTTAGAAAGAGTCATAACTTCTGTCCAGAATAGACAACCTCCATATTTCTAATAACTCTGTTCAAAAAAAGTCTGAGTCTGTACTGCTCAAATATTGCTCTTAGTCATATGGCATTTACTTAGAGAAAATTTGCTCCAGTTAGTTACAGATCCTTGTCTTGCAAAGTTCCTCATCTAATTTCAAAGCAATTAATTATTTGTATATATGTTGCACAATGAAGCCCACAACAGAGCTACCAATGGGAAGTGCAAACTACTTGCTTTGACCACTATATAAGTCCTCTTTTGCATTTTGGAATGCTTTTCTTCAAGAGAAATATGACAAGAGATGATGAATTAGTGTCCTATATTACTGCAATGTCATCTCCACAAACTGTATGAGCATCTCATTCTAAACGGCCTAACATCAGTACCTAAAGTCAAAGCAAGTTCGATTCCAACCAGGCAAGTCATGCACCAGTCAAGTGCCAAGTATCAATTAACACATCAAAGATTGCTTTGAAAAGGGTATGATAACAGGCTCTGTGTTTGTCGACATATCAGTAGCATGTGACACAGCAAATCATCAATGGGCTCTTTGATAAAATATACAGCATGACAAAAGATCACCACCTCGTATGACTGATACAATCTCTACTGGAGAACCCATGTTTTTATGTTGAACTATCTGAGATGCAGAGCAGATGGCGACAACAGAGAAACAGCCTATCACACGGAAGGGTACTCTCCCAATACCTTTCAACATCTTTACAAATGATCAACTGATCTGTCTTGGTACAAGTAGTTTTATCTATGCTGATAACCTATGTCGTGATGCCTAATCAAGGATCTTGCCCAGAGTGATGCTATACAAACATTGGTGCTGTCTGAGTCCTCATTCTGGCTATGTCTACACTTGCACTTTTAAGTCGACTTAGTGCATCTATACTATAAAATTAAGTCAAGATCGACCTAGCAAAGTCGACCTAGACTGTCTCCACTTGATGCCTAGGTCGACTGGCAGGGGCTAGGAGGACCTTGGACGGGTCCACGGTGGTGGTGGGGGCACCCCTTGTGTGCAATGGGGCAAAGAGGGACAGGGACCCTGGCAGGGCATGTGGGAAGGGTGTGACACTGTCTGGATTTAGGGAAGGATTTATGATATTATTTTCTATTCATATATCATAAATGCTATAATCCATAGGAACTATGTCATGTTTGGTATCAATAGAAAGGTAGTAATTTGCTGGGAATGATTATATAGTTTATGTCTAGGAATTCTATTTCGATTAGAAGTTAGGAATTTGTTCTTATATCTATACTTTAACTTGTATGATTCTGTGGGAACGCCCCAGACAGGATGTCACCAACCATTGTCTCCTTAATGTTAAGGAATCTGCCAGGTGATATGGGACCAGGGAGTAACCTGATGAGCCATTAAGGCATTGGTGTAGTCCTGGGGTAGCCCTAAATCGACTTAGGGCTACCCCAGGACTACAATGGCTTAATTCGACTTTAAAAAGTCGAATTAAGCCTTAAGTCTAATGAAAAGGTGGTTTAATAAAGTCGACTTTATTTTCCTTAAGTCGACTTAAGCAAGCTGTTTAAGTCAACTTAAGGAAACTGTAGTGTAGACGCAGCCTCTGTTACACCCAAGACTCAGCTGTATAACAACCCAGTCAAATCACAGATGATTCTCTTCCGGTTTTGCAATCTGTCTTTAGAATCATGAGACCAATAGATGACTCACCATAAGCTGTAATGGGATTTCACTTGCCAGCTGCTGGAATCCTGTCTACCTTGGAGTGACGCTAGATCACTCTTTCTTCTCTAAGACACATGTGGAGAAGACAATAGGCAAAATTAGCACACAGAGCAATATACTTCAGGAGCCCTGCAAAATGAGAGACTAACCTAGCAACACTAAGAGATACTGCACTTACACTTTGCTATTCAACAACCAAATACTCATGTTCAGTGCGGGAAACATTGATTCATGTAAAGAAGCTAGACCTTGAGCTGAAAAACGGCTGTCACTTCATTGTAGACATTTAAAATCGACATAAGTGAACAGCCTTTATGTGCTTCCCAGAATCACTCCACCTGAATGTCAGGAGAGTGGTCACAAGCAATATGAAATTATTACAACAGGTTGAAGATACCAGACATTTGCTGCACAGCAATTAACCCCCTGAAATAGCAGGAAAGCTTCCCAGTTGCAGTGGAATCACTTAAAAAATCACTGATAGCTATGCGACTGAAAATGTGATGTACGCAGCTTGAAACATTTAGGGTACGTCTACACTGGAGGCTCTGCTAAGTCGACTTAACCAAGGTTGACTTTAAGTTGACCTAAAGTCAACCTTGTTAAGTTGACTTAGAGAGGCCACAGCCCTACGTCCATACTGGCAGGTGCTAGGTCGACGGAGGAGTGGCCAGGAACTCTGCGAGGGGGCCTGGAGGCCAATTAGGTCGACTTAAAGGCTACCCCCCGTCTACACTGGCTTAAGTCGACTTAATAAGGTCGTCTTAAGATTTAGGTCGACCTTAAGAGATAGTGTTATTAAGCAGACTTAAGGAAGCGCTTAAGTCGACTTAATAAGTGCCCAGTGTGGACACAGCGGTCTGTAGGTCAACTTAACTGTCCTTAAGTTGACCTAAGGCTCCAATGTGGATGTACCCTTAATGAGGACATCAAAATGCACATTGACATGGCTGAGTGCTTTCTTGCAGGTGTGGAGAAGAATTGTGCAACATGTTGGAGTTTAAACTCAAAACAAGGCTATGTACACACAATCAGATTAAAGCGCAACATGGCAATCGCGCTATAAAAAACACGTTACCTTTATTGCGGGATAACGCGTACACACGTCACTCCTTGCAACGCAACAGAATTCCTTGCATTATCACGGTTGAGCGCAATGAATTCTGGGCACCTATCCCATTGTTCCATTTTCCCTGAATCGGAGCTTGGAATCATGGGATGAAGGAAGGGAACGCAAAGCACCATGGGTAAACACTCAGTTTCCCGTGGTGCTTTGTGTTCCCCTTGCATCTTCCTCGTTTCCAATAGCAACTCGCACCTATTTTCAACAGTGCAGTGACGCACCGCACCACTTGCAAGCAATCACAACAGCAACAGCATGGATCCTGCTCTGATCTCCACTGTCGCCTTCAACATTCTGAATACGTCTTGGCTTGTTGCTCAGTACGCAATGAGCTCCGAGTCAGACGAGGACGCTGAGGAGCAGGGGCTGATCGATGCCATGCAGAGCAACAGCACCCGCGTTGCTCAGCTCCTTCACCGATCATCTGCACACGGTGCAACGCCGTTTCTAGTCGTGAGAGACAAGCACCGAGTGGTGGGATCGCATTGTTATGCAGCTGTGGGATGACGAGCAGTGGGTACAGAACTTTCGAATGCGGAAAGCAACCTTTCTGGAACTGTGTTCCCAGTTGGCCCCTGCCCTGCGATGGAAAGACACCAACATGAGGTCAGCCCTAACCATGGAGAAGCGTGTAGCAATTGCTGTCTGGAAGATGGCGACTCCTGACTGCTACCGGTCGGTTTGGAGTCGGGAGGTCCACCGTCGGATTAGCCCTCTCACAAGTGTGCCAAGCCATCAATCGCGTTCTGCTACGGAGGACGGTGACGTTGGGCAATGTTCATGAGATTGTGGACGGCTTTGCTGCCATGGGATTCCCTAACTGCGGGGGAGCCATAGACGGCACACACATCCCAATTTTGGCTCCAGACCATCTCGCGACCGAGTATATCAACAGGAAGGGCTACTTCTCCATGGTGCTGCAAGCACTCGTGGATCACAAGGGGCGTTTTACGGACATCAACGCTGGGTGGTCAGGAAAGGTGCATGATGCCCGCATTTTCAGGAACACTGGTCTGTACCGGAAGCTGCAAGGGGGTACCTTTTTCCCTGATCAAAAAATTACAGTGGGGGATGTGGAGATGCCCACAGTCATCCTCGGAGACCCAGCATACCCACTGATGCCATGGCTCATGAAGCCATACACCGGTAACCTAGATCGCAGCAAGGAGCGGTTCAATTACAGATTGAGCTGCTGCAGAATGACTGTGGAGCGTGCCTTCAGCCATTTAAAAGGGCACTGGCGATGTTTGTATGGGATGCTGGACTTGACGGAGGACCACATCCCTGCTGTGATTGCGTTGTGTTGTGTCCTCCATAACATTTGTGAAAGTAGGGGAGAAAAGTTTTCCCCGGTGTGGGCTACGGAGGCACAGCGCCTTGAGGAAGCATACGAACAGCCAGCCAGTAGGAGTACTAGGGTGGCCCAAGGAGAAGCTGCTCGCATAAGGGAGGCACTCAGGGAGCATTTCAATTATTCCCTCCCCTAGTTAACTTCCAGGACGCATCAGGTGCACCTTATGAGATTTTCAATGTGTGTGTACAAATAAAGCCACTCTTCAAATTATTTGTTACTGTTTTTATTCAAACCTAAAAGGTGGGGTGGGGGTGGGGGTTACAGGTGGGTGTAGCTCCGGATCTCTAAAAAGTAGCTGGGGGGGACGACTGGATGTTGTACTGTACCGGGGGGAAGGGTGGCCTTCAAAGAAATGCTTTGAGGGACTACAGGGAGTGGGAGGCAGACACGGCTGAACTGTATGGAGTGGAGCCCGGACATTAATCGCCTGGGACTGCAAAGCAATCATGCTCTTGAACAGTTCTGTTTGCTCCTTCATGACGCTTATCAGTTCGTCCCTATGTTTCTGCCTCCTCTGTTGGGATTCCTTTCTCCAGGCTCGATTCTCCCTCGCGGATTCCTGTGTTGCTTTCAGCAGGTCCTGAAAGATATACTCCCTGTTTCTTCGAGCACGCCGCCAAATGTTTCTCATTCGGTCAGCTGGGGTAGACACAGGCCTTGTGAAGGTCGAATCTAATAAAAAAATAACAATAATGAAATTGTTAACACATAGCATAGATAACCAATGTAATCTTACAGTAGCACATTCCACTGGAAGGTACAGGGCAGTCAACACCCTATGCTTTGCTGAAGCGGACAAGGTACATCCTAATAGAAAGCTTACTGGGGGCTAACAATCTGCACTGGGCACACAGATGGAACCCGATATCTCTCTCCTCAGAGTGCCCCTGCCAGCTAGAATACATATTCTCCATGCCACCAGTTGCAAGCCAGGACCATATGCTGCTGCACTGTGTGCTGCCATGGTTCCCAGGGCTGTGCTTTGCAGCTGGTGAGGCAGAGTATCTATCTTTGGGAGCGTAGACACAAACACTCTCCCATCTAACCTGAGTATTAGGCTCTGGAGGTACATCAATCAACTTTACTGACCTAAATGCAGAAGATTATTTTACAATAACTGCTTGTGTTGATGCACTTCTAATGAATGCAGAGTAAATAGTGTGCACAGCGGGGACCAGCAAGCACCCCCACCCTGGACAATGATATTTTAGCAGGATCCATAGCTGCACGAAGGAGAAACTTACCGGAATCCCCCTCTGCCGCCTCAGAGGACACGCTGCAGTTCAAGCCTTGGGTGGACGTCTCAGCTGGGGTGCAGAAGAGCTCCTGGCTACATGCTGTTGCGCTTTCCTCCCTGTCATCCTCCATCTCCTCCTCCTCCTCCTCAACAATGTCCTCATCCTGCTCGGCTCTGGCATTCACTGGATGAGGGGGGGCCGATGTGTCCACGGGACTCTTGGCAGTGGTTATGGGGTCCCCACTAAGGATGGCTTCTATCTCCTTATAGTACCTGCATGTAGCAAGCGCTGATCCAGAACGGTGGTTTGCCTCCTCTGCTCGGTGATAGGTTATTCTTAGCTCCTTCAACTTTGATCTGCACTGCACAGTGTCTCTATCATGCCCTCTCTGTGACATGGCCCGAGAAATTATGCCAAATGTATCATAATTCCTCCTGCTGCCGCGTAGCTGCACCTGCACAGCGGGCTCTCCCCAGATGCTGATCAGGTCCAGCACCTCTGCCGTGCTCCAAAGGGGTGCGCGTCTTCCACGACGGGCTGCCATTGCTACTGATGATCGGAGCTGCACTCCACTCCACAAGGAAGAGAAGTGAAACAGACGAGAAATTTGAAAATCCCGGGAATCAGTTCAGGGTGGGGACAGTTTCGTCATGGCCACAGAGCGGGTGGGGGGAAGACCAGAGAGGACGACTTTGGAATGCTGGGACACTTCCGGAGGCCAATCATTGCGCGGTAAGCGTACACACGAGAGCAAAGGCGCAACAGCTGTTCCGCGTTAGCTGTTACCACCCTCGTTGAGGTGGTTTTTGTATTGCGCTACAACAAGGCAGTTAACGCGCAACAGCCCTGTTGCACATGTGTACGCCGTTGTTGCTATCGCGCGGTAATGAGTTTTAATGCGGAATAAACTGATCGTGTGTACAAGGCCCAAGAGTTGACAGGTCAAAAATCAATATGTGGAAGTGGGGCTATTCCAATGACCCTGTGACAGAGTGCTGAGGAGTGAACCCCTGGTCAGGCCCCTACCATGCTAGCAGAATCAGCAGAAGGGCAGCAGAGCTGGTAACTGGGCTAGGGGTGATTTTCGGAGGGGAGGCAGCTGGGCTGGGGTGCAGATTGAGCAGCTTCCCTGGGGAGTTATTAGCCCATAAGTGGCAGCTGGCAGAGATGTCCTGGATGCCGTATAAACCAAACCAGAAGAATTTGAGAGTGCAGAGGGGAAAGGAGTCATGGGAAGGATGGAGGGATTGCCTAACTCCTTGGCCCTAAGCAACCCCTGCAAGGACTGGTCTAGGCAGGGCGCTGTATGGTAGTGGGTACTTCAGACACAAACTGTAAATAAACCATGGATGACTGCAAGTCTGTGAGTCCAGGCATCCTCTGTGGGCCCAGAGGGGGATGGAAGAGCAGGGCTGAGAAGCGATGCTGCTACAGACCCAGCGACACATGACTTCAGTGAAACAAAAACCATGGAATTTGTTGGTCTTTCAGCTTCTAGATGAACTGTGTGTCATGGAAGATATCACCAGGGCTACAGACAAGGCCATATTATGTGCCTATCACTTGTAAAACCTATGATTGTGGTGGAAGGACACATGATGAAGTGTCCTTCTACATTGATGTCTTATATTTGTCACCACTATATTTTTGTCTACATTGGCATCCTGCTTGGTATCATATATAAAACTGTTGACAGACTGAGTTAGCTAATGGTGAGGTTGTTGCGGTTAAGAAATACCTTTTGAATACATACAGAAAGATCTGCTATTGGTTTGCTTATTCATTTATTTGACATGCAGTACTAAGGACAACTGGTAGCGCAATTATCACCTGTTTACTGTTAGGGAAGGAACTGGGCAATCCAGTTCTGTGTAGTCATGCTAATTTTTTCATACAAGGTTTCTATCAAAAGAAGATTGTGCAAAATATTATAAGCATGGAAACGGTTTAAGTACAAACTTCATTAGTATCATTAATGAATAGAAGATATTCTCTAGGCTATTCACAAAATAGGAGAGTACTGGGTTAATTTCATTACAAAAATTGGTATGTTCCCAAATGCAGCATATGTTTTTAAAGAAAAGCTTCAGTGTAAAGGAAATGAAGGATTTTCAGATCAATTAATTTTAAGAGTTAATCTTAAATAATGGCTATTTTATGGTACAGGCTTCTAAACAAAACAGAATGGACAAACATACTTTTCAAAACCATAAACTGTCTATTTGAAAGATGTCATTTCTTTCAATGGCTTAAAGTTTCTTCAAGGCAGAAAACTATGGAAGCTACAGTATAGCTGAACATCTGTCTTGTCGTGTAGGCAGATATTAGGATTAAATTAACTAGAAATGAATAGAATGATATATGACAGGGTGCAGATGTCCCAGCCACAGTGTGATAATTTCATTGCAAAACTATGTAATGAATTCCATACATTATAGAAATACAAATATACCACTTTAGGTAATTGTGATAAAAGGTATAATATGCAGAGGATAAACAGACTGTGGACCCAAGGGCATTTTTTGCTCACCATTTATATTCAGTCATATCAAAATGACTGTTTGGTTTAATGTAAGCCTATTACATCTTTCTTTCTTTCTTTCTTTCTTTCTTTCTTTCTTATTGTATGCTACATCTACAACTAACATTTCCATGACTTCAGGAAAAAATTGGATTGATTCTGAAAGCTTTTTGGTGTTATGTAGTTTCTAAATTGGCACATGCTGCATCTGTGTTACTCAAATTAGAAAAACTGTTCATATCTTACCACAGGTTATTCATAAATTTTTCTTTATTACTTGCAACTAGGCAGTTTGGATAGTGCATGAGCTTCAGGGGATTTTATGCATTCCTCATGGATGTATTACGCACATGTGTACATGAGGATGTATTTTATGATATGAGTGAAAAATTTAGTCATGCTGAAAAGTAAAATATCTTTTCACAACTGGCAATGGGTTTTTTGGTGCTGTAAGCACCAAATTCAAACAGAGTGCACCCTCAAACTATGGTTCCTATTTTGGGATAAATATTCAGCCCCCTGACCTCCCATATACACTTGCAAAGCTGCGCTTTGGATGAACTTGAAAAAGTTCAACACCAGTTTCCAGGACATAAAGATGTCAGCATCTATATGTTATAGGCTCATGTATGTGCCCATATAAGCATAGGCGGTCTTAGCGATTGTGCAGGTAGGACACTTACCCAGCCTGGGGGGGAAGGAGGGGGATCAGGCGCCCCGTCCATGGCTGGAGCCCATGGCGGGGCCTGCTGGGAGGGCTGGTGGCAGGGCCACAAGGCTGGCAGGAAGTGGCTTGGGGCCCACAGTGAGGGCCCAGGGGGTCCCGGGGGACCCACAGTGGAGCCGATGGATCTATGGCGGAGCTGGTGGGGGGGCCCATGATGAGGCCAGTGGGGGTTGAGGAGCCCATGGTGAAGTCCTGGGGAGGATCTGTGGTGGGGAGCTGGGGGGACCCGCAGTGAAGCTGGAGGGGTGACATGGGGTTGCGGCGGGGACGGCAGGGGGACCAGGGGCCCTGCGGCGGAGCCAGTGAGGTGGTGGGGAGGCAGAGGGACCCGCCCGGAGCTGGCGAGAGGGGCGGGGGGCTCATGGCATGGCTATCAGGGAGGGGGGGAGGACCAGCTATCGGGGGGGCCCATCCTTGACTTTTGCCCAGGCCCCCAGAATTCCTAAGACCTCCCCTGCATACAAGTGGAGGCTAGAGTGCAGTCCAGTTGAAAACATTTACCTATAACAGTCCTTTGATTGACAGATTAGTTAGCTAATATATCAACCTGAGAAGATAGCAGTTTAGAACTTTCAAACCCCTTTTGAGACAAAAATCCAAAAATTGTTTCCTTCCCAGTATTAAGGATTGCTTGTTTCGTCTTAACACATTTTCTGACATCATTGCAATGATTTCCCCAAAACTTATATAAACTTGCAATAAACAGCTTCAGAGGTTATTGATTACTGCAGCATCACTTCAGTGTTTCATCAGCTGAAAAAGCTATTGATTGCTTTGTATTCTCATCTGCCATGAACATTAACTCTTAATTATTAAATAGGTCTCTAATTTTTATACATATATTTTATTAAAAAAACACTCCACATATTTCTAAATGGATCAAATGAAATGAGGAGTGCTGGCAGCTGATTTTATTCCTTTTCTAAAAGAAATCTACTGGTATATTAAATATAGTAGTATTTTCATTAGCATCAGTACAAACACCCCTCATGCATACCTTTCAGTCATTGCTGCAGTGTTTGCTAGTTTTAATTATTCTATTCAATACAGTTTAGATAACAGCATGATAAAGATAGTAATCTGACTAGTATCAAATTTATATTCTAGTACATTAAAATGCTAGCCACACTCATTACTTAGTTTTTCATCCCAGTTTTTCCTTGTTTCAGTGTCAATTTTTATTATTTTCTACTCTTTTGAAGAAAAAGATGCCATTTAGTGACATATGTTTTTAAATGTGGAAAGGGCATAGTTCATTTTCTGATGATGAAAGGCATATTTTGGATAATCATTTTTTCCAAACAGATGCCCAGTTTATCTCACTTAAATCAACTGTTTCTGACTGGACCAAATGCTGGATGAGTTAATTGAGCATGTCTTAAAAACAAAATGATATCCTAATCAAGAAAATATGAAGAGGTGACTTGTATTAAGAGTCTCAGGTCTCCGTAAAGGTATTTAGTTGTTTACTTATATTCTCAAAACAGAAAGGATGCACAGATTCACCCCACTGGAGATAATTCTGGATAATCTCACTCCATTACTTTCAGTGAATTTGAGTCTGCTCACTCTACCCTAGTGAACCAGCATCTTGAAGAAATAGGAAAGTAATATCTCATTCAAGCAGTACAAAATAAGTGACAGAAGTAAAGGGAGGAAAGGAAAGCTGTACATCTTTTGTTTTCAGTTTGTGCCACTGGCTTACTATTACTGTACTAGGTCTTGATGGCTGTGTGTGGTGCAGGAAATAAATGCTATTGGGAATGCTGTTCATTAGTATCAGGCAAATGCCCTGCTGTCTTGCACATACTGCAGCTGTTCATTCATGTTCACTTTTCAGACTTGGAAATATTAGTTTGGGGAGTGGTGATCTTGTCTGACTTCTTTTCTATGGAGTCCTTTTTTGAAAAATAGAGATGATACTCTTCAAATCACAGGTTCTTGGATCTTTTAGCTATAAAACTTAATAAGTTTGGAGTTTGAATATGCTCATATATCACTTTATGTGCTATAGCTCATAAGCAGGTGGCTCATGGGACCATACATAGAAATCTATCAGCTGTGCATTCTTTGTATATAAAGAATTTCAAGAGGGCTTCTGGAGCTGATGGGTGGGAAAATCCTTTTTCTGGCCAATATTGTGAATGTTTTGTCTAATTACTCATTTTGTACATGCACTTAGAGACTGCTTATTAGAGTATTTTAAAAAATATAAATTAAAGGAGGGCAGAATGATTCAGAGAATTACCAATAGGCTATGTAGATTTTCATCCCTAGGTTGCCCATTTGAATCTGGCTGGAGTATGGCACAGCCACAAGATAATGTGTTTTTCAATAGCTTTTGGCCCTGTTCAATTCCTAGTAAACAAGTATCCTCACTACAACACAAACATCTCAGATGAAGTTAAACAGCATCTTTGACGACAGTGTCAATAGTGAGGCTACAGACTGCATAATCCACATGAATCCAGGTAGCTGTGTAGTAAGATACTATGTAGCATGTATTACAGAACGGGGCCCTGAAAGAGAATTTTGTCTTGTATAGTCATAATTTGGGTGGTGCTGTTGATTTAAGTCATATGGTATTGTTTCTGTTCCATCAATGAATGACTTAAATAATGATCTACAGACCAAGATTTATTTGTGGAAGAATGATAAATTGAAGAATTTTGTAGTCTGTTCAGAGACAATTCATGAAAAAGGAAAAAAAAAAGACAAGACGTTATCCAATAAGCTTGTGAATTTTCCACTTAGCTGTGCATTCTAGCCACCTGCGCCTGAGACAAAAATGGACTGTGTTTTCCTATGTGATCAGGTCCTAATCTGACATGAACACAGCTACTTGCTCCTGAATTACTAGAAATGTATAAAGAAAGTAAGGGGGGGATGAAGTTTAGAGGGCATTTGTTGACGATGAGTAATACTTTTCTTTGTTCAGACTGAACCAGAAAACTCATAACAGTAGATTTCTTAATTTTCAGCAGCTTAGGTTGTTTGGATTCTATATACTTATGCAGTAGGCAGGGCACAGAAGGGGTACCATGTGAGTGTTTGTGTGTGTGGAGGGGTCGGTGTCAGGTATCATAGGGAAAAGGCAAACAAATGAAACAAATGCCTTGGAGGATCCTGCGGAAAGTACATTAAGCAACACCACTTGCAACACCTTTTTTAAATGGAGAAGGACAGGTTTTTAATTTAGGTCTCTCTCTCTCTGGCCGTTACCCAAGAATCCACTCTGGGCCCCAAAAACTTCATTGAAACTGATACATCTCCCCTAAATGTTTCAGTTTCAAAGATACACAATATTTCAACACAAAAATATGTGGTTGAAACTGTTCCAGCCAGGTCTAATACCATTTCTGAGAACACCTGTGCGTGTGCATAGCTTTACACATGAGCATTCCTACTGAGCTTGGTGCAGTGACTTGTGCATAAAATTTATGCATATTCTTTTATATTTGCAACCCTACAAAAGGGCAGGACTCTTATGATCTTCCCCCAAACAAACATGGAGACAGGCATAATTTCGCTGTCAGTGAGAGAAATTTCTGTCTATTTCCACTGTGGTAGATATTGCTTCATATACATGATCTGATTTTCAGAGCTGCTGAGCACCTCTAGATCCTAATGGGATTTGTGGATACTTGGCCCCTCTGGAAATCAGGCCAATATACATTTAATGTGCTACTAAACTCCCAGATAAATACTTATACCTTTTTCATCAGTAAGCAGGGTGATTTTCTTCTCAATTACTCTTTTACAGGAAATTTTGTAGTCATGCTGTGTGTTACTTCAGCAAAATGTTCGTAGTAGTGTACAGATGTTTAAACTTTATTTTTGCATCTTAGATTTATGTAGGCAAGTAAGCTAACTTTCATGTATTTAAATCTGAAACCAAGTTTACAAAATATTAAAACATTTGTGATAAATCCTGGCTGAAGCAACGTTATGAAAAGAGCTAATGTCAAATACTTGGAAGCACTCTTGAATGTTTTTTGTATCTCATCTGAAGCATTGTTGCATAAAATGCATTTCATGTTTTGAAAAAAAATACGACTCAAGTCTTTAGTTATTTTTAATGCAGAACAGTCGGGCCACTGGGAATACTGTGATTTCCAAGTTTTCTGATAGGAATACTTCACAGCAGAAGTGGTGAGATACACTGCTATGAGTCTTTATTCATTTATTTATCATGCTGCAATTCCCTAAAAAAGAAAAGATTTATCCTGTGCAGAAAACATTGCTCTGATGGAGAGATAATCACGGATTACATTTAAATAATTTATACATAAAATTACTTTTGCCTAATGGTATAGTAGTTCAGTTAGTTATATGACAGTTTTACTGGTATATTGAATACTGAAGCAATTACCATTCTGAAAAGGAGTGGGGTAGAATAGTGATAACATACTGAGATTTACAGAAGGGCTTTCTCCATATGCAATAGTACTTTGTGTTTAGGAGCTTTACTTTGCACTGTATTACAGTCGGTGCAGGGCTGGCCTAAGGGTTTTTGGCACCCTAGGCAAACTGTGACTTTGGCAACTACCCCCACCCCTCACCCTGTGTTATAAGTGATAATATGTTAATATTCTTTTAAACAGAGAAAAAAAATCACTTCTCTAATTTGGTGCCCCCTAAAGCCTAGCACTATAGGGCTATGTCTACCTTGTTAATTTAAGTCGACTTAGTGCGTCTACACTTAAAATTAAAGTCGACTTAGAGGGGCACTTACAAAGTCGACCTAGAGCGTCCACACTGGATGCTCTAGGTCGACTTTGTGGGGCTAGGGGGACCTTGGGCAGGTCCACGGTGGCAGGGGGGCACCCCTTGTGTGCAATGGGGCAAAGGAGGACAGGGACCCTGGCAGGGATGTGGGCAGGGTGTGACACTGTCTGGATTTAGGAAAGGATTTATGATGTTATTTTCTATGGATATCTCATAAATGCTATAATCCATAGGAACTATGTCATGTTTGGTATCAATAGAAAGGTAGTAATTTGCTGGGAATGATTATATAGTTTATGTCTAGGAATTCTATTTCGATTAGAAGTTAGTAATTTGATGTTATATCTATACTTTAACTTGTGTCATTCTGGAGGAATGCCTTAGACAGGAGGGTATGAACAACCATTGTCTCCTTAATGTTAAGGAAGTTTCCACCTACAATGGGCCAAATGGAGAAACCTGATGAGCCATTAAGGAGACAGTGGTTGTTCACACCCTCCTGTCTAAGGCATTCCTCCAGAATGACACAAGTTAAAGTATAGATATAACATCAAATTCCTAACTTCTAATCGAAATAGAATTCCTAGACATAAACTATATAATCATTCCCAGCAAATTACTACCTTTCTATTGATACCAAACATGACATAGTTCCTATGGATTATAGCATTTATGAGATATCCATAGAAAATAATATCATAAATGCTTCCCTAAATCCAGACGGTGTCACACCCTGCCCACATGCTCTGCCCTTTGGGGGGCATGCCAGGCTCCCCCTGTGCCCCCCCGGCAGGGAGGGTATTGGTGTAGTCCTGGGGTAGCCCTAAGTCGATTTAGGGCTACACTGGCTTAATTCGACTTTAAAAAGCCTTAAGTCTAATGAAAAGGTGGTTTAATAAAGTTGACTTAATTTTCATTAAGTAACTTTATTTTCCTTAAGTCGACTTAAGCAAGCTGCTTAAGTCGACTTAAGGGAACTGTATTGTAGATGCAGGGTAAATTAAGTCAACTTAAGCAAGCTTGCTTAAGTCGACTTAATTTACCAGTCTAGATGCAGCCTTGGTGACCACCTAGGACACTGATATGGTTGGGCTGGTCCTGTTCTCAGGCCAGCAACTGGATATTTATTTGAGAGCAGGGAGATACCTGTTCAAGTCTTTTGCCAGCAGGATGAGAGAGATGTTGAACGTGCATCACCCACGTAGTGGGTAAATACCCAGCCATTTGACTGCTGAAGGATTCTCAGGCTCCGCCTTTTCTCACGGCTGTTTAATCAAAGCATCACAGCCTCAAGACACAACAAAGACTGGCCAACCTCAGACTACCACCAATGTCAGGGATCAGGGCTCACTCTTGAGAGACTGCGGTGCCCTGTTCTAATGCACCCATCTTGGGCAGGACAGTGGTGTAAGAAACCGAGCCAGAATCCTCTACTTGTGATCCCCAGTCAGGGATCCCCGCAGACCCCTGACCCATTTGTTAGGCACCTGCTGAAGGCTCTGCAGATGGGAAGAAAGGCATCGGAGCTTCCTGGGCAACCTATAGACAGTGGGTTAAGGCCATTAGCTGTGCTGGGGGAGTGGAGGTGTCCCTGCTTCGGGGTCAGCTTGGGAAAGCCATGCCTAAGGAGGGAGAAGCATGGGGGCGCAGCTCCCCCTCTAGCCTAATGGGTCGTATTTGTGGCTGGGGCTGTGAATGCTGCTGGGTCAAATTCTCTTGCCCCAGGTGAGGAGGGATGGGGAGAGGGGGTTGAAAAGAGCTGTCCTGCAGCCCCTGTGTGTGGCTTGCTTGTGTTGCTGGAGCCATGTGGCCAAGTAGCTCCTCCCTGCTGAAGCTGTTCCTTTTTAGTTAAAAATTGGTTGAGCATTTTCTCCTTCCCATTTCCTCTGTGGGACAGTGGTTGGTTTGTGTGCTTAGCATGCAGCTGTTGTAGGTTCAAGCTCTGCCTCACGATGTTGAAAAGGTTCTCTTTTGCCCCCTCCTCCAAATGATGACAGACTTCCCTTCCTTTTTGCCTCTTAAATATGTCCCACATTTGGTCCAGGGCGTGGAGGTGCTGACAGTAGCTTGTGTAGTCTGGTGATTGCCTAGGTATCTGGGTTGTGGCACTTGCAGATTCAAAGCTCCCCAGCACCATTCTTTGAATCTAGTGATGCGAGGCCTGCTCTCTTGCCCGTAGATGCTATTCCACTTTAGTTAAATGTGATGTGGGCAAAGGCTGGCTTGTGACTTTCTGTGTGGTCTAGTGCTTAGGTGGTGTATCTGGCCTGTGGGAGCTGCAGGTTTAAGTCTGTCCTGGTGATAGGGCCTTCACCTTTATGATGTAGCCCTGGATTGGAGGGTGGGGGAGCTCCTTCCATCTCTCTTGCCTATTGAAGCCATTCCACTTTAATTACATGTGCTTTGGGCAAAGCCAAAAGCTAGCCTTGCTCTCTAGTATAGTGATCAGGATACTCATCTAGGTTGTTGGAAAACCAGGTCTAAATCCCCAAGATGCCTGTTTGGCAGGGGTTGGTAGTGGGATTTCTAGCCTCTGTGGTGACTGTCTTCTATGGTGGTCCATACTTGCCTGAACCCTATGTTTTTCTCACAAGCCAATATGTCTTCTTGGGAAAGGGAGGGAGCTCTAACAAGGTTCACCCACCAGCGACTCTCTCCTAGGAGCTGGAAGTGCTAGCTCATCCCCCACAATGGCGAAGGGAGATGCCCTGGGGTCTGCCAGAGCCTAGATGCATATCCTGATCAGAATGGACAAAAGAGTGAGTGGGGTGTTTTGCCATAAATCTGCACTAATTCTTTACGAAAAAGAAGCAGGAGGGCCTCTGAGGGTGCATCTACACTTAGAAATTAAGTCGACTTAAGGGGGCTCAAGTTGACTTAACTTACTATGCGTCTACATAGGGCTTTCCTTAAGTCAACTTAAGCAGGTCCTTAAGTCGAATTAAAGAAAAATTAAATCAACTTTATAACACTTGTTTTAATTTGAATTAATGCTTAAGTCAACTGTATTAAGTCGACTTTAGCCAGTGTGGATGCAGAGTAGCCCTAAGTCAACCTAAATGCCCTCCAGACCCCCCTTCCCCTCTCCCTGGCCTCCCTCTCAGAATTCCTGGCACAGGAAGAGCCTGCCCTGGCCATCCACAAGGCAGGACACAGACCTGCCCTCCCTGCTTCTCAGACCTGGCCAGATCTGGCTCTGCAAGCATGGCAAAGCAGAGCAGCTAGCGCCACAAACGGGCCCCATCCTGGAGCCACCAGGAAATCCTGGACCTGCTGCCCATTTGAGGGGATGAAACAGTTGTTTCCAGGCTGCGAGGCAGCAATCGGAACAGGGAGGTGTATGCCTCCATCTTCGAGGGCCTGACTGCCAAGGGCCACACCTAGGACACCCAGCAGGTCCAGGTCAAAATCAAGGACCTGCGGCAGGGGTACCAGAAGGCCCGGGAGGTGACGCTCTGGACGGGGCAGCCTCCCCCACCAGCTGCCACTATTACGAGCAGCTGCATGCCTTCCTGGGGCAGGAGAGTGGCAGCCTCCCAGCCCACATGATTGACTCCACTGAGCCCCTCTCCCTCAATGACGACGATCAGGAGGAGGGCTCAGGGGACGAGACTGTGGTGCTGGAGGAAGGGGAGACCAGAGGACATCAGGAGCAGGAGGGCACCTTGTCAGCCCTGGGGCCAGCTGCCAGCCCAGAGCTCATCCCTGCCCGATGGCAGACCCAGCCTCACAGCAGGAGGGAAAGGAGCAGGTTCCCCCTGCCCCAGAAGACCCAGGCAAGGGGACATCGCATCAGACACCTGCTGTACCTGCTGGTGAGTGCTCCCTCCCTCTTTCTCTCCCACCCTGTGGGCAGGGCTGGGCATGCCTGTAGGACAGGGACTGCAGGGGGACATGGCCCAGGAACAGGTAGGGTCAGGGGGGAAGGCACTCCCACAGAGGCAGAGGGGATGAGGGCTGTGTGGCAGATGTGGGGGGGAACCTGGAGGTGAGCAGTGCAGAGCGTGTCTGGAGTTGGCAGGGGGGACCATAGGCGGGAGCACCAGGGCCAGACAGCACCTACCCGACACTGGTGGCACATGGCCTCAGGAGATACCCCCGAGGCAGGGCTGCCTGCTGCTCACCATCGTGGGCACAGTACCCGATCTGGGCAGCACAGCACGCCGGCGTGTACCAAGGCGTCTCTGTCCTGAAGGACAGGGAGTGGGAAGCAGGGGGATGGTCAGGGGACAGCAGCTGCTGTCAGGCTGCACATCACACCAGCTAATGGGAGGGACTCTCTTCTTTGCTTCTCCCCAGCAGCCCCTGCACCCTTGACACGTGGCACTCCCAGCGCCCCAGCAGGCCCGATCAGGAGGAGAAGGAGGGTGCATCACCCGCGGGACGAGCTGCTCAAGGACCTGGTCCACCTGCTAGCAGACCGAGGAATGCCTGGTGGCGCGGCAGGAGCAGGACGATGGCCACCGGCGGGTCAAGCAGAGGCTGCTTGAGTGAATGCTCGACTTCATCCAGTGGCAGACCCAGTCCCCGGAGCCCCGGAGGAGCGCCTGTTCCCTCAGTGCCCCACCCTGCGCCCCAGGAGCAGCTCTTCTTGGCGGCGGGCCAGGGCCCGGGGTGGACATCACTGGGCCCGGGAGCCGCCTTCCGGAGGCCACTAGCACTGGCCCCTCCCCCCAACCCCCTTTCCTCCCCCTGACCCTCTTCACTCCCCCCAAACTTCCCACCCCCCGCACTGTAAAATTGCTATGTGGACATTCTGGCTCAATCTGGACCCTTGCAAGATCCCAGAGCTCAGGCTACAGCCTGAGCCTGACCATCTACAGTCCAATTTTACAGTCCTGCAGCCTCAGTCCTTACCTTGAGTAAGCTGCCATGGCCAGCTATGGGTGTTTAATTGCTGTTCAGACATACCCTTAGAGACGAAGGAAAGCCTGCTAAGTTAGTGATCTCCACCCCAACTGAGATGCACCAAAGGGGTTGGAAGTGATCTTGGGGGAACAACAACAAAATTTGGGATAGCTCAGTAACTGGGCTATATACTTTGATGAATCCCTAAGGCCCTGGGTTGGGACACTCCTCCCCCTCCCCCATGCCCTATCCCCTGCTCTCTGTTTTGATTAGACGCTGAAGGAATAATGGGAGCATTGACTGAGGTAATAGTTGAGGCCCTCTCTAGAAGAATGAGGCTGGCAAGAACCATAATGCCAGACTTGATCACTAGGCCAGCTGTTCATCAGAAATTCCCACAATACTATGTAACTGTAACTTTTTGTTTTAGTTCCCCTCTGCATGATAGCTTATATGTTTGGCAATTTTTAGCCATGGCTTTGGCTGCACAGAGAGGGCCTGAGGGCATTTCATATTCTTTCCTGTTACACAGGGTACATTTTGGCAGCTCAGTGGTCTTCAGGGCTTTGTTTCACTGGAGAAAATTTTGTAAAACATCTCATCTGTTTCAGAACTCAGCAGAATGATAGATTTCATGAGTTTCATTGGCTGTGTGAAGTTTTGCGTCTCACTTACTTAAGAAATTAGGTATGGAGCAGCCCACCACTAGAAAGCTGGAGACTCAAGGCTAAGTCAAAGAATGGTTAGGGCTGTTTCTGGTTTTTTTTCTGGGTCATTAAAGGCTTGTTTTCCCCAAAGGCTCGGTCCTCACAGCTGGTGCTGGGTAATACACTTTCCGCTGCAGCTGGATTTCCCAAAGAGCTCTGCTCCCAGGTAGTCAGCATGCTGAGTTCTTCTGAAAATCAAGCCACAGGTGTCACAAGGGAGACTTGGTACTGAGTGCTTTTAGAAACATGTCCCCTATTTAGGGGCATGAAAAGAAGCTGAGCTCTTTTGAAAATCTCCCTCCGCTTTCCCGGGCCAGGTTCTTCCATCTTTACTCATGTCAAGTGATTCCTTGCTATGAGCAATTCAGTTTTTTTCAGTGTGCTACTTGTGGGGTAAGATCATATGAAACGTGAGTCAGAGTGGAAGGATCTGGCTATTAATCTACAATCATTTCATTTGCCTTAGTTAGCCAGATATATATTTTATCCACGTGTACTGTACCCACTGTTCAGGTGATGTGATTAATTTCCAAACCGAATGTTGCACAAAGAGACATGGAGGATATGAGCATGGCCAAACAGAGCAGTTACTGCTTCTATTAGGATGATGTGAATAAAAAGAAAAATATGAGATGACAGCAGTAGCACCCAGTATCTGAGCATTTAGCCTTGAATAACAGTGTCACATACATGATAATGAAATAGAGAAGAATTGTGAAAAACCATATAAGAGAGAGTCAAGGATCCTGGAGAGAGTGAGATATGAGTGTTCATTCTCTAGTAATATTGTACATGGTATAGCAGGAAAACAGCATAAGGCAGCAAGTGCAACATAAAACAGCAGTGGGAAGATTCAGAATTCAGCGGGCTGAGGATTAACAAGGGCAAGGCAGCATATGGTGGCACATTCCAAGACAGAACCGAGCAAGCAGTACTTGAATCAGAGTGGCAACACTCCAGCCCTGAAAGAGAATCAGGATTTCAGAAGTGAAGATAAACTAGCAACAAAACACACCAGGCAGTGGGCAGTGTGTAGACCAGAGGCCTGATCCAAAGCCCACTAGAAAGAATCTTATTGACTTCAGTCAGGTTTGGATTAGGGTCTGTGAGAGTGCACACTGATAGTATCAAAGAAAACTTGAAATAAGACTGAACTATAAAAGATAACAAAAGGTTATTCTCTGTTTCTGTGTGCTGTTCCTAATCCCCCTTCCAACCCTGCAAAATTCCAGTAATTTCACAATGATTGATGTATGTGCTAGGGTTGTTCTGCTGGCTTTTTAATATAGTACAGTGGAATTAAGACTTGTGATTCCTATTCACAATGTAACAAAAATTTCAACTTACACTTTGTCAATATAACAAACAAAGAGTCTTGTGGCACCTTTGAAGACGAACAAATTTATTTATCGCATGAGCTTTTATGGGAGAGATCCCAGTTCATCAGACGCTGAAGTGGGATCTCTCCCACGGAAGCTCATGTGATAAATAAATTTCTCAGTTTTCAAAAGTAACACAGGACTCCTTGTTTATTATATTGAATAAGTGTAAGTTGAAATTTTTGTTACACTGTGAATAGGAATCACAAGTCTTAATTCCACTGTACTATATTAAAAAGCCAGCAGAACAACCCTAGCACATACATCAATCATAATTAATTAATTACTTGGAATAAATAAATAAAATTGTAATTAATTTAAATTAAATAGACTAGTGGCCCTTCAGGGTTCTAAAACTTATATTTGTGGCCTTTGAGCCAAAATTATTTTTTTTAAAAATTGAAAAAGTTTTTTTTTTGTTTTTGTTTTTTTGAAAGGAAAGGAAAGGAAAGGAAAAAGGGGCTGAATGCCCATGAGCAAGGCCAGCTTGTGGGCAAGCGTGTGGGCCCCAGCCAGCAGCACCAGCACAGCCCACGCTCCTGCAGTGGCTGTGCCAGCCCACGCTCCGGTCCTTTGCAGCCACTCTCCCCAATACGTTCTGCAGCCATGCCGCCCACCACACGCTGAAGCCATGCCATGCCGGCCAGCAGCCCCTTTGACCCCACCCCAATCCCTAATCCAGCCCTGGCTGAGCCCGGAAGGGAGGTGGGTGGCTGTAGACGAGCTCCCAGCTGTGCTCTGGGGCCAGGCAGCTGCAGCTTGGCTCCGAGCCTGCGGCCGGCAGTGCAGGCCATTTTTAAAAGCACCTTGGGCAACTTTTCTCCTGTGAGCCAGGCATTGGGAACCCCTGCTATATAGGCTCTGATATCCTCCTCAGCACCATAGTATCTATCTTCCAGTAGTGAATTAAATGACATGACTAACATCTGTCATATGTGGTTTGTTCTTGCTCTTATTTGCTCTCCCCTGGGGGAGAATTGTGTGGGTAATGTAATGTTTTCCTTTGGTTGTAGGAAGTTCTCTTTCTTTTTTTTAAATGTATTTGCTATGTGTTTATGTTAGCAAAGACAAGGCTGAAGAAATGTTCACTGTGTTTGGACTGGAGTCTTACAGTTTTGGCTTTTTATAAATATTCAGTTGCCTTCCAGCACAGGGAAGCAGAAAAATGCTACTTTTGCAGAAGATTTGCCAAGTCTATGGCAGTTTGAGACAGAACATGGTCACTTTAGTTCTATGACTGGGCTTGTAACCATTAATCTAACAGCTTCAGCCACATGATGAACAGTGAGGGCCACAGCCTCAGCTGGTATAAGCCAACATAGCTCACTGATGTCAATAGGGCTACACAGATTTATACCACCTGAAAATGTAACCCTGGATGGTGCTGACCAGCTAATGAATTATGTAGATTATCCACGTTTATTTAAAAATGTGTCATTCTCCAATATCTGCTAGCTGGCACATAGTATCCATCGGGCTATGTCTACACTTGTTAATTTAAGTCGACTTAGCTAAGTTGACTTAACAAAGTTGATTTTAAGTCGACTTTGTTAAGTCGACTTAGCATGTCCACACTTAAATTTTAAGTCGACTTTGAGGGGACCTTACAAAATCAACCTAGAGCGTCCACACTGTATGCCTAGGTTGACTTCTAGGGGCTAGGTGGACCTGGAACAGGTCCACGGTGGCAGCGGGGCACCCCTTGCCAAGTGCCAGGGGTCTCAGCCTTTGCCCCATTGTACCTTGGTACAATGGGGCAAAGGAGGACAGGGACCCTGGCAGGGCATGGGAGCAGGGTGGGCAGGGCTCTGCCCTGCCCTGTGGGGGGACATGCCAGGCTGTGGCTGTGCCAGCCACCCTAGCAGGGAGGGCAGTGGGGAAGCCCTGGACGCCCCTAAGTCTACTTAGAGTCGATTTAGGACTACGCCACATCTACACTGGCTTAAGTCGACTTTCTAAAGTTGACTTAAGCAGAAAGTCGACTTAAAAAGAGGTTTTACAAAGTCGACTTAGTTTTTCCTTAAGTCAACTTAAGCAGCTGCTTAAGTCAATTTAAGGAAAGTGTAGTGTAGGCGCAGAGTAAATTAAGTCAATTTAAGCAAGCTTAAATTGACTTAATTTACAAGTGTAGCCGCACCCTGGGAGACTTCCACATGGAACAAGCCAATTCCAGGTGAGTAAAATCAGGAGGTATCTGCAGAGCCTGCTCCTGCCACTCTCAGTGAACTTCTTTGAGTCATTCTTATAAATGGAAGAATGAAAAAGGAAAATGTTTCTTCATATTAGCTTATGTTAAGGGACAAAAAAAACCCAAAAACCAAAAAAACAGACTACCTTGATAATGAGGATACCAAGAATCCAATGTATTTAAAAGCCTGGATGCATAAGGGAAATGTTCAGTTTATACTCTAAAATGTGTGAGCCGTCCTGGCATGCAGCACATCTTTCTCCATTGAGAACTGTGTAAACTCATGTCGCTTGAACAGTGTGCTGCAAAGTCATGTGGAAACCACAAGATTTGTTTTAATAAAAAGTGTTGATTTGACACACCACCATCATATTTTCTGGCAAAGTACAAACAGTAGTGGGAGTTGTTTTAACTGATGCAAGGTTAATTTCTGCAGCAAGAAGTGTGTCATCAGTGTCATGATTCTTTGCTTCTGGGTGACAATAATTTCAGCTTGTAAACCCTGAGATAATACCAGCTTTTGTGAACTAAAGGTAAATCTGAATCTAAAATGAGAAGATATGAGCACAGCTATGATATTTGGGTATCACTTTATTAACAGACAATATAAGAGACTGTCCCTACATTCCTCTAAAATATTTGTAGTGCATGTATTAATTAGGAAAGTAGAACAATACAAATGTGATAATGATAGATAGATAGATAGATAGATAGATAGATAGATAGATAGATAGAT
>ML685792.1:7481891-7529709 GCA_007922175.1 Pelusios castaneus | reverse complement strand
TCTCTCCTTTGCTTTCCTTTTTCTTTCCTTCTTTCTCTTCTTTGCCTTCCTTCTTTTTTCTTTCTTCCTCTCTTTCTCTTCCTTTCTTTGTCTTCCTTTTTCTTTCCTTCTTTTTTCTTTCTTTCTCTTCTTTCCTTCCTCTTTTTTCTTTCTCTTCCTTCTTTCCTCTTCTTTCCTTCTCTCTTTCTTTTTCTCTTCCTTCCTTTTTGTCTTCCTTTTTCTTTCCTTTTTTTCTTTCTCTTCTTTCCTTCTTCTTTCTTCTCTTCCTTCTTCTTGATTATTGAAACTTACCATTAGCTGCTGCATTCCCCACCCTAGGCTTATACTAGAGTCGATACGTTTTTCCCGTTTTCGTGGGTAAAATTAGGTGCCTCGGCTTATATTCAGGTCGACTTATACTCAAGTGTATGCGTCAGTCAGCATTTTTGATAATGAAAGTATCATCGTTAGTTTCGGAGCCAACACCATTTAATGACCAGAATAGTTGATACCTCAGACCTTCTTTTCAGGCTGTTTGCAAACTGACATTTCTGCATTGGTTACAGATGGATCACACTTTCAAGATTTTCTTTGCAAGCATAACAGAGACTTGCTTTTTTAAAAAAAAATGAAAGCTAACATTCCAGTTGAGAGGCCCTTTCACAAAGCCCACAAGGAAGTGGCCAACACTTTGGGAAATGCTGTCCTATTGTATGTGAGTCTCTGTTACTTTATGGATAGAACACATTATGGCTATGTCTACAATAGAAAAGTTAAGTCGACTTTATTAAGTCAACTTAACAAAAGTCGACTTAACTTTTCTAGTGTAGACATAACCCCTTTTCGACCTTATTAAGTTGATTTAACACTTTAAGTCAACCTAATAAAATCAACTTAGGCGTTAATCCCCATCCACACTGGCTTAAGTCAACCTAGTAAAGTTGACTTAAGTGTTAAGTCGACCTAAAATGAGATGTTATTAAGGCGATTTAAGGAAATGCTTAAGTTGACTTAAGGAAAGCCCAGTGTGGATGCAGAGTAGTTTAGGTTGACTTAAGCCTCCTTAAGTTGACCTAACTTGTGAATGTAGAAGCATCCATCATGTCTTTTGGCTGAACCAAAATAGGTATGAGAAGGAGCTGATAGAAAAAGTGTGATAGATAAAAATCTTTAGAAAAAATATTTGTTTTCATTTTGCTCCTCTTCTCACTTCTCATATTTCTGGGTGTCTTCTTGTATCTTAGCACAGAAACATGGCTACCTGATCAGTGGACTCAAAAAGTCATTTTCATGTTATTTCTTTGGGCACCTGACATAAGGCACCATTAGTTCAATTTATTCAGGTATTTGGTAGATTTTGAAGGTGCCCAAAGAAATAATATGGATACATACTTGGAATTTGTATTAAATGTAAATGAGTAGCTAAAAATAATCCAAATTCCTTGACCTCTTTTTGGTTTGTATTAAGAAAGAACTAATCATGATCTCCCAAGTTACAAAAACTGCTTGCTTTTTTCTTAAAGCCGTTAAAAGTTATTTACTTTAAAAATGTCTTTATTTATAACTTTCCATAGTGTAAAATTCAAATGGGCACCTTTCAATTGAATTGTACTGTTGTAATGAAACAGGGCAATGGAGGAAAGTTGAAAGACATAGCTCAAGTCTTATGTAAAAGAAAAAAAACAGTCTCTAAACACTTAATGCTGCTATCTTCTAGTGTTCATTTTTGTTCAATTTGTGTGGGGAGCTAACAGGCACTTTAGACAACTTATCATGACAACATGTGCCATAAACGTGACACAGTTCTTCATAAATGTGACAAAGTGCTTTCAAAACAACCACTGACTTTTAAAGGATACCTACTTCTCTAAAAGGAGGATATTTACTGTAAGTGCAGATTGTTGAGCTCCACAGCTAATTTGCTACCTGAACATCTTTAATGTGTTTATGAATACTCATAAGACATTCATAATTGTAAGCGTCCATGAGATTATTATGCTGTAAATCAGGCATGACTGCACAATAGAATCCAATAAAAGAATGTGTCAGCTTTGTAGTAGAGCTGCTTGTACAGAGAGACAACACAAATGCAAATAAGCTAAAAAGTAATTGACAAGGAAGCTGAAATGTAAAACTACACATATATATCTGTAGTGCTTTCTCTTCACATCACTATCTTGTAAGTCAAGTATAAAGAAGGTTGTTATAATGAGGGCAGTACAATACAGTTAGGAACTAAAGTAAAATACAGCAGTTTTCCATCAGAGTGTTATGTTAAAGAACCTTATAAAAAGGAGCATATTTGAATCTTCAGATGTACTTGAACTTGTTTCCACTATAAGCTTTATGATAAATGAAGATAGTTTTTGTTCTTTCTAACTGAGATAAATGATACTTGTGGCATAATGTAGAGCTGCAGACATCTGAGCCTGAGCCTCAATAAATTGAGCACAATGCCATCTGAATCTAACTTTACACTAGCAATTCAGGATCTGCTGATATTTGTAATTTGACTCAACCCAACACAATAGCATATTGACTTCATTAGAAATTTTCCACTGTACTTGTTTGTTATGATCATAATGCACATTAGGATCCATGTTTATGCAGGAACAAGAAAAATAAAACTATTATTTGTTTAAGAAATGTAGCTATTACTAAGGTTGAAAACAAAATTTAAAAAAAGGAATGTTGTGTGCAAAGGAAAGTTAGATTGCATTGAACATCTTGTTTATACAACTTCTTTTCTGCACTGGTTACAACTGTCTCCCTGAAGAAGCTCATAATGAAATATACAAAACCAGTTTGACTTCTTTTAGTCTAAAATTATACAAGTCACCGTTATCTCTCAAGGTCTTTTTATAGGGGATGTCTATGTCATACTATGAGGAACTCTTGCATTAAAGATTTTGTTTTTATCTTCTATATTTGGGCTTCCTTACCTTAGTTTTTGACCGGTGTATGATGGATACTGGACTTGAGAAGGAATGGAAGGAAAGCAGGAATGAAATGTCCAAAGTGGTGTGACGGGATGCACATCCATGCACCCTAGGGCATGACCTGTATAACTTTTCTGTTCAGTTTTGCAGTGTAATTGTGTGATTTGATGCCAAAAACGCTATACAGGTTCCTTTGTGAATGCTCAGAACATATTCCACATGCTTACCATGGTGCCATGTTTCCTACAGCAACATGTATGTATAGATGTGAAGCATGTTTCAGGGTTCAGACTCTCAGGACTATCTCTAGCACAGTGGCTGGAGATTTACATGTTAAAGGGAATGCTAATGCCCTTCCTGGCTCAGGTAGAAGTGAAGAGAATCACACAACAGGACAGTGAGGGGAGGGGCTGTCAGCAGTTTGTTAAAAAAAAGACACAGAGATTGGGAGGGGAGAGAAGCTGCAGGCTTTTGGCCTGAGAAGACACCATCTGGCAACCAACTTCAAGGAAGATCGGGGCCCTGCCTGAAAACAGGCAGAGAATGTCTGTAAAACACCAAACAGCCGAACACCTTGCGCATAATCTTGGACTTTGAGGTCAGTTTAGGTAGAGCTGTTAGATTAGTATGCGGTTTGTACCTTTTATTTGATAGTGGTCACTCCTGACTCATTTATAGTATGATTCTGCCTTGATTGGCCGTGTTCTCTCTTGAAATCGGACTCTGATCAATAAACTAGTATTTGTTTTATCTAAAGCTGTGTGGTCTTTAGAGGCTGTGGATGTGGGAGTCTGGGAACAATACACTTCTTTTTTAAGTGGATAGACTTGAGACTAAGGTGATTGGGAGTGCGTCCCAATCCCTGTAGGGCAGTGGCTCCCAGTGTACTGTCTGGGGCTGTGTGTGCTTGCTTGGGGACCAACGCCTGTGTGGCTAGTGGATTTACAACTACTGCCTGGGACCAATTACACGCTGGTGGCTGGTGTGGCCTGACTCAGGAGTGGGTGGTCACCCAGCAGAGCGGGGTGAATTGGGGTTCAGGAGTGGGGTTCGAGTGGTCATAGCAACACACCAGACTGGATTTGGGGAGCAGCCTGTCACAAGTGGAACTTTGTGATATCCTTCTCAGAAGTCAAGTAGCATCCACACATGGAAGAAATGAAATTAACCTTCTCTTTCCCATTTTCATACAAGTCTTTTGGGAGGATTCCCTAGTATGCTTCAGGATACTGGCTCCCAGTATTAAGAATACTTGAGGATGGAGAGACACTTGAAAGTGGGATTCAGAGACATTCCCTTTTAGGCTATGGCTTAAATCCCAATTTGGTCCATTGTACCAAAAAATTGTTATCTTCTGATGACTTTTCAGGGGGGCCAATGAAACAGAAGTTGGCTTACTGAGGGCAGAAATCCAACATAAATTAGACTCTTGGGGTGCGTCTACACTAGTGAATTAAGTCGACTTAAGCAGGCTTAAGTTGACTTAATTTATTCTGCATCCACACTGGAGTTTCCTTAAGTTGACTTAAGCTACTGCTTAAGTCGACTTAAGGAAATTTAAAGTCGACTTAATTAGACCTCCTTTTAAGTCAACTTTAATGCTTAAGTCGACTTCTTAAGTCAACTTAAGCAGTGTGGACGCCCTAGCTCTACTGGACTTAGGGCAGGGCAGGGGAAAAAGGGAGCCCCTGCTCCCTTCTTCCCAGGAAGCTGCTAGTGGCTTGTCCTGGCTCCCTCCTGGCCGGGACCCGAGCGGTCCTGGAGGAAGGGAGCCCTGTGCTCCCTCCTAGCCGGGACTGAGCTGTCCCGGCCAGAAGGGAGTGCAGTGGTCCTTTCTGCCCAGGATCATGCTCCAGCTGCTAGGGAGCCCCCGGAGGTTTCCCAGTAGCTGGAGCGCTGTGCCAGCAATTCCAAGCCCCCCTAGCCCGGGGAGCGAGGCTCCAAAGGAGCCTCGCCTTCCCCTGGACCTACCAAGTCAATTTAGAGAGTCTAGTGTAGAGTCTCTAAGTCAACTTAGTAAGGCCAGCTTTAAGTCGACTTAAGAGTCCTGTGTGAACTCTCTAAGTTGACTTAATAAGGTCAACTTATAGTCGACCTAAATTTCTCAGTGTAGACATTGCCTTTGTGGTGGTCTCTAAAAGGAAGCCAAGGACTGAATGAAGTATAAAGACTTAATCACCCTATTTGTTACTTTAGGTCAAGGTTGAGTTCATGAGGGGGCTACACTGCAGCTACCTCTCTAAGCACAATTTCTCTCTCCTCTTTTTTGTTATCCTCTCTTATTTGATTTTTCTGATTTCTAACAGCCCCGTTCTTATTACATTTTTTTGTAATTTTTGTAAACTTTAGATATTTTCATAACTTGTTATGAATTTCCAGATTGCAACTCAATGCTAAACCAGAATTATTTTATTTCACCACTGGTTGGGGGAAGTAGAGCCAATCAAATTATTCATTGCAAACAACTGATTCATTAGGTTTATAGTTTATGTTTCACAAAGGAGATGTCTCCTTTGCCTTGGACTTAAACACCTAAGACCCTTTGAGGGGCAGAGCCCAGGAT
Source organism: Pelusios castaneus (assembly GCA_007922175.1). Classification (NCBI taxonomy): domain Eukaryota; kingdom Metazoa; phylum Chordata; order Testudines; family Pelomedusidae; genus Pelusios; species Pelusios castaneus. Next base: position 7,524,228 of record ML685792.1, on the reverse strand, counting down.
CTCCTCAGCATTTTTGATTGGCTAGCTGAGGCAGATCTCAATTCAGCTTGCTGGCTTTTGCGTCACATTCTTAGGCATAAATCATGACCTATGTATAATTATAGGAAGACTGGGCACCCCCACACAGGGCTGCTTCTTGAGTGGTAGAAAGCTTAAATATTAGCCACTGCAATGCTGAGTCAGAGTGTGCTTTGTGAATCTAGCCCATGACAACTAAAACAGAGGAAAAATATATTGGCTGGTAACACACAGGATCCTGAGCCTGTACTATTTGTGTATTCAGTGAATTGCAGTATTTGACATTAAATTGGAAGATTCTGGAAGAGCAGCTCTGGCAGTGGAAAAGTGTCTGAGATTATGAAAGGATACCGTGAGTGAAGTTCCAGCAGTAATTCCAACTTAAGTCAACACATCAGCGATTAGCTCTGAGTCTCCACCTGTTTTTATTTTTACTTATTTATTTTTCCCAGCCACAAGATATAAACTAATGTGTTTAGTTAGAAAAACATGTTTAAGTGTATTCTGTGTAAATTCCATTTAAAAATAAAATGTTTTCAAATAAAGTTCTTAAAATGCTTTATGAAACATCTGGCTATTTTAAGAAAGGATCTGAAACAAATGTGGAACCCTAGATTCCTTTTGCTTCTCTGTTAAAAGCCAGCAGGCAAGATCATGTTTGCTCCTGAGGAAGTGATTCTTTCCTGTAACCTCTAGTGACCGATGATGTAAAAGTGGCTTCTAAGTATGACTTTGATCCTGCAGTCCTGACTCAAGCAAATTCCCACTGAAATCAACAGGAATTTCACTTATGGCCATGGTTGACTCAGAATTACTGTGTAATTTGGGAAAATGGTTTATAATGGCCTTTTCCCCTTTGACCCTCTTGTGAAAGGGCCACCCACGGTCCCATTAATGAGGACTGTTCTTGGCTGGTGGCGGAATTAGCCACTGGATGGAGTCTGGTGATGGAGCCGTGACTCAGCACAAAGGAGAAAATACTCCATATTTTTCAAAGATCTCCACTATATACTCCGTAGAATACTAAGAAGAATTCTGGATGCAGTGTTATGTACTCTCATGATTTTATCCTGACCCTCAGAATATTTAGTATTTCTCTAAAAAGTACTGGACTCTGAAAGCCTTTGACTGGATGAGAATCTCAATTTTCATTAAAAAAGAAAACTCACTCTGATGATCACAGAGTAAAGCTTGAAAACATGAATTCTGAGGGCTCAAAGCAACTACATAACCCCAGATTTATCATGATTTTGGGGGCAACTGATTCATGATTTTTTTTTGAACATTTGGAATTGGCCAGATTGTGGATGAATGATTCAGAATCCTTCCATGACCTCCAACTGTTGTGTTGTCCTTTCCTCCTTCATAGCTCCACAAGTTAAAGCCACAATTGCCTTGTGCCGTGACTGCAGTGTCAGGCCCCAAGGGTGCGTCTACACTTACAAATTGTTGACTTAAGGAGACTTAAGTTGACTTAAAATACTCCACACTGGGCTTTCCTTGAGTCGACTCAAGCTGTTCCTTAAATTGAATTAAGGAAAAATTAGTTAGAATGAACAACACCTCGTTTTAATTTGAACTAGCGCTTAAATCGACTTTATTAAGTCAATTTAAGTCAGTGGAGATGGGGATTAGCACCTTGGTGGAGCTTATAAAGTCAATTTAAAATGTTAAGTCGACTTAATAAGGTCAAAAAGGGGCCATGGCTATACTTGAAAAGTTAAGTCGACTTTTGTTAAGTCGACTTAATAAGGTCGACTTTAAGTCAACTTAAAGTCGACCTTATTAAGTCGACTTCATAAAGTTGACTTAACTTTTCAAGTGTAGACATAGCCTAAGTTAGAAAATAAATCACTGGGCAACACGTGTAGCAACCACAATTTTAAAAAAAGATAGGTGGGAGGGGGCAAAACAAATCTGCTTGGATGAAAAAAATATGATGCAGAAGACAGTGAAATGCTTCAACCATATTGAAAGAACAAAGTAGAAAGAAATCAGCTGAATTAAAAAAAAGCCCTCACAGACTTGAACATTATTCACTGAGTACAATAATAAGCCTTTTCACAATCACTTGTGAAAACTACAGTATTGCTAATCGTTAAAACACCTTACTGAATTATCACACACAGCAGTGATATTTCATTTGTTTCACTTTAATCTGAACAATTTTAAAACCTTAATATAGTATTTTATTCAGCAGCTCCTTCTGTCTAACAATCCACTATGGGTAAGAGAATCATTCATATTTACAAGAAAGGCTGTTACACTCATTCTTCAACAAAGAGCCGTTTGGGGCCAATTAAAGGGACACCCCTATGGTTTTTGCTTTTCAGAACTTAAAAAATCTATTTTGTCTTTGATGCTGTGGATAATAAATCACTGGAAGATGGAAATTGAAATCTCATTGTAATGCTGATTTGTTTTTTGTTTTTTTCCTGTATTCAGGTAGGCATATTGTATTATTATATTATTATTGTTGAGTTGCTCATCTCCTGACTGGTGTATTTTTCCTTACTGTTTTTATTTCTTTGAGAAATAACCTAATTGGGAAAAAGATAACTGTGATCATCTGCAGAAAGAAAAGTTTGGGAGGACATACAAGGCTTGCTGAGGTGCCATGAGACTGATGAGTGACCTCTCATGCAAGTGATCTTTGCTGATGTGGGTGGTGAGGGGAGGAAGCAGGTTAAACTTTTGACCAACCAACCTTGATGGGATAGCCAGTCCATCTGGTCACAACCAGAAGTTGATTGTGAGTCTAGAAATTGGTGGAGGGCTTGTCAAGAGCACTTAAGGGAGTTAGGTACCCAACTCCCATTGAAAGACACTTGGAATTAGGTGCCTAACTCAAGTAGATTCTTCTGAAAATAGCATCCTGAATCCCTATTATTCACAAGTAAGTGCTCCGCCTATTGAACTAAAGGAACAGATCTGATATTTTGATGCAGCACAGCCTCTTAGATAGTATGTTTCTTATAATTACTCACAATGGGAGACTCCACTCACAGCCAACTCTAGGAGGCTTTTGTGAATCTCTGATTTTTAACATTATTCCAATCTACTGTATGAGCAGACTGTTGTATTGCTGACAAATTAGGTGTCTCCTCTCTATCACCCACCTACACAACATCTATGTTAAGCATTTGCATTTAAACTAATAGCCCCCGAGAATCAATTACAATAAGGCATTTTTGAGTCTTTAAACTCTAGCTAATGAATTTGTCATGGAATAAAACAAGAAGAGGTAAAATCCAGCACAGATTTTTTTTTAAAAAAAAACCCCTTTATTTATTAAAATACTCTGGATACAGATTAACCATTTTTCCCCAAGATTTATTATTATTTTACCTGCCTTAAAATATGCTCTGATAAATGGGTAGAAAAAAAGCCCTGGTTTCACTACAGTTGCCATATACTGTGCTCAAATCCTGTTTTGTGTCCTTATACAAGAAAAGAACAGTCTTCTTAACTGGCACAACCTGGTGGACACAAAGATGACAGCAAACTGAACCCAGCAGACGCTGACCTCTGTCACGAACCTAGACCCTCTTAGTCAGGTTTCCTACAAAGGTATTAGAAGAGTGCAAGGGAAATGATCATTTTAATGACAAAACCTAGGTAGAGTCAGAGTAGCTTTGCTCATTCCTTTCAGACAGGTCCCCAAAGGTCATGATGGGCACTTGCTCCTCTTTGAGTGGTCTTTATTTCGGAGCTCCACAGGACTTAATTCATTCCCCTTAATCAACTTTCAGCCTACTATGAACTGTAGAACTGTAACTTGCATGCAAGGTCCCATGCCCTCTGGAAATTTGCCCATTTCCCAGAATTGGGCTCCAAGAATCCAAGCTTTTCTTTGAAGAACAGTTTAAAATAATGGCCTAATAAATCCTGTTCAGACTCATAATAGGGAGAATTTTGCCCTACTCTTATTCTTTTAAACACCTGTCAAAAGAATTATTCAGAAGTGTCTTTTGTTTTTATAGCTATTATTATTGTGTTGTATCTTGTCATAGAATCATAGAACCATAGGCTATGTCTACACTTAGAAAGCTAAGTAAGTCGCCTTTATTAAATCAAATTGAAGTCAATCGTACCAAGTTGACGTAGAAAGTCTACACTACACTACCAAGTCGACTTAAGGCACACTTTATCAAGTTGATGTAGAGAGTCTACACTAGACTCTTAAGTCGACTTGGGGGCATTGGAGGGGTATATTGGGGGAAGTGCGGCAGGGTGGCAGCAGAGAAGGTCTCCCCTCCCCTGGCCACACCCCCAAACAGGAAGTGGGTTCAGCCCCTTCCCATTGTGCCTGGAACCTCGGAGCCTGAGCAGGTCATGGATCTGCCTCTGTTCCTGCCCATCATTGGCCAGCTGAGCGACACTTGCTAGCTAGTGGTAAGGCTTCTTTGGCTGTGGAGCAGGCCTGTCTGGCAACACGCCAGTCAGAGGAATATGACAGTCTGTCCTGCCACGGGCACTGCACCGCACTCAGGATGCGTCTAAACTTGTAAATTAAGTTGACTTATGTTTGCTTAAGTCGACTTAATTTACTCTGCATCTACACTACAGTTTCCTTAAGTCGACTTAAGCAAGCTTAAGCAAGGTGGATTTACAAGTGGCCTAAGAGGGGAGAGTACGTGGGGTTCTGAGTTATTACAGAGAATTGTTTCTTGGATAACTGGCTGTTGAGACTTGCCCACGTGCTCAGGGTTTAACTGATCGCCATATTTGGGGTCGGGAAGGAATTTTCCCCCAGGGCTGATTGGCCTGGGCCCTGGGGGTTTTTCACCTTCCTCTGTAGCACAGGGCATGGTTCACCTACCGGTGAATTCTCTGTATCTTAAAGTCCTTAAATCATGATTTAAGGAGGTAAATAACTCAGTCATAGGTTGGTGGCCTATTGCAGGAGTGGGTGGGTGAGGTCTTGAGGCCTGCATTTTGCAGGAGGTCAGACTAGATGATCGTACTGGTCCTTCTGACCTTAAAGTCTATGAGTCTATGAGTAAACCTTGTTTAAAGTCAAGTTTCTAAAGTTGACTTAAGCCAGTGTAGACGTGGAGTAGCCCTCAGTCGACTCTAAGTCGACTTAGGGCTCTCCAGGACTCCCCCACTGCCCTCCCTGCCAAGAGGGGTGGCACAGGGAGAGCCTGGCATGCCCCCCATTACCTGCCAGGGTCCCTGTCCCACTTTGCCCCATTGTACCAAGGTACAATAGGGCAAAGGCTGAGCCCCCCTGGCACTTGGCAAGGGGTGCCCCCCCTGCCACAGTGGACCTGTCCAAGGTCCCCCTAGCCCCTACAAGTCGACCTAGGCGTCCAGTGTGGATGCTCTAGGTTGACTTTGTAGGGTCCCCTCTAAGTTGACTTAAAATTTGGGTGTGGACACGCTAAGTCGAATTAACAAAGTTGACTTAGCTAAAGTCGACCTAAATTTACAAGCGTAGACATAGCCACTGTACCTCATCGCCTCCGGGCATGGGAGGCCTGCCAGCAGGTAGAGGATCTTGGGGAGCAGATGCCACACACACACACACACACACACACACGCTAGCGAGGTTTGAATTAATAAGTGTCTTTATTGGGAGTGAACAAGGGTAAATGGAATGGGGCAGTGAGGTGTATAAGGGGTACTGGGAGATGGGCCTCTCTATTGAACAGTATAGTGTCACAGTGATGGAATTGATCGGGGAAGTAGAACTAAATGGCAACCTGGGCAGCAGCGACCATGAGATGGTAGAGTTCAGGTTCCTGATCAATGGAAGGAAGGAAAGAAGCAGAACACACACCCTGGACTTCAGAAAAGCAGATTTTGGCTCCCTTAGGGAGCTGATGGGCAGGGTCCCATGGGAGGCTGATCTGAAGGGGAAAGGTGTCCAAGACAGCTGGCTGTATTTTAAAGAAACCCTGTTAAAGGCACAGGAAGATAACATTCCGATGTGCAGAAAGAACAGCAAATGTGGACGGCGACCAGCATGGCTTAGCAGGGAACTCTGCGGGGAGCTGAAACATAAAAGGGAAGCTTACAAGAAGTGGAAACTTGGACAGATGACAAGGGAGGCATATAAAGATATTGCTCGGGACTGCAGGGATCAAATCAGAAAGGCCAAAGGACAATTGGAGTTGCAGCTAGCAAGAGATGTGAAGGATAACAGGAAGGGGTTCTATAAGTATATCAGCAACAAGAAAAGGATCAGAGGTGGTGTAGGTCCCTTACTGAATGGGGCAGGCATCCTCGTGGAGGATGATGCGGAAAAGGCTGAAGTACTCAATGCTTTTTTTACTTAAGTCTTCATGGGGCGGGCCAGCTCCCAGGCTACTACACGGGGTAACGCGGAGTGGAGAGAAGAGTGGCCCTCGGTGATGGAAAGTCAGGTTAGGGAACACTTAATGACATTGGATGTGCACAAGTCCATGGGGCCAGATGAACTGCATCCGAGGGTGCTGAGGGAGTTGGGGGAAGTGATTGCAGAGCCGCTGTCCATTATCTTTGAGAACTCGTGGCGAATGGGGGTGGTCCCGGAGGATTGGAAAAAGGCAAATATAGTACCTATCTTTAAGAAAGGGAAAAAGGAGGATCCGGGGAACTACAGACCGTCAGCCTCACCTCAATCCCTGGGAAAATCATGGAGCAGGTCCTCAAGGAATCCATCCTGAAACACTTGGAGGAAAATAGAGTGATCAGGAACAGTCAACATGGATTCACCAAGGGCAAATCATGCCTGACCAACCTGATTTCCTTCTATGAGGAGATGACTAGATTAGTGGATGCGGGAAGAGCCGTTGACGTGATATACCTTGACTTTAGCAAGGCTTTTGATACAGTTTATCACAACATTCTCGTCGGCAAGTTAAGGAAGTATGGGTCGGACGAGTGGACCGTAAGGTGGATCGAAAACTGGTTAGATCAACGGGCTCAGCGGGTAGGAATCAATGGTTCGATGTCTGGTTGGCAACCGGTAATGAGTGGAGTGCCCCAGGGGTCGGTCCTGGGGCCGGTTCTATTCAACATCTTCATTAATGATCTTGATGATGGAATAGACTGCGTGCTTAGTAAGTTTGCGGATGACACCAAGTTGGGGGGAATGGTAGATACTCTGGAGGGCAGGGACAGGATCCAGGGAGACTTGGACAAATTGGAACACTGGGCCAAAAGAAACCTCATGAGGTTCAACAAAGACAAGTGCAAAGTCCTGCACTTAGGACAGAAAAATCCCATGCACTGCTACAGGCTGGGGACCGATCAGCTAAGTAGCAGCGCTGTAGAAAAGGACCTGGGAGTTATGGTGGACGGGAAGATGAATATGAGCCAACAGTGTGCCCTTGTTGCCAAAAAGGCCAATGGCATATTAGGCTGCATCAGTAGGAGTATTGCCAGCAGATCGAGGGATGTGATAATTCCCCTCTATTCGACACTGGTCAGGCCGCATCTGGAATACTGTGTCCAGTTTTGGGCTCCCCACTACAGAAATGATGTGGACAAATTAGAAAGAGTCCAGCGGAGGGCAACAAAAATGATTAGGGGGCTGGGGCACATGACTTATGAGGAGAGACTGAAGGAACTAGGCTTATTTAGTCTACAGAAGAGAAGACTGAGGGGAGATTTGATAGCAACCTTCAACTACTTGAAGGGTTGCTCCAAAGAGGAGGGAGCTAGGCTGTTCTCGATGGTAACAGAGGACAGAACAAGGAGCAATGGTTTCAAATTACAGCTGTGGAGATCAAGGTTGGATATTAGGAAAAACTTTCTCACTAGGAGGGTGGTGAAGCATTGGAATGGGCTATCTAGGGAGGTGGTAGAATCTTCATCTTTGGAGATTTTTAAGGCTTGATTAGACAAAACCCTGGCTGGGATAATTTAGTGGGAGTGGTCCTGCTTTTTAGCAGGGGGTTGGACTAGATGACCTCATGAGGTCCCTTCCATCCCTATGATTCTATGATTCTATGATGTAAACCAGTGTAAATTAATATGCCAATGTAAATTAATATAAACCAATGTAGCTTAATATAAACCAATGTAAATTAATATAAACCAATGGGGTTTTTTACAAGCATAAACATACAAGGCAACTGTATCAATGAGAGAGTGAGGTTAAGGGAAATGGCCAGGGAGTATGGGCAGGCAGTAGCAGAGGGGTAAGGAAAGACACAACAGCAGAGGCTGCAGTAGCAGAGGCTGCAGTAAGCCTTGAAGCCCTGCAGGTGGAGACCTGGAGTAGTCAGTCTGCAGGTCCGGTGAGGAGGCACTGAAGATGGGCTAGAGCATGCTTGGAGCAGAGGTGAGTAGGGGGGGCAGGCTGGGGAGACACACTCAGAAGGTGGGGGCAGGGTAGCACGTGGAGGGAGCAAACGGACTAGGGACGCACACTTAGAAGGTGGGGGCAGGGTGGTAACACGTGGAGGGAGTGCGTGGGGAAACTGGGCAAGGGAATGGAGATAAAGAGGGGGTCTAGGGTGGATCTGGGAGGGGGGTTGAGGCGAAGACCAGACAGGGGCTTCGGGGGGCAGCAACGGAGGGTGGCGGCTAGCAGAGAGCGGGTTTGGGGAGCCGGGGAAAAACGGCGTGAGGGGGGGCAAAGGGAAGGCAACAGAGAGCGGCGGCTAGCAGAGAGCAGGTTCGAGGAGCTGGGGAAAAACGGCAGAGGGGCAACAGAGCAGGGAGCGGATTCGGGGGCGGCAGAGGGGCAATGGAGCAGAGAGTGGGTTAGGGGAGGCAGCAGAGGAGGAGGAGGGGGTTCGGGGGAGGCATGGAAAGGATCTTAACAAAGCTATAACAGGGAACAATAATAAAACTTAATCTAACAAAGATAAAACTAAGGAGAAAAAAACTAACAGCAAATTAAAGGTAAAACTTACAATGTTAAACTTAACACACTAATCAGCAACAATTTAACAGCAGTTGACTTGCTAAGCAGCAGCAATTCAGCAGCAGCAGCAAACTTGCTAAGCAGCAGCAATTCAGCAGCAGCAGCAGACGTGCAATGGTGAAATTTAATAACAACTTACAATGAAACTTAACACAGCTAGGGCAACCAATATAATAAACTTAAACTTAAACTTAGTAACAACTTACAATGGAACTTAACACAGCTAAGGCAACCAGTATAAGAAAACTTAACACAACTAAGATAACACACTAACAAAACTAAGCACAGTGTGAGGCTGGAACAGCTGGGAGCAGGGAGCTCCGGGCAAGGTCCCCAGAGGCAAACAGCTCAGCAGCGGCACGGCTTATGCTGCCACGGTGGAAAGGAACCGCAGAGCAGGAGGGGGTCTCTGTTACAGACCCCGAGGTAAATTTAGAGAGAGTTTGAGAGGGGGGGAATCTTACCAATCCCCAGGAGAGCAGCAAGGACAGAAACTGAGGCAGCAGCAGCATAGATAAGTGCAGAGAGGACTCGGTTCTCGTAGTTCGTAGCTCGTGGTTCAGGAGAAGATTCGTTGTTCGTGGGAGGGGGGGTTTAAAAAGGGGGTATGCTCAATTAAATAGCTGGGAGCGGAGAAAGTGTTAAGGTGCTGTTATGAGCACCCCATAAACTGGCCGCCACCTCCCTTGTGATATAAAGACATAGAAACTGTTTCTCCTCAGGTCACGTAGAGAAACTGTTTATCAGATACTCTTCCCAGGTCACATACCAGATACTGCCCCCCAGGCCATGTAAAAAACTCATGGCTGCTAGGCTTGTGACTATCAACATGCTTTATTGCACGTAGAGAACTCCTGGCTGCTAGGCTTGTGACTATCAACATGCTTTATTCGGACCCTGATTCACTCTCAGCCAGCTCCCAAAGGGGTGGGGCATCCCCCTTGCCCATGTGCTGAAGGGCAAGTCAATCATGGCTGCTCTGCCCCCCCCCCAGGGATGTAGAAGGCTCTGACCCGGAACCTAGAGAGCTGGTGAAAATTCTATGATTCTATGATAAGTCCGGGCAGAGTCTTGGGCTGCAGGTACGTGACTCATAGTCACAGGTGTTGGTGTGTGACTCTATGATTCTATGATAAATCCGGGCAGAGTCTTGGGCTGCAGGTACGTGACTCATAGTCACAGGTGTTGGTGTGTGACTCATGCCCTTTGTGAAAAACAAGCCACTCTGGTCTTGCACTCCTGGGCATTGTCCACCCTACGCCGAGCCAGGGCTGGAACAATAGTTAAGGGGTCTCCTCCATAGGCAGGGCCATGACACAAAAGAAGCTGAAAGAAAAGGGCCATTCCCATGAGCAGCCTGGGAGGGGTGGCCACACAAACAGGGGAGACAGAAACTGGCACAGGGGAACATCTGTCAGGAACAGGGGGTAGTGAAGAGGGTAGGGGGGATGAAGTGGAGGTTGGGGGGTGAAGAGGGTTGGGGGAGGGGCCGGTTCTAGTGGCCTTCGGAAGGCGGGTCCTGGGTTGCCTCTGGGGCACAGGGCGGGGCCCCGAGAGAACAGGTGCTCCAGGGACTGGGTCTGCCACTCAATGAAGTCGAGCCCCTGCTCGCCCCTCCGCAGCCCCTGCTCGCCCCTCCGCAGCCCCTGCTCGACCCTCCGGTGGCCTTCCTCCTGCTGGGTGCTGGCCTCCTTCTGCTCCAGCACTACTGTCTTGTCCCCCAAGCCCTCCTCCTGGTCGTTGTCGAGGGAGGGGGGCTCGGCAGAGTCAATGATGTGGGCTGGCAGGCTGCCACTCTCCTGGCCCAGACAGGCATCCAGCTGCTGGTAATACTGGTAGCTGGGGGGGGCTGCCCCTGTCTGGAGCGTCTCCTCCCGGGCCTTTTGGTAGCCCTGGTGGAGGTCCTTGATCCTGACCTGGACCTGCTGGGTGTCCCAGGTGTGGCCCTTGGCAGTCAGGGCCTGGGAGATGGAGGCATACACCTCCCGAGTGCGATGGCTGCCTCGCGATTGAGAGCTGACTGCCTTGCCCCCCTAAATGGCCAACAGGTTGAGGATGTCCTGGTGACTCCGGGATGGGGCTCGCCAGCCACCCTGGCTCTGCTCTGCTCTGCTTTGCCCTGCTCCCAAGCCTGTGGTTGGCCAGGGCAGGCTCTTCCTGTCCCAGGAACTCTGGGAGGGAGGTCATGGAGGAAGGTCTGAAGGCCATGGTGGTCAAGTTAGGGCTACTGTGCATCTACATTGGTTTAGGTTGCCTTAAGTGTTAGGTCGACCTGAAAGGAGGTTTTATTAGGTCACCTTAACTTTTCCTTATGTCGGCTTAAGGAACTGCTTAGGTCAACTTCAGGAAAGTCCGGTGTAGACGCAGCGTAGTTTGAGTCGGCTTAGACCTCCTTAGGTCAACTTCATTTGTGAGTGTAGATGCACCCGTAGTATCTTAGGAAGAGACCTCATGAGGTCATCTAGTCCCAGCCCTTGCTCAAAGCAGGACCACACCCATTAAATCATCCCAGCCAGGGGTTTGTCTAACCGGGCCTTAAATATTTCCAAAGATGGAGATTCCATCACCTCCCTAGGTAACCCATTCCAATGCTTCACCACCCTCCTAGTGAGAAAGGTTTTCCTAATATCCAACCTCGACCTCTGCAGCTGCCACTTAAAACCATTGCTCGTTCTGTCCTCTGTTACTACAGAGAACAGCCTAGCACTCTCCTCTTTGGAGCACCCCTTCAAGGAGTTGAAGGTTGCTATCAAATCCCCCCTCAGTCTTTTCTTTTGTAGACTAAATAAGTCAACTCTTTCAATATCTCCTTGTAAGTCATGTGCCCCAGCCTACTAATCATTTTTGTTGCCCTCCACTGGACTCTTTCTAATTTGTCAACATCGTTTCTGTACAGGGGAGCCCAAAACTGGACACAGTATTCCAGATGAGGCCTCCCCACTGTTGAATAGAGGGGAATAATAACATCCCTCAATCTGCTGGCAACACTCCTACTGATGCATAGCTAATTATGCGGTTCTTTAAAAGAGGTCTTTGCTCCCTGTAACTTTACACTTCTATCCCTTTCCCTATCCCCTCTAAATCTATTTCAAGGTTCTGTGAAAAGCTTTATAGCCCTCAATAGGCTCGTGAGCTGAGAGCCACTTCTCTGTCCACAAGAGTGTCACAACAGACAAGTGACACTCCTGAGAGCTGGGTGTTCTCATGGTATTTCTCAGCTCTGGAATTCTCTATCACCATAGAACAGGATAATCCCATATTTTTTCCATCTTGGGGTTCAATGCAAGGCACGTCCATTTGCTCAAGCTTGCCATCAGTAATGACAGCTATAAACTAACCATTATTGTCTTTGTCTAGGAACAACAGCTCCAGTGACAGATAAAGCAATTTCCTGTAATATCTTGGGAAGAATTTACTGTATTAAGTTTGTGTATCATAGTTGGCCAGAGATTGCATTTAATTCCAGGGAGGAGGGTGACTACAGGTTCACTAGAAACTAAAAACAGTGATGGTGGGAGTCATAAGGCAAATTTACTTAGGTTGCAACGTCTCCAGTGAAGTACTATCTATCACGTGAAGAGGTTCTAGATTAGTTCAATCTGTAAAAAGTAAGGACTTTGGGATAAATAACCTGAGTTTAAACTGACTTGGGGCCCTTTTCTTTCTGACCCAGCAAGTCTTCTATCCAAGGCAGAGTAGGGGGTACAATTTTCTGGGGAGGTCTTGAAAGGATTTTGGCCAACTGAGACCCCATAAGACTGATGGATGACCTTTGTTAAGTTTTTACCATGCACCTAGAAACCTTTATTTTTTGTTTGTTTGTCTGTATTCACTGTAAGGCTTTCACTATAAGAAAAAATGTGCTTCCTTATAATAAAGAGCTATGTGGTAATATATGACTGCTGGCAATAACAGCTGTACATAGCTTTGGGAGAGAAAGAAAAGCACAGATGTTGACTTCTTTAGGCAGGCTGGCTTCATGATGATATCACAGTGTTGTCAGTGAAACACGCAGCCTGGAAAAACCAGAATCAAGAGGGAGGAGACAGATGTCTCCCCCCAACAGAGGTAACAGCTAAAGAGCTGGAAGCCTAGAATAGGTGCCCTTGAGGCACTACAGAGGGGGAATTGAGGGTTAGCTTTGCTGAACTGTGACGACCTCATTCAGAAAGTGATGAAAACAAGAGGAATATTGAAAGTATGGACCTTTGAGACAAAATATTGTTTTTCTGAATATGTATACAACAGCTAGATACTATTAGGACTGGTAGATTTAAACAAGCACAGTTAAATATGTAAAAAGATTAATGGACACTGGCAACAATTTTCAACAAGTCAGGTCTGAAGTTTGAGTTTATATGGCAACTCAAAACCAGATGAGCTTTGCTTAACTCAAGTTGCACTGCAAACAATTTACACAATTACCCCAGTTATCAAAAGCACCTTTTCCCTGGGAAACATTCACTTTAATTTAATGAATGACTGTTAAAAATATCTATTTGACAAAAGTTTGAAATACATTAAAAGCATATATAACATAAGATTAACATTTAATTAGCAATTCTTCTCTGAAAAGTTCTGTGAAAATGGCTTTGGAGTAATCCATGGTTATTATCTTTCAGCAATTTCCAAAACATATCTGCTCAGTTTTCAAGTTAAAAAAATTATTTTCTAACTGTTTGCACAGCAGATTCAACTGGGATCTGAGTCAGGCTGGATTCTTTCCATCCTGCATAACACTCCTTCCCCACGGGCAAAAAAAAGGGGGGTTTGTGGGACAAATGACACCTTCAGTGTCATTTGTACAACTCCACTGCCTTTCACTCCTCCTCCCAGAGTCTGACCTGTACTTCATTGTGCTGAGGGGTTGTAACATCTGAAGCAGGAGATTGCTTGTTGGAGCTATGCCATCAGCGATAAAGGCTGGGCCGAAGTATCACCTTGGACATGACGTGAGGTGGATAGGTGCAACCAGAACTCTGAAAATGATGGCTAACACAGATGGTTACAGGGCACCAGCTGCACCTAGCTACCAAGGTGAAGGAATTCACTGAGAAAGACTTGACATCTTGGGTTGCACAATGTGAAACCAGTACAGGGCAGAACCGGTAGAACAGGGTAGAACAGTACTGGTAAAACAGTGGGATGAGGTATACTTTGGGGCAATTGTTCATTTTTTGCTTTTGCTAAACATGAATAACTTAGCACTCAGCACCAGGGTTAAAGCCCCTGCCCTACTCTCAGCTGCAGATGCTTTGCTGGTGCTGACTTCCGCTGCAGCAAACATAACAGATTTGTGCCAACCCCCACCCACTTGCCAATGGCATGCATCCTCTGATGTGAGCAGATACGTCTGCAATACACCATAACAGTGTATTCAATTGTAGTTGGGACCTCTGCCAGTCCACCAAAATTGCAACCTGGAATGTTGCAACTCTTTATAGATATGGTCATCAGACTGCAGTCTCATGTGAAATGGACTGTCTTGTCATATCAATCACTGGCCCCATGGAAGCAAGGCTGACAGATCATAGATGCCATGAGGCATTACTTCTCTATTCCAGTGACCCCAACCACTTATATGGGGTAGCATTACTATTGGGAGGCAATGCCAAGTCTGCCTTCATAACTTGGCTGCCTGTGTCTTCTCAAGTACATATTGCACATCTTAAATATCAACACAGTCACCTCGCTATCATAACAGTTTGTGGAATAAGCTTATTTAGTCTAAGATCATTTCTACAATCAACTAGAATCTCTAGCATACACCATCCCTCCACATGATAATCTTGTGAAACTTGGTGATCTAAATGCAATATTGGTTCCCTGGGCTTAAACAGGCATTGGCCATTACAGTTCAAGTATATCCAACGATAACTCCTGCCACTTGCTCACATTCTGCACCTCTCAGAATCCCTTCATTCTTGGGTCATGGTTCAAGCGACGGTGTATGCCCTGGATGACCTGGATTTCTGACAATGGCATCACTCAAAAGGAGTTGGACCACATCATCACATGTGACATGTGTCTATTCACCCCCTGCAGAGTATATTGCAGTGTAGATGTAGATTGTACATGCGGTGTAGACTGTACATGCTGCAAACACAGATCATCACCTAATGGTTGCCCGCACGGTACTGACGCTTCAACAAGCAAGTAAGCAGTGTGGTAATGTCTATATTTGTTAAGTTAAGTCGACACTGTTAAGTTGATTTAACAAGGTCGACTTTAAGTTGACTTAAAGTTGAATTTGTTAAGTTGACTTAATAGAACCTCTAATATAGCCATACCCATCTACACCGGCTTTAAGTTGACTTAAGTCGACTTAATAAGGTTGACTTAAGCCTTAAGTCGATCTGCAGAGACGGTGTTATTAAGTCAACTTAAGGAAGCACTTAAGTCAACTTAACAAGTGCCCAGTGTGGATACAGAGTTCTGTAGGTTGACTTACGCGTCTTTAGGTCAACCTAAGGCGCCAGTGTTGATGCACCCTGTGTGAATATGAAGAAGTTTGACATCGATGCCTTCCTCAGCACTTCAGATTTAGCCAGCAGGTTCTGTATTGATGTCAGCAATAGATTCTCGACTCTAGCCAACCTGCCAGACAATGTCAAGCTCATTTGGTCTCTCTTCACCTCCATTCTTTGCCAATCTATTGAACTGAGAACAGGCCATGGGCACCCAGCACATTGACCATTGCTATCAGAAAAGACCTTCATGACAATTAAATTAAAAGGCTATAGTCTGCCAGTGTGGCAATAAGCACACTCATTACAATCCAAAGTGGAAGTTCAATGCCCTGGCACATTGCAATCGTAAGGCATGTTATAACCAAGTGGCAGATGAAACTGAACTCAGATTAGCCAGGGAGACTCAAAGCTGCCATGCACTGTGACCTGCAACCTCAGTGGTCAAGAGGCAGTCACTATGAATGGAATCCTGAACAATGGCCAAAGCTATCCATGTAAATCAGATGATGACATCTTCTCATCCTGGGTGGAAAAATTATCACATTGCCTTAGACTACCTTTCAGCCACCACTTGCTCAGAGCTGGACAATTTGGCAGCCACTGTTGTTTTAGACCCAGACACTTGTACTGACACATCAGCGTTGGATGAAGTGAAGTGCTCCATTTGCAAACTGAAAAACAAATGTACAACTGACACTAGTAGCATCCCCCTGAAGCTGCTAAAATGTATTTTTGACCCTTTACCAGAATCATGTATAGCCATCTATCAGCTGGTGTGAACTGGAACCTTGCTAACCACCAGGAATGATGTATTGTGATATCACTTTATAAGAGTCAGGGACCATGCAGCAAATGTAAGAGCTACAGGCCGATCACCTTGTTGTCTGTGCCAGGAAAGGAGTTTTCACATGTTCTCCTGGCATGTTTGGAGCCCCTGCTACATTGAAAGTATCAGGCGCAACAGACAGGCTTTATGAGGAACAGGAGTATCTTAAATGTGATTTTGGTCCTTGAAGGGCTAAAGCAGAAGATTTTGTGACGGACAGGCAGTGGCGCCCACTCCCCCACCGCCATGAGCAACCTGACTGTGAACTGATGCTGGGCTTCATGCCCAAAGCACCAGTTTGGGCCAGTCTCCTTGGGAACCAGCTGGGGCCTAATATAAGGTGTTTTACTGGTTTTGCTGTTTTGCAAGGCTTGGCTGTGATGTACTATTTTCATCTGTTTCTTCAAGCTACCTTGGCCTTGGGCCTGAGTTTGTAAAGGGAAAGCAGGCTTGATCACTTTGCCTTCTCCTGATATGCTATATGTTAGCACAGCCCCTGGGAATCTGTGGACTTTGCTGCAAGACCATGGACCAGTCTGCCTCAGTAACCTAGGACCGAGGAGCCTTGGGAACCTCCTCAGGGTCGTCTGCAGTCGTCAGGGATCCCCGGCTGCTGAAGGGATGTAAGTTCTTGCTACTCATTACTTTGCTTTGCTTGCTTGGGGTTATTCATCCTGGCATTCAATAAAAATCATCCATCTTTTCAATGGTCTTTGACCGTGTCTGGTGAATCCACACATGAACTTACCCCTGGGGGTACAGTTTGGGGGAACAGTCCTCCACTTGCTGTTAGATATACACCATGAGTTAAAGAAGTCTCTGTAAGTAGCATATGTTGCTCTTAAAGTTGCTTTGATACAGTTGACTGAGTTGCATTACAGAAGACTTTAAATGGCAGAGATGCCCCAATCATTCTACTAGTCTTGATCAGTAAGCTGCAGAATAGAATTACTGCCCAGGTATGTCTTGGGAATCAGATGTCAGCATCTTTGAAATCAGTATCTGTTGTCAGGCAGGGCTGTATCTTGGCCCCTGCACTCTTTTGTTGGGCAATGGATTTCATAATCCAGCATTTTGTTAGGTCCCTAAGCATTAAGACTGGTGATCTAGTGCTCTCAGACCTTGATCATGCTGATGTAGTTGTTCTTCTAGTACAGAGTCCTGAAAGGTTCCACGAGGCACTCCAGCAAATGAAAGAGAAGTTGACCAATGTTGGCCTCCATGTTTCCTGGTCAATGACAAGGTCACAGAACATAGTACCAGCTCCACCTGCTACTCCCACCTCTTTGAATAATGAAACTCTCAGAGTAGACTGCAGCTTTTGCTAGTTTGGTTCTGTACTCACCAGTTCCTCTTACTTTACTACAGAGGTTCTTCACTGTACTGGCAGTGCAGCATCTGCCGTGGGTCGTTTACAACCAATATGGAAATGCCATCATCTCACACAACAACCAAGTTCAGGATCTACTCAAGCTGTACTCGCTCCTGTACTGCTGTACAGTTGTGAAACATGGACACTATGCTGCTGGAAATTAGTGAACAATTCTGCTTATGATACATAAGAAGTAGCAGAACCCAGCTCATTTTCTTAGCTGTGGAATCATTGCCAAAAAGAACTAAAAATGTATCTGAGTCACTTCAGTCAGCAGTCTATGACTCTGAATACATTTGTGAGGCACATCTGTTAAGTGAGAAGATTACATTTTTACACAGCTCCTTTTTGGAATGGAACTACAATTTAAACAACGAAAATAGAGCAGGGAAGTAACCTAAAATGAATCAATGGCTTGTAAAGTAGGAAGTTAATCATAGTAGACACTAAAATAGGCTTGCCAACAGCATGAAACAGGCCACATAATAACCTGGGTGTGCCATATTGAACACTGAAATACAGTGCACTGTATGAGTTCCCTTGTCAATTTTCCTCACTGAGTTGTATGCTTCAGTGATATGATTTCACTGAAGGTCCCAGTTAGTAGGTAAGGTCCAACCCCCCACCCCCAGTAAAATTTTAACCTTGCCAAAAAGGCTGTTTTCTCTTACTTTCCATGGGCCTGGACCAAAGCTCATTGAAGTTGATGGGAGCCTTTCAGTGGGCCTTGAGTCAGGTTCCATATGCTCAGGTCTTTTGCATTATCATTAACAAGATGCCTTCTCTACTGCCCTGACAGTTCCATCCTGGCTGTACTACATTATTCATAGGCTTGATCTATCAGTCCTTTATTTACAGGAGAGATTCTTACACAATGGCAAAATTCAGGTGAATAAAGTTTGCAGGTTCAGCACTAAAATTATTCTTTTTAGTTTATGTGGTACATGTACAATGTCTTCCCCAAACTACAGCTACCTATCCACTGTGTATGTCTGTTTTCCTTTGACTAATAAAGTTCAAGCATAACTTAGGATGAAAGTGATAGAATAAACATAGTCCTCAGAGCTAATAATTTTCTAGGCTATGTCTACACTGAGAAGTTTAGGTCAACTTTACCAAGTTGACTTTAAGGCGACCTTATTAAGTCGACTTACAGAGTCCACACAGAACTCTTAAGTCGACTTAACCTGGCCTTACAAAGTCGACTTAGAGAGTCTACACTAGACTCTCTAAGTCGACTAGTTAGGTCTAGGAGTAGGGAGGCTCCTTTGGAGCATTGGGCTATGGGGGCTTGTCCTGGGGAGAGCCAGCCCCACACGGGGATGGCTCTCCCTGAAACAGCAAGCCCCAGAGCGGTCCAGGGGAGAAGGGAGCGTGGAGCTCCTTTCTAGCCCGGACCATTCCGTTCCCTTCTCTCTGGGGCCCCAGTGGTCCCGGCGAAAAGGGAGCCCCCCCCGACTCCTTTCTGTCTGGGACCTGAGCGGTCCCGGCAAAAAGGGAGCTGTGGATTCCTTCTTGCTGGGACCCACAGGGGTTCCGGTTAGAAGGGAGCGCGGGGCTCCTTTCTGCCGGGACCCCCGTGGGTCCCAGCCAGAATGGAGCCCTGCAGCTCCTTTGTGGCTGGGACCGCACGCCAGCTGTTAGGGAGCCCCGGGGGCTCCCCAGCAGCTGGAGTGCCGTGCCGACAATTGCTGGTGCTCCAGCTATTAGGGAGCCCATGGGGCTTCCCCAGCAGCTGGAGCGTGGTCCTGAAAGGAGCTGTAGGGCTCTGTTCTGGCTGGGACTGCTCGGTCCTGTGCAGAAAGGAGCTCCACACTCCCTTCTGGCCAGGATCACTGGGGTCCCAGTCAGAAGGGAGCCCCGCAGTCCCTTCTCCCCAGGATGTGAGCAGTCCCAGGGAGAAGGGAGCTGGGACGAGCCACTAGCCACTTGTCCTGGGGAGAGCCAGTCCCGCATGGGACTGGCTTTCCCCAGGATAAGCCGCTAGTGGCTTCCTGGGGAGAAGGGAGCAGGGGCTCCCTTTTTCCCCTGCCCTAAGTCGACTTACCCTGTAAGTCGACTTAGGGCGTCCACACTGCTTAAGTCGACTTAAGAAGTCGACTTAAGCATTAAAGTCCACTTAAAGCAGGTCTTATTAAGTCAACTTTAAATTTCCTTAAGTCGACTTAAGCAATAGCTTAAGTCGACTTAAGGAAACTCCAGTGTGGCTGCAGAGTAAATTAAATTGACTTAAGCTGCTTAAGTTGACCTAATTTACTAGTGTAGACGCACCCCTAGACTGTCATAAATTACAAGAACTCCCATTCTGGGTTTACTGCTTTTTTTTACTCTCTTATACAAACTTATCTTAATGTAACACAGGATATTTTAAGTAATATAAATAAATGGAAAATGACATTACATCAGTCCAAATTCTGCTAGCTGGAGTTCAAGAGCTGTACAAAAAAAATTGGGAAAACATCATATATGTAAATCATCTGTGAAACTGAATTAAAATTAATGACAAACAAAATTGAGTTTCCTTTGTGGTTGATTTTCATCTAGCTGCACCCAACAATAAAATAGTTATCAAAGAAAGCTACCAATTAGTTGTTAATTCAAAACATGTTCAGAAAGCAGTCCCCAATTCTCAACTGATATCTCTCCAACAACCTCCTCATTGCAGTAAGTTGGTAGTTAAAAAAAATAAAAATAAAACAGTATTAAATAAAAAGATGTATTCCATCTGCTATAGTGTATCGTATCCTTTCCTTAATTAGTCCCATAATTTCCCCTGTATACCATCAGCTTCCTCAGAACATTTTTACACACACACACACACACGCTGAGAGAGGGGACACGGATATTGTTAACAGCAAAATCTGTCACCTTTTTTAAGGACCTGATCACCCCTTATGAGATAAAATCTTTGATAGTGTGTAAAGGAAGACTATGAGGTTCTTCCTTGAGGATTTTTCCTCACATTTTTTTATTAAAGAAGGTGGCGCCCCTACCACAGCATGGAACAAGGCAAAGCATTTGCCCATAGATCCTGGGGATCAGCAAGAAGTCAGAACCATCTTTGTGAAGTCTCTGAACATGCTGCTGTCTCTCTCTTCCAGTCTTCTTCCCTCTACCTGTACACTAATATATTCTTTCATGGGTTACAGTGCCAAATAGGCTTCTTAAAGATGATGTTACCCATTTCAGAAATGCAATACAGCTTCAAGCTGCATTAATTTTACAGGTCAGCTTCAACAGGCTGTAGAAGGGATAATAGGCAGCTCCATAGCTCTGTCTTCATTTAATGCAGGGTCAATATTTCCCTCACATCCTGCCTGGTCTCTGCTTTCTTCCCTTATGTCAACAAAGCTGTTGGGAGCACCTTCTGCATATCCCAGAAAAAGGGAAGACAGTGTCAGCAAGACACCTGTTACTCCTTCTCCATGGGAGGAATAAGATCTATATGTCACCACATGCATTAATTTTCATCTTTTGGAAAAACTTACAAGCACCAGTTAAAATATATATACATGTCTTTCAGGGCTGAAACAACTCCAGTGTCAACTAGCAAGCAGCAACAATATCCGACTTTCTTGTGTGTCACAATCCAGAGGTACAGTATCTACAGCACACTGATGCAGCATGCTTGGCTTTCGATCATTATTAATGACATACAGCAAAATGCAAAGGTGTATGCAGCATCACCCTTTGGCTTTAGGAACAACCAGATGCACCGCCATGAGGTCTGAAATGAGAAGGAAAGCAAAGCTACTTAACTTAAAGTTAATTGTTCAGAACCCATTTATTCTTCTCAGAAAGCTCTTAATCCTTCTGCCAGTATTGCATTTTAATATAACTTCTGTTGCAAAATTGTTCACACTACACATTTTAGATTAGGCTATATGCCATCATGTGATTGTCATGGACTGAGGACAAGACAGAGGACAGGGCTGACCAGCATGTGTAAGGAAGTCATGGAGGCAAAATTCAGCATGTATTTATAGATACACTGATTGGGAAACATTCCCTGACAAAAACAAACAAACAAACAAACAAACAAACCCAGCAAGCAGTATTATATATGTGTTCTAAATAATACTTGAATGCTGTTCAACTGTAACCTCAGGAATGTTGGGCAAAGAGTTATTGATATTTCACTCCAAACTTGTTCATATGCATGTACTGTGGACTTACTCTCAAGTCTTTTGAGCTGCTATAGCAGGAACCTTTGTGTGCATGTTCATGAAGTATCCTGAAGTATATCTACACTTACAATTTTGGTGGACTTAAGAACCCTTAAGTTGACCTAAATTACTCCATGTCTACACCTGACTTTCATGAAGTCGACTTAAGAAATTCCTTAAGTCGATTTAATGAAAGCTTAAGTCGATCTAATAAAAAACACCCATGAGGTCAACTTAAGCCTTAAGTCGACTCCTAAAGTTGACTTAAGGACAGTGTGGATGGGGAGTAACCCTTAAGTCAACTTTATTAAGCCGACTTCAGGGCAGTTAGGTTGCCTTAACAAAGTGGACTAAGTCGACTTAACTTTAAATCGACTTAGTCCACTTTGTTAATTCGACTTAATAAGGTCAGCTTTAAGTCTTAACAAAGACGACTTAACTTTTTCTGGTGTAGACATACCCCTGGAGTGGTTTAAAGTCAGGAGATCTGGCCCTGTATAGGTGTCCTGCATAGAGGCCATGTGAGGGGCAGGAGGGAAAGTGGCTGGAGCATGCTGTGTTTCAGTAGATCCTGGCAGGCAGGCCCATGAGAGCCTTTGCCCCAGGACATCCTTGAGAGTGATATTGAAGCTTTGCTAAGTTATGCTGGGGACAGAACTGACCTTGGCTGCCCTCAGGATAAGGGAGCTGCAATAGACTCCACTGCGGCTCAGCAGATTCTGGGCATAGCAGAGCACTGAGTCCTGTGCGTGGGTCAGTCCACAGTCAGCATTCCACCCAGTTTCATATACCTCTTATACATGCATGCAGTTGCAGATGTTATGAGATCCTGTACATAAGCAGACAGTAAATTCTCCAAGAGTTACAACAACATCTATATTTTCAGCAGATTGTTTGTGAATTGAGATAGGGAAACCAAAGTTTTACCAACCGCTCACTTTAAAGAAAAACATTGTGTGGAAGCACAGTGATTTTTTCCAGGTAAATTAACGGCGAAGGCTCACAGGATCCAGGCACCTTCACTTCACACTGTAGCAATTTAGACCTTTTTGCAAAGGCAAAAATTCAATACAAATGTACCATTTATATACCATCTTCTTTTCTTTTGATTATTTTGGCTATTTATTTTCTCTATGCCTAACTAAGACATTCCCTTGTAAAATGTCAGAAGTGTCAGCAATTCCATGAAAGAGTTCTTCACATGGTCTTAAAATTAAACACATAAATATATGGAAAATTGCCCCCCCTACCCCTGCCCCCAAAACAAGGACAGTATAACAGATGATTGACATGTTACAAGATATTTCCATTCAACATACCTGCCGCTACTCCACCAGCCAAAATAACCAAGAGGGTTTTATCCGCTCTTTTATATGGCTCAGAAACATGGATGATTTATGCCAAACACACCAAAAGACTAAATAACTTTCCTATCAGATGCTTGTGTAAAATTCTTTGAGTAAGATGGCAAGACAGTGTGACAAATATGAATATGTTAAACTATGTTCATATTCCAAAGGGGTAGCCATGTTAGTCTATTGTAGAAAAACAACAGAATCCTGTGGCACTTTTAAAGACTAACAGATTTATTTATCGCATGAGCTTTCGTGGGAGAAAATCCCACTTCGTCAGACGGTATGTCATTCAGGAGACTGTTGATTAGTAAGAAAAGACTCAGGTGGCTTGGACATGTCAATAGAATGCTGGATTAAAGGATCCCAAATTGTGTTCTGTACTTGAAAGCTCATGAAGGATCTAGAAAGAGAGGCAGACCAGTGTGCAAATTTCAGGATGCTTGCAAAGATAACGTGGTAGACTGTTGAATCTCTGTGGGAAATGAATGAAGAATAAACTCTGGTTAGTGGCGTAAGCTTGTATATGCAGAAAGGCACTGAGAGGAGGAGGAGATCAAATTTTGTGATGACGCATCAAGGAAGGAAAGGACTCATTGGTGCAGACACCATGCACTGCGAAGAGTGATAGTGTCACTTAATTAATAAGAAAATACTTTGTCCAGTGTGTCATTTGAGTTCTGGGGTAGTGTGGTGTAAAATGAGCAAAGAGGAAGAAATACCAAAAAGATAGTGTGAGGTGAATGAAGAATTAAAGAAGAATAAAACTTCCAAAATTCTTTCCAGCTTCCCTTTAATGTGCCTCTCCTTTTCCCTCCCTTTATTTTCTCTTCTGTCCCTTCCTACTATTTTCTTTTCTCTTATTTTCTCTTCTGACACCTCATTTCATTTTTTAATAAAATCAACCTTGTTTACAAAGTCTTATTTCTGAGGGAAATAAGATAGCAGGCTGAAGCTAATGTGCATTTGATCTCTTCCAGTATGTTCTGCTGAGCCACTTAATACCTAAAAAATTTGCCAGCCTGCTTTGTCTCTGCTTTCTTGGCTAGCAAGCCATTTTATTTGCTTTCTTTATTTACTTTCACCTTAGGTGAAACCCTGGCTCCACTAAAGTCAATAGGCATAATACAAGGTTTTTACCCCTTGCTTTCAAAGTGTATGCCCAGCTAAAGCTTTCCACGGGGTTGCGTAGTCAAAGGGGAATTTCCTCATGACTGGTGATGCATCCGCCATGGAGGGAGTTGAAATGAATGGTTGAAAATGTGTTGACATATAGCAACATGTTGACTGAAATGGACTTAAAAAAGCTACAGAGGCAAAGGTACCTAGTGGAATTTTTGGTGTATAAAAAAAGGGAAAATCTACATTCCTTGAAGGCTTTTGTGGAGATACTTGTAAACATTAGAATTCAGTAAACAAGAATGGGATGAAAAAAAGGGGAAAAAATGGAAACTTTAAAAAATATAGCAACCTGAAAACTGTATGTTTTTATTTTTTTTAAAGTATTTTGGTTATTAAGATTGGCTGGTGGAGAGGAACTAGCATGTCAGGCCATATTAAAAATATTTAACTGTTGTGTTGGGATTTTTTTTTTTTTTTGGCAAAGACATATTTTCTGCCAGACAGATTCAGAGTATTGTTGTCATGATTGGCTCCACTTTGGCTACAAAAAAAAAAATAGTTAGAAGATTCCCCCAGCTGTGGATTCAGCTGAGCTATCAAGGCACCAAATTGGTCAAATTCACCATTTTCATAACAGGTTGTCATATCCAATGTCTTAAAAGGCCATTTTGCCAACATATCAGGGCTGAATTTGAACCCTATCTTTTAGTTTTGCATTCAATAGAAACAGGGTTATGAATTATTTTATCAATGGATTAAAAACCTTTTCAAGGCAAAAAGATGATGTTTCCTGGCAGGGTCCTGCATCTGAATCAGCTGTCAGAAGCTAGTATGATGTGACAGATACAGAAAGGTCCTGACTACCTTTGCAGAACCAGACTTGGGCTCTTCCATGCCATGCTCCACTTTTGTGTCCATCAGAATTTTTACCCCCCCCACATTCATTCAGGGAAGGACATAGCTGTCTTCCCTACTGTGTACAGATAGGACAGGCAAGTAGCAAATCTGCAATTAGCAGATCTAAATCTTCACTTTACTAAAATTTAGGATTTTTCTGCTCCAGCATCCTGCTTTTGTCCATTATTGAGGTAGCCGTCAGCAGGAAGTTGGGGATTTAAGATTAGAACTGCTTTTTGGTTAATCTACAAATGTGAGAAATCCCCTATTACATAGATCATGATGCTTTTAAGAAATGCCAAAGAGGAAGCTGCCCCATGCTCCAAAAGAAAGAACACAGAGTTTGGCCACCGGTGTATAGAAAGGATATAGAAAAACTGGAAATATCCAAAGATGATGAAAGGGAGGGAATGCAAGCCATAAAAGTAAAAGCTGAAGGAACTGTATATTTTTAGTTTGGAAAAGAGGAGATTAAGAGGGGACATGAAAGTGGTCTTCAAATATTTGAAAGGCTGCCATGAAAAAGACAGAGACAAGTTGTTCTTTCTTGCCACAGAGGGCAGAACAAGAGGCAATGGGTTCCTGCTATAGCATAGCAGATATAGATTAAATCTCAGGAATAGCCCCTAACTGTATGAACAGTAAGATAATGAAAGAATGTGCCAAGGGAGGTCATAGAAGCTTCTTCACTGGAGGTTTTCAAAATGAGGCTGGATAGCTATCTGTCTTGGATGATTTAGACAAAAAAAATCCTGCATCTTGGCAGCAGGTTAGACTACATGACTCTTGTTGTCCTTTCTAATCCTATAATTCTATGACACTGCTTTCTGTGGCAGCTAGACCCCATTGACTTGAAAATAGCATGAAGGGTGCTGCCCAGACTCAATGATCTATTCTCTTAGGCTATGTCTACACTTACTAAAATTAGTCCGAATTAGTTAGTTCGAACTAACTAATTCAAACTAATTTTAGTTAGTTCAAATTAACTTAATTTGAACTAGAAAAAATTAGTTCGAACTAAGCAAGTGCCATTCATGGCACTTATTTAGTTCGAATTAGCGATTTCCATTGAATTCAATGGGCCGGTTAGTTTGAACTAAGCAATTAGTTCAAACTAACATGGCCACATTGGTTATTTCGAACTAACTAGTTCGAATTAACCTTTACTTCGAATAGCCTATTCCAAGTTATTAGTTCGAATTAAGGAAGCCCTTAATTCGAACTAATTAAAGCCTAGTGTAGCCATGGCTTTAGTTAGTTCGAATTAAGCCTCCTTAATTTGAACTAACTTGCCAGTGTAGACATAGCCATAGGTATTTTCCATATCTACCTACAGTATTGTGGTCCTTCAGGTAGCCCTAACAGAAAACAGCAACTCTAAGACCAAGGTAAGGTTGTTTTTACAACATGCACTGATAGACTACAGGGAAGACAGACTGACTGAGAAAATCACTTGCAGTTGTGATTATCTAAGTCCCTGAGAACTAATCCCTGGGAGGGTAATGAGGGGGTCTCATCACCCCCTCATACAATCACACTATATCAACAAGAAAAGACATTGAAGTCGCACACTAGCACGCACAGCCAAACACAAATCCTGACTTCATTAAGTCATTGTCACTGTTTTCTATCTGGAGGGACGTGTCCTCTTCCGGATGTTTCCTTCCCTCATCTTCCTTTTTAAGATGCTGGGGGCTCTGCCTCCTTCTTCCTGTGGGTAACTGAAAAAAACTACCACAAAAAAGGTCATAATTCGATCTCTGCTTTGTCTCCTACTATAATAAAATAATCTTCCTTTATATTACACTTATATATGCTTGACAGCCATGCTTGACAGTTAGCAATAAAACTCAACTCATAATCTGCTTTCAGTTAGAAGAGTCATCTTGAAACCCTTTGGTATTCTTGTCAAAAATAATAATTGTTCATTGTCAACATTAACCCCTTTGAGTCAGCAGATCCATCATTCCCATTGCTCAATTTAATGCAGCAAGGATGAGTGCCTCTAAAAATCAGCAGATGATGTAGTTAACAGGACACTTGTTATTTTATCCTTCTAAATTCTTCCCCAAAGGTATTTCATGTAGGTAGTTACTGGGGTTCATACAAAATTTTCTTCTCCAATTTTTTTCCAAAAGAATTGGGGTTTTGGTGAGATGAAAAATTACACAGGAAATGTCTGCTTTCCTCAAAAAAAGTTTTATTTTTTTCAACAGAAAATGAAAAATCAGGATGGTTTTTATGAAAAAGTTGACATTTTCTGCTGAAAATTTAAATTAAAATAATTTTATTTTTGTTTTTGCCAAAAATTTTCATGGAAAAAATATTTTCAAACCAGATTTAATATTTAGAGCTGGGCAAAATGTCTGAAAAAAATCTTTCATGAAGTTATGTATGATTGTTTTTTGCCTGTTCACTTCATACTGTTTTTTCCTAATGCTTTAGAACGTGAGTGTATGTGAAATTTCAAAAATTATTTTAAAATATTTCACAGCTTGGCTTGCAAAATCCATACGTAACTCAAACATTTATGATTTGACACATTCATAATTTCATAGAGGTACCACTAAATCGTTGGCTTATGGAATAAAGCCAGGGAAGGAAATTACAAAAGTAAGTACAGTCTCACAACCATTTGTAATGAATACACACAGCCTGTCAGGTCAGGACAGTTTGGCGCTGGTCATATTCTGGTTTTAGTTCCACAAATGACACAGGTGTTGCTGTGCTGTGAATTCCCTCACTATGGGTGCACTTACACTGGCAATTTAGGTCGATTTAAGGACGCGTAAGTCGACCTACACAAAGCCGTGTCCACACTGGGCTTTTATTAAGTCGACTTAAGCATTTCCTTAAGTTAACTTAATAACAACTTAAAGTAGCCTTAATAACACGACTTCTGAAGGTCGACTTAAAGCCAGTGTGGACGGGGAATAGCACTAAGTCAACCTTATTAAGTCAATTTAAAGCCAGTGTGGACGGCTATGTCTAGTGTTAAGTCGACTTAACAAGCGTGACTAAAGTGAACTTAAAGTGTAGCTACTCTGTTAAGTCAACAAGGTCAACTTTGTTGACTTAGAGTTGACCTTGTTAAGTTGACTTAACAGAGTCGACTTAACTTTACAAATGTAGACATAGCCGAGGTGATTTGGCTGTTTAGAGCAGGGGTGTCAAACGTACGGCCCACGGGCCGGATCCGCCCCCCCCACCCCCCGAGGGCTCTTATCCGGCCCCTGGAATCCTGCACAGCTCTCCCTCGCTGGACCTGTCAAGCCCTGATAAAGTGCCTGCAATTTTAATTTTGTCACCAGAGGGTGCTCCTCTACTATAAAAATACATTGGCGGTGTGCCCTCTGGTGGTGAAAAGTAAAAACTACAGGCACCTTTACTGGCCCCTTGCAGATTCCGGGGCCGTGAGCAGGTTTTTACAGCGGGGTGGGGGGAAAGGGGGCGGTGGGAGATCCCCATTGGACGCCTTGTTTTGTGGCTGGGCATTTAGCTGGGCAGAAATTTTGTTGAGAGCTGGCCAGGGCCTTTTTAAATCTGCCGCCCTGCACGCACCCAGGCAGTGGCCCAGGGTGCGGAATGGCCTGGCCAGAGAACTACTACAGGGGCTGGATTGAGCCCCTGTGACACAGGTAAGGGTGGGGCGACTGGAGAGCCGGCTCCATGGGGCAGGGGGCTGGGGAAGTCTACCTGGACACACTTTGACTCCCAGCTGGTGTTCTGACTTCCAATGTGGCCCCCGACACTGAATGAGTTTGACACCTCTGGTTTAGAGGGTCAGCCTGGAGCAATAAAGTATCAACAGCAGCAATGGAGTCAACTTGAAATGGGGCAACAACTATAATATCTTTTTTGCTGAATAACAACAGATTGGATTGGTGGTATCCCGGTGGTATCCCGGTGACTGGAACTGAATCTTCAGATTTGGAGTGGTCTCTCATTGCTTTGAAGCCGTTTCCACTGAATGTGAACTCAATGGGAGTTTTGCCTGAATAAGGAATACAGAATTTGGTGCTCATTTTGGCTATGTCTAAACTTGCAAGTTAGTTTGAATTAAGGAAGCTTACTTCGAACTAACTTAAGCCATGGCCAAACTAGGCTTTCATTAGTTTGAATTAAGGGCTTCCTTAATTCGAACTAATAAATTTGATTGCTTATTTTGAATTAATGGTTAATTTGATTCGTTAATTTGAACTAAGTTTATGTGGCCATATTAGTTCGAACTAACTGCTTAGTTAGAACTAATTGGCAGATTGACCTTCCTGCAACTGACTAATTCGAACGAAGCAAGTGCCCTGCATGGCCATGGCTAGTTCGAACTAGCATTCTAGTTCAAATTAAGTTAATTCGAACTAACTAAAATTAGTTTGAATTAGTTAGTTCGAATTAATTTCGTGTCACATTTTGAAATTCTTAACAAACATTTGATTAAAACTATTTCATTGGGGAACTTGATACTGTGTCAGAAATAAGCAAGTATGGTTTCTTAATGGAAAATTATATTTTCTCTCTTAATAACAGCTACTGCTGCCCAATGGATACTGCCAAAAACATTGTTTTGAAGATTCCAAAAGAATATAGAATAAAACTGCAAAGGTTAATTCACTCTCCTTTGGATTCCCTGTTCACTAATTAATTTTGTTTCCTAGTTTTGTATGGTTCATAATTGCATGATTCTTTTTTGGTACTGTCACTTCACATTTGGAGTTAGAGTACTTTTCTATTATTAAAGCTTCTTTGGGGTCTTTCCAGTCTATCATGTCTCTTTGGCTGACTTGCATACATGTTAAGTTAGTAGCAGAAAAATCACTATAAAATAGTTCTTTATTACACTGGGTTGGGTTTTTTTTTTGCAATGCATTCCCCTTAGATTTAGGAAATAAGTCAAACACAGCCTTGCAAAGTTCTACTTTCCCATGACAAGTCACTGTTTCTTTTTCTATGGGTGAGTAATAAATCATTAGGTTTTTTTCATTCTGATTAACTGTTATGGTAAAGGCTAAGCTAATTGAATTTCTGTGTTGACTGGTGAATTTTAATTACATATTCATGAAATTACTCAGCCATTTAACTTACCAAGCAAAATAGCCTCAAGAAAAGCCCACAGTTTAGATGACCAGTCTGATTCTCCACCATCTTGTGTGTGTGTGTGTGTGTGTGTAGCTTCACATATACAAAGTGGATTTAAAATACTGTTATCCTGAGCCGGCAACATTTTATACCCATTTTGCACACACTGGCTATGTCTACACTTGCACTTTTAAGTCGACTTTAACTAAGTTGACTTAGTTAAGTCGACTTAGTGTGTCTACACTTGAAATTAAAGTCGACTTAAAGGGGAACTTACTAAGTCGACCTAGAGCGTCCACACTGGATGCTCTAGGTCGACTTTGTGGGGCTAGGAGGACCTTGGGCAGGTCCACGGTGGCGGGGGGGGGGCACCCCCTGTGTACAATGGGGCAAAGGGGGACAGGGACCCTGGCAGGGCAGAGCCCTGTGTGTGACGCTATCTAGATTTAGGGAATTCCAAAGGGGTAGCCGTGTTAGTCTATTATAGAAAGACAACAGAGTCCTGTGGCACTTTTAAAGACTAACAGATTTATTTATCGCATGAGCTTTCATGGGAGAAAATCCCACTTCATCAAATGCTTTGAAGATGGGAAACTTACAGAATGGGAGGAAATTAAATGCAGGGGAGTGTATGACATAGGATCAGGTCAGGCTGTAACAGCAAATCAAAATAGGTGTGAGGATTCAAACTGATGAGCCATTAAGGATACAATGGTTGTATTCTTTATGTCCTCAATGGCTCATCAGGATACTCCCTGGGACCACATCACCTGGCAGATTCCTTAACATTAAGGAGACAATGATTGTTCACGCCCTCCCGTCTAAGACATTTCTCCAGAATGACACAAGTTAAAGTATGGATATAACATCAAATTCTTAACTTCTAATCGCAATAGAGTTCCTAGACATAAACTATATAATCATTCCCAGCAAATTACTACTGTTCTATTGATACCAAACATGATATAGTTCCTATGGATTATAGCATTTATGAGATATCCATAGAAAATAATATCATAAATGCTTCCCTAAATCCAGACAGTGTCACACCGTGCCCACATGCCCTGCCCTTTGGGGGGCATGCCAGGCTCCCCCTGTGCCTTCCCCCAGCAGGGAGGGCATTGGTGTAGTCCTGGGGTAGCCCTAAGTCGATTTAGGGCTACCCCAGGGCTACACTGGCTTAATTCGACGTTAGAAAGTCGAATTAAGCCTTAGGTCGAGTAAAAAGCAGGTTTAATAAAGTCGACTTAATTTTCATTAAGTGACCTTATTTTCCTTAAGTTGACTTTAAGCAAGCTGCTTAAATCGACTTAAGCAAAGTTTAGTGTAGACGCAGGGTAAATTAAGTCGACTTAAGCAAGCTTAAGTCGACTTAATTTACAAGTGTAGATGCAGCCACTTTGTGCACATGTAAATGAGTATAGTATGTGTAAAACCATGGAGAATCAGACCTATTAAAAGCCAGTTTTCATTTTAATAAACAGGTGAATTGAGAGTTGTGGAGTTTAGAAAAAGAAAGGAGAGAATAAAGTCTATAAACATCATAACTATAGGCTCTTTTCATGTAAATAGCCAGACATGTTTAACATTTAAAAAACAATGTTCCTGGTTTGACAGTTTGTTTCCAATTTTAGCCCAGGGAAACATTTTTATTGACGTTGGGGGTGAGGCACGTGAGAGACATACGCTAAGGATGGAACTGCGGGTAGCACCTTAATAAGAGTAGTGTCAATATTGGATAACAAAATGAAATTCCATGGACTGAAAACAAATGGGCTAGGTGGTAAAAGATTCTTACCAAGCTTCCATTTAAAAATTATGATTTTTAAATGGATATATGATTTTATTTTAGTCATGAGGCACTGAGCTGCTGACTGGGAAAAATACCATTTTGATGTACTCATGGGACACATTCCTGTATCAGTGTGTGGCCCTCATGGCTCCTCTTATTCTCTATTTCAAGTACAGCTCTTAAGTATCTTTGAGCACACTGCTTCCGTTTTGCAGCAGGACCAGCTGCAAATTCTGGGTACACCATTTGTATTCACTCAACTCACTCAACCATTTGTATTCACTTAACTGAAACCTCTGTGTCTTCTTGAAATCCTATGTTGCTTCCTATACCCTTTGAATATGTAACTCATCAGTGCTCAGTTTAGGGCAGGTATAGGGATGTATTCCAGTTGCTGAGTGTCATGTACATTTCTCTGTATTATGCAGAAACAAGCTCTGAGGAAATGCTGAGTGCTGGTGTTTTGGCTCCCAACCTTCTTTCAGTAGCTTGCAGGACTGAATCCTTAAGAAAATAATAAATAAACATACAACAGGACAGAGACAATATACAGGGACAGCTTTGAGAACAGTTCTCTGGACTAGAGAAGCAGCCACAGGAAAACACAACATAATGTATTATAAAATGTATTATACTTTGATAATTAAGTAGTTTATTGCAGGCTTCCTCAAGCAGCTCAGTGTAATATCTTCTCTAGTCATGAAACTCCTTTGTGAATTAGATATAGTAAAATTAGAATCTTTAAACATTAGAGTAAATACTACCAACAATTTTTCCAAAACATTTAATGTGGATTTTAAGTGAATTCCCAGTTGGTCATGTTCACGTCCCAGATTTGCATGGGCACATCCTTAAAACACAATGCAACTAGCAGTCATGGAGTACCTTGCTCCACTAATAGTCCCATTGATTTTGAGTGAGACTGAGAATGAAGGTTAGGCTAGGGTTAGTATCAGATGGAGCTAAATCGACACTTGGTTTTGTAACTGTCTCAATCTCTGCCCTAGAAAATTACATTTCTAATGAAATTTTAATTTCGAAACATTTGGACTCCACAATATTCGCATTGATTTACATTTTTCTGAAATAAATTCTTCCACATCAGGAATCGATTCTATACATTTCAGTAGAGTTTTGTATCCTGTTATGCTAAAGGCAACAATGTTTCTGAATATGATGTCAAAGAATGGCAAGACAACATGACATTATTTGATGCAGGAGAACACAATATAAATATAATTTCTGGTAATAATCATAGATATATATAATAATGGACTGAAATTAAACTAAAAAACATATGTGCTTATCACAGCGGTAAGAGCTTTACAATGAAAATCACAATACACAGTCAATTGTTACTGATTTATAAAAAGGAGTAAAATAAGAGAATTTGCTTATGGTTAACTTGTGAAATGACAGTCCCTCTGTGTAATTACACTAGCAGCATTTATGGTATTATAAAAAGAGAATATTAGGATTGTGGTTTTCTGACTAGAAAGTGGCAGGGTAATTAAACAGATGATAATATTTGTTAATACTAAACAAGTTTTTACATATCATGGACATATAGGAGTGTGGGAACAATTTTTATAGTGAGGGTGCAGAGATCCAGTGAACCGAACTGTAAATCCAGTATATGATAGAAACCACTTCAAGCCAATGGGTGTTGCAATACCTCCAGTACCCTTTGTTCCACCAAGGGGGCCATATTAGTAAGTACTAGTACTACTAGTAAGAGATATGGTTTGGGAGCGTTAGGTTATTGAAACTGACAGCAGAAAGACAACGTGAAAATGGTATGTTATAGCATCCTTTAGATCATAGCAATAGAGTTACGTCATTCACTTGTGCTCTGCAGCTTAGAGCAGAGAGTCATGTGAAGAAATAAAAAAAGAATGGTATTCTTTTAATTATCTCACCAGCTCATTGTCCATGTAAATACAGGTCACCTCATACAAAGAGCAGACAGATTTTCCTTGTTGTCCTAGCAGTATAGAATAAGTACTAACACTGACAACATTCAAGTTTCCATGCTTGGCTTGCTAATATGCCAGCTGCTGTATATTTCAAACAATATGATTGGAAATTGCCATGATTAAGTCACATGTTTCTAGAAAGCTGGTTTAGAAACACCATTCCTGATGATCCCAAAACCAAGAAAGCACATGGGTGCATAATGCATAGGAGTGCATGTCTAAGGGAAGGGTAAGTTTGTGGATCTGATGGTTATTTAAAAAAATAAAAAGAAAAAGAACAATTTGGTTCAGAAATTGAAGTGAAGGAATATTGGTGGATAGCTTAGCTTTTGTACAAAATTCCTATGTGTCTCTTTCTGGCTCTGTGCAAGTACAGGAAATTCTAAAACCCTAGACCAGGAATAAGGTAGGCAGGGAGTCAGTTCCCCTGTAAGTAATGTACCGTGATATACCTGTAACCATTTTATCCTAACCAGAATTTGTTGTATGCCTTGGCCTACACAACACAATAGGAATCAGTGAGCTACAGTGAATGTGGAACCCCATGAAGCTATTTTCCCAAAGTTGTTTGCCAGGGTGGAACTGCACTTTAAAGAAGCATTGTAAGATTAGTTCCAGAGGGTAGCCGTGTTAGTCTGTGTACAGCAAAAACAACGAGAGTCCTGTGGCACCTTAAAGACTAACAAATTTCTTCGGGCATAAGCTTTCATGGGCTCCAACCCACTTGCATCTGATGAAATGGGGTTGGAGCCCACGAAAGCTTATGCCTGAAGAAATTTGTTAGTCTTTAAGGTGCCACTGGACTCTCATTTTTATTGTAAGATTACTTAATTAGTGGTTTCATAATACTCGAGGAAGTAAAACTGTCAATATTATTATCTTGTTGAACTCTCATATTCATGTTCTGACATTTCACAGAAACCTTAGTTGCCAGTTTCATGCAATTAATCTCTGTTCCTGAGGTGGTGGTGGGTCAAATTCCTCTTCTAAAGAACTGTACGCTGGCTTTTTATTTTCTGTTTGCTTAGAAACAGACAGACTAAATACTGTCTTCAAAACAAACTGCAGAATTACAAAATATTCTGGCAAATATAAAACTTATGCTCAGTGTAGCCAAAAGCAATGTGCCTCAGATAGGAACTCAAAGAAAGCTGTATTTGGTTACAAAAAAACATTTAGTCCACTTCACAGAGCATTTAGTGTTGATTTGGTTAGTGCAAATGTGATATTTGCATCCAATTTTTGTATCTTTAAAGCAGGTAAGGAAAAGGTCAGCCAGGTACAATCCTCCTAACATTTTTTCTAAGCTGGAATGAATGCATGTGTGGTATCTTAGATGCAAAAAAAAAAAAGAAAATAAACTAGAGGAAGAGAAAAATACAGTAAGAGCTAAAATGTGTTGCCAAACTCTCATTTTAATTCTCTCTGTAATTGCATTAGCTGCAAGTAGCTTTTAGGATCCAATCAGTTCATTAGAGACTCCAAAGAAGCTTTCAAGCTACAAGGTAGGTCTGGACCTGGTTAGAGCATTCTCTTGAATTCTGAACCAAAAACCTCATCAATTCCTAAAGTCTCCTCCCCATATCCCTTTTGAATAGAATGTTCTTGCATTGTTGTTATACATGAACCATCCTTTCCCCTTTCCACTTAGTGCACAGATTGTGAAAGGCTTATTCATCCAAGCAAGGGCAAGGAGTCCCTGTTCAGATCTTTAATAAAGCAAAGAAAAGGGGTTTTTGAGATGTGCTGCACCACTACAGATCTGCTTTTGTTTTATTCTGGCCTCTGCTTAATTTTTTAAAAAGGCTGAAAAACTTTTATTGGGGAAAGATTTGAACACTAAATCTAAGGCTTATTATATCCTCTTTCTCTTTCTGATTTTCTAATAGGTGAGTTTGGAGGGGCATTGAATAATATAAAAACACTCTTTATATTCATAATTGCAGCCTTGCACTTCTCCTCTGCCAAAAGATTTAGAAACGCTTAACTTTTCAAAGAGTAAGTGGCTAAAAATGGAGTCAATCAGTTGCATAAAGAATTTACTTATAAGCTACTTGCTGCCACATTAACCTAATAATTATCTGACAAAACATAAATCAAAAACAGGCCTGCAAACATTTGAACTGTGGGTGTTTTCACCTTATAATTTTTTTATTTGCCATAGTTACGGGTAAACTGAGCCAACATTTTATGCGGATAACTAAAAACCGAGCATCCCAGAAGAAAAGAGAAAAAGTTATATACTAAATAGGTGTCACAAATATTCCTGATGTCTTACTAAGCACCGGAGGCATTCCTCAAGCGTCATCCTCATTCCTCCGTTACCCTCACAGCTCTCATTTTTTAGGGTAACGGTGAATTAACCCACACAAGGGTAAAAAATCTTGGTCGTTACAAACGTAATTGTATTAATCCCATTATATCAGATCTATACAGACTAGCAACGTAAATCCCATGTTTCGACTGAAGCTTTTTTGAGCGTTTCAAGACAGACTGTTGGTCGGCCACCTAGTTTTATCTTCACCCAGGTCAGCTGAATACTTTCTGGATTATTGCAGGAATATGTTTGTGACTAGCAAATCATTCGTACGGTTGATGGGCTTCTGCTTTTAGCTCTTTACCATTTCATATGGTTCCTGTGGCAAAAGATTGAGGCTCTTCAGACTTGCTACTGGGCCAAAAGCTCATTAATGGAAGAGAATCCTTCTCAAATGACAGCATTCTGGATTTATTATCCTTCCCATTTTCAAAATTTTATTTTTAAATTTGGGGGTATTCAATGCTGGCATATTAATTGCAAAACTCCCACTGAATTCAATGGGGCCAAGATTTTATCCTGGATCTTTTACCATGTGTGCAATGACAAAATGCACACCATTAAGAGGCTTAATTTTCTTCCACAGGCTATGCAACACCACTGAAGGGGTGTGTCTACACTCATAAATTAAGTCGATTTAAGCAGGTGTAAATCAATTTAATTTAATCCATGTCTACACTGGGTTTCCCTTAATTCAACTTAAACTGCTTCTTAAGTCGAATTAAGGAAAAACTAGTTCGAATTGATAACACCTCGTTATAATTTGAACTAGTGTCTAAATTGACTTTAATAAGTTGACTTAGCCAGTGTAGAAGCCCTAAGTCGACTTGGTCAATTTAGGGCAGGGGGGACAAGGGAGCACCACATGGCTCCCAGGCAGAAGGGAGCCACTGTGGCTCTCTTGTCCCCTGGGGAGCCCCTGCTTCCTTCTCCCCAGACCCGCGGCTTCCCTCAAAGGCTATGTCTACACTTGCACTTTTAAGTCGACTTTAACTAAGTCGACTTAACTAAGTCGACTTAAAGTCAACTTAGTTTGTCTATACTTATATTTAAAGTCGACTTAAAGGGAAATTTACAAAGTCGACCTAGAGCGTCCACACTGGATGCTCTAGGTCGACTTTGTGGGGCTAGGGGGACCTTGGGTAGGTCCACGGTGGCGGGGGGGCACCCCTTGTGTGCAATGGGGCAAAGGGGGACAGGGACCCTGGCAGGGCATGTGGGCAGGGTGTGACGCTGTCTGGATTTAGGAAGCATTTATGCTATTATTTTCAATGGATATCTCATAAATGCTCTATAATCCATAGGAACTATGTCATGTTTGGTATCAATAGAAAGGTAGTAATTTTCTGGGAATGATTATATAGCTTATGTCTAGGAATTCTATTGCAATTAGAAGTTAGAGTTTGGTGTTATATCCATACTTTAACTTATGTTAAAACCATTGTGTCCTTAATGTTTAGGAATGTGCCAGGACAATGGTCCCAGGGAGTTACCTGATAAGCCATTAAGGACATAAGGAATACAACCATTGTGTCCTTAATGGCTCATCAGGTAACTCCCTGGGACCATTGTCCTGGCACATTCCTAAACATTAAGGACACAATGGTTTTAACATAAGTTAAAGTATGGATATAACATCAAATTCCAAACTTCTAATTCAAATAGAATTCCTAGACATAAACTATATAATCTTTCCCAGATAATTACTACCTTTCTATTGATACCAAACATGACATAGCTCCTATGCAGTATAGCATTTATGAGATATCCATTGAAAATAATATAGAATCATAGAATCATAGAATAATAGGGTTGGAAGGGACCTCACGAGGTCATCTAGTCCAACCCCCTGCTAAAAAGCAGGACCACTCCCCCTAAATTATCCCAGCCAGGGTTTTGTCTAACCGAGCCTTAAAAATCTCCAAAGATGAAGATTCTACCACCTCCCTAGATAGCCCATTCCAATGCTTCACCACCCTCCTAGTGAGAAAGTTTTTCCTAATATCCAACCTTGACCTCCCCAGCTGTAATTTGAAACCATTGCTCCTTGTTCTATCTTCTGTTACCCTCGAGAACAGCCTAGTTCCCTCCACTTTGGAGCAACCCTTCAAGTAGTTGAAGGTTGCTATCAAATCTCCCCTCAGTCTTCTCTTCTGTAGACTAAATAAGCCTAGTTCCTTCAGTCTCTCCTCATAAGTCATGTGCCCCAGCCCCCTAATCATTTTTGTTGCCCTCCGCTGGACTCTTTCTAATTTGTCCACATCCTTTCTGTAGTGGAGAGCCCAAAAATGGACACAGTACTCCAGATGCGGCCTGACCAGTGTCGAATAGAGGGGAATTATCACATCCCTCGATCTGCTGGCAATACTCCTACTGATGCAGCCTAATATGCCATTGGCCTTTTTGGCAACAAGGGCACACTGTTGGCTCATATTCATCTTCCCATCCACCATAACTCCCAGGTCCTTTTCTACAGTGCTGCTACTTAGCTGATCGGTCCCCAGCCTGTAGCAGTGCATGGGATTTTTCCGTCCTAAGTGCAGGACTTTGCACTTGTCTTTGTTGAACCTCATGAGGTTTCTTTCGGCCCAGTGTTCCAATTTGTCCAAGTCTCTCTGGATCCTGTCCCTGCCCTCCAGAGTATCTACCATTCCCCGCAACTTGGTGTCATCCGCAAACTTACTAAGCACGCAGTCTATTCCATCATCAAGATCATTAATGAAGATGTTGAATAGAACCGGCCCCAGGACCGACCCCTGGGGCACTCCACTCGTTACCGGTTGCCAACCAGACAACGAGCCATTGATTCCTACCCGCTGAGCCCGTTGATCTAACCACTTTTCGATCCACCTTACGGTCCACTCGTCCAACCCATACTTCCTTAACTTGCCAACGAGAATGCTGTGGGAAACCGTATCAAAAGCCTTGCTAAAGTCAAGGTATATCACGTCAATGGCTCTTCCCGCATCCACAAATCCAGTCATCTCATCATAGAAGGAAATCAGGTTAGTCAGGCACGATTTGCCCTTGGTGAATCCATGTTGACTGTTCCTGATCACTCTATTTTCCTCCAAGTGTTTCAGGATGGATTCCTTGAGGACCTGCTCCATGATTTTCCCAGGGATTGAGGTGAGGCTGACCGGTCTGTAGTTCCCCGGATCCTCCTTTTTCCCTTTCTTAAAGATAGGTACTATATTTGCCTTTTTCCAATCCTCCGGGACCACCCCCGTTCGCCACGAGTTCTCAAAGATAATGGACAGCGGCTCTGCAATCACTTCCCCCAACTCCCTCAGCACCCTCGGATGCAGTTTATCCGGCCCCATGGACTTGTGCACATCCAATGTCATTAAGTGTTCCCTAACCTGACTTTCCATCACCGAGGGCCACTCTTCTCTCCAGTCCGCGTTACCCCGTGTAGTAGCCTGGGAGCTGGCCCGCCCTGTGAAGACTGAAGTAAAAAAAGCATTGAGTACTTCAGCCTTTTCCGCATCATCCTCCACGAGGATGCCTGCCCCATTCAGTAAGGGACCTACACCACCTCTGATCCTTTTCTTGTTGCTGATATACTTATAGAACCCCTTCCTGTTATCCTTCACATCTCTTGCTAGCTGCAACTCCAATTGTCCTTTGGCCTTTCTGATTTGATCCCTGCAGTCCCGAGCAATATCTTTATATGCCTCCCTTGTCATCTGTCCAAGCTTCCACTTCTTGTAAGCTTCCCTTTTATGTTTCAGCTCCCTGCAGAGTTCCCTGCTAAGCCACGCTGGTCGCCGTCCACATTTGCTGTTCTTTCTGCACATCGGAATGTTATCTTCCTGTGCCTTTAACAGGGTTTCTTTAAAATACAGCCAGCTGTCTTGGACACCTTTCCCCTTCAGATCAGCTTCCCATGGGACCCTGCCCATCAGCTCCCTCAGGGAGCCAAAATCTGCTTTTCTGAAGTCCAGGATGTGTGTTCTGCTTCTTTCCTTCCTTCCATTGATCAGGATCCTGAACTCTACCATCTCATGGTCGCTGCTGCCCAGGTTGCCATTTACTTCTACTTCCCCGATCAATTCTTCTCTGTTTGTGAGCAATAGGTCTAGAGGTGCAAGGCCCCTAGTTGGTTCCTCCAGCATTTGTACTAGGAAGTTGTCTTCAATATTCTCCAAAAACTTCCTGGATTGCCTGTGCACTGCTGTATTATCTTCCCAGCAGACATCAGAATAATTGAAGTCCCCCATAAGAACCAGGGCCTGCGACGATCTGGAAACTTCTGTTAGTTGTCCATAGAATGCCTCATCCACCTCCTCTTTCTGGTCTGGCGGTCTGTAGCAGACACCCACCACAACATCCCCCTTGTTGCATTCTCCCCTAAACTTAACCCACAAACTTTCAACCATCTTGTTTCCACTTTCATAGTGGAGCTCCGAGCAGTCATACAGCTCTTTTACATATAACGCTACTCCTCCCCCCCTTTTTCCCTGCCTGTCCTTCCTGAACAATTTATATCCATCCATGGCAGTGCTCCAGTCATGCAAGTTATCCCACCACGTTTCTGTTATTCCAATTATATCATAGTTCCTTGTCTGTGCCAGTACTACCAATTCTTCCTGCTTGTTTCCCAGGGTCCTCGCATTTGTATACAGGCACCTAAGATACCGGGCCCATTGCCCTACTTTGCCCTGTCGATTCTCCCTCCTGTCGCATCTTCCCCCTTGCAATTTCTCCCGGTGTCCTCCTTCCCCACTCGCCTGAGGTATTATGACTTCATCAGGAAATAAAAAACAATTATTTGACCCCACCCCCCAGTTCCAACTACCCTCTCTTTTATTCCTGCTGTTACAGCCCCAGCATCCCCCAAGTTCCATCCCTTCCCCCAGGTTTCCCTCAGTTTCACTTACCTGTGGGCCTTGGTCACCTTCCCCCTTCGAACCTAGTTTAAAGCCCTCCTTACCAGGTTAGCCAGTCTGCTTCCAAATATGCTCTTTCCCTTCCTGGATAGGTGGAGTCCGTCTCTGCCTAGCAGTCCTTCTTCCTGAAACAGCACCCCATGGTCGAGGAAGCCAAAGCCCTCCTGGTAACACCATCTCCGCAGCCAGGCATTCACCTCCAGGATGCATCTGTCTCTGCTCGGGCCCCTACCCTTGACCGGGAGGATCGAGGAGAACACCACCTGTGCACCGAACTCCTTCACCCGTGCTCCCAGAGCCCTGTAGTCACCTTCGATCTGCAAAGGGTCACCTCTCGCAGTATCATTGGTTCCCACATGGATGAGTAGCATGGGGTAGTAGTCAGAGGGACGGATGATTCTCGACAATCCCTCCGTAACGTCGCGGATATGGGCGCCTGGCAGGCAGCATACCTCCCGAGAAGCCTTATCTGGGCGACAGATGGGTGCCTCCGTCCCCCTCAGAAGAGAGTCACCAACCACCACAACCCGACATTTTCTCCTGGGTGTGATGGTTGTGATCCTCCCAACCTCGGGGGTGCACGGCTTCTCCTCTTCCATTTCATCTCCTGTCTGTAGTGCTGCGTAGCGGTTCTTTACCACAACGGAGGGTGGGATGGGAGCAGGGGTGGAGCACTGTCTGCTGCCAGAAGTAACCAGCTGCCAGTGTCCACCCTCTGCTTGAGCCATCCCATCCTTCTCCGAGGGTGTGGCAGCAGTCCTTTGCCTCTGGATAGTTCCTTCATCCCTGCATGTTTCCTCATGGATGCTATCCAGGAACTTCTCCAGGGCATGGATACTCCTGAGCCTGGCCACCTCCTCCTGTAACTCCCCCACCTGCTTCCTGAGAGATTCCACCAGGAGACACCTGTCACATTGAATGATCTCCCCAGCCTGACCGTCTGAGAGTGGGAAATGCAGGCCACAGTCCTTGCAAGTCCACGCCAGGATCTGGGTAGAGATATCCATGGTCAATATGTCTGTCTGGATACAGGCGCAGATGGAGGAGACAGTAGCAGTGCTGGCACAAGCGATGCGGGTCCTCTTCACCATAGTAGCTGCACAAAGCACAAACTTCCCCCAAACTCCCTCGCAGACTCCCCTGTTTGCAGTCCCTGGTCGCTCAGCCACTGGCTTTTAAGGCCTTCTCTGCCTGGGTC
>ML685792.1:7351044-7467674 GCA_007922175.1 Pelusios castaneus | reverse complement strand
TTATATCCATACTTTAACTTGTGACATTCTGGAGAAATGTCTTAGACAGGAGGGTGTGAACAACCATTGTCTCCTTAATGTTTAGGAATTTTCCAGGTAGAATGGTCCCAGGGAGTATCCTGATGAGCCATTGAGGAAATAAAGAATACAACCATTGTATCCTTAATGGCTCATCAGTTTACTCCCTGGGACCATATCACCTGGCAAA
This sequence comes from Pelusios castaneus, assembly GCA_007922175.1. Taxonomy (NCBI): domain Eukaryota; kingdom Metazoa; phylum Chordata; order Testudines; family Pelomedusidae; genus Pelusios; species Pelusios castaneus. The sequence continues at coordinate 7,467,466 of ML685792.1, read as the reverse complement.
TTCCTAAACATTTAGGAGACAATGGTTTTTCACACCCTCCCGTCTAAGACAGTTCTCCAGAATGTCACAAGTTAAAGTATGGATATAACATCAAATTCTTAACTTCTAATCAAAATAGAATTCCTAGACATAAACTATATAATCATTCCCAGCAAATTACTACTGTTCTATTGATACCAAACATGACATAGTTCCTATGGATTATAGCATTTATGAGATATCCATAGAAAATTATATCATAAATGCTTCCCTAAATCCAGACAGTGTCACACAGAGGGCTCTGCCCTGCCAGGGTCCCTGTCCCCCTTTGCCCCATTGTACACAGGGGGTTCTCCTCCCCTGCCACCATGGACCTGCCCAAGGTCCCCCTAGCCCCACAGAGTCGAGCTAGAGCATCCAGTGTGGACGCTCTAGGTAGACTTTGTAAGTTCCCCTTTAAGTCGACTATAATTTTAAGTGTAGACACACTAAGACTTAAAGTGTAGACTTTAAGTCGACTTAGTTAAGTCGACTTAGTGAAAGTCAACTTAAAAGTGCAAGTGTAGACATAGCCAATGGGACTAGCATTTCTGTGTAGCCAATAGCCCTCAAGTGTGCAGATACATTGGGACTTCCATGTCCCCCTTGCACCAGGCAGAATTTTACCCACAACGTATATCATTTGTTTTGGTTTCATTCTGGAAAGGGTTAAAATGGCTAGTTATAGAGGATTAGTAATCCAACAGTTGTGGCATTTACTTTAAGACACAATAAAAGATGCTGACATGCTGTGTAAGCATTGTTCCTGGCTCTACTTATTCCAATTATTTTTTATGTTTTCTCCTTAAATGAGAAACATAGGCAGTAACTCAAACACTGAGATGCCTATTTATGCTTTAGAACAAACAGTTTAAATAGTATTATATACAGATGTCTAAATATTTTGAAACTGTCTGTTTATGGAAGCAAAATGAAACTACCTGTTTTCATTTGAAGAATTTTATTTGAAATTTGCATGTAAAGCTGAAATTGCTTGTTAGCTGATACACTGTGGCAAACGAGGCTTATTTACAGAGTATATGAAGTGCCTAGTTTTCTGTTTGAATCTGGGAAAGCAATACATTTGAATTTTCATTAAACTGCTCCATTTTTACAAAAATGATTCATTGTATAAAAACAGTAGTAAGTGGCTTCCTCTCTGTCTCTCTCAACAGACAACTGGCAGATTGCTGGCTGCATAATATTTCTGTTAGACTACTTGTGTATGGAAATCTGACTGCTTTGCAAGCAATTTAATCAACAGTGTAAATAACCTTTGTAAAACAACCAACAGTATAAATGCCTTTAAATAATCAAGCCCCTTTAAGGGATATAAAATAGGCTTCTCTGTATCGACAATAGACCCTGATGTTTGTAACTATGGTCTGCATTTACCTATTATATCACATTGCACCCTACAGTAATCAATTTTCAAACCTACATTTTTGTGGGTGTAATTTGTATTTGCAGTGAATTGTGCCCACAATTTTTCACCCTCAGTCAACCTTCAGGAAAAATATGAATGTATTACAGGTGTTAAAAAAAAAAAAAAGGAGCAGCAGAAACTTACTTTGAAAATTGGGCCTGAAGGTCTGAAGTACACTATAACAATAATTAAAGATAATTTACAATAGTGATAGATTGATTTATCCCGTGGTTGTTTTATACATAATGGTAATCTGAAAATATCAATATTCAGTCATGTTTACTGTCATCAGGTTCCCCAGTTATAGGTTATTTACAAGTTTTCTTGTTACTATGTGGGTCATGTTATTGCATCACCCTGTGTTTATACAAGTATCAGAGAGGAATACAATTTACTGGCACAGGGATAGGTATGAAGGAAAATGTAAAACAATTGACCTATACCTGGTTTTTCTTATTTTGGTTTTTACAAATGATGTCAGATATGAAATGAATGCATCCTGTTATGCACAAGGTTTTCCTTTTTAATCCTGAAATTTGAATGGTATTTGACTCTTTGGTCTCTTTCTGAGAATGTTCTAAAAATGTGGTCCTCATTAATTTCTGCATTGTTAGTCCCATCACCTTTTCTGTAAGAATTACAACATAATCTGAAAGTGATGTAAGGAAAAGTATCTTTCATCATAGAAAGAAACAGGAAAATAATGCAAAGTCTTATGCAAGACACTTGAAACCATGCTTTGTGCAACTCTGAAAAATTACTGTGCCTTTCTTGAGCTTGTTGGCAATGGAAGGGGTTGTCCTGCTACATAACACTACAGCTCTTGATAGCACGGTCTGAGGCCATCAATCCCTACAGGATTGGAGTAAAATAAGGGGAAAAATGGAAACAGTTTGCACCAATACAGTATCTTTCATGCATGGATCCAAAATACTTTACAAACATTAAGGTCACAGTTCTGCGACTTCCGGAGCACAGGCAGATTGCTCTGCCTATAGGATACCCTAGTGGGTACATTGTGGCTTGATGCACCAATGAACAAGAAGTTGCAGGATCAGAGCCTAGAGGAAGGAAGAAGAAAGAGGAAGCTATGGGGAGAAGGGCATTGAAGGAAAAACAAACTCTGTCCCATTCCCAACAGACATACTGACTCCTTTCAGTCAGAAAGGTGTAGATTCCTAAGCATAACCTGAATGATAAGGTCAAAGTACCAGAGCTAATATAGGAAAACTGAGGATGTGGGAAAATAGGTGCATTTCCCTACACTTCATGGCCAGATCTCCTCAATCAATCAGGGGAAACACAAGATCCTAATCTTAGAGAATGGCAGGCAAGTAGAGGAAACTCTCTAGAGGCTGAATCTCATGTTAAGACCCTATTATAGTTATGATAGAGTAAAGTGGTCTCAAAATAGATGCAAATACAATTGTTTCATACATTAACGTCTCTTTATTTTATCAGAGTGGTGTAAAATGCCATTGTGTAAGTTAAAATCAGGCATCTTATATTTATTTTGTTGTATAATGTATTTGTCATTTTAAAGCTTGCATATACATTTGACTGATATTTGGGGATTATAAAGTACTTTTAAAAATGTGTTTTAAACTTAAAGAAGAACATGTTTTCAGCTCCTGGTTAATTTTGGAACTTGGCACAGGCTGTGTGCCATGGGTAGATCTGCAATGGCAGATACTTCATTGGATCAGGAGGTAGCTGGAAATAATGATTTTTTTAACGTGGGGTAGGCTATTATTAAAGTTTTAGGTTATAGGTTATATTTATATTTATATATAAGTTAGATTTAAATTAAGATGATTTCATGTAAAGGAGAATAAACAGCAGTAACAAGCTACCAGGAAAAAGGAATATAGTCAGGAATCTAAAACAATTTAAGAGATACCTAGATTTGCCACAAGAGAAGGAGAAGAATAAGGGCTATGATGAAAGGCCGAAAGATAGAAATGAGCTCAATCACAAAGAGGCATATGGTTGTGTCTGCTGAAAATCTGTTGAGTCAAGTTTGTTGAAATTAACTTCATCCTAGGCTCCCAGTTCTATTTATCAGGTTTTAACCAAGCGTCAGGAGTCCAATGCAAGCACCTATACCAATAGCCACTTTTACTTGAAGGACTATCTGGTATGAATGTTAAATTCTTTTGCCCTCCTATGCTGTCTTCTTTATAATGAAGACCTAAAGGGGTTATTTTTCACTATGTTTACAAGTTCCACTTAGAATAATCAGTACAATACAGTAATAATCAGTACAATAATCAGTACAACTAATTCTTATCAGTAATATTCATGGTTGCTCTCAGAAGGTTGCTCTCACTTTGGCTGTTGCCATTTGCATACATCTTATTGGCCTTTTTACACCAGGTCTTCTTCAACCACTTACAGATAAAGAGAGCCTTTCTTTATTGTATCCAGTTTGACTTTGGACTCATAGGCCTTGTCTAAGTTATATATCTGTACTCTCAACATTTCACATTATGCAGCTCTACTAGTGGAAGCAAATGTGTAGGCAAAGCACTGGCATATAACATGAGCCATTCTAGACAAGACAGTAATTAATATGCATGGGACATCTGGAATCTTATCTATGCTAATTTCCCCTCCGTTGCTAGTACTAGTGGAGTTGCATAAAGGTAGCCACTGAGGGAAATTTCTAGAAAGAGAGGTAGATTGCAACACCTTTACTCACATTGAATATTACCTTGTACTGTGAGCACCCTCACTAAAGTCAATGGGCTATTTGTGAAGAAAGGTACTACTCAATGGCTATGTCTACACTTGAAAAGTTAGGTCAACTTTATGAAGTCGACTTAATAAGATCGACTTTAAGTCGACTTAAAGTGGACCTTATTAAGTCGACTTAACAGAAGTTGAATTAACTTTTCAAGTGTGGACGTGGCCTCTTTTCGACCTTATTAAGTCAACTTAACATTTTAAGTTGACTTAATAAACTCCACCAAGGTGCTAATCCACGTCTCCACTGTTTTAAGTCAACTTAATAAAGTCGACTTAAGGACTAGTTCGAATTAAAATGAGGTGTTATTAATTTGAACTAACTTTTCCTTAATTTGACTTAAGAGCAGCTTAAGTCGATTTAAGGAAAGCCCAGTGTAGATGAGGAGTATTTTAAGTCAACTTAAGCCTCCTTAAATTGACTTAATTTGTAAGTGTAGATGCACCCAATGCACATAAAGGTGTCACAATCTTGCTCATAACAAACAGATGATGAAAATAAAAGAAAAACTGTGTCTTTTTAGTAGGCTTTAAACAGGACAGACACCATTATAATAATAAGCATCTCATTCTGGAACCTCTTTGACTTCCTCCCCTACTTAAATATCCCAACTGAATTTTAAATAGCAAAGTTAAAACTACCCATTTGGGGCTGCTATGTATCAAGATTTATTTTTTTTTAACATTTGTACTAAATTATTATTTCTCTTCAATTCACTTTTCTTTTTTTTTTTTTTTTAATAATTATTTCCGGTGTATTGCTTCAAAGTGTTTCTATTAGAAATTTAAGCATGCAGTTTGGAAGCTGAACTGTTGCATTTAATATAACTAGCATTTAATATGCACTATGTATCTCTGTTGCCATTTCCCAAAAAATTACAGCTTCATGCTAAGCACAGGAAAAAATAGAGAAGCTTGTTTACATTTGTCCATTTGATTCAATTTGAAAGTTGCACCAAAGTTGCCCCCTTTTGCTGGTGATATGGCCTGATTTATGTGGCTTCCCAACATCAAAAAGAAATTGTTTCTGAGAAATATGGCAGTTAAACAAATTGTTAATTTTCTGTTATGCTTTAAGGTAACTGCATCTCCCTTTGACATTTCTATTAGAAGCCCTAATTAAAGGGAAATTCCTGTGTATCCTACTGAGATTTCTACAGGGTTCAGAAATAAGGAGCTCATTGTGATGTTTGAAAAATTACATGTTTGTTTGAAGACTGAATAAAAAAATGTTTCAGGTGGAGTTTAGCAAACTGGAATAAAATGTATGTATATTTTAAAGAAAACAGTATATTTTACTGTGCAGAACTTCTGAGTGTGAAGTATGCTGATGACATTAATATGAATCTCAGATGGTTATAGATGGATTAAAACCCCCCTCTTAACAGTATCCCACATGGTGTATGGATTTTACATTCTTATTAGAGGGAAAAAGAAGAATGGAGAAGAAGGTAGAGAAGAACTGTCGACTGCTCGAGAGGATGAAGTAAATCTGAATCTTTCTTGCTTGGCAAATATTTCAGATAAAGCATGTGATTTACCCTTATTCCACCAGACGGTTTCAGTTCTCCCTTACTGTACACCTACCCCTGCATAAATACTTCCAGTGAATAAGCAACTTATGCAGTAAGTTACCTTTGTAAGTTCAAGAGTGCAAAGGAGCTGCCTGACCACCTCCCCCCCTCCCCCTTTGGTTCAGTGACAAAGAGCTTCAGTTCAGATCTCAGTAATGATCTTCTGCTTCAGATACAGTAGTCCATCTCTGCCCCTAACTAGAGTACAGGAGAGTTTGTGTCTTATTGTTCTGCATAGTCTACAAATTTATATAATCAGAAACAATATACTATTATTCAAATAGAATATATTAGACCCCCATACAATATAAAGTCCATAAAATACTTGTTTAAGTTGCTAACAATTTAAAGCAGAGCTTACTCAGCTCAATTTGGGTCCTGTGCCCTAGATATCAGTGAGATTAATCCAGTAAACTATATTTTGTTCCCTTCCTACATTTCATTTTCATTCTCTATTGTAATAATGAACTTTTTGGATACAGGATGAACATCGGTCTTTTAAATGTCTCATAACTTATTAACACCTTATCTGATTGTCATAGTATCTTATAGAAAATGTCTACCTTTCTCTCAGCTCCCATATACCAATTTTGAGTTTGTTATTTATCTTTTTGAGAGGGAAGGGAGGCAAAATCAGGCTCATAATGGAAACTGAGCGTAACTTGAACTATGAGGAGACTTCTTCTTCATAAAATGGTTCCAAACCCTCTTTCCCTTACAACAAACAATTCTTTATCCAGAAAGAGGTGCAATTTCTTATCAGAGGCTATTCTTATTAGTATTCTGTACAATGAGGACATTAAGTGCTGGATCTGAATCATACTTTTCTTTCTCCCAGAGAAATAATATAATTACATTGCACTAGTTTGAAGAACAAATCTCCTGGAACCCTCTTTTCAGTCAAGTTTCATTTAATTCAGTAGTGCCTGAATGTACACATCACAGCACAGGTAACAGTATTTTGGGCGTTAAGGAGGGATAAGGGGAAAATATACACCAAGGGTCATTAAATCTCAAGGATACATGCTAACGCTTCTTTGAATAAATGGTTTGGGATTAGGTTAATATTCATGGACAATTGGCAAGGTTGTTTTACACACACCTTTTAAGTAGGGACCAATTGTTTCTCCTGTGTCATATGGCATGGTAAATTCCGAGGCTATGTCTACACTGGCAATTTAAGTCAACTTAAAGAGGCTTAAATCGACTTAAATTAAGCCACTTCCACACTAGGCTTTCATTAAGTCAATTTAAGAAAATCCTTAAGTCGACTTAATGAAAGCTTAAGTCAACTTTATAACTACCACTCATTAGGTCAACTTAACCCTTAAGTCGACTTAAGGATGGTGTGGATGTGGAGTAACCCTTAAGTCGATTTTATTAAGTCGACATAAGGGTGGTTAGGTTGACTTAACAAAGTGGACTAAGTCAACTTAAAGTTAAGTCGACTTAGTCCACTTTGTTAAGTCAACTTTAATAAGGTTGACTTTAAGTCGACTTAAAGCCGACCTTATTAAGTTGACTTAACAAAAGTTGACTTAACTTTTCTAGTGTAGACATAGCCCAAGAGAATGCTTTTATCTATGATGCCTTTTCTTTCTGTATGCACCATGGACTTTATATTTCTGGTCAGTTCAAGGATTATATTAACACCAATTTCTAGTGGCAATGGAAGGTTATATCTGATCACGTATCTCTGACCCGGTGGGTAAAGGCTCAGAAACTTGTGGTTACTTTACATTTACAATAACCATGAAGCCCCCATAGAAATAAATGTGAGTGGCAAAGATAGACAGAGGAAAAACAAGAGAGAATTTTGCTACTTTGATTCCCAATCTTAGGATGGGATCAAGGTTTGTAGATTAAATGGACAAACTGGGAATTAGGACTCCTGCATTCTCGACCTGGAACTATCAGTGACTTCAAGTGTGACCATGGCAAGTCAGTTACCGTGTCTGTAAAATCTGTAAAATGGGGAAAATGATTCTGACTTCCTTTGCAAAGTGTTGAGATTAACTGGAGAAAAATGTTCTATAAGAACTAGATTTGATTATTGTCTGTAAAACTGAGCTAAAATGCTTATCTACTTCATGGGGATGATATACGAATTATTTAATGACAACAGAGTCTTGTGGCACTTTGGCAGGTGTGGGGAAGGAATGTGTGCTATCTGAAATCTTGCTTCTGCTAAGAGGAATTCAGAGAAAGAATAAAGAAAATCTTTTTACCCTGTATCAGAACTTGAATTCCTCATGTCTATCCTCCAGAATTTTTGATACAATCAGTCAAATTTTGAGAAGTGAAATTTGTGCAAATCAGTATAGCAACAGGGAAGCCTCAGAGTGAAACTCTGAAAATCTTGATCATAAGCTGTCAGCACTGCACAAGAAAATTTTATTGTATGAGAGTCACTGAACAGAGAAAATTTGGCAAAAACCGCTTACAGTGAGAAGGGTTAACCTGACCTCTTGAGCAGGAAGGCAGAAACCTGTATCTCATCTACTTACCCTTATGAAACCTTTTGAGAAGAGAAAATGAGGAAAGATCTCTTGAGATATGTTGCGTGTGTTCTAGCACAAGGTAGTTTAGAAGTTCCTCTGATTTCCAACTACCAAGGATTTTTATGAGGAGATCTGGCAATCTGCATCAAACAGCTGTTCAGGCAGTTCATATACAGAATAAGCATCAAGTAGTTTTTTGGCTGACAACTGAATGAGAGAGGATTTATCTCCAAAGAAATAAATAACCATTTCCACAAAGCCCCAAAACTTTGATCCTAAAGGAAGACTGATTCTGCTGGTCCAGGAACTGGAAATAAACAAGAATGAAGATCTAAAGGAGAGAACTCCACTTAACATTGTTTTAAGCTGAAGCTAAAGTAGAGCATTTTTTGTCTTCTTTATGCACTCAGTCAATTTTGAGACACTGTAAACTAAAGCAATATAAACTGTGGCTGCATCTACACTTGTAAATTAAGTCGACTTCAGCTTGATTAAGTCGACTTAATTTACCCTGCGTCTACACTACCCTGCGTCTACACTACAGTTTTCTTAAGTCGACTTAAGCAGTCGACTTAAGCAGGACTACCCAGGACTACACCAATGCCCTCCCTGCTGGGGGACGGGGGGGGGGGGCACAGGAGGAGCCTGGCATGCCCCCCCCCCAAAGGGCAGGGCAAAGCCCTGTGTGACGCTGTCTAGATTTAGGGAAGCATTTATGATATTATTTTCTATTAATATCTCATAAATGCTATAATCCATAGGAACTATGTCATATTTGGTATCAATAGAAAAGTAGTAATTTGCTGGGAATGATTATATAGTTTATGTCTAGGAATTCTATTTGTATTAGAAGTTAGGAATATGGTTGTTATATCTATACTTTAACTTGTGTGATTCTGGGGAAACACCCCAGACAGGCTGTCTACAACCAGTGTGTCCTTAATGGCTCATCAGGTTTCTTCCTGGGCCCATTGTAACTGGGAGCTTCCTTAACATTAAAGACACAATGGTTGTAGACAGCCTGTCTGGGGTGTTTCCCCAGAATCACACAAGTTAAAGTATAGATATAACACCAAATTCCTAACATCTAATACAAATACAATTCCTATACATAAACTATATAATAATTCCCAGCAAATTACTACCTTTCTATTGATATCAAACATGACATAGTTCCTATGGATTATAGCATTTATGAGATAGTAATAGAAAATAATATCATAAATGATTTCCCTAAATCCGGACAGTATCACACCCTGCCCACATGCCCTGCCAGGGTCCCTGTCCCCCTTTGCCCCATTGTACATAAGGGGTGCCCCTCCAGCCACCGTGGACCTGCCCAAGGTCCCCCTATCCCCTAGAAGTCGACCAAGCATCCAGTGTGGACGCTCTTGGTCGACTTTGTAAGTTCCCCTTTAAGTCGACTTTAATTTTAAGTGTAGACTCACTAAGTCAACTTAACTAAGTCGACTTTAAGTTGACTTAGTTAAGTTGACTTAGTTAAAGTCGACTTAAAATTACAAGTGTAGACATAGCCTGTGTGTTCCTAGTGACTTGTATATTTGGTGGGAAAAGACTGTCAACGTGTTACAGGTAACTTCTCCTCTGACATACCGTAGAAATATGGTTGGTGTTTGTAAATGTCTTATATGCTTTTGGGGATCACATTAGACTGAGGTTTTATTTGCATTTGTTTTATCATGCTTTATTTTATCAATGAAGATAATTTAATTGTTTTTAAATTTAGTACTGTCTCTGAATAATGCCCAGTTGACTGACCTGTTGGCTGATGCCCTCTAATTATCCAAAGGACAGGACATAATGCATAGGTGAGTACAGCACAAATTCTCTGCCATCACCAAGTCAACATGCTGCAGGGAACCACCTCTGGGAATGAGAAAGCAGCTCACTGTCCTTGCCATTTCAGACCTTGGTCTCTGCTGACAAGGATACCAAATTGTGATTGTGGCTTTAGCAAAGGTACTGTAAAATATGTCATGCTGATTCAATAATGCATTTATGTAATTAAAGTGTCAAATCAAGGCCACTGCTAATTCCAGTGGAAAATAGCCTTTGCGATAAGACTGAAGCCAGACTATATAAAAAAGTTGTGTTGAAGTTGAAAAGTTGCTAATGTAAAACTAAGTGTTCTTCAAAGTTTCATTCTTGGCCTTAAACTTTACAAGAGGCTTAGTGAAGCTGGCCTCTGCCTAACTTCCCTCTGGGATTCATTTCTGGCCAATATTATTTCATCATATGACTAAACAGATGAACAATTCTGGATAAACAGTGATATTGCTGAGAATGTTACAGTCCTGCAAGATGTTACAGAGTTATTGCCCCTTTATAGAAAGAAAGTGAATATCTATAAAATGAGTTAATTTTGTAAAAGAACAGCTTTTGTGTCATCTTTGTTAAATGTGTTGCACTATTATTGCTGAGGATAATGAAGCCAGCTACAGTGGAGTGAGTATTTGTATCAGAACCGAGAAAGAAATTGGAGACTTTGAAACTACAAAAGCTTGAAACTACAAATTGATGTAAAAGCTAGCTAGTTCAGTTTAGTTAGTAAATGGATGTGTGACAAAATCATGAAAGTGGCAATGAGATTACATGGTAAGCATGAAGAAGAGCATTTATAATGTTCATAAGTACTTCACTTAAATCTTCTAATTCAGGACCTGAGCCTGCTGTTGTTGAAGTCAATTGGAATTTTGCCACTAATATGGGAGCAAATGTAGGCCCTCAGTGTTAACTTTATTAACGACTGTACATCTCTAATGCTAAAGATAGTAGTTATAGTAGTTAATTAATAATACTGCTTATAATGAAGAATGAAGAGAAAGGAAGTTCTTTGAGTCAGAATTCCAATGCAATTCCTTCATTTAAAAAAAAAAAGTCAATTTCCGCTACATTTCCAGAAGGCAAATATTGTACCTAATTTTTATTCAGAATTAATTTTATTCCTTACCCTCACCCTCCTACCCCACTCACAGAAATAGTGAAAGGTTCCATCCTGATAGAGCACAAACCCCCTTCATACTGAATGAATGTGGGGGAAACAACCCTTCTGTTATGGGTCTTCTGTCCTTTGCCTGCCCTAACTTTTTCCGGAAGTGACCTTAATTTCTTCAAACACTTGTTTAAAGAAAATTGTTTCTCTTTAAGTCTCTCCCAGTACCTTTTGGGAACTGTAGTGATTTTCCTCGTTGGCAGTGGCCAGGGCCAAATACTTGCCCTGCTTAGACCCTGGATCCTGCATGTTTAGAAAGATGTAAGGAGAGAACAGAGAATGAAGACATGGACCCCCCAATACAGAATTTATGTTTTTCTATTCAGGGTTATTAGGCTACAACACAAAGTTAGGAGCTTGTTTTACCTCCTGAACTGAATAAGTCCTAACACACCTGACCATTTTTATTCCCCTGGAGAATTGACTGAATGGCTTACTGTGTTCAGGACTTATTTTGGGGGGTGGGGTGGGGATGAAGCCTGTGAAGTAGATGGTATTCTTTTTTTTTTTTTTTTTTTTTTTTGGTGCTGAGATACAAAAACTGGTGCCAATTTCCAGAGAATAAACAGGTATATTAACTTCTGTGGATAACCCTAAAATAATATACATTTTTTATCATAATTCTGATACATACAAAACTACTAGTGTGCTGTGTGTGGATTCCTATAAATTAGCTGGTTTAGCATTCCAGGACCTGGATTTGAAAGGGAAAGAGAAAAGATTTGTTACAGCTAAGAACAAAGTAGACTTGGACGATAACATTTTTATGGTACCAAAGGGAGACAGACAATACCCATTCTGTTCCAAGTATAACTTACATATCTGATACTGAATCAGATAATGCAAGTAGAAGGAAAGGACATGTTAAAGGCCGCAACATATGATTTATGTCTGTTATCCTATGTAATCAGTGTAATATGTTTAATAATATAATGTACAGTTACAGTGTACAGTAATATTTACATTACAGTAGAGGTATAATATGTAATTTACTTAAGTGTACAAATAATACTGTTACACCGCCAAAAAAGCAATCAACAGCCAAAGTATTATACATGGAAATGGCATGTATAGACATAATTGTTTTCAGTTGATTTATTTTATAAAATGTCATACTAAGATATGCATACAACTGGAGAGCTTTTCAAAACCTTTTTAGTGATTGTAACATACAAATAAATGTAGGCACACTAGCATTTAGTTTGCCCTATAATCTGTCTGATCACTCTTGCAGCAGGTACTTGGATGACTAAGGGCCACATCTCCTCACATGCTGAAAGTCATGCACATGTATGCTTTTGTAGGACTGGGGATAATATGGGCTGAGTTGAGTCAACAATAGTGAATCCTGGCAATTGTGTGAACTCTTAAGAACAAGCTGAAAACTAATCCTAATATGCTCTTATCTACATACTTTGAAATGACATTCTTCAGCTCTGATTAATAAGGACCTTTCAAAATGACTGTACACAGTACTCACAACTTCTATTTTTCTCCCTCAGGCTTGACAGAGGGTCAGGCACATGGAGTGGTAACACACAATAGGAGCATATGAATAACCAGATAACTAACTCAGTACAGAAAGCATTCCTCCCCCTTTCATCCCTACAGACAGTTTTGGTCCCTTTGATCCCTGAACAGATCAAACAAAATCCACTAATCAATTATTTCCCTTTTTGTCTTTCAGATGCTGCCACAGACCTTCAAACACTGATGGCTGAGCACTTCAAGAATTCTTTATTTGTTTATTTTTATAAAACAACTATTTACAACAAAGGAATATTTTTTCCCTTTCATTTCTCCCCACAAAAGCATAACTTTTAATAATGTATGGGTTTTTTTAAAAAACAAACAAACCCTATAATAGTTAATTGTTTTTCCAGCAAAAATTTCAAAAGTGAATTTCAGTAGTAATTTCAAGCTAAATGATAAAGGGGTGTGTGATTCCTTAGAGTGGCATTTTCAAAAACACTAAGCCTTCCCCTAATTCTGCTCTGACTGCACTCACTGGTAACACACCTAAGAGATAGGCCAAGGCTCAGTGCCTTTCAAAATCCCACCCATGAGACTTAAGGGACAAAATGTCTCCTATGGCATGCAGGCATTCTGAGGGTGAGAGTGGAGGGAGCCCTTTCCTTCTGAACATGCATCAGATCAAGTTCTGCATATAGCACACAGGAGATTAAAGAGATCCCAGCTGGCCAGTACTCTATGACTTCAACAGGACCTGAGGTGCTGGCTAGGGGTGTGGTCAGCCTGTCAGGTGGCTAGCAAATATGAACATAAGAAAACATTTAAAAAGTGGAAGTTAAATCCTATTGAGGAAAAAAGAAATGAGCATAAACTCTGACAAGTGAAGTATAAAATATAATAGGAAGATCAAAAATAATTTGAAGGAAAGCTAACCAAAGACAAAAAAGTAACAGCAATTTTTAAAAAGTGTATCAAGAGCAAGAAGCCTGCTAAATAACCACTGGGGGGCCACTGGCCAATCAAGATGCTGAAGAAGCGTTAAGGCTATTTGTGGAGAAACTAAGGAATTCTTTTCATCGATCTTCATGGTTGAGAATGTGAGGGAGATTTCCAAACCTGAGACCTTTTTTTTTAAGTGACAAATCTGAGGAACTATCCCACATTGAGGTGTCATTGGAGAAGGGTTTACAACAAACTGATAAAAAGTAATGTCATCAGGACCAGATAATATTCTCCCAAGACTTCTGAAGGAACTCAAATATGCAATTGCAGAACTACTAAATGTGGTATGTCACTTATCATTTAAATCAGCTTCTGTGCCAAATGATTGGAGGATAGCTAATGGGGCACCAATTTTTTTGAAAAGTCTTCAGAGGTGCTTTCAGCTATAATAGGCCAGTAAGCCTAACTTCAGTAACAAGAAAATTGGTTGAAACGCTAGTAAAGAACAGAATGATCAGACACATAAGTGAATATGATTTGTTGGGGAAGAGTCAACATAGTTTTTGTAAAGGGAAATCATGCCTTACCAACCTCCTAGAATTTTTGAACTGGTGAACAAGCATGGGGACAAGTATGATTCAGCGTACATAGATTTTCAAAAAGCCTTTGACAAGATCCCTCATCAAAGGCTCTTAAGCAAAGTAAGTTGTCATGGGACAAGACAGAAGGGGTGCAAAACCATGCTCTGAAGTGTCCTAGCCTCTGTTGCTAGAAGCTGGGAATGGGCGACAGGGGATGGATACTTTGATGATTACCTGTTCTCTTCATTCTTTCTGAAGCGCCTGACATTGGCCACTGCTTGAAGACAGGATACTGGCCGGGCCAGGTGGATCCAGTATTGTCATTCTTATGTTCTTATAACCTTGCAAATACGAGTTTTTATGGACGCTATTATTGCACCCTGCTTTATAAGCTTTTCCTGAAGTTAATGAGTCATAGAGATAGGATCTAACAGTCTCAGTTCTGACTTTCTCATGTTGATCTTTGTATTCAGTAAGCAGAGTACTTGCAGGTATTAACTATTTTGTTATTATTACTAATAAAGGCTTAAAGCCAGACACAGCCATTAGGCTCAGCTCTGAGTATAAGAATGCATTTGCTTTCCTGGGGAAATTCCTGGGAAAGAACAGAATAATTCTTTTGGGGCTTGAGTGTGAAGGGTGCTAGTAGAACTGTCCTCTGTGGCAAAGAAAGCCAGGAGAGGAGAAGGCTTAGGAGGAAGAATACTAAATTTGTGTTTTGGTTTTTGCCAATTTTGTTTTAAAGAAGGGGCAGTACAGCCACAAAGAAATATCAGATAAACAGGAAGAGACGAGAGTCTGTGAGAAAGGGACGAGGTCCTGGTGGAGGGGGAATTGGAAATGGGACAGACAATAACAGGGAACCTGGGAGCAGCTGAGATCATCCTTACACAAGTAACCTGTGCAACTCTTTGCCAGGGGATGTGGTGATGGCCAAAATGATAACCGAGTTAAAAGAAAAAACAACCCTATCTAAGTTCATGGGGGAGAGTCTGTTAATTGGTATTAGCCAAGGTGGACAGGAC
This sequence comes from Pelusios castaneus, assembly GCA_007922175.1. NCBI lineage: Eukaryota > Metazoa > Chordata > Testudines > Pelomedusidae > Pelusios > Pelusios castaneus. Next base: position 7,452,168 of record ML685792.1, on the reverse strand, counting down.
ACTCTCCATGTTCAGGGTGACCCTAAACTTCTGACTATTGGCTGCCCAGAATGGAGGACAGAGTGGATCACTGCATAATTGTCCTGCTCTGTACATTCCTCCATGAGCTCTAATACTGTACACTGTTGGAGACAGGATTTTGAGCAAGATGGACCATGGTCTCATACAGTGTCGCAGCTCTTCTCTTCTTATGAGGTAAATAAGGGGAAGAGAGGTGGACATATTTCCAGGGATGACCTATAGAAAAGGGGAAGAAGTGATGGCAGAGCCGCTGGCCATTATCTTTGAGAACTTGTGGCAAATGGGGGAGGTCCCGGAAGATTGGAAAAAGGCAAATATAGTACCTATCTTCAAGAAAGGGAAAAAGGAGGATCCGGGGAACAACAGACCGGTCAGCCTTACCTCAATCCCTGGGAAAATCATGGAGCAGCTCCTCAAAGAATCCATTCTGAAACACTTGGAGGAAAATAGAGTGATCAGGAGCAGTCAACACGGATTCACCAAGGGCAAATCGTGCCTGACCAACCTGATTTCCTTCTATGATGAGCTGACTGGATTTGTTAATGCGGGAAGTGCCGTTGATGTAGTATACCTCGACTCTAGCAAGGCTTTTGATACGGTTTCCCACAGCATTCTCGTCAGCAAGTTAAGGAAGTATGGGTTGGGTGAGTGGACCGTAAGGTGGATAGAAAACTGGCTAGATCAACGGGCTCAGCAGGTAGGAATCAATGGCTCAGTGTCTAGTTGGCAGCCGGTAACGAGTGGAATGCCCCAGGTTCTGTTCAACATCTTCATTAATGATCTTGATGATGGGATAGACTGCGTGCTTAGTAAATTCGCGGATGACACTAAGCTGGGGGGAATAGTAGATACTCTGGAGGGCAGGGACAGGATTGAGGGAGACTTGGACAAATTGGAACACTGAGCCGAAAGACACCTCATGAGGTTCAACAAAGACAAGTGCAAAGTCCTACACTTAGGACGGAAAAATCCCATGCACTACTACAGCCTGGGGACCGATCGGCTAAGTAGCAGTGATGTAGAAAAGGACCTGGGGGTTATGGTGGATGGGAAGATGAATATGAGCCAACAGTGTGACCATGTTGCCAAAAAGGCCAATGGCATATTAGGCTGCATCAGTAGGAGTATTGCCAGCAGATCGAGGGATGTGATAATTCCCCTCTATGGCTATGTCTACACTTGTTAATTTAAGTCAACTTTAACTAAGTCGACTTAACTAAGTCGACTTAGTGTGTCTACACTTAAAATTAAAGTCAACTTAAAGGGGGACTTACAAAGTCGACCTAGAGCATCCACACTGGATGCTCTAGGTTGACTTTGTGGGGCTAGGGAGATCTTGGGCAGGTCCACGGTGGTGGTGGGGGGGGCACCCCTTGTGTGCAATGGGGCAAAGGGGGACCCTGGCAGGGCAGAGCCCTGTGTGTGGTGCTGTCTGGATTTAGGGAAGCATTTATGATATTATTTTCTATAGATATCTCATAAATGCTATAATCCATAGGAACTATGTCATGTTTGGTATCAATAGAAAGGTAGTAATCCGCTGGGAATGGTTATATAGTTTATGTCTAGGAATTCTATTTTGATTAGAAGTTAGGAATATTGGTGTTATATGTATACTTTAACTTGTGTCATTCTGGAGGAATGCCTCAGACAGGAGGGTGTGAACAACCATTGTCACCTTAATGGCTCATCAGGTTTCTCCCTTTGGCCCATTGTAGGTGGGAGCTTCCTTAACATTAAGGAGACAATGGTTGTTCACACCCTCCTGTCTAAGGCATTCCTCCAGAATGACACAAGTTAAAGGATACATATAACATCAAATTCCTAACTTCTAATCGAAATAGAATTCCGAGACATAAACTATATAATCATTCCCAGCAAATTACTACCTTTCTATTGATACCAGACATGACATAGCTCCTATGCATTATAGCATTTATGAGATGTCCGTAGAAAATAATATCATAAGTGCTTCCCTAAACCCAGACAGTGTCACACCCTGCCCACATGCCCTGCCATGTGGGGGGCATGCCAGGCTCCCCCTGTGCCCTGCCCGGCAGGGAGGGCATTGGTGTAGTCCCGGGGTAGCCCTAAGTCGATTTAGGGCTACCCCAGGGCTACACTGGCTTAATTCGACTTTAAAAAGTCGAATTTAGCCTTAAGTCTAATGAAAAGGTGGTTTAATAAAGTCGATTTAATTTTCATTAAGTCGACTTTATTTTCCTTAGGTAGACTTAAGCAAGCTGCTTAAGTCCACTTAAGGAAACTGTAGTGTAGACACAGGGTAAATTAAGTTGACTTAAGCAAGCTTAAGTCGACTTAATTTACCAGTGTAGACGCAGCCTATTCGACACTAGTCAGGCCGCATCTGGAATACTGTGTCCAGTTTTGGGCTCCCCACTACAGAAACAATGTGGACAAATTAGAAAGAGTCCAGTGGAGGGCAACAAAAATGATTAGTGGGCTGAGGCACATGATTTATGAGGAGAGACTGAAGGAACTAGGCTTATTTAGTCTGCAGAAGAGAAGACTGAGGGGAGATTTGATAGCAACCTTCAACTACTTGAAGAGGTGCTCCAAAGAGGAGGGAGCTAGGCTGTTCTCGATGGTAACAGAGGACAGAACAAGGAGCAATGGTTTCAAATTACAGCTGGGGAGGTCGAGGTTGGATATTAGGAAAACCTTTCTCACTAGGAGGGTGGTGAAGCATTGGAATGGGTTACCTAGGGATGTGGTAGAGTCTCCATCTTTGGAGATGTTTAAGGCCCGGTTAGACAAAACTCTGGCTGGAGTGATTTAGTGGGAGTGGTCCTGCTTTTTAGCAGGGGGGTGGACTAGATGACCTCGTGAGGTCCCTTCCATCCCTATTATTCTATGATTCTATGTACCCATGATTTGTCTCCTTTACTGGAATTATACAGGATGTTAAAGAGATGGCATAGACAACAATGCATTTAAAAATGTAGATCAGATATAAGGCCTCTTACAGTTTTTCCTGTAGAGTCCTTTTCAATTAGCATCAGCGTGCATGGCTAAAAGAACAAAAACCAACAGTAACTGAACAATTCTCTCAAAAGCACAATAATGTTAGACATGCATATAGTAACATCTCTAAAAGAAATACCAAAATATACTTTGTCTTCAATGCTCCTACCTTCAGTCTTTTACTGTGTGATCCCATTCAGTTTTCCTTTCCTATACTATTTTTAGTATAGTGTATTTCTTAAAGACAATCAGTCTGGGGGTCTTGGGGCATTTTTTGGGTCTTTGAAGACATTGTTCTGATGTTAGCACCACAAGAACTTCCCACTATCATGGCTTTCTCTCATTTTTGACCTGCAATAATAGTAATAAAAGTGACAATTCATAATCTGAATAGGGAATGCAAGGAAACCAAACTTATGAACACAAGGGCTATATCTACACTACAGGCTCTGTTAAGTTGACTTAACAAGGTCGACTTTAGGTTGATTTAAAGTCGACCTTGTCAAGTCGACTTAAAGTGTCCACACTAAACACTCCAGTCGAATTCCTGTGTCCACACTGGCAGGTGCTAGGTCAATGGAGGAGTGTTGTGGGGGCCTGGAGCTATGTTCCCTCTAAGCTGCAGGTGTGCGGTGGCCCAGAGGCCCCCCCACACCCACCCTCCCCCCAGCCCCCGATCCCCGCCATGTCCCTTCCCTTCTCCCCAGCCCCCAATACCCCGCCGCGGCTCTCCCCAGACCCCTATCCCCAGCCGTGGCTCTCCCCAGCCCTTGATCCCCAGCTCCATCTCTCCAGCCCCTTCTTCCCAGCCCCCAATCCCCAGCCCCATCTCTCCAGCTGCGGCTCTCCCCACCGCGCCTCCCCCCTTCTCCCCAGCCTGAGTCCAATTAGGTCGACGTAGGCTATTCCCTGTCCACACTGGCTTTAAATCAACTTAACAAGGTTGACTTAGGCATTAAGTTGACCTAAAGAGGGGAAGTTATTAAGTCGACTTAAGGAAGTGCTTAGGTCGACTTAATAACCATCCGGTATAGATGCGGCTTTGTGTAGGTAGACTTAAGTGTCGTTAAGTTGACCTAAGTTGCAAGTGTAGACCTAGCGAAGGCTCTTTGATCCACAGAAATGCCCAAGGTATTGCCTTTGATAGAGGCAACAGCCAACCATAACGCTCCCATCTTCGGTTAGATAAATACTGCAGTACCCTTGATGCACTGAGTATCTGTCATGCATTTTTGTAAACAAAGGAATTTTATAGAATTTAAGGATTAGAAAGATATACAAACAGTTAAAGAAAAAGATTGAGTCAATATAGAAGGAAAGAAAAGTATCAAATGTGATCCATTATTTCTTAAAGCATCCAGGTTCCACCTAAAAGCATGGGGAAATTAAAATTATCTCAGTGGGTCAAGAAATACCCATTTAATTTCTTTCCGGATCTCCATAAGGTACAGTAACACAAGCTAGTATGCTGTTTTTTATTTCTGTGTATTATACGAGCAGCTTGAGACCCTGACAGGTTCTGGGCCCTATTGTCCTAGGAACTGTAGATGTACAAATCTTGCACCAAAGAGGTTACCATTCAAATTAAGACATAACACAAAAGAAGGCATAGCAAAAAGAAGGAAACAGTAAAAGTGTGAGAGATGAGGGAAATGATGAGCTCAATCATGAGCATTAGCTGTGCTTTAGCCTGAATGAAGTATCCTTCCCTCTGATCCTCTGATAACTATAAGATCTAAACACAAAATTAAAGTCTTTACTGGTAGACAATCTAGTTATTATCTTGAAATACTCAAAGGCACTCAGTTCCCTCAATGTTTTTGTTATTCTCATGTAGCAGGTTAAGGAGGATAGGAAATGCATAATATTTTAAGAAAGGCAAAGTTGAAGAAGTAACCAAGACTAATGTCGAGAGAACACACCAGAACAAACTTCCTCTGTTGTAAAATTTGTTAACCTTAAGCTATGTAAACTATGAAAGAATGTAAGCTATGAAATTATAGGCAGCATATGGATGAGCTTCGTTCTTTAAACTGTGACTAATGTTCCAGGAAGGCCCATCCATGGATGAATGCACATAAACAGTTTGACTTTTTTAGTGCCAGGTTTTGCTTGATGTTTATTTGGGTGTGCAATGGGAGGAGCTGATTCACTGCTAACGGGTAGTATATGCCATTCCAGAAAGAGGTGAAATAGTGAGAGGTGAAGAGTGAGAAATAGGTGAGAAAGAGGTGAACTAGTGAGATCACTGGGTCAGTATGTCTAGAGGCATTTAGCTTACCAGTGCTTCTTTTGGGGTGATGCGGCTTCATGCTGTCCCCTACATAGAAGTGTGCCTGATAGGCACAGCATAGATGTTATAGAATTTCTGAACTGTCCATTGTGGAAAGGAACAAAGCAGGAACTCCAGAATAAGGAACAGACTGGCCCAGCCATTCATAGATCCATGATCACATGGAACACAGTCAGCATTAGATGTAACTCTAGAGAGTAGCAATGTGTCCATTAGCTGCCCATGGACTGTTTTAGAGGATGTTGGAAGTGATCCTCAACCTGTATTCACTTGTTGGAATAGAAAGACAGTAAGCTCCTAGCTCATAAATAGGAGATGGAACTTTTATTAGGTTGACTGGTCCTATTTCACAGACATGCTTGAGAACAGTATTTCTCAAACACCTGGGAAATGTAACCTTGAGAAAGATCTTGAGGTTTTTAAATCTGTGATGCAGAAATCAGCAAATAAGAGCATTCCAAGAGACAAGAGGAAGAAATAGGTTCCACGTGGGAATGACACTGGCATAAGAAATCTTATTAAGGAAAGGTAACAAGTTTGATTGGAGGTTGAACAGAACACCAGAGATGAAGAGGCAGGACTAAAATTGAACAAAATCTCAAAAGATTTGGAAAATCCATGAAAATAGTTGAATGTAGATGAAGACATTGGGAAGAGTTAGTGAAAACTGGATTTTCAGGGAAAAGATTTATGAATGATACTGAAGCAAACTGGGAATTGATCAAGGCTTACAATTCAAAAACCACTGGTGTCCTGAAGAATGGAGGTGAAGTAGCATTAGATGACATACAGCCTGCAAATATGCTGGTTAAACATTATGCCAAGATTATAAGACTCATATATATTGATTACGATACAGCTGTTGTAAAATAGGCAAGAAGGAATATTCACCAGGAAAGACAAATATAATTTTAAAAGGACCATACGGATCTAACTGAATACCCTGACTTCTGAAAGATCTCCTCATACAGGAGCTGGAAGATGTAACTGAGATGCTTGAACAAAGAAAATTCCGTGGGTGGTATTCATCTATGGTAATTCAATAAAGCACTTTTGGAAAAAGGGCTAAAACCAGGTTGTTGTAAATCACAAACTATCGGTAAATGAGAAGGTACATAATTGATAGACATTAGAAGTTATTGTTCCTCAAGAATGCAAGGATCCCTTTTCTCTGAGCAGCTATAGGCTTGCATCTTTAACCAGGATACTGGAAATAATTGTGCAATCAAGGTTTCTAAGGGGTTTTTAAAAGAAGGGAAAATAGAAATTACCCAAGTGGCATACAGACCCTTGCATTTAAATATGGACTTATTTGTGGCCTTTTTCATCCCATTATTGCTGAATTCCAACAAAACTATCAAAATCATCAATGAAACATGGCCTTTCATAGAGTTTGGTGTAATAAGGTCTCTGTGAATCTCAGTGAGATGGGAATCTGGGGTAAAATGTACCTTTGGGTAAAAGTTTTCCTAAAATAACAGTAAGGCTAAATGATATTTTTTTCAAAGAAATGACCACTCAGGACAGGAGTTCCTCAGGGCTCAGTTTTAAGACCTCTTCTTTAACTGCTGTACACCTCTGGACTTTCAGTCTGCTGTAAAACATCTGTGTATGTGTATGCAGATGATGTATAAGCAGCAGGTTTCCAAATAAAGATTATTAGAGCTGTTCACACTTCTGGATGTAGTACTTCAGGTTATCTGCAGACTTAGGCAAATATTGGTTACAGCCTGTTATAAACTCTTTTTTTTTCCCAACGAGGAAAGCTAGCATATTTTATTTTTAATGAAAGATGAGATTCTGGTACCATCATGTAATCCAAGAGCAGAGGTACTACCCGAACATCTATAGTCCTTATACCTTAAAATGGCTCTGGATAAAGTGACTAGATGAGGTGGAAGAAAAAGAGGTGAATTGATCTGATGAGGTAAAGGACAATAAACTAGTTTTACAGAATAGGGAAAAGTAGGTGAACTCATTTGGGAGTGGAGGAATTGATATGACATGGTAAGGGGAAGAAGAATTGCGGGACTTTCTGTGGATTTAGTTGAACAAAGCCCCTTAATCCCAGTTGTTACTATTTGCTCTTTTAATTGAGGTAGCCCCCAGGATGTGCTAGGCACTTTCCAAACACAAAGGATGAGATGGTCCATGCCTCAAAGAGTTTAAAAGTCAAGAAGAAAAAAGGTGTCTCTCTATACTGCAGTCAAAGATGTGATTGCAGCTCAGACAATATCGTGCTAGCTTTAATCTAGCTAGCACAGCTAAAAATAGTAATGAAGATGGAATCATGGGCTTTAGCATGGGCTATATGGGTGCATCTACACTGGCAAATTAGGTCAACGTAAGGATGCTTAAGTCGACCTAAACAAAGCCATGTCCACACTAGGCTTTTCTTAAGTCAACTTAAGCATGTCCTTAAGTCAACATAAGGAAAACTTAATTAGACTTAATAACACCTACTTTTAGGTCGACTTAAGCCTTAAGTTGACTCCTTAAATTGATTTAAGGCGAGTGTAGACATGGATTAACGCTAAATAGGCTTTATTAAATCGACTTAAAGCCAATATAATGGCTATCTCTGCTGTTAAGTCAACTTAACAAGGTCGAATTAAAGTGTAGTCAATTTGTTAAGTCAACTTAAGAAGGTTGACTTTATGTTGACTTAAAGTCGATCTTGTTAAGTCGACTTAACAAGGTTGACTTAACTTTGTAAGTGTAGACATAGCCAAAGAGCCTGCCTGGACCAGTAGTTGCCTGTTCATGTTGCTAGCCTGTGCTGTAGTCCATGTTTTTATCCATGTTACGGATATTAAAGCCAGGACGATATTGCCTATTTTTAGCCATGTTACCTAGATGAATGCTAGCATGGGTATGCATACTTGAGCTGCCATCACATTACTGACTGAAGTAAAGACATGCACTAAAGATAGATGGAAGGTAGGGTGAAGAGGTACAAAATCCAAGCAAACGGAGTTGGTGAGCTCCTTTAAAAGAATTAAGATAAATATGTTACTTCTCCCCTCCCCTTCTGACCTTCACCATTCAACCCCTTTGTCTAACTGCAAATCAATCTTGAGGTTCAGTGCTAGTGTCCGTATGTCCCTCCTCTGCAATGATCAACTCTTCCCACCCCACTTTGCAATGTTCACTTAGATAGACAAAACAACAATAGGGGAGAGGATTTAGTCAGGTAACATCTTATTGGTATCACTGAAGAAATGAAGATCTCCTTCAGGAAATGTTTAAAAAAAGAGACAGGAATGGCTTTGTAGACCAACTTGGGAAAAATGATCCTTTGGTTAATATATTGACACAGTGATAGGGGTAGGTGACTCAGGTGACTGCGTGGGGTATACTGGGTTTGGGGAATGACAGGATCAGGGTGTCATTTCTGTTGTTGAGGTCAACAAAAGAGAAAATAGAATATTTGAAGTAAAATGTTTCAGGTATTCTATATGTGGATTCATTTTTCACTAGCCTCCTAGAATGTTCTGGACCTTTTCTGAACTTGTGGAACCTTCCAGACTTTCTATAAGCTTAGTCAAAATGATTTTTTTATTTGCTTATATAACACATGAAGAAATACAGATTTACAGATCCTAGCATACACATTGATCATCTTATATGACTGGGATATATCATGCATGCATATCATGCATCAAATCATTAAATACAATAAAATATAAGGTATTCAAAAGTTTATCAAATTGAAGGAGGCTTCCTAAAGGAGCTCCTTGCTTGAGATGCCACTTGATCTAGGGCCAGCCGGGCACTAAACTGCAACTTTGGATTCAGTTATAGGTCACAGACTCTCTTGGGCAAATCACTTAATCCTTCTGTGCCCCAGTTCTCCCTCTATAAAATGGGGAAAATAATACTTCCTTTCTCTCATTCTTTTTCTTTGTTATGCATTCAGACTATAAAGTCTTTGGGGCAAGGATTGTCTCTTACTATGTAAGGGCACCTTATATATTATTGCAATAGTACCTAAAAAATAAATACATTTTTTGCTATTATAAGAATTTGGTAAATACTTTTGTGTAATAGTTTTTTGTTGTTGTTTGGGGGGGGGGGTTGTTTGTTTTTTTTTAAATAATCTTCCCTGAAAACACAGTCAAACAATATTGGTTACACAATGCTCTGAAGCATTTGCTGTTTTCCCTGCTGCTTATATATTCTTATCATTCATTTATCGCAAACAGGAGAAAGTAAATCTCTTCCAGTTCAGTGATCCCTTGTTTTTCTCTCCACAGTTATTTAGAAGTCCACTTCATACATTGTGTGTCCTACTTTGATAAGAAAGAAATACTATTGATATTTTTATTTCAGTTTGATAAAAAGCATGTTTGTTTTCGTTCATAGATTTAAAGCCCAAAATGGACCAGTACTGTAAATAAAACATGCAATCTCATTTTAAAAATTTATTACAAGGAATTTTGTTTATGATTTCATGTTCTCCAGTAATAATTAACTGGAGGTCTTCACTGATCCCTATAGACCAACTATCATTCAAAATGCACTAAAGGATGATCAACAGAGCACATCTTTAGCAGTGAAAGTAACCATATGTATTTTTGCTACCAGTTTAACATAATTTTTTTTTAAAAAAGAAGTCATTTTACAATGTGTGTGTTTTTGCAAATACTAAGAAAAAATAAACTTAATTTCTCTGTTCTGAAATGTTTTCGATTTTTCATTAATACATACTTAAATGATAATGTTATGCTCTTTTACAGTGCCTTTCACTGGAAGCTCTAGAAAAGTAACCAGCGTTACCCTTACTTTTAACAACACATTTAAAGAAGCCCATTTGCTACTCTGGGTGCTGTTGAGATTATTTAAAGTAACAATACATCAAAAACAAAACCAGCAGCAAGAACAGTATCCCCAAAGTAGCTCTCTGGACCAGAGGGACAGAATAGCAAACTACAGGCTCCGGTTATTGTGTTTCATAATATTTGAACAAGGGAACAATTTGTTAAATACAAGCTTTCACAGCTTGAATACAAAGACCAGCACTTTCCCTTCTATCCCCAACCTGGTGACACCCACCCAAGTGTGTCAAGTTTTTCACTTTGAAAATTTGGTCAATCTGCAGGGAAGAACAAAAGACTTAGAACCCTGTCATTTATTGTGAGCACAAACCACCACTATTATTGAACACCATGGTCCAAATCATGTGGGCAGCCATTTTATTGACTGCTAACTTCCATTACCAGTTTCTAATTTATAACAGGATTTCCCACTCAGCTCCTGACTATTTAGTTTCCTTAAAGAGGAGATAAAGTACATAAGATGTAATAACCTCAATATGACTTAGGCCACAAGTCCAGGCATTTTGCCGTGTGTCTTGCTGAAGTACAACAAGATATTTAATGACCATAAGTGGTTTTTATATCTAAAGCAAAAATCCTTGCAAGAGCATATGCTCCCTAACACTGTATAGGTCACTGCTTCACTGTTGAGTCAGATAGGAGAGAGACAAATGTTGAAACACTAGCACCAAACAAATACCAGTCCTCTCCGACACTGCTTAGCTTATGAAACATGGCAAGATTAGAGCTCAAAATACTATGAGAAATTTTCCTTTTTATACACAATTTGAGAAAAATCTTCTGGTGTTTTTTAGACTAAAACAGACACACAAATATCCTAAAACATCCTGACAAGTCAGTAATGCAGTGTCAGCTGCTCCACGGCAGTTATATAATACAAAACTAACTTCATTTTCAGTTTTCAAACTATGTTTTGTTGGCCATCGTATTGCACAAAGACTTGAACTTGCAAAATGCTCTGCACTCTAGTCCAATCCAACAATACACTTAAGCAGCTGCTTAAAGTTAATCACATGAGGACCCTAACTGATTTCAATGGGGCTATTCACATGCCTAAAATTAAGTATAGGCTTAAGTGTTTCATTGGAGTCAACTACAAAGCTCAGCATTGATTGAGCCCTATAACCCTGGACTACTACCAGTTGTGTTTCGCAAACTTCATCAGGTGGCACCATTGCACATAGTCTCCCAACTATTTTTTCTGAGTGTGAGATCAAGCCTGGAAAGAGGCAGCTTGGAAAGAGAGGAAACTGTATGAGCAGCAGAAGAGTTTCCTCGCTGCCTTGGTCTCTGAAAAGAATGAATGCTTGAGATACTGTTGTTCATATGAATGGGAATTGGGGTTGGGTTAAGATTTTTAGAGAAAGGGGTTGACCACCTGCATACTGCTCGCCCATCTCATTTCAGGAATTGTAAATATATATGTCTAAATGAAACATGTTACACTTACAATAAATATTCAGAGCCTGTCTCACTGATTTCTGCTCCACTGGGAAGCTGATCAGCAAAATCACAAAATCTCTCTACCATTTGGCAGTGGGGTGACATTGGCATCATAATGGGATCCTGGAGTCAGGAGAATTAGTGTAATTTTGTTTGGAAATCTGGCGTGTTGTATGCTCAAAACAATCATTTGTTAAAAATATTCACAAGAATTATAGTATGGTCAACAGATAATGTGACACTCTGGACTACACAAAGACTTTTGAGGGAATTACATCAGAGATTTACACATCACTAAGAATCTAACACCAGAGGAAATTTGTTGATCATAACTATACATACTATAAAAATAACATGCAATAAGAAGAGTGAAAGAATGTATCATTCAAAGGTTTTGGGAAAGTAGCTTATGTGTTATAGTAGAGTACATGTGCTAATTTTAAGAACACACACAATCTTATTTTACTCAAAGGCCAGTAGAGTTGTTGTGGGTAAATGATATGCATATGTAACCAAAATTCATATCTAGAAACAATATGTACTTCCAATTAAATCAAGGGCAATACTGACTTCTGTAAAGCTAGAGTTTGTCCTATTAGCAAGAAATATGACTTTAAAAATGTCTGAACACAGGCCACCATCTAAAATATTCTTGATCCCTGCAGTGTGATTTGTGGGATCCTAGGAGCTAATGCTGGATTTAGGGGAGTTTTTAGATGACTGTATAGATCCTCAGATAAGTGATTTGCAGAACTCATAAAGCAATTTCCTCATGTTAGCAACACTTTTTAAATGACTGCTCTGTATTTATTCAGCCAACCCTAACTGTATATTGGGTATTTAATAGTCGCTTAAACACATTTACCTAAGGCTATGTCTACACTGGCAAGTTAGTTCGAATAAAGGAAGCTTAATTCGAACTAACTTAAGCCATGGCTACACTAGCCTTTCATTAGTTTGAATTAAGGGCTTCCTTAATTTGAACTAATAAATTCGAATATGCTATTCGAACTAAGGGTTAATTCGAACTAGTTATGTTTCCTGTTTAATTTAGTGCTAATGAAATGGCTGGACTAAGATCATTAAAAATTCAAACAAACAGTCCTACGAACATTGCTGTTACATCCTGACCTGATCCTATGTCATACACTTCCCTGCATTTAATTTCCTCCCATTCTGTAAGTTTCCCATCTTCAAAGCATTCATGGCACTTGCTTAGTTCGAATTAGAGAATTGCATTGAGTTCAATGGGCCAGTTAGTTCGAACTAAGCAATTAGTTCGAACTAACATGGCCACATTGGTTAATTCGAACTAACTAGTTCGAATAAACCCTTAGTTCGAATAGCATATTCGAATTTATTAGTTTGAATTAAGGAAGCCCTTAATTTGAACTAATTAAAGCCTAGTGTAGCCATGGCTTTAATTAGTTCGAATTAAGCTTCGTTAAGGAAATTTTAAGTTGACTTTATTCAACCTAGTATAAAGTATACCTAGTATTCAATCTAGTATTCAACCTAGTATAAAGTCGATTTAGCCAGTGAAGAAACAGATTAGCCCTAAGTCGACTTGAAGTCGACTTAAAGGGCCCCAGGGCTCCCCCACTGACATCCCTGTCAGGGTGCCTGGCACAGCCAGAGCCTGGCGTGCCCACTCACAGTGTAGGACACAGCCCTGACAATCTTGGTCCTATAACCTGCCCCTGTCCCTGTCCTGCTCAGCCCCCATTGTACCAGGGTACAATGGGGCAAATGCTGAGCCCCCTGCCACCATGGACCAGTCCCAGGTCAACCTAGCCCCTTAAAGTCAACTTAGGTGTCCAGTGTGGACACTCTAAGTTGATTTGGCAAGGTCCACTTTAAGTCGACTTAATTTTATAGTGTAGACATGCTAAGTCGACTTATTTTGACAAGTGTAGAGATAGCCGAAAAGAGGAGACTGAGAGCAGACATAACAGTTTTCAAGTACCTAAAAGGTTGTTATGAGGAGAAGGGAGAAAAATTATTCTCCTTAGCTGCTGCTGATAGAACAAGAAGCAATGGTCTTAAATTATGGCAAGGGAGGTTTTGGTTGAACATTAGGAAAAAAGTCATAACTGTTAGGGTGATTAACTACTGGAATAAGTTGCTTAGGGAAGTTGTGGAATCTCCATAATTGGAAGTTTTTAAGAGCAGGTTAGACAAACACATGTCAGGGATGGTTTAAGAGGGTATTTGGTCCTGACATGAGTTCAGGGGACTGGACTGGACTCAATGACCTCTCATGGTCCCTTCCAGTTTCTATAATTCTATTATCCCTTTTCGCAGTAGTCTTTCCTATGCTGTCTTTTCCCATTTTGAATGTGTTCAATTGATTGATCTTTCCCAGGGGTACTTTGCATTTGTCCTTATTGAATTTAATCCTATAACTTCAGACCATTTCTCCAGTTTGTCCAAATTATTTTGAATTTAAATCCTGTCCTCCATACCATTTGCAATCCGTCCCAGGTTAGTATTGTCCGTAAACTTTATAAGTGTACTCTCTATGCCATTATCTAAATAATTGATTAAGATATTGAATAGAACCGGTCCAATTATGCACCCACTGTTTAGTAGCTCCATGTATGTTGCATTTTCCTAATTTGTTTAGGAGAAGATCATGAGAGACAGCATCAAAAGCCTTAGAAAAGCCAAGATATACCACACCTATTGCTTCTTGCTAATCCACAAAGTTATCTTGTCAAAGAAAGCCATTAGGTTGGCTTGACATGATTTTGTTTTGATAAATCCATGTTGACTGGTATTTCTTACCTTACTGTCCTCTAGATGTTTGTAAATTGATTGCTTAATTATTTTCTACATTATCTTTGTGGGTACTGAAATTAAGATGACTAGTCTGTAATTCCCCAGGTTGTTCTTACTCCCCCTTTGATAGATTGGCATGATAGTTGCCCTTTTCCAGTCCTCTGGAATCTCTCTACAGTCTTTCATGACTTGAAGATAATAAGTTAATGGTGCAGCTATCTCTGCAGTCAGAGTCAGCTCCTTAAATATTCTTGGAAGTATTTCATCAAGCCCTGATGATTTGAAGACATCTAACTTGTCTAAGTAATTTTTAGCTTGTTCTTTCCCCATTTTAGCCTCTGATCCTACCTCATTTTCATTGGGATTCTCTATATTAGATTTCCAATTGCTTCTAAACTTTTTGGCAAAAACAGAAACAAAAAAGTCATTTAGCATTTTTCTGCCATCTCCACATTTTCTGTTAATGTTTCCCCCCCTTCATTCAGTAACATTCTGTCTTTGGTCTTTCTCTGGCTTCTAATATATTTGTAGAATGTTGTCTTATTACACTTTATGTCTTCAGCTAGTTTAATCTTCTTTTGTGCCTTAGGCTTTCTAATTTTGTCCCTACAGACTAATGTTATTTGTTTTTAGACGTCCTTTGTAATTTGATCTAGTTCCCACATTTCATAGGACTCATTATTGAGTTTCAGATAATGGAAGATCTCTTGGTTAAGCCAGGGTGGTCTTTTACATACTTCCTATCTTTCCTATGTAGTGGATAGTTTGTTATTGTGCCCTTAATGATGTCTCTTTGAATAACTGCCAACTCTCTTGAACTGTTTTCCCACTAAGATCCCTGAGTTTCCTAAAGTCTTCCTTCTTGAACTCCATTCTCTTTATTGGGATGTTTTCCCTACATTATTCTTTAGAACAGGGGTTCTCAACCTCTTCAGTATTGCAACATGGTTGGGAGCCCCCTCAACCATGTGGGACACACCAAGGCTCCTCCCGCCACTGAGGTTCCTCCAGCAGCCAGCACTTTTGACGGTGGGTAAAATTGAAGTAGCCCTGGCAGCTGAAAGAAAACTGACTGCAGAGGCTATTTTGGTGGTGGGAGGCTTCAGTGGCAACTTCAGCCATTGCAAAAAGTGGCTTCCCAGAGCACTATTGGTGGCAGTGCTTCAGAGATGCCACAGCTCTCTATTTTGGCACCAGCTTTTCAAGAGCCAGCAGTCTGCCACCACAGTTCTTTCAGTGGTTCAGGGGAGGGGCTTTCAGTAGCAGGCTGCTAGCTGACACTTTTGTGTCACAATACCAGCAGCTGAGAACCGCTGCCTTAAAATGATCAACTCTATTATGTCATGGTCACTTTCACCCAAGAGCCTTCCACTTTCAACTTCTCAACCAGTTCTTCCCTATTTGTGTATACATTTTTTTATATATAAGACTGCACTTCCTCCCTTTTCCCCCCTTCCTGTCTTTCCTCAGCAAGCTGTACCCTTCTTTACCAATATTCCAGTTATGTGTAGTATCCCACCAAGTCTCTGCGATGCCAACTATGTCATAGTTGTGTTTATTAGCTAGAATTTCTAATTCTTCCTGCTTATTCCTCATACTTCTCTCATTAGTATACAGACATCTGAGATACTGATTTGATTTCCTTCCTGTGTTCTCTCTTGTCTCTCCCTTGTCCCTGCTATAATAATCCATGCTCACCCTAGATTCCAACTCTTCTCCCAGGTCTTTATGTTTTTGACTTACTTGTAAGCTTTTGTCTCCTTCCCCCAACAAACCTAGTTTAAAGTCCTCCTCACTAGGGCTATGTCTACACTTGAAAAGTTAAGTCGACTTTATGAAGTTGACTTAATAAGGTCCACTTTAAGTCGCCTTAAAGTGGACCTTATTAAGTTGACTTAACAGAAGTGGACGGAACTTTTCAAGTGTAGATGTGGCCCTTTTTTGACCTTATTAAGTCAATTTAATGTTTTAAGTCGACTTAAAAAGGTCCACCTAGGCACTACTCCACATCTCCACTGACTTAAATCGACTTAATAAAATCAACTCAAGTGCTAGTTCGAATGAAAATGAGGTGTTATTAATTCGAACTAACTTTTCCTTAATTCGACTTAAGGAGCAGTTTAAGTTGAATTAAGGAAAGCCCAGTGTAGACACGGAGTAAATTAAGTCGACTTAAGCCTCCTTAAGTCGACTTAATTTGTAAGTGTAGGTGCACCCTAGGTTAGCCAGTCTATATCCAAATATGTTCTTCCCCTTCTCTGATGGATGGGGATCCCATCTCTGCTTCCCAGAGCAACATCCTTTGGTCAAGGAAGCCGAAGCCCTCCTGATGACAACATCCTTGCAGCTGGGGATTCACCTCCAGATGCACCTGTTTCTGTCGGAGCCCCTACCCTTGTCCAGAAAGGTTGAAGAGAACACAATATGTGCCCCCAACTCCTTCATCCTTACTCCCAGAGCCTGAAGTTACTTTTGATTTGCTTAGGGTTGGATGAGTAGCATGGGACAGTAGACAGAGGGTTGCATGATCTCAGAAGACTGAGGGGAGATTTGATAGCAACCTTCAACTACTTGAAGGGTTGCTCCAAAGAGGAGGGAGCTAGGCTGTTCTCGAGGGTAACAGAGGACAGAACAAGGAGCAATGGTTTCAAATTACAGCTGGGGAGGTCAAGGTTGGATATTAGGAAAAACTTTCTCACGAGGAGGGTGGTGAAGCATTGGAATGGGCTATCTAGGGAGGTGGTAGAATCTTCATCTTTGGAGATTTTTAAGGCTCGGTTAGACAAAACTCTGGCTGGGATAATTTAGGGGGAGTGGTCCTGCTTTTTAGCAGGGGGTTGGACTAGATGACCTCGTGAGGTCCCTTCCAACCCTATTATTCTATGATTCTATGATTCTATTGACAACTTCAGGGATAAGAGAATTGTGTAGTCTCCATAACTCCGGTCAGTCCATGGCCTCTGCTGAGACATCTAACAAGTTAAAGGCTGGTTAGTGTTATGTGGGCAAGTGGCTTTTGAGAAGTGTAATCAGCCTACCAAGAATTGGATGGAGTTTGATTCATTTGTTTCTATACCTAGATGGTCATTAGATAATAACAGCTTTCAGTCAGTAATGACTTGGTTTGAATTTGAATCACTGGCTTACAAGTAAAGGGGCTGTGTATCCTAGTGCCAGTTACATGAGCCAACCAGTCCCATCCATTCAGAATGTCTTCATTTTTGTTAATGTCACAACCTTAATATTAATCTGAATGGTATTTCGTTGTCCTAACCTTATATCTAACATCTGATTAAATATAAAGAAACAGAAACTTAAATATAGTATTCTACAATTACTCTAATTTATTGCAATGAAATTAAATATTTGACATGTTAATAACTTATTAACAAGTTAGTGCTTATATTATAGGATACATAACCATTGATTTTACCACATCAGCTTTAGATATTACCCCAAACGCTGTGAAGCTTGAAGATATTCTGCATGGAGTGTATCAACCTTGCACAGCAATAGAGTTTTCTCCTTAATGACTAATTACACTCCATTTTCCGAACCCACATAATTTAATTATTTAAGAAGCTTGGAGTGCATTCACTACAAAGCAAGGATATTAATAATTTCAATTTTGTATTATCTTTGAAGTGTATCTACTTTAAAGAATAAAAATATTAAACCAAAATAGATGAAAATATGTTGCATGGAAGATTCTACTTGTCCTAACCACTACCCAGGAAAACAGAAACACAATAGAACAAAATAAAACACACAATAACATTTCCCCCCTGAATGTCATTTAACCTGTTCAGCACATGAAGATGAAGAGCAAATGTCTTTCAGAACACTAGAGAATTATGATATACATGGTATAGCCTGTGTACTCATTGGGAATTATTATAATGTATTTATGAGATGTGTTTTATGAATGCATGTGTGCTTAATGAGGGGCAAAGGCTGACCTAGGCAAAGAAGGCCTTAAAAGCCAGTGGCTGAGTGACCAGGGGGAGCTTGCAACCAGGGGACTACAAACAGGGGAGTTGTGGGAAGTTTGTGGTTTGTGGGGCCGCAATGGTGAAGAATTGCTGCACCGCTTGTGCCAGCACTGCTTCTGTCTCCTCCACCAGCGCCTGTATCCAGACAGACATTCTGACCCTGGATATCTCTACCCAGATCCTGGTGTGGACTTGCAGGGACTGTGGCCTCCATTTCCCACTCACAGACAGTCAGGCTGGGGAGATCATTCAGTGTGACAAGTGCCTTCTGGTGGAATCTCTCAGGAAGCAGGTGGCAGAGTTACAGGAGGAGGTGGCTAGGCTGAGGGGTATCCATACCCTGGAGAAATTCTTGGATAGCATCCATGAGGAGACATCCAAGGCTGAGGAAACTATCCAGGTGCAGAAGACTGCTGCCACACCATCGGAGAAGGATGAGATCGCTCTGGCACAGGGAGGATACTGGCAGCTCATTACTTCTGGCAGCAGACAGTGCTCCACCCCTGCTCCCATCCCACCCTCCATGGTGATGTAGAATTGTTATGCAGCGCTACAGACGAGGGATGAGATGGAGGAGGAGAAGCCATGCACCCACGAGGCTGGGAGGATCACAACCATCACACCCAGGAGGAAACGTAGGGTTGTGGTTGTTGGGGACTATCTTCTGAGGGGGATGGAGGCACCCATCTGTTGCTCTGACAAGGCCTCTTGGGAGGTATGTTGCCTGCCAGGGGCCCATATCCGAGACTTTATGGATGGATTGTTGAGAATCATCCGCCCCTCTGACTACTACCCCATGCTACTCATCCATGTGGGAACCAATGATGCTGCGAGAAGTGACCCTCAGCAGATCAAAGGTGACTATAGGGCTCTGGGAACATGGGTGAAGGAATTTGGTGCACAGGTGGTGTTCTCCTCCTGTCAAGGGTAGGGGCTTGAGCAGAGACAGATGCATCCTGGAGGTGAATGCCTGGCTGCGAAGATGGTGTTACCAGGAAGGCTTTGGCTTCCTCGACCATGGGATGCTGTTCCAGGAAGAAGGACTGCTAGGCAGAGATGGACTCCACCTATCGAGGAAGGGGAAGAGCATATTTGGACGTAGACTGGCTAACCTAGTGAGGAGGGCTTTAAACTAGGTTTGAAGGGGGAAGGTGACCAAAGCCCACAGGTAAGTCAGAATGAGGGAGACCTGGGGGAAGGGATGGAGCTTGGGGGGAGCCAGGTCTATAACAGTAGGGATAAAAGAGACATTAGTCAGAACGTGGGGCGGGGGAATCAAATCAGTGTCTTAGGTGTCCTAATGAATCCCTAATACCTGAGGTGAGTGGGGAAGGCGGACACCAGGAGATAATACAAGGAAGAAGATGCAACAGGAGAGATAATTGACAGGGGAAAGTAGGGCAATTGGCCCAGTATTTTAGGTGCCTGTACACAAATGCAAGGAGCCTGGGAAACAAGCAGGAAGAATTGGTAGTACTGGCATAGACAAGCAACTATGATGTAATTGGAATAACAGAGATGTGGTGGGATAGCATGCATGACTGGAGCACTGCCATGGATGGATATAAATTGCCTTGGGAGGCTGATCTAAAGGGGGAAGGCATCCAAGAGAGCTGGCTGTATTTTAAAGAAACCCTGCTAAGACCACAGGAAGATACCATTCTGTTGTGCAGAAAGAACAGCAAATGTAGAAGGCTCCCAGTGTGGCTTAGCAGAGAACTCTGAAGTGAGCTGAAACATAAAAGGGGAGCTTACAAGATGTGGAAGCTTGGACAGATGACTAGGGAGGCATATAAATATATTGCTCAGGACTACTGGGATAAAATCAGACAGGACAAAAGGCAATTGGAGTTGCAGCTGGCAAGGGATGTGAAGGATAACAGGAAGGGGTTCTACAAATGTGTCAGTAACAAGAAGAGGATCAGGGATGGTGTAGGTCCCTTACTGAATGGGGCAGATATCCTTGTGGTGGATGATGCGGAAAAGGCTGAAGTCCTCAATGCTTTTTTTACTTTAGTCTTCACAGGGAGAGTCAGCTCCCAGGCTACTACAGTGGGAAATGCAGAATGGAGAAAAAGAAAGTGGTCCTCGGTGATGGAAGGTCAGGTTAGGGACTACTTAAAGAAGTTGGATGTACACAAGTCTATGGGGCCGGATGAACTGCATCCGAGGGTACTGAGAGCATGGGCCGATGTGATTGCAGAGCCACTGGCCATTATCTTTGAAAATTCATGGCGAATGGGCGGGGAGGTCCCAAAGGATTGGAAAAAGGCAAATACAGTACCTATCTTCAAGAAAGAGAAAAGGGAGGATCTGGGGAACTACACACCAGTCAGCCTCACCTCAATCCCTGGAAAAATCATGGAGGAGGTCCTCAAAGAATCCATCCTAAAACACTTGGAGGAAAACAGAGCGATCAGGAACAGTCAGCATGGATTCACCAAGGGCAAATCGTGCCTGTCCAACTTGATTGCCTTCTATGATGAGATGACTGGATTTGTGGATGCGGGAAGAGCCGTCGACGTGATATACCTCGACTTTAGCAAGACTGTTGATACGGTTTCCCACAGCATTCTCGTCGACAAGTTAAGGAAGTATGGGTTGGATGAGTGGACTGTAAGGTGAATAGAAAACTGGCTCAGTGGGTAGGAATCAATGGCTCGGTGTCTAGTTGGCAACCAGTAACGAGTGGAATGCCCCAGGGGTCGGTCCTGGGACTGGTTCTGTTCAACATCTTCATTAATGATTTCAATGATGGGATCGATTGCACGCTCAGTAAGTTCGCAGATGACACACTGGAGGGCAGGGACAGGATTCAGGGAGACCTAAACAAATTGGAGCATTGGGCCAAAAGAAATCTCATGAAGTTCAACAAGGACAAGTGCGAAGTCCTGCATTTAGGATGGAAAAATCCCAGGTACTGCTACAGCCTGGGGACCAATCGGCTAAGTAGCAGCACTATAGAAAAGGACCTGGGGGTTATGGTGGACGGGAAGATGAATATGAGTCAACAGTGTGCTCTTGTTGCCAAAAAGGCTAATGGCATATTAGGCTGCATCAGTAGGAGCATTGCCAGCAGATCGAGGGATGTGATTATTCCCCTCTATTCAGCACTGGTGAGGCTGCATCTGGAATAGTGTGTCCAGTTTTGCACTCCCCACTACAGAAAGGATGTGGACAAATTAGAAAGAGTCCAGCGGAGGGCAATAAAAATGATTAGGGGGCAGGGGCACATGACATATGAGGAAAGACTGAAGGAACTAGGCTTATTAATCTGCAGAAGAGAAGAACTGAGGGGGGATTTGATAGCAACCTTCAACTACTTGAAGGGGTGCTCCAAAGAGGAGGGAACTATGTTGTTCTCAGTAGTAACAGAGGACAGAACAAAGAGCAGTGGTTTCAAGTTCCAGCTGCAGACGTCAAATTTGGATATTAGGAAAAACTTCCTCAGTAGGAGGATGGTGAAGCATTGGAATGGGTTACCTAGGGAGGTGGTGGA
The DNA here is from genome assembly GCA_007922175.1 of Pelusios castaneus. Lineage (NCBI taxonomy): Eukaryota > Metazoa > Chordata > Testudines > Pelomedusidae > Pelusios > Pelusios castaneus. Next base: position 7,430,316 of record ML685792.1, on the reverse strand, counting down.
ATCTCCGTCTTTGAAGATATTTAAGGCCCAGTTAGACAATACCCTGGCTGGGATGATTTAGTGGGGATGGTCCTGCTTTTAGCTGGGGGTTGGACTAGATGACCACATGAGGTCCCTTACAACCCTATGATTCTATGATTTTATGTGGGATATAACATGGTAAAGTTAATATTACTTTGTTTTTATTTGGGTTTGCAATTGGAGGTAGTACAATTATTATATTTGAATGCCTTTTAAAATTTTTCATCCTGTTCTCTAAAAGTTGGTGTGCAGAAATGGTGGGTTTTTATCTTTATTTCTATTTCTTGCTTTTATGTATCTTACCAACCAAATGATGCAATGTTAAAGTTTCTGCCATGTTGGCAGATAGTCACTAAAAGTTGTCCTAGGATCAGAACAATGCCATACTATTTTGGAACATAAGCCCTACATAATGCCTTGTCTATAGATTTACAGTGCAGCTAGCACTTTCTACAATATTAATTTAAAAGTATAAAGAGGGTGTAGCAGGGATGTTATATGAAATACATGTGATCATTTATAATATTAATACTAGTATGACTAAATTACAATAAATCTTACAAAATATACCATTGAAGATATCATTGGAAAAATTTAGTTGCTAAGTATGATAAACTTACCTTGGTATTTTAAGTTACGAATATGTATGAGAAATCTGCATCTAAAACTTGTGCAGTGCTACTGAATGACAACCCAAAGCAGATTAGCAACAACATTATTCAGCCTGCTTAGTGGTCCTTTAAGGAAAAGTAGCTATACAATGGCCCTGGTAGAGAAGCCAGGGGCTACAGCTATGATTCAACAAGATATGTAGGGTATGCCTGTGCACAGGGAACTCCAAGGCTATGTCTACACTAGGAAAAGTTAGGTTGACTTTGTTAAGTCGACTTAATAAGGTCGACTTTAAGTCGACTTAATGTCGACCTTATTAAAGTCAACTTAACAAAGTGGACTAAGTCGACTTAACTTTAAGTCGACTTAGTCCACTTTTATTAAGTCGACCTAACCACCCTTAAGTCGACTTAAGGGTTACTCCACATTCACACTGTCCTTACGTCGACTTAACGAGTTGACTTAAGGGTTAAGTCAACCTAATGAGTGGTAGTTATAAAGTCGACTTAAGCTTTCATTAAGTTGCCTTAAGGAATTTCTTAAGTCGATTTAATGGAAGCCTAGTGTGGACGTGGCTTAATTTAAGTCTACTTAAGCCTCCTTAAGTCAATTTAAATTGCCAGTGTAGACATAGCCCAAGTGCTTGTCCATGCCCATGTGTTCTGAGCCTCTGCTTTGAGACAAGGCATATGGCGAAAGGTATAAAAGGCATCTATGCCATCTCCATCTTGTCTTCTCCCCTGCTTCTTACCTCTGGATCAAAGTCTCTGTAGCTAGAGCTTTGAACAAAGAATGTTCAGAAGGATGGAAGTTAAACTACATGGCCTACTGATGTCCCTTCTAACCCTAATCTTCTATGATTCTATGACATTGAGGTGCTGGATTTGATCCAGAGAAATTTTACAAGCCAACAACTCACCAATACTGATAATAATCTGATAATATGGACTTTGAAGTCATATGTATGTATCTGATTGTTTTGTTGATTTACTTGTTTCTTCTCTTTTATAATAAACCTTTAGTTTTAGACACTAAAGGACTGTCTGGCACCGTGATATTTTGAGTAAGATCTAAATTAATATTAATCTGGTAATCTGGCTGACCCTTTCGGATAAGAACACTTTGTAAAAGGAACTGAGTTTTAAATGACATCTCTTTACTGGACCCAGTTGCTGATTGGGTGCCAGAGACTGAAATGCAATGAAGGGGGCTGTGTGTTTTTTTCTTGGAGGCTTCTTGATTACTAGTATGTTGTACCAGGTGCACAGTTTGTGACTGGTTGGTGAATCTAACTTCTGTGTTAGCTAGTTTTGAGAGAATCTGCTCTCCTTTTCACAGCTTGTCCTGATCTTGGTATATTCAGATGGGCTACCATAGGCATGTCAGGTCACAGTAGTCATTCACTTAAATTTCAAAATATTAACACATACTTGTACTTCAGTATACAACACTAGGGATTCCTGAGGGCATCAATCTATTTACAAATATTGCAGTGAATATAGACACCTCTCTTCACTCCTTAGTAGAAGTCATGCAGGTCATAAAACCATCAAATTGCTACTGTAAATTTTCTTTGATCAGAAATAGATTCACTCAGTCTGAGGCAGTTAGCTGCATATCTTTCTCTCTCAGTCTAATGCTGACTCTCAACAAGCTTATGGAAGGCCACACTCTTTTGCCTTACATCAGAGAATCATAGAAACTGTAAGGGACCATGAGAAGTCTTTGAGTCCAGTCCCCTGCATTCATGGCAGGACCAAGTACCCTCTTAAACCATCCCTGACACGTGTTTGTCAAACCTGCTCTTAAAAACTTCCAATTATGGAGATTCCACAACTTCCCTAGGCGACTTATTCCAATGGTTAATCACCCTGACAGTTAGGAATTTTTTTCCTAATCTCCAACCTAAACCTCCCTTGCCGTAATTTTAGCCCATTGCTTTTGCTCTATCATTGGCGGCTAAGGAGAATAATTTTTCTCCCTTCTCCTCATAATAACCTTTTAGGTACTTGAAAACTGTTATCATGTCCCCTCTCAGTCTCCTCTTTTCCAGACTAAACAAACCCAGATCTTTCAATCTTCCCTCCCAAGTCAAGCGTTCCAGGGCTGTAATCATTCTTGTTGCTCTTCTCTGGACTTTCTCCAATTTCTCCACGTCTTTCCTGAAATGAGGCGCCCAGAACGGGACGCAGTACTCCAGTTGAGGCCTAATCAGTGCAGAGTAGAGTGGAAGAATTACTTCTCATGTCTTATAATACTCCTGTTAATACATCCTAGAATGGTGTTTGCTTTTTTTGCAACAGTGTTACACTGTTGACTCATATTTAGCTTGTGGTCCACTATGACACCCAGATCTCTTTTTGCAGTACTCCTTCCTAGGCATTCATTGCCCATTTTGTATGTATGCAATGGATTGTTCTTTCCTAAGTGGAGTATTTTTCACTTTATTGAATTTCATTCTATTTACCTCAGACCATTTCAGCAGTTTGTCCAAATCATTTTGAATTGTGATTCTACCCTACAAAGCACTGCAACCCCTCCCAGCTTGGTATCATCCGCAAACTTTGTAAGTGTACTCTTTATGCCATTTTCTAAATCATTGATGAAAATATTGAACAGAACTGGACCCAGAACTGATCCCTGTGGTATCCCGCTCGTTATGCTCTTCCAGATATATTAGATATATGACCATCCTGTTTATTCTTTTTAGCTGCGTGAATCAAAACATATCAGAATTTCTCTTCAGACTATCAATTGTCAACCATTAACAAAATTTAAATTCATAACTTCCCCTAGATGTTTCTCACCCTGTCATTATTTTTAACCAATCAATCCAGTTTTATGATGGAGGAAGGATGACTTATCTCCATGCACAAGATTAGAAGAGCACTTTGAATTTCCTGACTGAGGTTGTTGTCCTCATCAGCATTCTTCCTGGACTATAAGATCATTTGACTGCCTATATCCATGCCAGTGAGTGGAAACATGGCATATTGCATATTTCTGAAGTAATGTAAACTTCTCTTGGAGCACCTGTGCCATACAAAGGTAGATTGAACTGCACAATAATAGACATACTATTTTTGACAGCAAGAGTGTCTTCTGCTTGTGTAGCAGTTGCTCTTACTTGATAGAGGCCCAGTTCAGCAATGTGTCTAAGAATGTGTTTAACTTTAAGCATGTGAGCAACATCACTGATGTGCTAAAGCATGTTGCTCATTTAGGGCCATAACCTGTAGTAATTTATGTTCCAAACCGGTATATAGGAAATAGTTATGAGGGCCTTATGAGGCTAACTGACTGATATAGACTGTCCTTTGACTTCTACATCAGCAGGCCATTATGCCTCATAAGAATTGTGTACTTTCCTTTTACTTAAAATAGAATAATAATAATAATAATAATAATAATAATAAATGCCTAGCTTTTTATAGGCCTTTTCAGCAGTAAATCTAAAAAATGACAATATTAGTCATATTAACATTTAACTGATTATTAAATCTACTTTTGCACAAGTGCAATTGCTCACATCTTATTCTCAGATTACTGCGGCGTATTATATACTTCCTGAAGCCTTTATTAAATAGTACTCCTCCTGTGTTAAATGAACACACTATAAAATAATGATATCTATTAGAGATAATGAATAATTTCAAATATCTTCTTTTTAGGTCATAAATATATCACTTAAAAACCTTTTTTAAAAAGATCCTTATTGTATTGCAGACATATTCAGCATTTTTGCCAATCCCTTACTATCAAATCCTTTTACAGTTCTTTGTTGTTAAACCAAATATAGTGCTACATTGTCTGTCCTTACACACATTACTGCTGTATAAAACCCCTAGTTCCCTAGACTGAATCTGTACTGTTTGCTGTTCTGGTTTCTCAATGCTATCTCATTGCAACAGCACACACTGAAAGAACGCTATTCCCACACCCACCAACACAGCTCTTGGGTAAGAACTGCACCATTGATATAGTGTGTATTCTTTTCCATAGGTTCCCACCAGCATGTTGCTAACAATTTCCTGGGCCTTATCAAAAAAGAAAAAAAAGCCTTTGAAAAGTGGAAACAAAGCATCAGACTCCATTGTTGTTCTACTTTCACTGCCGTAATCTGTGTTTTCCATCGCTCTACATGTAGAGACTACAAACATCATCTAATACAGATACTCCAATCAACAATTTACTGTGGACACTTTTTGTTCAGTATCTATAATCTTTCATCCTAGTGTTGGTGGTTTTTAAATCATCCTTTTCATTTCCTTACAGCAGCTCGAATCAAGTAAAAAAACCTTTTCCTTAGCCTGTCACCATGAGAAACAAGTGAGTCAATTTCAAACTTTGAACTTGATTAATATAAGCATGACACGCAGCTCACATGAGCTTGCTACAGAAATTACTCAGAAACAAAGTGTGGAGCACGCTGCTTTCATTCTGTGAACAACTGGGATTCTTTACTTTTCATCACAGGGCTTTTCCCCTGAGCAGAAATGAGGGCTTTGCAACCACATAAGAAAAATATTTGTAAACTAAATAAGAGGTGATCTTGGCTTTACTGTAGAAAATAATTTTTAAAAAATAGGTTTTTGGCGGGTTTTTTTTTTTGTTTCCAGTAAAGTCCCCTGTGAAAAATTAAGACCACCCCAGGACACATCTTGTGGTTTAGCCATCCATTATCAACAATGATTTACTTCATTATTCAATTTATCATAAGCACTTAGTAATTCAGGGACATGAATGAACATTAACATACATAGTACTCCTTCAGGAAACACTGTGCTTTCTTATAAAGAAATTGTACTCTAATGTTTAGGACACAAGTTCAGCAGCCAGGATTCTTTAGTTTTACTTCTGAGAGACACTGTGTCAGGGGCAAGGCTATTTAAATATCCCTGTGCCTCAATTTGCTCATCTAAGTTTTGTGAGCTCTATTTATTGTTTACAACGTGTTTTGGAAAAAAGCATAGCTTTTTTGTGATGGTACTCAGGGGTACTGTGTACCGACACCTTTTTTTTTGTGATGATACTCAAAGGCAGTGAGTACTGGCATCTTTTTTTTCACAGTGATGGTCACTAGCCGAGTACCAGCACCATTTTTCTTACAAAAAAAGCACAGGAAAAAAGGCAAAGGAAAATAGACTTGCCATGTGATATGCATGCACTGAATGGTTTAAGGGAAAACATGTTATATTTAGATAAGGATTTTCAAAAGAGGCTAATGGCTTGTCTACAAGAGGAAATAACCAAGAACAGTCATTGTGGAATCACTTCCACACTAGTTCCCTGTGGACATTCTAATTCTAAGAGTGCCTTACGTGGTTTAGCTTAATTCATTAGCCACAAAACAGCACTTGTACACTGCAACCCTGCTCCTAACCCCCATCCCCCAAACCCGTCAAGCAGTGAGTATCAGAGCATGAGTCAACTGACTACAGCTCAAACTACAGGACTAAAAATAGTAGTGAGTATGTTCCAACTCAGGCTGGAGCCCAGGCTCGGAGATCCACCCTTCTTGCTGAGAGGTCAGGCTCCATCTAAAGCAGGAACATCAACACTGCTATATCCTGCTATATAGCCCTATATCCTGACTGGGGCTCAGACTTGCTGCCTCATTTTTTGTTTGTTTGTTTGTTTGTTTGTTTTTGTGCTTTTTAAATGTACCCTCAAGGTATGACAACAATAGAGCTGGAGGTGTAATTTCCAGCTCAAGCAGACATACGTGGGCTTGCTCTGACTGATGTAGGGTGTTAAAAATAGAATTATAGCCACGGTGACACTATGAGTGACACTATGGGCTAGCTACCACTAGATCATCCTGTCTGAAACCCTAGGTAAGTACTTGGCAATTTGCCCATCCCACCACTCACTCTTGCTGTGGCTGCAATCTATGTTTAGCACATTAGCTCAATCACAGCGAGCATGAATATGTCTACCCAAGCTATAAATTATACCTACAGTTCCAGTGTAGACATTCCCTTAGTGCAGAGTAAGTGCCCACATGGGGAACTAGTCCAGAATACCTACTGCATTTTAAATTCACAGTCTATCTTATTTGATAATAGCTTCTCAGTGTAGACAAGCACAAATGGAATCAAGTTTCCAAAAGAACACAATTTTTCCAAATTTTTTTAAAAAAATGTTTTTATAAATTTAAAATGATATTCTTGGTATTTTTCTTTAAAAAGCTGAAACAAAGCAATATTATTAACAGGTCAGATTTGTAGATAATTCAAGGATTCAGGAGATCCAGTCCCAGTGACTTTCAGTGTGGCTTGTGTTCCTAAACCTCTTAGATACTTTTGAAAATCTCTCTCTAAAAGTTTATGTTCGATGAATAAGTTCTAGTTTGGATAATTGTTACAAATTTGGTCTCTTATCATAAATCAATCCTGATTTTCTCTGAGTGGCTTCGTTGGTCGCATAGGCTATGTCTACACTAGAAAAGTTAAGTCGACTTTAAGTCTTGGGCTTCATGCACATTATTCATTAATCCGAGCTCCCTCTTTTCAGTTGCCATTGTACATTGCTTCCAACAATGGAAAAAATGCGAGAAGCCCAGGTTTGCACGTTATTTGCAACAAAACCTTGCAACAAATTTACTCTCCACAAAATATGTTTTAAAAGATGTCAAATATTCATTACTAAATAAATATTTTTACTATTCAAAAGAGATCATGCCTACTGAGAAAAATGCAAACTGCACAGAATTATTAATGATTTTAACAGCACTCCATGCCATATTTTTTCTTGCTGTTTTAGATATTTTTAAAAGGATGGAAAATATATACTTTTAAAATATATATTTTTGGAAAAAAGAATTAACTAGTAGACGAGAACTAGGACCACAGAATACCTCATGACTGCCAGTGGATAAGTAAAATTGAATGTAAAGATCTCACTTAAATACAATGTTAAATGTTCTACATTTATTATTTTTAATTTTTTTAAAAAAAGGAAAGGCATAGAATACAATCCCCACAGCAAAGATTACAGGTGGCAATATTTTCTCTTTTCAGTTGGTCCTGGGAGCCCATCAGGACTCAAACTTGGGAATTAGTCACATTCTGCCTCCCTCTTCCTTCTCCTCCCATGCCAGCATGTGTTCCCTGGAGCGCTGGTAAAGTGCCTGACCTCTTGACACCCCTTCTAACCTACATGCATGAGGGTGGACACAGCAGCCCAGCAGAGGATGTGCTCCTCTACACACAACAACCTACCATGTGGGCAGCCACACAGTAATGCCTTACATCTTTTCACACCTCCACGTGGGCATACAGAATGAGCCCCAATGTGCCCATAGTCAGACTGCATACAAGAAGTCTTTTCTACTCCAGTTTTTCTAAGGGCTAGTCTTCACTGACGGTGGCAAAATTACTGCCGTCAAATCAATCTTCCCAATTGACTGAGTGGGTTTGTGAACACCTGCTCAGTCGATCAGGAAGTCGATCTATTAAGACCACTCTGGCAACTGAAGTAGCAGGGAGGCCTCCCCTTTTGACTCAGCGCAGTACACATGCGTGGCATAGGGCTGTGGATCTGAGATACACAAATTATTGTAAGTAACTTGCATAGCTCCATTTGAATGCTGCCGAAAACAGAGGGCAGTGTAGACCTGCCCTTAATAAGGCCTGAGTTCAATTCCTTGCCCACAATGAGAAACTACTTGCTCTGACATATGTTCTCATTGACTTCCATGAGACTATTTCCAAAGTAAGGTATTAGCCACTGTGACCAAGGGGTTAACAATCTGGCCCTCCATGTGATTCCTAAGAGATCTCTTTAAATTTTTAAATATTCTAGAAAATATAAGTGATGTGCAGTGTGGCTGAGTTACTATCACCACAGGAACTTTAACTTTTGCCTCTCTTGATTTATTTTAATCTCACAATTTTATCATTGCATTAATCCAGTGATCCCCAACCAGTAGATCATAATCTACTTCTAAAGGGCAGTTGCCATTGAAATCTATAAGTGTTGTGCCATCTGCTGGTGAAAGGTTGAAGACCACTGCCTAAGTATTTGCTTTTTGTAACTTCCCCACACTCCTGTAATGTGATCTGTGTAAATTTCCTGTTCACCTTTGCAATGTATTTGTATAGTTTAATTCATAATATGCTATGCAAAGCCTTTTCTGAATGTTCATGACATGCTCTGCATTGTTTTTATGGTATCATGTTTCCTGCAACATCATACATGTGTACAGAATAAAACAGGTTCCCAAAGGTATTTCACATGACTAAAGTAGGAGCAAGTAATCAGGGCTGCAAACTCACAGCCAAAGAAAATATGTATGACAATGAGGCATCTAAATATCTGTAGCACTTGGTGGGAGAGAGAAGATCACTCACCCTTTCTGAACAAAGAGAATCACTTGACCCCAGAAAGGCGGGAGTGTTTGAAAAAAAGGGAAAAGTCACACTTTAAAACTGGTTGGGGGCTTTTTGTGTGAGAAACTCTATCTTGAAACAACTTAATCTAAAAACAACTGTCTAGGGACTGGGCCCAACCCATGTGAGGGCAGAGACTAGCTGAAAACCATCGTAGCTGAATTTGACTTGTAAGAAGGGCATGACTGTAATAGGTGATTTCCTTTCATTTGGTAGTGATAAACTCCTTGACTGATTGATTAATTGATTGTGCATTGATATGGAATATATATGTTTAAAATCATGTTTTAATCAACAAATTAGTGTTTGTTTTATCTAAAGCTGCATGGATTTTGGAGAGAGAATGAATGTGTGGATGCCTAACTTACAGCAAAAGCTAACTGCATATCAGTTTCTTTGTTGAAGTGACAGACTGGAGTATATGAGACTGCAGTGATCAGGGAAGGGTCCCGATCCTTGCAGGATGGATGTTCCCAGTGTAGCATCTCGGGGCTGGGAGTGTTCGCTGGGGGACTGTCCTCTGAGTGGCTAGTGAGCACTCTTCCAGTGCCTGGGACTGATTACATGCAAGAGGCTTGTGTGGGCAGATCCGGGAGTGGTTGTCCACCTAGCAAAGCAAAGCAAAGCAAAGTGGGGTCCAGGAGTGGGTGATCGGGGAGGTACAGCAGCACACCAGATCAGGTTGCAGGAGAAGAACTAAGACTTTGCTTTTCAGAAGCACTTAATAGATCTAAATTATGCAACTGACTATGTTCAACCTCCCCTAGTGGGTATACTACTGCAAGGGGTGGAAGGGAGGGTGGTGCTTTGGATTTTGTGCTCAGAAGCCAGTGTAAACTGAGAGTGGATTTGGTCCAACATATGAAAAAAAAAGTAGTATTCTTAACACTAAAGTAACAGAAATTTCTAAAATACTAAAGAAGTAGATTTATTCAAAGTAATTATTCATATTACAATGCTACACAATGAATGAAATGCCATAACATTACATTTCCTGGGCCATATTCATCCCTGATGTAACTCCACTCAAGCTAATAGAATGACTACATAAGGTAATATGGCACCCAATGTTTGATTTTAAATCCAAGACATACTTTCATTTCATAACGTATTTTGGATAGAGTACTTTAAAAGGCTCCACACATGTAAGACATTGAGCAAAAGCACCCCCATAGCTCCCTAAAAATGTTATTTATGTCCAGTAATAGTAACTATAGAAGCATGTCAAATTTTATGAATCAGGCTTTAAAAATAAGATGCTTTAATATTTGTTACTGTCATAAATGCTGTTAAATTTTCCAGATTTAAATTCATAATTTAAATGTTTGCTTAATGAACTGGACATGATTAAATTAAGACATTCTCAGTTACTTCTGATAGATCATCAGATGTGTGAGGTACGTTTTTCTGAATTGGAATACCAAACAAAGGTGGTTTATGAATTTCTGGTCAAAGTATTTATTGACTAAATATTTTCATAGAATTAAAAATACAAACATTTTCAAAAGTGAAATTGCAATAAAAGCAATGAGTGACAAGGTTAGAGAAAAGGAAAACAGACACTAAAGTGCTGGGGTTAATGCTCCCCTCATCCATTTTGTGAAACAGTAGCTGGCAAAATACAAATGTGGCAACAAGAAATTGAAAGCAGTACAGGAGACATGCTGCCTCTAGCAATTATTAAAGGCATGTTATGAGGTTAGAGTTGGTTGATATACAATACAGCATAATCTTATAAAGTAAGATCACTGGAAAATATTCTAAAAGACAAAATAATAAGTTATACCAGACCACGCCATACCATCAAGTTATAAGCAGAAGTCACCACTGAAATCAATGTGCAATTCTGTCTGAAAATCAATGGCACAATAAGGCCCATTGAACCTCTGAACTATACCCAAATCTTTCCTACTTTATTAGGCTGCTTTGAACTGCTATTTTTATGCACTGCACAATCTTAGCCAATTTTATTATCTTGTGCTTAAGGTACTGGACTGGCACTTAAGAAATCGGGGTTTAATTCACCACACTGCCACAAGATGTTGTGTGACTTTGGTCACATCATAAAAGTTAGAGAAGGAAAACTTAGGCAACAAAGAGCTAGAGTTCATGACACATTTTAATGCTAAACCCTCTGTCCATACGCACAGTTCGATGTGGAAAACTATATCTTTAGACAACTGGGGCTTGGAAACCTTCATATTACTCTTCCTTCTCTTAGCCAAAAAGCCAAGAAAGGGGAATTAGAAGTGGGGATATAGGGAAGAGATAGGAGCATATAAGAGGCATGTTGTGAACCCATAGTAGCAATGGATAATAAACAACTCAGGGATAGATGGGCAGCTAAAAGGGCAGCTGGTTAGCTAAAGAGCTTTGTAAAGTTTATTTGAAAAACAACTATTAATATCTATGTGGAGGGGTGGATGAGGACAGTTTACATCAAAATAAAAATTAAAATAAATAATTGAATTAACAAGATTTGTGTCCACTATCAAATCTTTGCTTGTATATTCTATCCCTTTACTCATACCCTTCATCTTTTTATATTATATACTTTTCACAGCAAGGGATGACATCCTCTTATATCTCTGTGCAGTGCCTAGCCTAGCACACTTCGGTTACTCATTGAATAATAAGAAATCAGTAATAACAAATCCCTCTTCACCTGAATGATGATTTGTATCATAAAATAAATCATCTTCTGAAATCTTGAAGCACACGGGAAAAGCCTATTATGATAGCAACCCACAGGTCTATTTCTCCTCATCCTCTACCTGATGAATACGCAGATACAGTATTCACATATATTTCCTGGTGTGGGAGTAGCCTAAAGTGCTTTCCGGGTATAAGATGATCTCCTTCATGTAGTGCAATCTGCACCATTTATCTGGCCCAAAGCTATGTTTAATATGGTGGAAAGGAAATTGCTGTCATAAATAATAATTTATTTAAAGCCTTTCAGCTGCAGATCTCATTGTCCTTCACAAATAAGAGTTTAGACAGTGCACTTCTCTAATGGTGCCTCCCTCTTACTTTGGCTAGCCATCATTCAGCATCTGCTAGATAGGTGACAGGGTGCCATCTTCTATGACTGATTCATGATCAGTGATACTAAAGGCTGCTTCATGAAGGAAGCGATTAGACCAAATTCAGTTCCAGTTTCATTCTAACTCACCAGGAAACTTGACCCATGTCTTATCACTGGCAGATCAAGAAAGCACAGCTTTTGGATACAAAGAGATACTCAGAACTGCACACAGATTTCTACACATGTTGGAGCAGAAGATGCTCAATGTATAAATGGTGCAAAACATTTGTGACTTACATGAGGCCACTTGGAAACTTTTAGCCTCCAATCTTCCCTTAACACCACCATGATGTTCTCAAGCTCTTGCTGTACATCCATCGAAACATACACAAACAAAGTCATACCCTGATTTCAAGTTCAGTCCACAGCAGAACTCCCACCGACATTCATGGAAGAGGAACAGGCAGCTCACATGTTCTGAAGGGCTTATCTGTGCATGTCAAAAAGATGCTTTCATGTTAATTAAACAAGTGAGCTGCATCTCGTTTCCCTTGTTTATTTACTCACTTTCAGTAACAAGCAGCTAGAAAAACTATATATCCAGGAAAAAAAACAAGTTGTTTCAGTCTGCTTGCATTTGAAAAGAATAGGTACAAGAGAGTACATAGCTGAATAAGCAGTGAAGCCTACTGAGTACATCTGAAGCTAGCAGGCACATGATTTCAACACAAAGCAGCTCAGAGATTTAACAGTGCATTGCAAGACTGATAGTAAGATGCCAAGCCTGTAGTTGTGGCAATAAATCAATATATATGATACCATTTGTGCCATTTTGGCACATCTCAGAGTAAGGGAAGGTGCAGAGCTTCCTGGCAAGTAGGGGAATCTGAACACCCTTTAATAGAGTAAAGCATATTCTGCTCTAAGTTGTGCTTTGCAGCGTAGTGCAGAATAGGGCAGGGATATGTCCCCACCTTCATCTCTTTGAAGTGCCTTCAGAAGTGAAGCACTCCAATGCAACTGTGTGAGGGGAAGATCAGGGGCAATCTGTCCCCTAATCAAGTCTGCAGCAGACATAGGTAGGCCAACCTCTATATAGCGCTTGTCATGTAACTAGATAGCAAACATATATACAGTACCATATATATTTAAGCTCATATCCATTAACTGTGTGCCATTTTTATTAATTAGAGGGATAAAATGACATGTATTAGTGATGACAAGAAATCTGTCCCACATTCTAATTACATTTTAAACAGAGATTAGAGAAATCTATCTGAAATCAAGTGGCAATAAGTTTCTAGCCCTCATGGTTGCAAAGAAAATCTTTCAAGCTTGGCCCCTGAAGGCTCGCTCAACAGCCAGAAGGCAGATAAAAAAAGAGCTCAAATTATTTTTTAAAATCTTATGATTTTTAAACTATGCTTGCGATTTTTTTGAACATATGAGTGTGAAAATGAACAGATACCACAAACCTTTCCTCCCCAGTTCAGTGTTCACACATAGGAAACGCCTAGATGCTAAAGCAGTGAAGAGTGTATGCTGAAGAGTGAAGTCTCAAATAATCTCTTCCTAGATCTTGATGGAATGCCCTTTTCTCAAATCCTAGTGAAGTCTGTCGAATCTCCCATTCCTACAGAATGATTGCAATACAATTCCCTCTATCACAAAAAGAAAAAAGCATGTGATCTTTTCAGTGGCTACTGCTGTGTATCCCGAACATTAGGATAATGTGACATATTTATAGCGATTAGAGCTGGCTGGATTTTTTTCTCCCTTCAGAAAATTTCAACTTTTTGGTGAAAAATAAGAATAATAAAAAAAAATCAATCAATTGTTGGCTAAAACTGAAGATTTCTATTAGGAAACACCACCACACTGTTTCATGGAATTCTCATTTGGATGTCTCTACTCTCTTCTATAGACTGGCCTGCATTGCCAGACTACGGCTCCCCTCTTGCTGAGGTGGCTCATGGGAGGTGCAGTCTGGTTGAAAATTCCAGCTCATAGAGAGAATGGGGGAATGAGACATCCAGACTACACTTCCCAGGAGGCACCATGGCACATTTCCAAACTACACATCTAGAAATGAGAATTATATCTCAACAAGTGCAGTGACATCCTGAGTTAATTACAATAGTTTCAGTGGCTTTAAAGGATTCACGAGACAGGCAAATAGACTATATATTTGAATGATGTTACTAATACAGTTTGAATTCAGTATGTTTTCACTGAAAGAATATATAACCAATAAAATGGAACTGCTTTTTTCTCAAGTTACTTGTACTGTTATTGGCCGTTGTTCTATTTGTACTGTGTTTTCTGATTTGGGCTTGATGCAATGCCTATGGAAGTCAGCAGGAAACTTTCTACTGACCTCAATGAGAGCGGGATCTGATCTTTAGATGCTTATTTTGGAAGATGAAACAGATATCCGATTTGAAAAAGTAAAACTCTGAGTCAGAGTCAAATTCATCCTTAGAGATTTATCCTTGAAATTGGTGGAGTTACCCCTTGAGACAAAATTTGGCTCCTAATCTGCACTGGTTAGGTTAATCACTGTTGCAGCTAAAGGTGAAAAAAATGTTCAAATGTTGGAAGTGTTTTTAAAATCAGCTGTGAATGTGTTTACTGGTTTCAAGCTCTCTAAAAATGTGGAGTGAAAATGAATAAAATTACTTAGGGTGAAGGTGTTCATTCTAAGATTTGTAGCACAGTAATGTCAAGGGTAAAATCATACACATAGAAACTAAAAATATATCAGTGCACTGAGAGGTGCCTTTTTACTTATCGTGAAGAGGAAGAAAAACAAATTTAATCAGAAAACAAGTATTCAGTATTTCCGAAAGTAAAAGAAGTTCTGTAAACAAATGTAAGAAAAGACAAGGACTGGAATAATTTTAAATGAACTTTGACTTGTTTTGAAATATATGTTCGGCATGATTGGAGATTTAGTACAGAGGTGTTTATTATTCAATTTCTTGTTGGGGCAAGAAAGACAGAATCAAGTTTGTTACATAGTATGGTTTTATTCAATATAAAGGAATAACAAAAAGTAGGGGAAATACATATGTATGGTCAAATACACCTCAGTATTACTCCAGTTTTACACTAGTATAACTTTACTGAGATCTTTAGAGTTATATCAACAAGAAACTGAAATAATGCAATAATGAATCAGGACCATATATATCAGCAGTTTAAAAGAGAGAAAGATTCCATTGTAATTTAGATGAATAATATAGGTAGGTTTTTAATGAAAATATTATTATCTTGGGGTCCAACTCTGCAGTCCCTCCTCTGGTAAAAGTGCCGCTGATTCTAGGATCAACTCCCTTATTTATTTGTTATTAAGGTTCCATTTATTAATAGTTTATAAAAGGATAATAAATGATTAATAGATGTAAAAAATAAATGGCTAGACAATTTTCATAGAGTCCAAGAAGTCACTAGGTTGCTTTTAATCATGGGAGTGAAATCCTTGCCTTTGAAAATTGTCAACATAGAAAAATAATCCTGTATTTAAAACAAAAACAAGACAAAACATAGAATTACTGAAATTTTCCTGAACCAGATAATTTTTTTTTAAAAGTGAATTCGGTTCAGGTTAATTAAAATGTATCATTTTGAAAATTTCAAAACATGTTTTGCTTTTTATTGATTTTAATTAAAAAAGCAAATTGCACTTTTACAAGATTAAATTTCTAAGCAAAGAATCATTTTGGATTGGAAAACAAACTTTAAAAAACAAATATTAAAACAAACATTAAAAAAATGTAGAAATGAAATGTTTCAACCATTTCAAAATTTGCTTCCAACCTTTTTTTTAATCAAGAAATTGTTGAAAACAACTGTGAAACATTTCTGTGAAAAGTCTGAGCTTCAACAAATTAGTTTGTGTTTCATCACACAATCTGCTTTAGCTATGATTTCACTTAAGATTTATAAGCACCCAGAACACCTTCTACTGATGTGCTTATAACCATCATAACATAATGCTCATAACATCTCTTAATTACTGATTTATAAATGGAAACTTAACATAATATGTGACCCACTCTTTATTATTTAACTATGTAAAACATTTGAGGGTAGCGTTTGTATGAAAAATCGCAACCAAAATAAATGCTAGAGCTTGGAATCCTTGGCTATGTCTACACTTGCAAGTTAGATCTACTTAAGGAGGCTTAAGTCAACCTAACTTAGTCCCTGTCCACACCAGGCTTTCATTAAATTGACTTAAGAAATTCCTTAAGTCGACTTGATAAGAACCCCCAGTTAGGTCGACCTAACCCTTAAGTCGACTCCTTAGGTTGACCTAAGCACAGTGTGGACACTTAAGTCCCCTTAATTAGGTCGTCCTAAGGGCAGTTAGGTCAATTTATTAAGTCCCTGTTCAGGGAAACCACTTTGTTAAGTTGACCTAATAAGATCGACTTTAGGTCGACTTAAAGTCGACCTTATTAGGTTGACTTAACAAAGTCAACCTAACTTTTTGTAGTGTAGACATAGCCCTTGGCTTCAGTGTGAGTTTTACTTGTATAACGAGCACAGAATCAGGTCATCTAGGGCTCAGCCTCCAACTCTTCCCACAGAGGCACCTAAATTAGCAGGATTTTTCTAAAGGGTTCTCCTACATTTTGGTGACCTCCATGAAGAGCTCTTCGCCTGAACTACCAGGTGCTGGGCATTATTAACAATTCTAGCCAATTTGCTTAGGTGGCTGAAATGGGAGCTGAGCTCCTTTGAAAATCTGGGACCAACTCTGAGTGCTGAACACTTTTATATAAATCAGTACAGGATGGATTTTCAAGACAAGCATAATGTTAGAATTAATGTACTACAGCTAAAGTAGTTTTCTTTGACTTTTTTTCAGATCTAAGCCTGCATTTCTTATATATGCCAAAATCCCTTGGGCCCTCTCCTCCCATTGTTTTACATTTCAACATTTTCAAGGTGGTTTCATAAAATAATTGTGTGTAGTGAATCACAGGTAAAACTGGAATTGAGCATGGAAATTTTCTGCATCTACTTATAAACTATATTAGCTGTGTTTTCAAAGTTTATGAAGCCAATGGGCAGAATTAACATCTGTATTTCCTAAAATTTAATTTGCTGCCATGTATTTCCTTATATGCATGGTGGAACCATTACAAATATATACTGTACTTGTGTCTTTTTTACTTTATTATCCACTTAATTTATTTTCCTAATACTTTGCAAAAGCTTCTGTTTAGCAATGACAATTCACAAATTCTGTTTGACAATTCTTTCCTATTTGATAAATGTGTGACTCATGGAAGGAAATGACTGTCCATTTATTTATTTATTTTATTTATTTCTTTTAAAAAGACTTTCCCTAAAAATGTGATAGGCTTTAAACTGTATATTCTTCACTACCTACTGCCACCTACTGCACAATTAGGAGCAATGCAAATAGACCCACTTTTTCGGAACTCTCTGAAGTTGAATTGTAAATATAAATAACTTAAATACTTAGTGTACTATATATGCGTACATATGTGGCCATATAGATACATAATGCACTTTGTAGTCTTTTACTGACAGAGATGGTAAGAGCAGAAAATTGCAGAGGCAGTGGTTACTGAAATCTAGAAGTTAAATGGTTCATCTTAACAGGTGTCTTGTTTTCATACATTAACAGATACAATCATTTACTCAAATTATTATTAATGTATGTTTATTTTTCAATTAAAATCCCTTTTTAAATGGTCACACTTTCAGCATGACTCTAAGGTTTAATTCATTTGATCTTTATAATACAGTTGTAAATATGAAACCATCACTTCTAAGATTAGGTGGTCAGCACTATGATTCTTCCCTATCTTCTAATCAATAGAATTAATTTCTAGGATTTAACATAAAAATGGAACAGTTTAATTTGGGGATGAATACACTTCATTTTCAGTCTATATTAAAAACTGACAACTTTGCTGAGTGGCTCAGATAACATTATTTTGCCAGTGTTAGCATTATAAGCTTACTCTCAGTTGCTGAACCCTAATAATGGACTCTGGTGCTGAAATTTAGTGTACTGTTTCTGGCATTATACAGTGTTTATTTATTCCCTTACCATACCTGAAAAATACAAGTAGTCTGAGGACCACAACTTAAGCAATGAGACCAATGAAGCCCCAAGGCTTCATTTTTCTTATACCCAGATTTTTCTGAACTACAATAATGCTGGAAATGCTTTGTTTTTCAAATGAAAAAAATCAGTCTGCCTGTGGATTTATTTTTCATTTCCAAGGACATTACAGAGTAAGTTTTCCATCCCAGGCCTCTGCATATGTGTATATATGGATATGCACATACCTTTTGCATCTGTACCTGCATGTGTACTTTTAAAAAAGTTTAATACCTGCACACTAAGAAAATAGGATTTGCATGTGCAAATTTTAACTCTGTTTATGGACATTTTAAAGTTATGTACAGCTGTCTGCCTGAGAAAAATGTGGTCTAGGTGTGTGTGTCTATTGGGTCACTTCCAGAGGATGGATTGGAGAGGCTCCTGAGAATTTTCTTCTAATTCTTAAAAATGACCCTGGGTATTTACTTTAGAAAAAATGACTAATCTTTTTGCAGAGCAACCTTATCTTTATGAGGATTTTAGCTTGCAGAATTAAGAAAGCTATGCATGTATTCTGGAGTATATGCTCCCCTACTTCACATGCATGAGATGTGCTAAACCACATCTTTTTTCACTGTATTACATTGCCTTTGCTTCATATTTACATCTGTCACTGACAAGAGAGACATGCCAGTGGACTGAGGTCTTTAATTCTGACTTGATTCACAAAAAAGCTCTAAATATGGGTACGTATGGTTGACTATAATAGGTTTTAAGGAATCTTGTAGAGTTACTGTAAATAATCTTACATTTCACAAATGTATATAAACAATCTGTAGATTAGTCTGTAAATATAAATGACTTTCCCCCCATATAATGGATTTTGAACCAATGGTAGATTGCCCTCAGCTTAAACTCTTAATTTTGAAGCTTTAAGAGGAAGGAGAAGAGTTATTTGTATTATACAATTATAACAGCATTTTAAATATCTTGTACAGTGATCCAAGCACTAAGCAGGTGTGAATGGTGGGGAAAAGGAGTTGTTCTGAGAATACATTTTTTATTAAACAAAAGTTAACAACAACAATGTTCCTCTGACAGATATAAGCAATGTGATAGTTGTACTAACTTGTAAAAGCAAGGTCGATTTGTCACCTCTGAGGTACAAAAACCTGGGACATTCTGGAATATTCTGAATCCATAAAACTGGATACATGACAGTGTTTAATGAGCACCATTAAGATTTCCCAGGATATCTACCTCAAAAAGAGAGACTATCCTGGTAAAGCCTGGATGAGTAGCAACCTTAAAACAAGGACACAGAGACCAAATCTTAGTTCCACTGGAGTCAATGGAATTTTTGTTATTGACTTTAAAAGAGATTAAGATCTGCTTCTTACTGTCATAATTAACTTTTCTATCTTGCACTGGACATTGCACAAAAGAGCAGATGCTGTATGCGTGTGAGACAATAGTAGGCTCTGGTCTTGACCCAGACACATCAGAAGATGTTAAATGTCTGGAGTTAACACAAACTTGGTTTTTCCTTGCTGCTGTTGATTGCCTCACAGTCCTGATGTTTAATACTATTTTGTGCAATTTTTTTACTGTATTTTCACAACACTAAATATGACATCAAGATGTTCCATAAAGACCATGTCTACAGTTGTGGTAGCATGTAGTGTGTGTGCAACAATATCCTGTAGTGCAAGGCAGGCTGCAGCCATACTCCCTATGGTGTATTACTACACAAGGCACTGAGGCTATGTCTTCACTTGTTAATTTAAGTCGACTTAGCATGTCCACATTCAAAAATTAAGTCAACTTAGAGGGGACCCTGCCAAATCGACCTAGAGCATCCACACTGGATGGGTAGGTCGACTTGTAGGGGCTAGGTGGACCTGGGACAGGTCCACGGTGGCAGGGGGGGCACCCGTTGCCAAGTGCCAGAGGGCTCAGCCTTTGCCCCATTGTACCTGGGTACAACGGGGCAAAGGGAGACAAGGACCCTGGCAGGGCATAGGAGCAGGGTGGGCAGGGCTCTGCCTGCCGTGGGGGGGGCACGCCAGGCTGTGGCTGTGCCAGCCATCCTGGCAGGGAGGGCAGTGGGGAAGCCCTAAAGCCCCCAAGTCGACTTAAAGTCGACTTAGGGCTACTCCACATCCACACTGGCTAAGTCGACTTTCTAAAGTCGACTTAGCCAGAAAAGTCGACTTAAAAGGATGTTTAGTAAAATCGACTTTAATTTTCCTTAAGTCGACTTAAGTAGCTGCTTAAGTCAACTTAAGGAAAATGTAGTGTGGACGCAGATTAAATTAAGTGGACTTCAGCAAGCTTAAGTCGACTTAATTTCTAAGTGTAGACGCACCCTGAAAGACTCCAGCTGTGAGGAGGCAGCGGTGTCACTGCTGGTGCCTCTCCTTGCTCGCTCACTCTTCCCAGCTGCAGGAGTCTTTCACTATATCTGGGAGGCAGCAGGACACAACACTGCTAAAGATGGCAGTGTAGACAGACACAGGAGGCACTGCTTGGGCATGTAAAGAACCCATATAGAAAACATTCCCAAGGATTCAGCCATGTAGGGCACTACACTAGCAGTGCCTCAAAATCTCCACTGCTGTATCCACTTCTGTATGCACCCCTGCTAGTTGGCTGTGCCATATATGTACTCTTCCTGCCGCAATAAATCTAGATATACCAAGAGAGTAATACTGAATAAAGAATAACCTGGCATAGAGCAATAATGAACTACAAATCATGGACTAACATCATTCAGAACTGGATGTCTCCTTGCCATGTAGATCTATACTAAAGGAGTGAGTGGTGTTAAGGTGCTGTTATGAGTACCCCATAATATGGCCGCCACCTCCCTTGTGATATAAAGTCATAAGATGCTGTTTACCAGATACTGTCCCCAGGTCACGTAGAGAACTGTTTACCAGATACTGTCCCCAGGTCACATAGAGATCGTTTACCAGATACTGTCCCCAGGTCACGTAAAGAACTGTTTACCAGATACGCTCCCCAGGTCACGTAGAGAACTCATGGCTACGAGGCTTGTGACCATCAACATGCTTTATTCGAACCCTAATTCACTCTCAGCCAGCTCCCAAAGGGGTGGGTCATCCCCCTCGCCCATTTCAGGGCATCTGGAGGGCAAGTCAATCATGGCTGCTCTGGCCCCCCCACAGGGGTGTAGAAGGCTCTGACCCGGAACCTAGAGAGCTGGTGAAAATTCCTTTGCCCAAATAAGGATAGGAGGAACCGGGCAGCCTTTCACCCACCATTCCTACTGCAGCAAAACCTGGCCTATCACAGCCCTCGGCAGGAAGCAGAGGCCTAGGCCATAAAAGCTACCATGCTGCATGGAGCAGCAAGGAGTTTCCTCGAGTTAACTGCTAGGCCTGATCACCCTGCAGTAGGAGTCCCTCCACCCGAGAGAGCCGGCCCGAGTCGATTTCAACCTCCAGCTTAAGACGTCATGCTGTTGTTAATCACCTGCCTGATAGTCATGGTACGTATGTGAACCCGAGTTACCCCCCACGTTTACTTCTTGTGATTGTTTCCCTTCCCTTTAAATGTATATAGTTGAATATGAATAACTCTTCTACCTCAGTTTTAACCCAAGGTATTACAATTGGTGTAGGTTTGGGGATTATTGTTACGCTTATTGTTTTATGTATTGGATTCTGTCTTTTTATACTTTGTCTCCGAACTATCAAAAGAGTCCAAGAGGAGGGATTATTCTGAAAGTTTTATCTCTGTGTAAATCATTGTATGTTAAACTGTTGAGTAATCACCTGGGGTTATCTTGTTACCTGTGAAGCTGACTTCCGAGTCTAGCTCGGCTAGCAGCACAACTGTTAACCCTTTGCGTCCCAAAGAGGGAGACTAATAAAGTTTATTATTTTTGACCACCACTTTAAGTTTCCAGGAGCCTTCCTTCTCCCATCCTTTACCTACTGCGGACAAGTGGATGATTTTCTACTCCACTGTCTCCTGGGATAGGCACGACACCCGTAAAACAGAATTGCCAGGCCTCCACATTCTTCATGAAAGCTCAGAACAGCTCTGTCTTGTGGACTTTGGCTATTTGCACTCTTTCATCAGGCATTTTGTGCTATTGGCAGCATTCTCTTCTGATATTTGCACCACCCCTGTCACCTGGGCAACTGAGAAAGACAAAATAAACAGCCATGATGGGTGGAGTGGTTCTGTGGGTTTGGGCACTACCGAAGAAAAATCTTCACCCTAATTTGCAAACCCTTATTGAAGCTACTCAACAGTTGTGATAGTAGCCTCAGCATTACTGTGGCCTTTGTGACAATTATTCCTTTTCCTTCTAGGCACTAGTTTGAAGAATTGATTTTAGGCTTGTACAACATGCTTACATCCTCTGCTGTGCTGGTGGTTCCAAGACCATGCAGATTCAAGTTAATTCCCACATAGAACTGGAACTAGCAGCCATGGAAGCTACTGCAAACCTCAATCTGCAACAGCATCACTGATGCATCGCAACCTTGGCCTGGGGATGCCAAGTGTATTTACTTTGTCTTGGCACAGGTAACAGGAATGACTGCTTGATATCTGGCAACTTTCCCACCTGAGATGTTAAATTCTCCCAAATTTTGCTTAGCAGTTCATCCGTTTCCTTAAACAAATTTAGGTGCGGAAAGGATTGCTATTTTCCTATACTGCCACTAAACTGGACGAATTTTTATGAATTTATCCTTTGCATAAAGTTTGAAACTGTTGGTTTTACTGCTTTTTAATCATCTACAGATTGGGGTGTTTTTTAAAAAGACATACTAGCGTGTATATGGAACCTTGTTACATATCAGTTTAATTTAAATTCAAATAAAATAAAATTTTGAATTTGCAGTAACAAGTCTGCAAAAGTAGTTGTAACTGTCGCAGAGTTGTTTGAGGATCAAGATAATTACAGTATACAGGATAACAGAGAATATCATATACTGGCATCCTGTGTCTATTCAGCTAATCTTCATCCCTTGACAGATGTTCAAACACAGTATTTTTAAAAGCTGACTGGGGAAAAAAAACCCAAGGTGATTCACTTATTAGATATAAGCAACATGATAAGGAATTCAAAGTATGCCAGCCATTACATTATAATCCATGCAAAGTAACATGAGAAATAACAGAATCAAATGTTTATTGAGCATGTTCCCAAAGAACTTTAAGCTGAAGATCAAGGTGCAGCTACAATAAAAGGAAAATCTTTTAGGGAACAAAACAATAAAGATTGTAGCAACACTAATAGTAGATACTAGGAACAATGAGTTTTATTACTTTAGCTTTTTTGATCATTGTTTACAATGGCTTTGACAGATGAATTAAGTCCACCTGCAACATGCAACAAAGCCCAAATAGTTGGCTTTGCACAGACACTGTCTCTGGCAGAATGGAATTCTCCATTGCATGTGGTCAGATTGCAGAGCTATAACACAGTCACTCTGGGCCAGTATTCCAGTCTATCGCTAAAATAGCAGCAGCTGCTGCTCTGCATTTCCAGAGTTTATAAAATAGGAAATCCTGTAATCACTAATCCCTTGGCACCACTTCCAAACTTGTCTTGTATATTCAGCTATTCACCTTTTCTGAAACAGCGGGGGGTGCAGAGATGGCACCCTGCATGTCCATTCCAGACCATTTTCTGGGCAACTAAGAAGCTGAGTTCCTGAGCTGAGGTACTTAGAATATTTTCCCCTCTCTCCGTGAAAAATGTATATGAAAATGAAAAAAATCCTCAAAATGAAACATTTACCATTTTCTAAGAAATTGACACTTTGAGAAAATTTGTGTTTAATTAAAAACTGAATTTTCCATCAGAAAATTTTATAGAAAATTTTCAGCTGGCCCTATTGCTAAGCTATCAACTTTTCAAATCAAACAAGGAATTCTGTGGCACTTTTAAAGACTAACCAATTTATTTATCGCATGAGCTTTCATGGGAGAAAATCCTCCATCTTCAAGCATCTGACAAAGTGGGATTTTCTCCCATAAAGGCTCATGCGATAAATAAATTTGTTAGTCTTTAGAAGTGCCACAGGACTCCTTGTTTGTTTTGCTGACCAAGACTAACACAGCTACCCCTTTGGGACTTTACAAATGTGTAGCATCTTTCATCTCTCATTACACATTCTCAGAATTTTCACAACCTTCTACAAGAATATCTCTGCATTCACCAATTTCCTTCTCAATCTGTTTCAAAGGGGTAGCCATGTTAGTCTTGGTCAGCAAAACAAACAAGGAATCCTGTGACACTTTTAAAAACTAACTAATCTGTTTATTGCATGAGCCTTCATGGGAGAAAATCCCACTTTGTCAGATACTTGAAAATGGGGGATTTTCTCCTACAAAAGCTCATGTGATAAATACATTTGTTAGTCTTTAAAATGCCTCAGGACTGCTTGTTTGTTCTTTTCCACATGGCTTAATGAGACAAATTCTCCTCCATCTTCCTGTGGAATAAACCACATTATCTTTCCCAAACATAGATCCATGATTTCTGATTTGATTGACTGCTGCTTCAAGCAGGAACACAGAGGAAGGAGTCAAATTATAAATTAGTTTGAATACCAAACACTTAAAGCAACTCACATTAATGGCAATCTTGGTGTTTTACTCCCCTAATACTGGACCATGAAAGGGGTTTATTCCGCTACTAATATCTGAGTTAATGGAGCCAGTCTTTTAGATGAAGCAATAGATCCTCGTGCTTTTATACGGAAGCAGCCCTGCTAGTTGTGAGCATATGGAAAATTAAAAAAACAATAGTGAGTTACATAATCATTTTCTTGTTATTTTTCAATGAATTCAAAGAATTGTACAGTTTATGTGAAATGCTGTCTAATAAGTTCCTTCACCTGAATAGAAAAATTTCTATACTGCAAAGTTATTGTGAAATGACTCTGGTCACTGTTTAAAATAGAGGATCTAAGACAGGGTGTAGAAATATGCGTAACTTATAAGTAATTGTTTATTTAAAGAACCAATCCACATCTTTGAACTCTGATTGACTGAGATAATTCCATTTCAGTTACAAATAGTACAAGGCTGCAAAATGAGGATCAGGATTTTGATCCCACCATAATGATAACAGCAATCTAGGTCTGAACTGAGCTCTTCTCTCCACCACCCATTTCCGCCCCCCATTAGTCCTACAAAATCAAGTGGGAAGGGCTTTGGAATCCCATGTGTTAGCTCTAGACTTCTCTCTAGTCTCAGTATAAGTAACTTAAACACAGCCAGATATGACATACTGCAATTGGGTCAGTTTTGAGCATGGCATCCTTTCTCTCAAGTATCCATTTTAATAACACAGTTCACTTTTTTCCTTGTAAAATACTTGTATTTATCACATGTTGATTTTAATGGTACTGAGACAGAATGCATTTCATGATAATCTAGCAACAATTTATTCCCACGAAATATTTCCTCAAGTAGCAAGTAAACATTAAGTTGAATGTAGCTGCTTGGAAAAAAAAATCAGAGTCATTAAAAAGGCATAAAGCATATAGCTTACTTCAGGAAAATCAGTACATTTCTAAAGAATCTTGGATCTGCTTTTCATTCTCCAATGAACAGAAACTTTCTCACACACACAAAAGCTCATCAGTCACTCTCACTCTCCTGCCTCCCCTAGAATCCACAATTCCAGTCATCTATTCACTAGGCACTTAAAATATAAGTATTCAGAACCTATCAGCTCTTCTGTGTAAGCGCGCTGGCTTTATACACTGACTGTAGCTCAGAGTGTTTGGATTGTTGGGGCCAGAGCTTGAATGTAAAGTGTTTCTGATCTCAGATGTTCTAATCAGGTGATAATCTTTTAACAGATGTAAGGCAATTCCCCCCCAGCTAAAGAAGGATAAATCTAGATTTAGCTATTTATCACAGCCAACTATAAAAGGAGCTGTCTATAGAATAAGATCTTGACATGTAATAACAGTAGCAAAAACTGTAGTTATTTTTGCCTTGCCTTTGAATATGTGTTTACTAAAACACATACCTAAGGGACATGCCATGTTTAAAGAAAAAAAGAAAGTTGCTCTTCTCAGATGAAAAGAACAGAGAACCGAAGCCAACTCACTGCTTACAATATCCATTCATCCTGGAATAAGAATAATGTACATTTGCTGGTACGCAGTGCTAGTCCATTCAAAATTCAGGATTACAGTGGATAGAGTTGACATTAAAATTAATATATTCTGACAGCTGAAATGTATAATATTGATAAAATGTATGTATTCTTGCAATGCATTAAAATAAATGCATGGTGTTAAGATTTTTATACTGTTTGTACTAAAATAGATAATCAGATAGTCCAATGAAAACCATTAGTCTCATCAGAAAGGATTTTATGTATTTAATTTGCCAGTTGATCTTTTTTGAGAGAGAGGATCAAAATTGGCTTAACTAACTTGCTTCACTTCACGTTGTTAATTCTAATTAGAATCCCGTGTACCAGGGTGAAAATGAGAGAGGTGAGAGACTGCAAGGCCAGTGAGCTGAGTGTTTTCATTGATTTATAGTGCATTGTGATCAAGTGCACAAATCTTTTGGTGCTCCCGAAGGAAATCCTGACACAACCCCTTACCCCAGGGGCATCACTACCAAGAGGCCCTGCCAAGACAGCTAGTGGCTTGAGTTTTTCAAGGCTAATTACCAGGTAGTGTTCAGAGGCAGCTCAGGGACATGCTACCATTGCTAATTAAATGCAAAATTCAGCCCTGTGCAGGGTCCTGCAGAAGACCTGTGCCCAACTTAAAGCCTGTTAGAGGCCTTAAAAATTTAATTGTCCTGAATCGTTAGGAGATGAACATTCAGGGTGAAATCCTGGCCCTATTGAAGTCAATGGGAGTTTTGCCCCAGGGCCTGTGTATGGGACTAGGAAGCTAAACCAATTAAAAAGCTAGATAAATAAATATAAAATAAATACAAATAATAATAAAATTGCTGTCTAATGCTCATGTTTTAGTTCCACTGCAACCTCAGGAAGCCCAGGACTCTGTTTCTTCTAGTTAAAAAAGCTGTTTGTCTTGACATGCATTTAGAGCCACAATATAGAGATTTTCCATGAGGGAGGCTGTGGCACCAGGCTGAAGACATTTACAGTCTTAACTGTCTTCACTGGACTGTACTGGGGTTTTTGTCATTCAGTGGACATATAGTCATTTCATTTCAGTCTCTCCTTCCTATAGAAGCTTTGCTCATCAAAGATTTCACTTTTACCCTACAAAGAGCCAATAGGATACTATTTGCTTATTAAACCTCATTTGTAACCAGCTCTCCCCTAGCTTGCCTCTTCTTGAGGGGAGGGACTAATGCCCTCCTTAAATATAGAGAGGAAAATAAATGGGGTGTGTAAAATAGACTTCGCTCAGGAGGCTAGCTGTCTGTGTAATCAGTGCCACTTTTTCATGGACCATCTCAGTTTTCTTTTTTGGCTCATCAGCTACTACCACCACCTATTCTACTTGAGTCCCTCTGTATTCCTTTTCTGCACTCCTGGTAAACTTCTGATTTAGCAAATGAGGCACCTGTTGATCCTTCATCATGGTCCACTTCTTCTTCATTAAACTTGTCCACTGATCTTTGTATTTTTACAATCACATGTGGATTGCTTAATTCACTGGGGTTCATTTTTATGGGAATTAGTTATAATCTTTTTTGCATGCTAGAACAGTGCTCCATCTGGCCACTGCACACTTTATGCATACAACCAACTTCACAACTTCCTATAACTTACATTTTGGAAGGACTCGGCTGAAAATGAGAAACCCTATCCAGATGATCATCAGGGTACATGTTCTGAATTTAACTGAAGATCTTTTAATTACTTTACAATCAATCACCAATTCCTACACATTTCCTCTTTTCTCTTAAAGGTATGTGTACATGTGTGTTTGTAAAGCACTCAGTGATCCACAGCAGCCTCCTCTGTAAAGAAAATGAGCCCTCCCATGTCTGTCATTTGCCATCATTAGCTGCTGCACCCTCCGCACTTTTGCATGATAAATTTGGGATTAGTATTTGATCCTAAACACTCAAATGGTTCACTGTTGGCTGAATCCAAAATGCAAATGGTGTGTCAAGAAAAATCATTGCTCTGTTTATTTTGATCTCAAATGAACAATTTCTGTACTTCAATACTATTTTTCAAAACCTGTGTTCTGGAAAAGGCACCAGTACAGTGCTGTGTCTGGGCTGATAGGCGATTACATTTACCTATACATAGTTCAGGTACCTTTATTACAAGATACATTAATGTTGCAGCTTCTTATCTAATGTGCTCACTCAGATGGAAAGTCTGTCATTTTAAAATATACATGAACATTCCTCAGTGGAATGGAAATCATAGAATCATAGGGTATGTCTACACTAGCAATTTAGGTCAACTTAAGGAGGCTTAAGTCGACCTAAATTACTCCCTGTCCACACCAGACTTTCATTAAGTCGACTTAAGAAATTCCTTAAGTCGACTTAATAAGAATCACCCATTAGGTCGACTTAAGCCTTAAGTCGACTCCTTAAGTCGATTAAGGACGGTGTGGAGGTGGAGTAACCATTAAGTCGACTTTATTAAGTTGACTTAAGGGTGGTTAGGTTGACTTAACAAAGTGGACTAAGTCGACTTAAAGTTAAGTTAACTTACTCCACTTTGTTAAGTCAACTTAATACTTTTAGCTTTAAGTCGACTTAAAATCGAACTTATTAAGTCGACTTAAAGTCGACTTAACTTTTTCTAGTGTAGACATAGCCATAGAATCTTAGGGTTGGAACAGACCTCATGAGGTCATTTAGTCCAACCCCTGCTAAAAGCAGGACCGCTCCCACTAAATCATCCCAGCCAGGTTTTGTCTAACTGGGCCTTAAATGTTTCCAAAGATAGAGATTCCACCACCTCCCTTGGTAACCCATTCCAATGCTTCACCACCCTCCTAGTCAGAAAGCTTTTCCTAATATCCAACCTCAATCTCCCCACTTGCAACTTGAAACCATTGCTCTTTGTTCTGTCCTCTGTTACTACTGAAAACAGCCTAGCTCCCTCCTCTGTGGAGCACCCCTTCAAGTAGTTGAAGGTTGCTATCAAATCTCCTCTCAGTCTTCTCTTCTGCAGACTAAATAAGCAGAGTTCCTTCATTCTCTCCTCGTAAGTCATGTGCCCCAGCCACCAAATCATTTTTATTGCCTTCCGCTGGACTCTTTCTAATTGGTCAACATCCTTTCTGTAGTGGGGAGCCCAAAACCGGACACAGTATACAGATACAGACTTACCAGTGCTGAACAGAGGGGAATAATCACATCTGTTGATCTGCTGGCAACACTTCTACTGATGCAGCCCAATATGCCATTGGCCTTTTTGGCAACAAGAGCACACTGTTGACTCATATCCAGCTTCTCATCCAACATAACCCCAGGTCCTTTTCTACAGTGCTGCTACTTAGCTAATCGGTCCCCAGTCTGAAGCAGTACATGGGATTTTTCTATCCTAAGTGCAGGACTTTGCACTTGTCCATGTTGAACCTCATGAGATTCCTTTTGGGCTAATTCCAATTTTATTATTAGTATTTCACTGGTTCCCCAAATGGGATCAGTGCACCATTGTCTAGGGCTGTACAAACACATAGTAGTAGTAAAAAGCACAAAGCACTCGCAATCTAAATGTGCAAGAATGGAAACAGGCATACAAAAAGGGGAAGTGATTCACTAGTGATAACACAGCAGGTAAGTGTCAAACCAAGAACAGAAGCCAAGCCTCCTGTTGCCCAGCCAAGGGCACCCTCCACTAAGCAATGCTGCTTTACTATAGAACTTCTGGCAAGCAATAAAGGTGAACCAAAGTACACTGAGACCATCTCAGCTGCTATATAAGTGTCTGAATACAAAACTCTTTTTAGGTTCTTTTCTAAAAATGCTTCCAAAAGAGACTTTTAAATGGGTACATTATTTTCTCTTGAGTAGGGACAAGCAAAAATTGGAATACAGCAAAAGCAATTATATCTATTGAAGCACATCCCAGCATATCTTTTGACTGTCAGAATTTACGTAGAAGACCTCTAGACTTGAATGCTCTTTTGTAATGGATTTAGAAAGCAATGATACACAATAACTTCAAGGTACTGAGGTACTTCACTGATCTGTGGATGAAACCATGCATTTGTAATTGATGGACACAAGAACATTCTGCTGAAAACTGTATATATTAAAAATTTATGTGTGTGAAGCCTGAGAAAGAGTGATAAAACACTGTGTTAATGCTATAGATATACTTGACAAGACAGCTGATCCCATTGTGCTCCCATTAAGTGAATATGATGTTCACTGAGTGTTAACACAGATAAGAAATTACTTTCTGTTTGGACTACTCAGATACATTGCGGTACGACTATTAATTAAACTTGTGCATGAAAGATATATTTTGAAATTCTCCAAAAAATGTTTGCACTCTACTGTTTTAGATCAGTACTGTTTCTTTGACACTGAGCTCAATTATCACTTTACAGCAGTCTATTTATTTATAGGCATTTATGGGCTCCTCAGCATAATCACTAAATTATGTAACATCATAAAAATCCTTGAGTAGTAGAGAACTAGAATTTTCCCATTTTACAGAGATGAAGACTGAAGCACGAAGAAGCTAAGTGATAATTTAACCAAAAATTCTTGTAAGAATTATCAAATATGAATTATAGAAGGCTGTCACTTTCTAACAACTAGTTGAAATTTTCAGATCAAATTATTTTTGGTTAAAAACTGGAATTTTTCTGAATTGGAAATTTATAGAATAATGTTTTGCTTTGTTTTTTTCATCAAAGTGGAGAAATAATAGTTTTCCATTGTTCTTTCCCCACATCCTTCCTTTTTCCAGTGGAAGAAAAGAAAAGAAAAGGAGATGATGGGTGGGGATGTGAAAAAGAGAGAGAGAGAGAGAGAGAGAGCGCAAGCGTGTGGTGGAGGGAATGAAAACAAAATCCAAAAATTTTCACAAAAACAAAACTTTCAAAACCAACACATTTCCAATAAAAGTTTTAAATAAATATAAAATCTGTGGAACGAAAATGATTTAATCATTTTCAATTTTTTTCACAAATTTTCATGTTTGTTTTTTGACTGGCTCTAATCATCAGCAAGTGTACTATTTTCTCATATGCTGATTTTGTATAATTATATACATTTCATAATTAATTTATAATCTATAATTAATTAAGATATGCTTTTACATTTAAATTGTCTCAAAGATACAAAGATTTATGAAAAAAATAGCAAAAAAAAAGTATCTCTTCATTACCCCTGGAATGATTATGATTAATTGATCTTAGGCCCAAATCCTCAGCTTTACTATTGTGTGTAGCCTGATGGTGTTGCACACAATGGCAAAATTAAGCACGTGCATAAGTGTTTGCATGATTAGTGAAATGAACTATAAATATCCCTTTTGTAAATGTCTTTTTAAAAAATGTTTTTTATTGGTGTTTATAACAATTCAGTGACAACCTCTTATTTTAGTGATAACCCTTCTTGCAACCTAAACACTGTAGCATCATAATAGCGCAAGACAGTGAGAAAGTGGAACTGGATTCTCATCTACATTCATTGTCTGAGCTGACATGAAAAAAGCAAAAAATAGGGCCTGTTAAACTACAGATGAATATTACAGACATAATGAAGCTTTAAAATACATACTTTTAGCCTAAATACTGTTTAGTATTTTCCAAAATAAAAAAAAGGAAAAGAAAAGAAAAACTTGTGTTAGTTTTCAGCACAATGTATTTCCTTAAACTTAATATTTGGTTTTCCCGTAGATTTCTGTTGTGATCAGATCCATATGTATGCTCTCAAAACAACAACAGAACGCCACTGGTCGTCACCTACAACCCCCAAGCCAGACCTCTTCAACACATCATCAAAAATCTACGGCCTATTTTACAAGATGATCCCTCACTCTCTCAAGCCTTGGGAGACAGACCTCTCCTTGCTTTCAGACAGCCCCCTAATCTTAAAAGGATACTTACCAGCAACTACAGATCACAGAGCAGAAACACTAAAGCAGGAACACAGCCCTGCAGCAGACCACGCTGCCAACTTTGCCCTTATATCTACACTGATGACAGCATCACAGGGCCTAATCATGCCACCTACTCCATCAAGGGTTCGTTCACCTGCTCATCCACCAATGTGATTTATGCCATCATGTGCCGGAAATGCCCCTCTGCCTTATATATTGGACAGACAGGACAGTCTCTGCGCCAAAGAATCAATGGACACAAATCTGACATCAGAAACTGCAATACTGAAAAACCTGTAGGGGAACACTTCAACCTCCCTGCTCACTCCCTTAACGACTTGTTAATAGCTGTGTTGAAACAGATGAATAACAAATCACAGCTTCAAAGAGAGTCTGCAGAACTCGAACTTATATGCAAATTTGACTCAGTTGCCTTGGGGTTAAACAGGGACTATGGATTTTTCTCGCATTACATCAAGTGAATTGACCTCCCCCCTCCTCTATGTGCTGTTCCCCAGTGTTTTGAATCCTAACACCTACTTTGATTTGCTGTTACAGCCTGACCTGATGCTATGTCATACACTCCCCTGCATTTAATTTCCTCCCACTCTGTAACTTTCCTATCGTCAAAGCGTCTGACGAAGTGGGATTTTCTCCCACGAAAGCTCATGCGATTAATAAATCTGTTAGTCTTTAAAAGTGCCACAAGACTCTTTTACCAATCATACAGACTAACACTGCGAGCATCTAACACATCTGGATCCCAGTGAGATTTCCAGGACTACATTGTGATCTGATTGCTCCTTTTAGAACCAATCCAACCACACTGATAGGCACCTACTGCCTATGGCTATGTCTACACTGGCAAGTTAGTTCGAATTAAGGAGGCTTAATTCGAACTAACTAAAGCCATGGCTACACTAGGCTTTAGTTAGTTCGAATTAAGGGCTTCCTTAATTCGAACTAATAAGTTTGAATAGGGCTTCAGAAGTAAGGCTTTAATTCGAACTAACTAGTTCGAATTAGCCAATGTGGCCATGTTAATTTGAACTAATTTCTTAGTTCAAACTAACCGGCCATTGAAATGAATGGGGATCGCTAATTCGAACTAAGTAAGTGCCATGAATGGCACTTGCTTAGTTCGAACTAACCTTTTCTAGTTCGAATTAAGCTAATTCGAATTAACTAAAATTAGTTTGAATTAGTAAATTCGAACTAACTAATTCGAACTAATTTTAGCAAGTATAGACATAGCCTATGTGTAACATCTGGTGTTATGCTAGGACTGGATTACCTGCAGAAGAGTTAATCCTGTTATAAATCAAAGATTTCATTATAGCCACTCAGAAAATCCAACACTCAGAAATACTGAACAGAAAAAAAAAAAATAGAATCACTACAGTTGCTTTCCAAAAATTCCTCATTTATTGGGTCATTGTACTCAGGGCCATCCCTGGACGGGGCGAACAGGGCGATCACCCCGTGCCGTGCAGTTACATGGGCCCCGCGGCCCCCTATGGCCACACTCTTCCCTGCTGCAGGCCAGGAGCACTAAGCCCGGCCTCTGGGCTAGCCCTCCCTGCCCCCAGGGCAGAGCAGATGGCTGGGGCCTGCCTCTGGGCCAGGCTGCTGCGACCTGCCCCATGCGGCCAGAGCCAGCCCTTGGCGGTGGCCTCGGGTCCCCAGCTGGGGCACTGGCTGCAGCGTCCTGGGGTCCTGGATGAGGCTGGCTCCCTCCACTGGCAGCCCCTGCTTCCAGGGCTGGGCCCAGAGGTGGCTCCTTGCCGGCGGCCTCAGCCTCCCCGCCTGGGCTGGCTCCCTTGGGGAGTGGAGCGGTCCACCTGCCCTCCAGCATGGGAAGAGGGGTGGGGCCCCGCCTAGGCCAGTTGGCCCTGGGCCCCGCTCCCCCCCCCCCAGGACAGAGCTGATTGTACTGGCAAACATGGTATGCTTCCCACTTAACTGTGAATATGCTTGCTTTTGTCCATTTGTGTTGAAACCTTAATATTTGTTCAGTGTTTTGTATATAATATACTCTTTGGCTCTTTTGACTAGGTGGAAGGGATGGGAACAGAAATGAAAACCGATATTATCTTGTGCTTCAAAATCACTCCAGTGGGAGCAATAATTTTTACAGCCTGCATCTCCACCTTACATACTATGTCAGCTGGAATTGCTTTTGGGATTGGTAATTAACTATACAATGTCAGTACTACAATAAGACTTGATTCTGCCTTGTTCATTTACAAACTAAAATTTTTCTATGAAAATCAGTTTGTATGAGGTTATTACTTGAATTTGAAAGTTGAAAGATTTAAGTGAACCTGCTTTCCTTGTAATTAAACGTGGTTGCAGATTTATTGCCCTAAATTAGGATTCATGAGCTCATTCCTGTTCATGCCGGTTTTAGTGGATGTACTGGAAATGAGTTGCTAGATCTGATGCAAAAGCAGAACTCGGATCTTAAAAAGAGAGGGTGATCTTCTAGCTAAGAACTGGGGCTATGGAAATCCAGATTCGGATCCTCAGTCACTCACTTTGAGTGTGACCCAGGATCAGTTAATATCTCTGCCTCAGTTTCTTTTGGGAATAATAAATTCCCAACCTCACAGGGTTATTGGTTTTGATCCTGTATCAATGAAGTAATGAGACTTTTTCATTGATTTGAACAGTAGTGGGATCCAGTCCCTGGAAGCATAAATTCCTTTATAACTGTGAAATGCTCAAGTGACAAGCATCATGGAAAAGTCTAAATATCTCTCAGAGAAACACATTTCCCTTTACAAACAAGGAGTCCTGTGGCACTTTTAAAGACTAACAAAATTATTTATCGCATGAGCTTCCGTGGGAGAAAATCTCACTTTGTCAGAAGCTCTGAAGATAATTACCCTTTTGGAACTTGTCAACATTTCTCTTTGTAACTCTGGAACACAAGACAGACCAAGTGTGTCATTGTAGATTCATGTCAAGGACTTATATGTCACTTACTTTATAATATGGAAGAAATGTAATTTTTGGGATAAAGAAGTATGACTCCCTAACCACATAAGGCTCAACAATGGTTAAAATCAACTGTCTCCCATGGTTATGGGACCACCTTAGTGAAGTGCGTATTTTTGAGGGGTTGTGTCATCTACTTTTCTGAATCACTTTATTCTGATAAGCGAACTTTGACATGTTTACTATAATGGATAGGAGTTGCTAAAGCTGTTTCAATAGTTTTGAAAGAAGTTTTAAAAAAATTGCAACTTTTTTTAATTCAGAAAAAACCCTTTTTTTCAACCAGATCCCCATATTGTATGAGGCATGCTGGAGCTGGAATGGACCTGTCACAAGCTGCCAAACTGAAAATGTAAGACACATGAAGTGCTTTCCCTGACATACAGGGTTTACAAGGCTCAGTGGCTCTCAGCACCACTGGAAGCAGAAGGAACATACTCTGAAAGTATCTATTTAGAACCAAATTATTCATTGGGTTTTACTTAAACAACATCTGCAACTTCTCAGGTTCCAGGTGCCCTGAAAATTGATTAAATATGTAGTCTATGACCCCTGCACAAGGGCATGTACTACTAGGAGAAGCATGCTAGGAGTCACCACTTACATTCTCTTTGCAAAGATCTATCCCAGTCCAGCCCCTGCATTCAAGGATCTATCGCACCCACATCCTGACGTTTCAAACTTAGTCTGGTCACCTGACCTCCCCCAACATAGCTCCACTCCCTCCATAGCACAGACACACTGCTTGCACATCTCACCCTGTGCAGCAGGCAGATTTATTTTTTTATTGTGTCCACAGAAAAAAAGCAGAGATAATGGTCACAGAATCAAGATAAAGACAGTGCCAAAGGAAAATGCCATTGAGCTGCTGGCACAGAGTTCCATGAATTCGAGAGATATATATAAGTAGTTTCTCCAGAAAGAGAGGATGGGGCCAAGATTCCTTGCCTAAGTCTTACAACCAGGCTGAAAACATGGCATACATCCAACAGTTTCTTTTTTTGGACATGGCCAAGACAGGCAAGGGAAAGATGATGGTCAGGCAAAAGCTAAGATGGTTTGACACTCAAAGGGTGAGTGAAAACATGCAGCCATAACATTTTCATCTTAAATAATGATCACTACTCGTGACGGAAATGAGCAGATAAAGTCTGAAAATTCACATGTATATCAGTCATATTGCTAATAAAAGCTACAGAATGATAAAGGCCAGTGGAAAAGAACAGGCACATAAGCAGATAAAGAACTTTTAAAGCAGGACAGTATTCAGATAAATCAACATACTGCAGAATTCTCCTGTGCAGGGATGTTAGGATTGTGGGAAATGAGAAGGTAAAAGTGATTTAATAGTCAAGTATGCCACCGTGTAAAGTTGGCAATGGGTTGTTGTGTTCACATGAGTAGGGTCGGCCTCAAGCACCCTTGAAATCCTGTTACCCAGAGGACTCTAAGTTCCAAGAAGAAAGCAATGGCATGAAAATCATTGTTCTTTAAATGACTCATTTTTTAAAATAACATTACTTTTAAATCAAATTCTGGGGAGCTGCCATGCATGGTATATTTTAGCAAAATGCCACAGAAGAATGCTGCTGTATTGCAGTGGGGGAGTCAGCTACCACAATAATATTTATTGCTATACAACGGGGAAAATAAGATTTTTGCACATAAAGAGACTTTTTGCAAAATTAAAAAACAGACAGTTTCTCTTATCTGAGACTGGGGAGATCAGTAGGTTTCCCTTTATTTCTTAGGTCTTGTTTACATTCAGGGATAGCTCCAACTTAGCCATCAGTGGTCAGCAACTGTTGTGGATGCACAGCACTCATCCCTGTATAGATATAGATATGCCAGGTTTGCACCAATTTAGTTAATCAAAGTTTAGCATTTATTACTTCAATAGACTTGCCCTTACTTACCTTTAGGGCTTGTCTATACTCATCATGATTGCACTTAACTATGTTCAAAATAACTAAATTGAGTTAACAAAAATCGGTGCATCCACATTTGCATTTAGCAGACTTGCTCTTAGCCCCTGTATCCACATATTATGCTGTATTCACTTATGTTAGCAGCTTCTTCTAGACATGCATCTGGCATTCTCATTTCAGCTCCAAAAAGTAATACAGCTTCACTGGTAATAGAGTCTGGGCAATTCCTGAGAACAGACTAGTAGTAACTTTTTCAGAAGTGTCTGAGTGAACTAGGGCTTTGGGACTAAATCCTATTTTTTGATGAGACTTAGACACCAAATGGGCAGACTTTTAAAGGCATTCAGTGCCTAAAAATGCAGATATACGCCTAGTGATATTTTCAAAAGTGCCTAGGCACCCAATACCCATTAAAATCAATAAATGTTAGGTACTCGGGCCCTTTCATGAATCCCAGTAAGTGTCTATCTTCATCTTGAGGCACTGAAAAATATCTTTAAAAATCTGACCCTTAATGCCTAAGGCTATGTCTACACTTGGAAATTTAAGTCGACTTTGGGGGGGAACTTACAAAGTCGACCTAGAGCATCCACACTGGATGCCTAGGTCGACTTCTAGGGGCTATGGGGACCTAGGGCAGGTCCATGGGGGCAGAGGGAGCACCCCTTGCCCAGTGCCAGGGGGCTCAGCCTTTGCCCCTTGTACCTGAGTACAAGGGGGCAAAGGGGGACAGGGACCCTGGCAGGGCATAGGGGCAGGGTGTGCAGAACTCTGCCCTGCCCTGTGGGGGGGCATGCCAAGCTCTCCCTATGCCCCCCCCAGCAGGGAGGGCATTGGTGTAGTCCTGGGGTAGCCCTAAGTCGATTTAGGGCTACCCCACATCTACACTGGCTCCGTAGAGTCGACTTAAGCCTTAAGTTGAATTAATTCGAGGTTTAATAAAGTCAACTTAATTTTCATTAAGTCGACTTTATTTTCCTTAAGTCAACTTAAGCAAGCTGCTTAAGTCGACTTAAGGAAACTGTAGTGTAGATGCGGGGTAAATTTCAAGTGTAGACTCACCCTAAGACACTTTTCAAAATGGGACTCATGCACCTAAGTCCCTTAGATGCTTTTAAAAATTTTACCCAAAAGTGTTCTGCAGAGAGGGTTCAAAAAGTCATCCCCCTCAATGATGGAAAGTTCATGCAGTAGAAATAGCACCTAAATCCTGTGAAACTATTACAAGTGGAAAACAGCAATGTTTGTAAAAAAAACAAAAAACAAAAACAAAACAGACCCGATATCTGACAACTTGATGATTTTTTTACTTGCTAACTTTAACAAGGCCTTTAAACCATTTAGGTTTTCTTAGATCAAAGAGGTTTAAAATTTTTCATAGTAGAGGGCTTCCCAGTCTGACCCCCCCTCACTTCAGTTAGTCACGTTTTGTTCTCTTGCTCACCTGATGTAGCATTTTTGGCAACACACTTTGTTCTGCACGTGGGCAGCTTCTTTTCTTCAACACTAGTGTTATGACACATAATATAATGTGCACCTTTTATCTCATGTGATGCTTCTCATAAATGCAAAAATATCCCACATGTATAAAATTATCTACTGTCTAAACAAATTATTTAGCTTGCCCTTATCTAACAAATATTCAGGTTTCAT
Organism: Pelusios castaneus; assembly: GCA_007922175.1. NCBI lineage: Eukaryota > Metazoa > Chordata > Testudines > Pelomedusidae > Pelusios > Pelusios castaneus. Next base: position 7,391,558 of record ML685792.1, on the reverse strand, counting down.
ATTAGAAACAGTCATTATTATTATTGACTTTTTCTAGTCTATGTTATGGGCTAAATTTTCAAAGATGGAGATAATCAGTGCATTTTTAAAAAATGCATCCCTCATGTTGGATCTGTGCATGTAAGCAAGTATTTTCCTACACATACTGGATAGGTAGAAACACAATTTCTCAATGTGTGTGCTAATACTCATTTGCATTCAGAGGTGGGATTCCCTGGTACAAATTCATCTTCCAAAAATCATGCACACCCATTATCCCAGAAACAGACACACAGCCAGATCTTTGATTGGTGTATATCAGTGTACAGCAATGCTCAATAGAGTTACGCTGACTTCCATCAGCTGCACTTCTGGTGCAGTGCTATGTTTCTAATAATAAATTCCTAAATAACTTGGAAGTAAGAATTTTAAATAAAGATTGTGTGTATGTGTGCATACACACGCACATGTACTTGAACATGTATGTGTATGACTAATAATTACACTGTAATTTGTGACACTTTAAAGGGTATCGAACACCCACACTCTGAAAAAATGTTAAGGTGTCTTAAATTGGAACCCAAACAAATTATTAATCACTTTGGAAAAATCTTTGTCCCACCTCTCAGATACCCTGTTCCACCAAACATTAAGGCCCTAAGTCAGCAACTCTTCCTCATGTAGCAAAGCACAAAACCCATATTTAGCACACACTTAAATCTCATTGACTTCAATGGGATTTAAGGTCTTTCTTAAGTGCTTTGCTGACTCAGGCTCTAAACAAACACCCTTTGACATTCCACACTAGGATTTTTTTTTTTTTTAATTAATAACATTAACTCTTTCTTTGCTGGTGTGTTTCGGTCATGAGTGCACCAACCTATCTACCTTACTCACTGTGGGTGTGTCTACACTTGTAAATTAAGTTGACTTAAGCTTGCTTAAGTCAACTTAATTTACTCTGCGTCTACACTACACTTTCCTTAAATTGACTTAAGCAGCTGCTTAAGTTGACTTAAGGAAAAATTAAGTCGACTTTATTAAACCCCATTTTAAGTCGATCTTCTTCTTAAGTCAACTTTCTAAAATCGACTTAAGCCAGTGTAAACGTGGAGTACCCCTAAATCGACTCTATGTTGACTTAGGGGCCTCCAGGACTTCCCCACTGCCCTCCCTGCCACAGTGGCTGGCACAGGGAGAGCCTGGCATGCCCCCCCACAGGGCAGGGCAAAGCCCTGCCTGCCTTGCCCCGGTCCCTGTCCCCGTTTGCCCCATTGTACCCAGGTACAGAGGGGCAAAGGCTGAGCCCCCTGGCACTTGGCAAGTGGTGCCCCCCCGCCACGGTGGACCAGTCCCAGGTCCACCTAGCCCCTACAAGTCGACGTAGGCGTCCAGTGTGGACGCTCTAGGTCAACTTTGTAGGGTCCCCTCAAAGTCGACTTAAAATTTAAGTGTGGACATGCTAAGTCGACTTAAAGTTGACTTTGTTAAGTCAACCTAGCTAAGTCAACTTAAATTCACAAGTCTAGACATAACCTGTCGGAATATACGGTCTGTTATTCTCAGGACATATTTGTGATTTTGGTCAGTCAGGATGTTTTATTTCCTTTATGATGGCAATGCCAGTCATTTATTAAATGAGTTACATCAGAAGTTCCTTGGCTCTCACTCATGGCATTAAAGCAGTAATTGAGGAGGAAGGCCTGAGTTGCAGCTTTTCTCATTTGTCATATCACTAATGGAGCAAATTCACTGCTGATGTAAATGGCTGAAGTTCTATTGACTTCAGCAGTGGTGCACCCATTTATACCAGCAGAGTATTTGGTCCAAAATGTTCATCTTAATTGGATTGGATTTTATTAAACACAAAAGACCTTTCAACCTTTCAGGTCACCTTGGCGGAAAATTGATGATGGTCTGTGGTTAATTATAACAGATTGTCTGACATAAATAAAATGATATCAAATCATTGTAGGTCTCTGTTAACAAATGAGATAGAGCAGATACATTTACTCATCTCTCTTGACTTTAGTCAGATGTTGGAATGAATTTTTTAAAGCAACTGCTAAAGTAAATAAAGTGAAGAGTTGACTGATAAGACCATCCCTGAAGAAATTCTTCAGAAATATCTTCCGGGTGGAACATCACTTACAGCTCTGACCCAAATTAGGAATGATAGCTAAACTCTCTTTCTGGTTGGAAATTAGGCTCTCATCAATCAACCATGACTTTAATAGAGATAAAAGGAGGACTGTTTTCATTGTAAACAAATAATATTTTAAAAGATTTTAAAAAGTTCTTGACAAGCCTAGATCTTCAGCTCCACACTTACCTGTCAATACCATCAGAGGTTAATTTAGCGTGTTCAAATATTGCATCCTCTTTTTAATTGTAGATCATCTCAATTATGTTCGGAGATAAAGAACTGATAATACCCTCTAGCACTTGCTATAAGTTATTGCTGTTGTGTTACTACTGCAAAACACTGCAATCAGCCCATGATTAACCTTTTCTGTAAGTCCAGCATTTCATTCTTTCCTTAGGAAGAAATGAAATGCATCACACAGTAACAAACTTCTAATTAAATGAACCTGCCTCTCCCTTTGGGGGATTTTCTATGTAGTTGGGTGCTTATATTGAGCCTATTACCATTTATTTCTGTACCTCTATGGCCCTAGTAACTACTAAGTTGATGGACACACATACATACACATACATGTATGCATCTAATGTATACATATTACAGCTGGTTGAACATGAAGTGTTCTTGTGTAAAATTCAACAAAAATGAAAAAAAAATAATTTTATGTAGAAAATTTTGACTTTTCACTGAAAAAACAAAAAATTTAACTTTTTTTAAAAAAAATACAAAATTTTATATGGAAAGCAGAAACATTAAGAAATTTTTCTTTGAAAAGGAGTAGTCCAAGTTCTAACCAAAAACATTTGATTAGTCCTAGTATATATACACATAAATACATATAATTAAAATACAATTATAATTAAAATTTAGATGTAGATTGGGGGAAGAGGGTGCATCTAAGATTGGGAGGGGACTGTTGCATACATTTAGATTTATGTAAACAGTCTCCCTTTGTGGGAAAAAAAATAAGTCTGTCAACATTTTTAAAATGTAAAGCCAGAATTTCATCTGCAATTATTAAATGTAGTTATGGTCTGAAAAGGTTTTCTAGTAAGAGCTGTAATTAATAGATCTCTTTCCAATGGATACTCATAGGCATTGCTACTTACTTCAGTGATAAAAAGTTTTTTTTAAATAATTTTACTATTACTATTTTTCACTTCTCTTAGCTCTTCAAAGCTAACAATAGACCATCATGTGATCAGTAATAGGTAATAATGAGTGGTTTTACACCTTGAAGGGTGTGAGAAAAGGGTATATTTTGTCCCCAAACATTCTGAAGATTGACACAGAATTTATTGTGACACATGCCTTGGAAGATTTTGACAAAATGGAGGGAGTTTGATTTCCACTGATAGACACCTCTTAACTGATTTCAAATATACTGATGACATGATGCTCTTCGCTTCAACCACTGACGCAATGCAACAAATGCTGGAGTCTGTAGCAACAGTTAGTAAGGAATATGGACTGTTACTGAATGTGATGGAAACAGAATGCATGTATGTTGAGATGACTCACAGAATACAAGCAGACGTCATGACTAAAGGATAAGCTATAGAGGCAGTATTTGAATGTAATTAACTGGGAACATATATATGTGAACAAAGAGGCTGTTCCAAAGAAAGAAGTCTAGGGATGGATCACTTAGCTATGGACTCTCTTAAGAAAAACCCTGGTTTCTCAAAATGTATGATAAGGCAACTAGTGAAAAGCTTATTTTCCCTCCTACAAGTTATTAATATGAATTGTGGAAAGTTAATGCTGCTGACAAGAAGAAAATTGAACCTTTGAAATGTGGTAATGGAAAAGGCTCTTACACATCGCATGGCTGGAAGAAAAGAACATCTATGTTAAAACTATTATTATAAAGAAACAGAACATGATGTTGGATGACCAACAAGGAGATGGATGAATGATGTTTGGCAGGTCACTGGTCGGTGTCTCCTGCGTGCTAGAAGTTAGCAATGGATCATGAAAGCTTCCAAACATTCTGGTAATGTGTCACTAATATTCAGACATGAATAAATAGATTAATTCTGCAGAGCTAATATAGCCAAAAGAAAATTAGCTGGATTTTGTTCTGACTCCTGCTACACTATGTTTCAAGTGCAAATTCTACATTATTGATGATGATAACAAAGCCAAAAGGAACCCAACCTGACTTCAAATCCCAGACTGAGTTTGCAGATGGGCAGTAGAAAATACAGATCACATTTTCTGGGTTACTCCTGTGATACCAAGGAGATCTAATCCAGTCCTACCTTCCGTGCTGTGGGGATACTCCTAACATAGGCTGCGTCTACCCTGGTAAATTAAGTCGATTTAAGCTTGCTTAATTCGACTTAATTTACCCTGTGTCTACACTACACTTTCCTTAAGTTGACTTAAGCAGCTTGCTTAAGTCGACTTAAGGAAAATAAAGTCGACTTAATTAAAATTAAGTCAACTTTATAACACCACCTTCCTATTAGATCTAAGGCTTAAATTGACTCCCTAGAGTCGACTTAAGCCAGTGTAGACGTGGGTTAGCCCTAAGTTGATTTAGGGCTACGCCAGGGCTACACCAATGCCCTTCCTGCCGAGGGGGGCAGGGGGAGCCTGGCATTCCCCCCCACAGGGAAGGGCAGAGCCCTGCCCACCCTGCCCCTATGCCCTGCCAGGGTCCCTGTCCCCCTTTGCCCCATTGTACCTATGTACAATGCTCTAGGTCGACTTTCTAAGTTCCCCTTTAAGTCGACTTTAATTTCAAGTGTAGACACACTAAGTCAACTTAACTAAGTCGACTTAAAGTCGACTTAAATTTCCAAGTGTAGACATAGCCATAGAGAGTCCACAGCAGGTGCACCATTGCGCAAAGCAGAAGTGTCTGGAGAGCATTGCTTTTCAGCTATGCTTAGTAAGCAGATGTCTCCTTGTAGTATCTCTATGCCAACTGAAGCAAATTAGAGCAGCAACCAGGCTGCTCTTATGTGCAAAAGGACTATTGGTAGGGCAAAAAATCAGGGATTTGTAATTAAATCTGTCATAGCTCCATCTTTGCTGAAATCTACTGGAAACTGAGTACAGGAGAGAATCTGGCCCTTGTCTTTTCAATTTATATTGGTAAGCAGAAAAATTTTATACAGGAGTCATTGAAAGGCAATAAATATGTAACCATGATTTTTGCAGAGAAACTGCACTTCGTTATTTTATGTCATTTTGTAGGCTTTGTGCTTATCACCCTGTCATCTGAGCACCACATATAATATGAAGTAATTTATCCTCATAATATTAGGAGATACTGAAACATTTTTATCCCTTTTTTACAGATGTAAAAATCCAGCCAGTAATTGCTTCACCAACTTGATTCAAAGGTTCATAATATTATCCCAACCTGCCCCAAATCACACAAAGTGCCAGAGTCAGTACCCAGATTTCTGAACCTAACTTCAGTGCCTCAGTCACAAGACCTCATTTATTGTGCTCCAGAATGTTTCCTCTCTCCTCTTTTTTTACTGACATAGATTTTTCAGGGAAAATATCTTAGGCCCTGTTTCACATTAAAGATAAGGTCAGGGTTGGCTTCAGGTTAACACCCAATGTTGGAAAAACAACAGAGTCCTGTGGCACTTTAATGTCTAACAGATTTATTTATCACATGAGCTTTTGTGGGAGAAAATCCCACTTCATCAGACACTTTGAAGATGGGAAATTTACAGAATGGGAGGAAATTAAATGCAGGGGGGTGTATGACATAGGATCAGGTCAGGCTGTAACAGCAAATCAAAATAGATGTTAGGATTCAAACACTGAGGAACAGCACATAGAGGAAGGTGAGGTCAAATCACCTGTTGTAATGAGAGAAAAATCCGTAGTCCTTGTTTAACTCCAAGGCAACTGAGACAAATTTGCATAAAAATTTGAGTTCTGCAGTTTCTCTTTGAAGCTGTGATGTTATTCATCTGTTTCAGCACAGCTATTAGCAAGTCGTCAGTGGAGTGAGCAGAGAGATTGAAGTGTTTCCTTTATTGGTTTTTTAGTGTTGCAATTTCTGATGTCAGATTTGTGTGCATTTATTCTTTGGTGCAGAGACTGTCCTGTTTGTCCAATATATAAGGCAGAGGGGCATTTCCGGCACATGATGGCATAAATCACATTGGTGGAGTAGGTGGCTTGATTTGGTCCTGTGATGGTGTCTTCAGTGTAGATATGAGGGCAAAGTTGGCAGCGTGGTCTGTTGCAGGGACATGTTCCTGCTTTAATGTTTCTGTTGTTTGAGCTGTAGTTGCTGGTAAATATCCATTTAAGATTGGGGGGCTGTCTGTAAGCAAAGAGAGGTCTGTCTCCCAAGGCTTGAGAGAGTGAGGGATCATCTTGTAGAATAGGCTGTACATCTTTGATGATGTGATGAAGAGGTCTGACTTGGGGGTTGTAGGTGGTGACCAATGGCATTCTGTTGTTTTTTTCTTGGGCTTCTCCTGTAGTAGTTGACCTCTGGGTACCCATCTGGCTTTATCAATCTGTTTCTTCACTTCTGCCGGTGGGTACTGTAGTTTTAAGAATGCTTGATAAAGATCCTGAAGGTGTATGTGTCTGTCTAAAGGATCAGAGCAAAAGTGGTTAGATCTTAGGACTTAACTGTAGACAATGGATCTTGTGGTGTGTCTTGGATGAAAGCTCGGGGGATGTAGGTAACTATAGCAATCAGTAGGTTTTCGGTATAGTGTGGTCTTCATGTGCCCATCACTAATTTGCACTGTAGTGACCAGAAAGTGGATCTCCTGTGTGGAATATTCCAGGCTAAGTTTGATTGTGGAATGGAAATTGTTGAAATCTCCGTGGAAATTTTCAAGGGCATTCTTACCGTGGGTCCAATAGGGGAACACTTCAATCTCTCTGCTCACTCCATTGATGACTTGCTAATAGCTGTGTTGAAACAGATTAACAAAAAAAATCACAGCTTCAAAGAGAAACTGCAGAACTCGAATTTTTATGCAAATTTGTCTCAGTTGCCTTGGGGTTAAACAGGGACTATGGATTTTTCTCTCATTACAACAGGTGATTTGACCTCACCTTCCTCTATGGCTGCGTCTACACTGGTAAATTAAGTTGACTTAAGCTTGTCTTAAGTCGACTTAATGTGCCCTGGGTCTACACTACACTTTGCTTAAGTTGACTTAAGGAAAATAAAGTCAACTTAATGAAAATTAAGTCGACTTTATTAAACCACCTTTCTACTCGACCTAAGGCTTAATTCGACTTTCTAAAGTCGAATTAAGCCAGTGTAGCCCTGGGGTAGCCCTAAGTCGACTTAGGGCTACCCCAGGACTACACCAATGCCCTCCCTGCTGGGGGGGGGGCACAGGGGGAGCCTGGCATGCCCCCCAAAGGGCAGGGCATGTGGGCACAGTGTGACACTGTCTGGATTTAGGGAAGCATTTATGATATTATTTTCTATGGATATCTCATAAATGCTATAGTCCATAGGAACTATGTCATGTTTGGTATCAATAGAAAGGTAGTAATTTGCTGGGAATGATTATATAGTTTATGTCTAGGAATTCTATTTTGATTAGAAGTTAAGAATTTGATGTTATATCCATACTTTAACTTGTGTCATTCTGGAGAACTGTCTTAGACGGGAGGGTGTGAACAACCATTGTCTCCTTAATGTTTAGGAATTTGCCAGGTGATATGGTTCCAGGGAGTAAACTGATGAGCCATTAAGGATACAATGGTTGTATTTTTTATGTCCTCAATGGCTCATCAGGATATTCCCTGGGACCATTCTACCTGGAAAATTCCTAAACATTAAGGAGACAATAGTTGTTCACACCCTCCTATCTAAGACATTTGTCCAGAATGACACAAGTTACAGTATGGATATAACATCAAATTCTTAACTTCTAATCAAAATAGAATTCCTAGACATAAACAGTATAATCATTCCCAGCAAATTACTACCTTTCTATTAATACCAAACATGACATAGTTCCTATGGATTATAGCATTTATGAGATATCCATAGAAAATAATATCATAAATGCTTCCCTAAATCCAGACAGTGTCACACACAGGGCTCTGCCCTGCCAGGGTCCCTGTCCCCCTTTTCTCCATTATACACAGAGCGTGCTCCCCTCCCCGCCACCGTGGACCTGCCCAAGGTCCCCCTAGCTCCACAAAGTGACCTAGAGCATCCAGTGTGGACGCTCTAGGTCGACTTTGTAAGTTCCCCTTTAAGTCGACTTTAATTTCAAGTGTAGACACACTAAGTCGACTTAACTAAGTCGACTTAGTTAAAGTCGACTTAGTTAAAGTCGGCTTAAAAGTGCAAGTGTAGTCATAGCCTATGTGCTGTTCCCTAGTGTTTGAATCCTTACACCTATTTTGATTTGCTGTTACAGCCTGACCTGACCCTATGTCATACACTCCCCTGCATTTAAATTCTTCCCATTCTGTAAGTTTCCCATCTTCAAAGTACCTGATGAAGTGGGATTTTCTCCCACGAAAGCTCATGCAATAAATAAATCTGTTAGTCTTTAAAGTGCCACAGGACTCTGTTGTTTTTCTGCAATAGACTATCACGGCTACCCCTTTGGAACCTAATATTGGATATTTCTAGTAACAGATAAAGGACTCTTATACAGTAGTTCACTTATGTACTCCCTTGCTCAGAAGGTTTGTGCATAATCTGCTGAATTTTCATTGTGGTATATTTTAAAAGAAGAGGATGTTTGTCACCATATAAATAATCTTGATTAATGGCTAAACATTCTCATCTAAAATACACTTACTTTATTAAGACAAGTGAGTAATTTAATCTTAACGTTTACTCTGTGAAATCACTCGCACATGACTCATTACTAGTCCACTAACACAGAAAGTCTGAATCTAAACAAAGATATATTATATAAAAGGAACAAAGCATGGCCTTGCTTTAAAGTACAGAATTTGACATCTATAGATCTACATTCTATTCTTAGCTCTGCAACAGTGACCCCGTGAGACTTTGGGACAGTCCCATAAAGCTCACTGAAGCCAAGAGGAGACAATATTCATACGGAGAAGGTAGGATACTTCCTGTATGGTACTTACATGCTGTGCCAGTATCCTAGCTTAAAATCCCACCACAAAAGTGAAGTCATTGGGAATTTTGCACTTAATTTTTCAATGATTGTAAGGTACTTTGATAGCTTCTGATAGAAGATACTATACGTATGTGCAAAATATTACCTTAATAGAAAAGTATGTGGCCTAGTAGTTAGGTGAGAGGAATTGGAGTTGGACTCTGTCTGGGTTATATTTCTAGACTTGCAAGACTTGCTATCAGATTTTGGGCTATTCACTGGGAATCTGTTGTCCTGTCTGATAAATTGATGGGTATAGTGATATTTATGTACTTCAAAGCAATAACATGCAGGAGAGAGGCAAGCTGAGAATAGTTAGTAGGCTGGTGGTTAGGGCACTAACCTGGGATGTAAAAAAGCCATGTTCAAGTTCCTGCTCTGCCTCAGTTGTAGTGGAGAATGGAACCTAGGTTTTCTGTTTTCCAAGTGCATGTGCTAACCACTGGGACAGAGTCAGTCTCTGTTGTACTTTGTATAAACAAATACTTACTTATTGGCCCACAGTCTGATTGATTCCAACACAGACAGAGCAGAAACTTGAAGCTAGGTCTCTCCAGTGGTTAAAGTATAATTTGACGGGCCCTGGAACCCTCCTAATCACCGGTCCCCCTTCCTGTATTGTCTGGGCCCCTTTCATGCATGGGGGGGGGGGGCCCAGCCCAGGTAGGCATTTGCATATACTTCTCAGTACCACATGCATCAGTTATCACTCCATAAAAATATTTATAATTTTATATGGCGTTTATGTCTATAGCAATTATTGTCACAAACTAGCAGACACTGCATAACACAATAAGTATTGTGATTAACAGTGGTGGGGCATAGGACCTGCCAGCAGCCAGGGCAGGGCAGTACATGCGTTCCGCCGGATTCTTCTATTTTTAGGGGCCCGGAACTGTAGCCCCTCAAATTTGGGGGCCCCAGAACTGCGTTCCGGTGCATTCCCTCTTACTTTAACCCCTGGGTCTCTTGTATCCCATGTGACTGAGTGTCCTAACCACCAGCCTTTTGGCTAATCTGGGCTGCCCTCTCACGAGAAAGTCCATCCTTCACCTGTTGAAACTTTCCCAATATTTAATCAAAATCAATGTTTCCTCACAAAGTTTTATTTCAATTAATAAGCATTTTCCAACAGAAAAAAATGTTTCATTGAAAAATTCCAAACCAACTCTATTGATTAATGCTTTCTTCCACACACTATTTCAAAATAGACAGTATTCTGTGTAGTAATTAAGACCCCAACCCTGTAAGTTATTGTGATCTGACAGACCCTTACACCCTCACAAAAAAAACCACTGCAAAAAATTGCACCATATTAAATGACTAAGGGGTTTTGAAGTTCTTGCACACACACAAAAAATTACATACCGGTAGTTCCTCAATGGGTTTACAAAAAAGGACAAGCACCTGAAAAAGGAATACACTTCCAAAATGCAAAAAGAAAAGTTAACAGAATATGAAGCTGCTAAATGAAGTGATGGGGAATGAATAATGTTTGGTAGATCAAATTAAAATATGTTTCACAAAACAACAGATCCCTTTCAAGTATTTGTTCATATAATGCTCTTCTGATACTATAAAGGTTTTAAACAGATCTCCCAAATATGATTCACTTACCTCTGCAAAAATACCATTAAATACTAAAAGAATACATGGAACAGATAAGCACCTTGATGGATCTTAGCATAAAAATGGATGCATCATACATTATGGTAGATTTTTTCTTGCTGTTCTAATCATAACAGCTATAAGAGACTCAGTTATATATTCAAAACAACTTAAAGAAACTCTAAAGGCCCCAGTGCGATGTTTTCTCTTCTAATTTCCATAAAATTTTGAAAAGAGTGGAGTCAAACTAGTTAGTTATCAGTCTTTTCATTGCCTTAATGTGAATGAGAATGTACTGTTCATAATTACTTGAAAAGAAACAAATTACTTTAAGAGGAAAACCATAGGTAGAAATTACAGAAATTAGATGTGTTAGACTGCTCTTAGCAAAAATTAGTACGTTACTTAACTTGTAATCTATTAAAAAGAATCATATATACATGAATAGGAACCATGCACTTGCAGGAGCATGTACCAGATGATGTTACAGACATTTTACATCTCTGATTTCTGTGAAGTATATTAAAGGTAATCCATCTTTTCATACTAACATTTCCAAGTCTGAGTTCTTGGAAACTCATGAGCAGCTGGGAAAATAGTAGTGCTAACTTTCATTAAAACCCCCTCAAAACTAAGATTTGAGGTTCAAACAAAACTATTCAAAACTCTCTGGCAAAATGTTAGTTCACTGAGGTCATTAAGCATATGGTTAAGTTTAAGTATGTTTTAAGTCCATTCTATTAATTGAATGCTTAACTTTAAGCATGTGTTTCAAGGTGACTTAAGTATTTGTTTACATGCTGTGCTGAAAAGGAATGGACTTAAAAAGATGCCCAAGCTTTTTACTATGTTGGCCCCAGAACCTTTTGTGAAAATGGAAGTGAAACACTTTGTTTCCTCTAAATGGGCACACCATTTTAGAAGTGAATTTCATGGTTTGATGAAGAACCTTGTGCTAAAGCTTTTACTCAACCTTCTGATTAATTGCCCAATTAATTCAAGATCATCCATCAACTGTCTGAATAAAAAACAAAACTAGTGCCAGATCCTTAGCTGTTGTACATTGGCATAGCTTTGGTGCTGCTATACTGCATTACACACTTGAGGTTCTGAACCAATAAGTCACTTTGGGCAAAATTCATTCAACCAATATACAGCACCAGAATTCAAGCTTCATATGGGTGGAGGATGGTGTGAATGAGGCTGTGAAATCCACCCCCACAGTCCCTGGGGCAGGGTGTAGGGCTAATGTTGCCAATATCTCTGCCTTAGCCTGGCCTGTACCACCCAGCAGAAAAGACTGAATGTGAATAGCAGGAAGCTACAAGAATCCATGCTGACATGATCACTGTCTATTCCAGTAGATACACCTGTGCAGGTTTACTGGGCGGTAGCTGTGAGGTAATGGAGCTGAGTACAGCAGTTGTCCTCTAGGAATACCCCTTCCCTGTCCTGTCACACACCCCTGACATACAGTGTTCCTGTGGATAGCCTTTCTCCACTTAGGAAACAGTGGAGATGATGTCACATTGGCTTTCATCCCTCTGACATCATCCCTATGTCTATTTATAGTATGTTTTTCACTATTTTCATCTCCATTGCACAATTAACAAGTTGAAAACAGAGTATGCCCTTTGCCTTTACTGCGCTGGTGATGGTGATTCAATAGGACATGAACCATGAAACCGTCTTTCTTTCATTTCTCATACTTGGCATCTTGGTTGGAAAATTAGATCATTAAAAACCCCATTAAATGAAAAACAAACAATAACCATAGAAACACCATAACCCACCAGGACACTTACGATCTTACCAATTCTTTGTACTTTTTTCTTCTAGAAACACAGATGGCTTGATTTGATCCCTCAGAGACTTTGGTGGACAAAAATAGTGCAATATTACACAGATGCTTTAATATTTATATTACAGTAGCACCGAAAGGAGCTGGCACACATTATCGCGCCCATTCATTAGTCACTGTAGAAACAATCACTACACTGAATAGTTTGCAGTCAAATAGTAGAAACAGACAAGAAGAGGGATAAAATCATTATCACCTCCTTTAACCAAGGGGCGAACCATAACACAGAGAAATTAAATGGTTTACTTAATATCACACAGGAAATCTGAGCCAAAGATAGGAACTTAAATCAGATCTTCTGAGAGAGTCTCAGGAGAACACCTCAACTACATGACCATTCTTTCATTCTTATTCCCAAGAAGATATGGGGTTAGTTGACCAAGAATCAGCTGCTTACTGTAAATATATCATCACTGCAGTGTTCTCTCATGGTACAGAGCACAGGACTGTGTGTAATGAATTCAAATGCAGCTCTTTAATGAGGCTGCTGGACAAACACTGAAGCTCCTTTACTATGTCTTCACTACAGGCTCTGTTAAATCGACTTAACAAGGTCAACTTTAGGTCGATTTAAAGTCGACCTTGTTAAGTCAACTTAGAGTGTCCACACTAAACACTCCAGTCAACTGCCTGCATCCACATTGGCAGGTGCTAGGTCAATGGAGGAGTTTTGTGGGGGCCTAGAGCCATGTTTCCTTTAAGCTGCAGGTGTGTGGTGGCCCAGGGGCTGCTGCACACACATGCACCTTGCGCAGCCCGATCCCCCACTGGGTCCCTTCCCTTCTCCCCAGCCCCCCGATCCCCTCCCCCCCTGGGTCCCTTCCCTTCTCCCCAGCCCCCGCTCCCTGCCGTGACTCTCCCCAGCCCCCGATCCCCAGCCCCTTTTCCCCAGCCGTGGCTCCTCAGTCCCTGACCCGCAACCCCTTCTCCTCAGCCATGGCTCCTCAGCCCTATCTCCCCAGCCCAATGTTCCCTCTAAACTGATGATAGAGCTGAGCAAGTTATGTTACTTGCTGACCGGCAATTTTTTTGTGAGGCATGACGCCACATGGGCAACAGTTTTTTGGCCCCAGAAGCATCAGCATGCCCAAGTACCTTAATTCAAAATAAATGCATAAATGTTGTCTTTTCATTCAAACTTTTATAAAAAATGTTAAACTGAAATACTGTAGTTTTATAAATTTACTAAAACAAATGTGAGACGATGACACTTGCTGCTTATCTAGCCTCTACCGTCATCTACACCTCAGTTTTTGTCACCTGTATTTTGCTATTTGGTCATGAATGTCTTTTGTTCTATGAATGGGGATAAACTTAAAATTTTAAGATGATCTTGGAGCACAAAGACCATCTCTGTGTCTGTAGCCCCCTGTACGTTTCCTTATATTCGTGAGTAAGGTTTTCTAAATCTGTGAGCAGTGCCATATTTGACCCAAAGGTGTGACTTTTGTTCTCTTGGTCCTTCTTTGAGTGGAAAGAAATGTCCTCCAGAAAGATTGTATCCATTTTATTCTTCAATGGAAAGATGCAAATATCTCTAACTTTATTTAGTAACATTTGTTTATTAGAATATAGTGGTGTTGGTTTTTTTTTTTAAGTCCATGTGCATGTGTCGTCATAGAATTTTGTTTGGAGAAAACCTGTCCCTTTCCTGGAAAACTGTGCAGCTGTAATGGCACACAATAAAAAACAGCTCTGTCTTGTGTTCTGCTGGAGAAAGGAGGCGGGCGTCGGCGATGGGGTCTGGAAGAAGGAGAAGGGAGGCAGGGGTTGGTGACACTACCACTACCAACAGAAGTGATAGTTGCAGTAACCTTGGGAGGGAAAGGGTTAACAGTGAGTCCTAGAAGAGCCCCAGGAGAGCCAATAGGAACAGAGAGCAGGTTTTTGAATTGGAGCAACAGCCCTGCCTGTTGCCTGTTTGATAGCAGCAGAGCTCCTGGAAGGAGCAGGAGGAGGCCAGGCAGCCAGGCCTGGGGAGAATCCAAGGACATCCGTGCTTAAGAAAGGTCCAGATCAGTAACTGACCAAGCGTGAGTAGAACAGGAGATGTTTAGCTAGACGGGTTCAGGGTATTTTCTTTGTTTTGGTTCTTTTTTGGATTCCTCTGTGCTGAGCACATGTATTCTCCACCCCACCCCCTATCCTGTAACTACCCAAGTTAAATTCAGGAGAAGCAACTCTTTGTGTTTCTTAGCTGTCCTTTTAATTAAAGAACATTTATCCCTTTAACGTAAGTTTTGTTTCTGTGTCCTAAAAGGCAAGAGGTTTTGTGTGCATGTGCCTCAGACTGCACAGCCAGTTACTAAAGTGAAATCAGTCCCATTTTCAGCTGGGGTTCAATTGCTCTCCTGAGGGAGGAATAGAGCGATTGAAGGTACCTCGCAGGAAGGAATTCCCAAGTGCGCCTTCCTGGGTTTTCAAGAGGTTTTGCATTTAGATGGTGGCAGCAATACCATTCCAAGGCCAGGAAATTGGTAGCCTTGAAGAGTTTTAGGACAAGGCTTTAGGCCCAGTGGTTTTAAGCCCTTTTGCAGGCCCCCACTTCTGCACTCAAAGTGCCAGAGTGGAGAAAGAGCTGTGCAATGATAGCCTCTCAGTTCAGTGTGACTTTATTGGCATAAGTGTTGCCAGGGTGGGAGAAAACACATCCCTCAGGTCTCTCTCAGAGGTCAACAAAATCCATCTAGGATAGGATTACACACTGAGGAGGTGATCTAATCCCCTCAATCTATTTGTCATTACAGTCCCTTCCTAATCTAGTGGGTTTTACATAGTGCAATGCCATCTCTTATCAGCATCCTGCTCCCTGATTCCATTCTGGGACAGAAACTAACCAGCACACACCTTAAGCTGCCACTCTACCCAGTACCTCCCCGTTGTACAGGCTAGCCCAGGATTCCACTCATGCCACAGCATAAATTGAAGATGCAACATACACCAGTTTCTTGTGGCAAAAGAATTTAAAACAAACCAACACAGACAAAGCCCAGACACCCAAATTAGAGCACTTCCAAGACCTATTTTTTTAAAAAAATGCCATGAATAGAATCAGATGAACTCTCTTCAAACCATACATCAATGGCCTACTGACTCTAGTGGAACAATTCTTAAATCCAGAACTCCCACCACTGGATTAATAAAATGACTGCTGCCTGCACTGTGCACCTAGTCAGACTATCATCTGCTGCATATGTTTGCAAAGAACGTTGCACTTTTTCAGAAATCTACTGCAATACAAGACAACAGTGGGGAGAGGAGGGGAGAGAATCAGGTTTTTGTTTGTTTTTTAATTGAAGAAAAGCCCCTAAAAACCACAACAGGACATTTTTATCAGGCTAAATTACAGATGTTTATATATTATAATAAATGCATCAGAACTCAAGAAGTAACTTTCCAGGCCTTCCTCTCTGAGGCTATGTCTACACTTGTTAATTTAAGTCGACTTTAACTAAGTCGACTTAGTGTGTCTACACTTAAAATTAAAGTCGACTTAAAGGGGAACTTACAAAGTCAACCTAGAGCGTCCACACTGGATGCTCTAGGTCGATTTTGTGGGGCTAGGGGGACCTTGGGCAGGTCCACGGTGGCAGGGGGGCACCCCTTGTGTGCAATGGGGCAAAGGGAGACAGTGACCCTGGCAGGGCATGTGGGCAGGGTGTGACACTGTCTGGATTTAGGGAAGTATTTATAATATTTTCTATGGATATCTCATAAATGCTATAATCCATGGGAACTATGTCATGCTTGGTATCAATAGAAAGGTAGTAATTTGCTGGGAATGATTATATAGTTTATGTCTAGGAATTCTATTTCGATTAGAAGTTAGGAATTTGATGTTCTATCTATACTTTAACTTGTGTCATTCTGGAGGAATGCCTTAGACAGGAGGGTGTGAACAACATTGTCTCCTTAATGGCTCATCAGGTTTCTCCCTTTGGCCCATTGTAGGTGGGAGCTTCCTTAATATTAAGGAGATAATGGTTGTTCACACCCTCCATGCACCCGCGCAGCTTAGAGGGAACATAGCCCCAGCCCCATCTCCCCAGCACCTTCTTCTCAGCCCCATCTCCCCAGCCCCCGATCCACAGCGGCGGCTCTCCCCTTCTCCCCAGCCCGAGTCCAATTAGGTCGAGTTAGGCTATTCCCTGTCCACACTGGATTTAAGTCAACTTAACAAGGTCGACTTAGGCATTAAGTCGACCTAAAGAGGGGTAGTTATTAAGTCAAATTAAGGAAGTGCGCAAGTCGACTTAATAAGCGCCGGGTGTGGACACGGCTTTGTGTAGGTTGTTAAGTCAACCTAAGTTGCAAGTATAGACATAGTCCTTCTGGTGCTCTGGCTCTCAGACTGACTAACAGTCTGTGTGCTTTATAAGTGGGTTGAATGATGTACGCTTACCAGGTTACTGCAATACTGCCAAAGTTCAGGTACCACAACAATATACTTGGATGTAATCTTTAACAACCATGAATGTTGCAAATTATAAACATGTCACTGGGGATGCATGCGGTATATGTAATCTATCCACACAATCCTCAACCAGGTCTCAGTTACCCCACGGCCAGGACCTTGCTACCTTTCCCTTTTATGAGGTGAAAGGGGCCTATAAAGTGATGAGTGTCTGTATGCTGCTGTTCCAGATGTAGGAAGCCCCAAACTAGTTTCTTATAACGCCCATAAAGGTTAGGTAAAGAAGGATATGGGCTGCCCACTATATGAAATGTAAGAGCCCCACTCTTCTTCCTCAGCTCCCTTAAGGGGTGTTTTCTTCTTTTTATCTGATAACTATAACCTTTCCATACTGAATAGTTGCACTGGACATCTGCTGAAAAAATTTATGTACTAAATTGCAACATGATAACCTATCATTCCCTACTCTGAGACCTGTTGTGGGGAAGGGGAAAAAAAATCCACCCTACCTCAATCACTCTGGCAATGAGGGAAATATTCCTTCCCAGACCCCAAGGAAAAGGGAAACTAGCATAATGCCTATAGCAGGTCAAGAGGGAACCCAGTCCCTTTGCCAAGTTCAGAGTGGATGGGTGCTGCCAGCCTAAAAATAGAACTTTTCCAGCTCTGCATGGGGTATAAATATCACCATCCCCTTACACATGTTTTCCCAGTCAGCAGCAAAAGCAGGACAATGACTTTTCATGACCTATCCCTAACTGATTCCAGTTCTTGCCCTTCCTAGCCATTCCTATACACTTTCCACCTAGTTAGAGAGGCACTGCCCCTCTTCTTCCAGCTAGCTGACTAAAACTTTCCCACATAAATGATATAATGGGCATTTTCTTGTCTTGTACTGTATTGCAATATACTTTGTCAAAACACCTGTGTTTTCTAACTTCTTCATTCATATTTTTGGTTAGCTTTTGCAATTTCCTATTGGGACAATATCAACAAGCAGGGACCATATTTACCTGCAATCATCGATCTATCCCTGGTAAATCCATGGGCAATATAAAACCGTGCGATTCTCTCACTTTCTAATGATCAGTGGGATTCGTTTGTAATGAACAGATTAGCTGTTCTTTAATCATTGTCTATTGTTTCAGCATGTGAGAGAATTTCACAGCTCATTGACTGTGTTGACTCGTAATCTGCACAGAGGAAACAATATTGGAGCTCATCAAATGTAATCAGCTACTAATTGAAAGGAAATGAAATTTTACAATTATATGGCACCTTTCAACCACACAAGATTACAGAGCGCATTACAAGTACTGCATGCCAGAAGCACTTGACAATCTCCAAAGTGCAGTCACCTCAAGGGTAGAATTCAGCAGCTATTTTATAGCAGCAGACACGGCAAGAATTATAGTAAAGATGGGCCATAAAAATAATTTTACTTACCAAAGAGAAATTAGAGAATTTAGGCATAACAAAATGTACATACTGCTCTGAAAATTCAGTCAAAGGACCAGAAATAATAGCTATTCTGTATATAAAATACCATTGCATCATAGGTTAATCAGGACCTTTAAAATAATCTTTTTACCCAGCAAAGCTTTTCTCAATATCATGGAGTAGGATTAGTTCATGACTGATCACACAAATCTACCTTGTCACTCCTGCAGCAGTCACACACATGGGCTATGTCTACACTGGCAAGTTAGGTCGGCTTAAGGAGGCTTAAGTTGACCTAAGTTAAGCCCTGTCCACTCTAGACTTTCATTAGGTCGACTTAAGAAAATCCTTAAATCGACCTAATGAAAGCTTAGGTCGACTTAGTAAGGACCACTCATTAGGTTGAACTAAGCCTCCTTAGGTCGACCTAGCCCTTCCTTAGGTCAACCGAAGGCCAGTGTGGACACATACGTCCACTTCCTTAGGTCATCCTAAGGGAAATTAGGTCAAATTAATAAGTCCCTGTTAAGGGAAAGCACTTTGTTAAATCAACCTAATAAGGTCGACTTTAGGTTGACTTAAAGTCGACCTTATTAGGTCGAATTAACAAAGTTGACCTAACTTTTCCTAGTGTTCACAGTTAGGTATGGCCCTGCTTAAACTTCTTGATCTAATAAATCACAATCTAAGGTGATATTGCTGAAGAAATATGCTTTGGCACAGATTTTCCAAAGGTGACTAGTGATTTAGGGTGCCTAACATGAGAAGCTTTAAAGGGACCTAAGTTTTAGAAAGCTTTAAGCAACCATCCTCTGAAAATCTGGCCTCAATTTGAGCATCCAAAGTAACTAGTCACTTTGAATATTTAGGCCCTTCTGCTTTGTATTTTTAATTTTCTTACATGACAGTTTCATGCTGACCATATCATAAAATATGGCATATGCTGATGCTATGAAAGAGTCAAAATAGTAGAAAATACACCATCGGCTATGTTGAATACAGTGAGAAAGTAGAATAATTTGATCAACTTCCTCTTTATATGATGGAAAATATAGCTGTACTTTATTCTTGGCAAAAGATGTATAACAGGAAATCCTATTCTATGGTCCTCAGCTTATGAAAAAAAGCACATTATAGTCATCTGCTTCTGAAAAATACTTATTTGCAGTGTTGTTATAGCAAAATTGGTCCTAGGACATTAGAGAGACAAGCTTTCAAGCTATACGTCTGAAGAAGAGCTCTGAAGAATCCTTGGCTGCGTCTACATTTGTAAATTAAGTCCACTTAAGCTTGCTTAAGTGGACTTAATTTACCCTGCGTCTACACTACAGTTTTCTTAAGTCGACTTAAGCAGCTTGCTTAAGTCGACTTAAGGAAAATAAAGTTGACTTAATTTTCATTAAGTCGACTTTATTAAACCTATAATTACTTCTATTTAAGGCTTAATTCAACTTTTTAAAAGTAGAATTAAGCCAGTGTAGACGTGGGGTAGCCCTAAATTGACTTAGGGGTACCCCAGGACTACACCAATGCCCTCCCTGCTGGAGGGGGGGCACCAGGGGAGCTTGCATAACCCCCCAAAGGGCAGGGCAGAGCCCTGTGTGATGCTGTCTAGATTTTGACGGGCCCCGGAAACCTCCTAATATCTGGGCCTCCTTCCCGTATTGTCTGGGCCCCTTTCATGCATGTGTGGGCCCCAGCCCAGGTAGGCATTTGCAACCACTTCTCAGTACCACATACATCGGTTATCACTCCATAAACATATTTATAATTTTTATGGTATTTATGTCTATAACAATTATTGTCACAATCTAACAAACACTGCATAACACAATAAGTATTGTGATTAACAATGGTGGGGCGTAGGACCTGCCAGCAGCCAGGGCAGGGCGGAACTTGCGTTCTGCCAGATTTTTCTATTTTTAGGGGCCCTGGAACTCTGGCCCCTCAAATTTGGGGGCCCCGGAACTGTATTCCGGTGTGTTCCCCCTTACTTACTCCCCAGACAGGATGTCTACAACCATTGTCTCCTTAATGTTAAGGAAGTTCCCAGGTACAATGGGCCCAGGGAGAAACCTGATGAGCCATTAAGGAGACAATGGTTGTAGACATCCTGTCTGGGATGTTTCCTCAGAATCACACAAGTTAAAGTATAGATATAACAACCATATTCCTAACTTCTAATCAAAATACAATTCCTAGACATAAGCTATATAATCATTCCCAGCAAATTACTACCTTTCTATTGATATCAAACATAACATAGTTCCTATGGATTATAGCATTTATGAGATAGTAATAGAAAATATCATAAATGGTTCCCTAAATCCGGACAGCGTCACACCCTGCCCCTACGCACTGCCAGGGTTCCTGTCCCCCCTTTGCCCCATTGTACACAAGGGGTGCCCCCCCTGCCACCGTGGACCTGCCCAAGGTCACCCTGGCCCCTAGAAGTCGACCTAGGCATAAGTTCCCCCCACAGTTGACTTTAATTTTAAGTGTGGACATGCTAAGTCGACTTAACTAAGTTGACTTTAAGTCAACTTAGTTAAGTTGACTTAGCTAAAGTCGATTTAAAATTACAAGTGTAGACATAGCCCTTCTGTCTTTCACCAACAAAATGCGGTTCAATAAAAGACATTACCTCACCCATGTGGCCTCCCTCACGGAGAAATACTAACTAAAAATCTAGCACTAAGCCAGTATTGGATGTTTAACTTACAACTGATGGATTCCA
The DNA here is from genome assembly GCA_007922175.1 of Pelusios castaneus. Lineage (NCBI taxonomy): Eukaryota > Metazoa > Chordata > Testudines > Pelomedusidae > Pelusios > Pelusios castaneus. The sequence goes on along the minus strand of ML685792.1, from coordinate 7,370,267 downwards.
AAGACATCCAAGAAAAACAAGTCTCATTTATATGTGTGTACACACACACACACACACAGACATTCCTTGTGTAAGAAGGATGCCTTTGGAAGCATGCTTGGTAGTTTCTTTTTCAAGACATTGACTGCACCAGGAGTCATTTTTAAGTGGTTTAAGTTAATATGCTATGCATGCCAGCTTGAATCGAGGATTGAGCTCTCTAAAATGTATTTGGATACTGGTGTGCATTTAATATAAAACATTCCAACTTCTGTCTCACACATTTACATTTTTTAATGAGGCATGTGACCAGCATATGGTCTTTGCTGGTTTCTATAAAGACTGTTTAGTTCCATTAATGCTCTCAAACACTTTATAAGAGAAAGTCACATTCACAAACTTATGAAGATATTCACCTTTTAGGTAACCTACTCAACACAACAGAACCATAATAAACGTCTAAGTAGCCAAGACACTCATAGGAAGTGCAAGTCATATAGACAGGCTGGATACTGCTTGCCACATCTGGCTTATATTTTCTTCCCTGCTAAAGAAGGGAAAAGAAAGGCCTTTGACTGTTAATTTAGTATGATACCTGTGTGTAGGATTCAGCTGCTATTTGTGCTGTAAGAAAATGATAACCCAGATATAGATCTATAATGACCATTAATGACATATTATAGTAGTGCTTGGAGCTCCGGCTGAGTTAGGACCTTTGTCATGTACAGACAATGCATGAACACATAATGAGAGACTGCCATGACCCAAAACCCCAGATGTGCAAAGCTCTTCACGCATTTCTGTGCTCAGCATTGCAATGCCAAATGGATTTAGGAGCCTAGTCCCATTTTCAAAGGTAATTAGGCTCTTAGGATCTAAATCCCATCACCTGTCAATGCAATTTTGGCCCCCATGTGCCTAAATCCCCTTTGAAAATGAGATTTAGGCCCCTGGATTCCTATTTAATGCTCAAATATCTTTCAAAAACTGGAAAAAAGTATTTACCATATAAAATATATGAAAGGTGGGCAAGAAAACGGCACAGAGAGAGAAAAAGGCCTGCCCAAGGTCAAACAGTTGATAATAAAACTCAGGTCTCCTGACTCGCAGTCCAGTACCTCATCCACCAGACCACACCCCCACATATTTTTACTAAATCTCATGTGTTAAATGACTGGATTAGCCAAAACCAAACCTGAATTTTTAGTACAGTCTACTGCAAATCACTAGGTAGTACATTTAACTCTCAGATAAAAACTATGTTACACTGTAGTACATATTGGTACTTTATGGCTAAAACAGGGATGTCCAACTTTTTCATGTCAGGGCCACACTAGAATTTTTCTCCCTCTGGGGGCCTATGATCTCGGGTGCCTGGGAGCAAAGCCTACTTTTGTGCCCCCCTTGGCCTCACACCCCACTTCACACAGCAGGGGGGAGCTGCTGGGGGGCAGGGGTAGAGCTGTAGCACTGCCCCACTGGCCAACTCAGGGCCTGCCACTCAGCTCTGTCCCACCACACTGGCGGCTCCATTCCTGGGGCTCAGCCAGCTCAGGGCTGGAGGGGAGGGAAAGGGGACCTGCCACTCTGACCAGCCAGCTGGCTCTGAACCTGCTGCTCTGCTCTGCCGGTCAGCGGGATCTGGGCCTGGAGGAAGAGTTGGGCTGGCTTGGGGCCAGGGCTGGATTAACTGGTGTGGGGTACCTCAGCTGCCCCCCATGGGGCAGCCCCCATCTGGGGCCCCCAGCCTTGGCCCCCCATCTCAGGAGCCAGGTCCCACCGCCAAGGGCACTCTCCTACCCCGGCCTCACTCCAGCCAGTCTGCCGGATGAGTTGGGGGTGGCAGCTGGCATGCAGAATGGCAGGCCCTGGTGTAGCCCCCAGCATCCAGTGGCCCCCATCCCAGTTTCAGGGCCCACCCCCTTCCTCCCCACAGTGCCAGCAGGGCAGGAGCATTCTCTGCAGTTCTGCACTGCTACCGCTGAGTGGGGTGGGGATCCACAAGCCTGGGTAGGGCCTACAGCCCCTTTGATAATGCGGCCCTACTTGGCATCAGCAGCCTTTGACTGGCCACAGTCCAGCCTGTGGGCTGTATGTTGGACAACCCCGGTCTAAAATGTTACACAGACATTGTAATCATCCCCCAAACAAGAATTATTAGCCCAGGAAATCAAAGATAAGGGTCAATTAAAAATTAAAAAATTAACAAAAATACCTATTAAATCAAAATACATTTTGAAAGACACTTGAACAACTTATACACACCCAGTAATGATGCTATGCAATAACCATACAATTACTATGTTTATACCTCCAGATTAAAACTGCAGTTTTCTCTAAACCAAGGGTTCTCAACCTGTTTACCACTGAGGGCCATATATGCAGCTCTCTGTATGTTACGTGGGTCTCATCCACACAATATATAGTCTACCTGTATGGCTCTGAGCATGTCACATGGGGTACAGCTGTGTGTTTACTGATCTGCAATTGGTCCACAGGTCACAGGTTGAACCACTGATCTACGCCCACATTACATTTGTTTCCCAATTTTTCATTTCCTGCAGGTGTCACTACAGGTTAGTATTAACACTACATACACTGTCAGGGTCCCTCATATCCCCTGAGGGTGATTGGCTTCACTTATTCTGGGATTAGTGGGAGGTCATTTTGAAAACGGGCATATTTGCTAAATGGAGCTGTGGGGTTGGTCCAATTTAAAATAAAGGCCATGGCAGTTGTTTTGAAAGAGGCCAGTTTTTCATGGCATCCTCTATTTAAGAACATTATCTGTTAGCATCAGTTGAAGAAGAAACATCCATTTATGAAGAATGACAGCAAATAAGTTACTATGTATCCTAAAAAGAATTCTTCAAATGAAGCCTATGCACAAGATTTCAGTAACTAACTATAGGAGAAGCTGGTCAAGTCTGCAATATTCTGTTATTAAGAGCATTAGGATAAAAAGAAGATTTGACACAGTGTATTAAATTTCTTAAATGATTAATTAAAAAAGATAATTTTAACTAATTAACAAATTTACTTGTAAGTTCTCAAAATTTACTCTATATTCAGAGTGCAGGTACTGTAATTTTCAGGAACATATCCTGTATTCTTTACATTTAACAAAGTGGCTGGATTTTGACTTTAAAAAATGTAGCCCAATGTCACCTAAAGTACTAAAACTGTCAGGAAAGGAAATAAAAAGGCTTTTTCTCACTAGCACATGTATCAAATGGTGTGTTGTGATGTGTGGTGTAGGCCACTTACAATGTTCAGAAAAATATCTCTTTGTGAAATGTGAAGTCTTAAAAACTTCTGATCTTTGTTCAGCTCTACGCTTCCTTCAAGAGATTCTGATTAACAAATAAAAAAGACGGAACAAGATTTGTTAGGGGAAAAGTGATATGGCCCAGGACAAATTTAATTACATGGATATCATCAACTATTAAGAAACCTCACTTTCCTGGCTGCAAACTACATACCTACTATTGTTATAAGCAATACTATCTTATTAAGGATGAAGGGTATAGAGGAAAGTATCTATTTCATTTAGTTTACTTTGTACTTTTTAAAACTCTTTGGTTATAGACAATTTCATTTTACATTGTTGTTAAGGACTTATGCTTCCACTCATACTCATCTTAAATTATACCAATGGGATGGGCAGGATCATGCATTTAGTTAGCTTTCATTTTGGGGCACGTCTTTCACACAGCAACCAGAAGACAGTAATTAAAAAATAAAATAGGAAATACAACAGCAAAACTTGGCAGATGGACTAATGGGAAGATGTAATACCTGCAACTTATTTAAACTCAAGTTTCTGAAACTGCTTGGTTTTCAAGTGTTCATTGTATCCCTTTTAACTGATGTCACCTTAATCTGAAATCATCCACTTTCTCAGAGCAAATTTAAACTTGGATGCTGAAGCTATTTTTTTTTTTTTGGGGGGGGGGGGGGGATATTCCCAGCTAGAGTATGAGAAAACTATGGACTAGTCTTCTAGGCTGAAGAATAGTGGCCAGAAGCACTTTGTAGCCCTTGACCTTGTCTGAAAGCTAAATTTCCAGAGACTCATTTTATTCTGAGAACTTCTGAGCAAAAATGCATTAACAATGAGTTCTGGTCTGTATCATCCTGCAATACCACTCATGTTGCAAAGGAATGAAAACAAATAGCTTTCTTGCATATTCTACAATGCCATTTTCTTTTTGTTCCCATGGTCTTTGGTCTTGGGTAATATGCTTATCAATAGAACATTGGAAAGTCACCAGCTTTGCTTGAAACTAGTAATACTACATTTTAAAAGAAATTACAAAGCATGCCTAGGTTTCTCTCCATCATTTCGATATTGATTTATTAATTTGCATATACACATATTAATAAACCTGCTAAACATTATAGTTGACAAATGAGAATTAATTTGACAATTAATTTGAATATACATGCATTAATAAACCTGCTAACATTATAGTTGACAAATGACAAATTATGGTTAGATTTGTTCATCGGAAGTGCATTTGGCCCATGCATCTGTTCTTTTGATGGGATTTTCAAGGAACATATTCAAAATAAAAATTCCTTCTGGAATGATGATCCTCAGTAAGTAAAAAATGAGCGAAGGATCCTAGTCATGCACTGTTCACAGAATGAAAGCTAACATGGAATCTTAAGAAGAAAAAAAAAGAATATCCAATATATTAGTTATTAACACAGTGGAAGAAAAGCACACAGAAATGTAGGGAAAAAACTAGGGGTATGTCTACACTAGAAATGCTAAGTCAACTTAAAGTCGACCATGTTAAGTTGACTTAGAGAGTCTACACTAGAAACTTAAGTTGACTGCCTGCATCCATGCTGGCAGGTGCTAGGTCGACGGAGAGCCGCCGCTTCCCAGGAGAATTACAGGAGAGCCACAGCTCCCTTCTCCAGGGGGAGCCGTGGCTCCCTTTTGCTGGAGAGCTGCAGCTTCCTTGTCCCCAGCTCATACCCCTTAGGTCGACTTAAGTAATTAGGTTGACCTAGGGCATCCACACCGGCTTTAGGTCAACTTAGCAGGTCGAATTAAGCTTTAAGTCGACCTAAAGAGTGGTAGTTATTAAGTCGACTTAAGGAAGCGCTTAAGTCGACGTAATGAAAGTCAGGTGTGGACGCGGCATTCTGTAGGTGGACTTAAGCATCCTTAAGTCAAGCTAAGTTACTAGTGTAGACATGCCCTAGAAGATTATGCATGTAGGCTCCCATGGAGAATTGTCATATTAAGAAGAAAAGGAAACTATGGTAAAATATCACTTTTATGCCAATACTGCAGGTCACTGCAAGCTAGTCTGTGAGATCTGTACCCAAAGTCATATGAGGATTCTTCTACTGGTGCCTGGATGCTGACTTAGTTTCAAGACAGGTTATGTTAGAAGCAGAGGTAGCTGATGCAAGATGCTGCCCTACCTACTCCTTCTATCCTTCAAAAGGTGCAAAATGTGAATCTGGTGTGTGGGGCTGTAAGAGGAAAAGTATGGACATTTGTACATGTGGAGGGAGAAAAACAAACCAAAGTGAGGTGGCAGGAGGTTTGAATGAGGGAGTAGAGTGCACAGATGAAGAAAGAAGGAAAAAACAAACAAACAGAGGAAGCGTGTTTCTTACTCTGCTGTATTGTCCACAACACAGGCTGTTAAGGGTAAGGAAACACTGCATCATTGCACTTACAGTTTTCTTTGTATTCTTGGGAGAAAATGTGGTTTAATTTGTCCATCTCCAGGCAAATGCAGCAGGCTCCCCCTGACATTTTCCCATAAAGACTGTCATGCCATTTGTATACTTCATGGAAGAAGAAAGCATGTAAACTCATGCTTACAGGGTCAGCATTAATTTGCTAATTAAGGACCCAATACTATACCATTACAGTCATTCAGAATCTTTATAAAGCCCAGTGAATTCCTGTGGGGCTGGAGGGATATAGTTCCACAAAATGGCCATCATCAGGCTTGCTTCTTAGGAGTCCACCCCTTTCTGGGCTTCAGAGTCCAACTACATCAAGGGAGGAGCTTCCACAAGAAAGGAGGTGGGAGAAAAATCATGACACAAAGATGACACTCCTCCATTCCATCCCTTTGTCTAGATGTGTTTCTATTTTGTAGCTTCCCTCAATACTGGAAAACTGCAGCCTAACTTAGGGCCATGCTTTGAGTGCTTGAGGGCTTCAAGTTCCTCCTAAAGTCAAGATTATCCAATGGTTAAGGTACTAGCATCAGACTTGAGAGACCTTGGTTCAGGTCTCCGTTCCTGCACAGACTTCCTGATTGATCTTGGGCAAGTCACTGTGTCTCAGTTACCTAGCTGTAAAATGGGGATAATAGTACTTCTTTACCTCACCAGATTTTATGAGGATAAACACTCATGTTAGATACTGTAGGGATGGGCCCATTTAAGTAATGAAAATAAATAGGAGGCTGAGTTAGGGCTTTGATGTAACTAACTTACTTTCTAAAGGAAAAATGAGGATGATTCAGGAAAAGTCAAGAGCTTCTCCATGAATTAGAAAAAAGGCACAATTGCGCATTGAAAACGCCCAACATTTGGGGTAACGTTCACTGCAGATTCATGAGCCTATCTCAGGGTTAGTACTATTTGTGCATAATAATGTGAAGAAAATTAAAAAATAGAAGTTATTGTTCCATGTTAGCCACAATTTTTAACTTCAGCTAGAACTGTGCATTGATTCTGCTCTTAAGGAAGCTGAGGTTGTAGCTATATTTTCCCCTGCTTTCAGAGTCCATTCCTATAGAGCACTCATATAATCCTGTCTAGTAAGTCAGCTTTTTCAAGCCTATATCTAAGCAATAAGACATGACAGGCAGTGCATTTCCAGATGATTATTGTATGACTTGGGTGGTGTTCTAAGGCAAAAAGCTGAAAACCTTCAAGCGTCTTTTTGTTATTATGAAATGGAATTTATAAATCAAACTAAAGAGGGAAAAAAGAGTCAGATCCGTGCACTTACAGGGTGTTATTGACATGGCCATGACATCATTGACAGCCAGTTATAAAGCTCCATTTATATTCAGACTTTTAAAGCCTATTTCCTAATTTACAATATAAGGAGAATTTTGCCTTTAAACCATCCACAAACATTGTAAGGATAATCTAGAGAGGACACTTTGGTTAATTATTTTTCAAGTATTATCAATTAATTTTAATACCTAGCAGATCTGATTTTTTTTTCTTTCACAGTATGAAGCGCTTAGAGTTTTAATACAATTAAATAAAGGTGAGGGATCTCTGGCACTGAACAATTAGGGCTTGATCCTGCTCCCATTTGAAGTAAATGATGGAACTCCTATTCAGTGAAATAGAATAAACCCTTCACTAAGACCTCCACTGACTGTATGCATGATGGTTTCAATGAATTACATTAGGACCAGTTTATATTTGGTGAGTTTTGGTTACTTTTTGCTTCCTCTGGTGGTAGGTTCCAACAGCTTTATTGCTAATCTAAAACAGCCTGCATGACTGATGAATGACTAGATAAGGTCTGTTCTATTTTGTTGCATTTAAACAAAGTCATTTATCTATTATTTCCTTTGTTATGAGATTTCAGTTAGTTTTCTTTTTTTTTTTCTGCCTCTTTAGATATATCTGGATCTATCTATCTGCTATTTATTACAGTTGTGTTATTCTCCAGACCCTTAACTATAGAATGCAGAAAAAAAATCAAAGTTAAATTTCTTTCTGTCACTTCTATTCTCTAGCAACAATAATGCAAAAATAAAACATCCTGAAGATAACAAGATCTCTAATCACCATGCTTTCTTGGCTGATTCATCACTACAAATTAGTATGTTATATACCAGTATTCCACACACGCACGCAGCTCTCTCTGTGGGTAGCCTTCTATCCTGAACTTACACTACACAATGATTGCTTTTCTTTATTGCTATTTGCACTTTGGGATCAGACAAAAGAACTGGAAGATGAGATCATTTCAGTTTTTTAATTTAGGTTGACATATGCCCTTGTACACATTCTCTCACTCTTTCAATATGAAGTGTGAAATAGAACTGCGCCCTCTGGTTTGTGAAATGTAATTTTTCCATCTAGATAACCTAAAATTAGACTTGTAATCTGCAACCTCATTGAACCAAAACATATTATACTAAGGCAAAACTTTGTATACTATGGGTCTTCACAACCTTTACACAGGGGTCTGCTTACTACAAAGTTAGGCCCCTCTGGATGCCAGCCAAAAATACTTCCACAAGTTCATCACCTACAGAACTTAACCCCTCTCAGAGGATAAAGTTGTCTTTTTGTGGAGAACATTATGGCCTTTGGCTTTCTCTTCTGTCTCTCCTCCCATAATCTGCCAAGCAAATGGCATTTGTAATGTTATCTGGGATAGCTCACAAACTATACTCAAGAAGACACACTAATTTTCTCCAATTCAGCCACCAGTGTCTCCAGTGTGGTGCTTCACTAAACAAACAGTAGTTTCACAGCTGTTTGACCACAGAAAAAATTCTCAGCTTTGCATGTGCTTTTTTTGATGAAGACTTCATTGGCAGATGGTATAAGTTGTCAGACCTTCATAGCTTCAGACTTTTCAAAACCTAAGAAACACAGCTGTGTAATGGTAGAATGGGGTCAATTTAGGATTTGATTTCAGAAAGAAAATATGTGCATGATCTTAGGCTAATTCCATTAACTTTTGCCCTATCTGGTCAATCAACAAAAACAAATGGTTATTCTTCTTTTGATGTTTTACATTAAGAACAGAGGAGCAAATCAGATGAACCCTCGGATGCTCACCTAATCTTGAGTATTTCACAAGCTGTGGGAATTTAGTGCATTTAAGAGCTTGTTTTTATCATATATCCATTCCTTTCCCCAAGGGATCTTGGCAAAAAGGGTCAAAACATAGCAGGATCCTTTCATTCAAAAGGTATATCTAAAACACTATTGAAAGGATATTGAAACAACCCAAACAATGTCAGCATATATAGTTTGAAACCCCAAAAGACTTAAACTATGTAGTACAACAATTCACAAATAAATTTACTGAAAAAATAAACTACCATTATTAAAAAACTTGGGTTCTATTAAGGTGAAATGAAATTTTGTTTTTCTTTCATATTTGGGGTTGGGTGGGGTAAATGTAATTAGGAAAATGATAAATTAGTACCTTCAATTTAGACCGTCACATGGACTAAATCCAGGAACTGGCTCTCAGCCCAAGTACTGTGGACTGCCAAAGAAGCAGCAGAAGGAAATGGAATCCTACTTATCCACAGAGCTACTCCAAGAGCTGAAGTGTCCATGTGCATCCACATAGTGCCACACTCCATCGGAAGAGGAGCAAAAGATATGGATAGCCTCTAACAACTCTGTTCATTAGGCTGTTGCACTACTTCCACTTGTGAGTTGGTTGCTTCTGGGGAAGGAGCCCCCATGCCTTTTGCTTCTGTACACCAGAGGTAGTGTGTATATACTGTGTAAGCCCCACAAATATTCTCCCTCCTGCCAGGAGAATCTGTATAGTTTTGGAAGTGGAGGGAGGCTGGGTTTGATAATGTTGGTTTCTCTCACCATTTAACTAACCACCTAGTCTTGGAATTGGTGAGTAGTGCTATTTTGAACAATGTCACTTCAGGAACTATCTCAGCTCAGAGCAATATTTATGTGATCAATGTTATTATCAATATATACTATATAGACAGACAAACAAATACACCATATATAGACTTTACTCTCAAAGTAACGATTTCAGGGCGTAATTCTAGTAACATCAGCCAAAATCTATTTTCTCGCTTATCGTGCTTAATATTTTGGGGTGACTTGTTATGAGTTAAACTAGTAAAAGGAATTATCTTTTCATAGTAATCCCACTGTCAAACCTTCAGTTTTGGGAATAAAATTTCTGAAGAGGCAAATGAAACTAAGAGACATTCTTTGAGTCTCTCTTTTGATCTCAGGTCCATTTAGTGTTGTTCAAGAGCTGCAATATAAAATGCTGTTAAGTTCACAAATAATACCAAACTAAGTGGTCTAAGTGATAGAGCTGAACAGAAGCACTCCACATTTTTCAGAGGGCTGCTGTATGAAATGAATGGGGCTTTGAATATGCAGTGTAGAATGATTTATAATTATCTGAAACATGCTTAAACATTTGGAGTGCTCCAACAATTTTAAATCACTCCACCATATTTATACTTGAATAGTCTTCAACATAACTTCCAAATCAAAGACTTTTGAAACATTTCGATCACTAAATTTTCAAGTGATTGAGAGTTTGAGGGCATATCCAATGTAAAAATATGTAACATTAAAATTATTAGTGTTATAAATTTCATGAAGTAGTTATATTAATATAGAACTGATCAAGATTTAATATCCTGCATACTATAGGATAACTTTCTGTAATATTTTCAATGTGAAAGTAAGCCAAATGTAACCATTTCAGTACAAGGAAATATTGAGGAGACAGAATGGAAACATACTTCTGTGGTTAAGACACTGGACTGGGACTCAAGAGATCTGTGTTTTCACTTCCTGAGTCTTCTGCAGATTTTCTATGTAACCTTATGCAAGCCACTTAACCTCTCCCTGTTCTACTCCATGAATAGTCTCATTGAATTTAAATAGGATTGTTTGGAGTAAGATACTATTCAATGGGTATGACCAAACCTGTTCATAAAAGATTACCAAGGGAAAAGCTTATGGGACATGTTAACAGTCAACAAATATCTGAAGGGCATGAAACCAAATGTGAACAGGGGGGTAAAATGATAATTATTAGCAATGGAATGATATAAGGAAAGGGAAAATGAAGTCTAAATATAAGAAAAGCTTCTTGACATTGTAAACTACCATTTTGTGAACCGTAACATTTTATGGATCCTAAAAAGGAGGGCCTCATTTTTTAAAAAGGAACTTCGGTGGAATTTGCTCTGCAGTGCAAGCAATTCCCAGTAAAATAAGAGGAGTATTACGCCTCAAACGGTGTATTGGATTGCAGTGGAAATCTCTTGGGAAGTTTACAAGACTGGACTGGAGAAGAAAGTGTGAGAATGAATCTGAACTGGGCCAATGCACTCTCAAGAATGTTAGAGAAGAAGTAAAGGGGCTTTGCAGTAGCTGTAATCTCAAGGGGGAATTATCTAACTGATCTACAAATCCTTCAAGGGAAATCCAAAAAATCCATAGTTCATTGTCCTTTAAGGGACTGCATCATAGTCCCTGATCTGTTCTGGGCAGGTCTGTTAGCCTATATGAAAAGGAATATGAAGATTTTCTCTGCTGCAGGGCAGGGTGGGAGCAGAGCAAGAACAATGTTCCCCACTGGAAAAGCATAATAAGTGGAAAACCTGTTTGCCTCATTCAGATGATGTCCAGAATCTGGTCTTTTAGGAAATTAGAGCAATTTTTAAAAATAATTCTTTGCCATATTTAAAGGAAGTGATGGATTCTGAAGTGTCCCTCTGCTTTCCAGAGGCTGGGAATGGACAACAAGGGATGGCTGGATCACTTGATTATTACCCATTCTCTTAATTCCCTCTGAAATATCTGGCATTGTCCACTGTTTGAAGACAGGATACTGTGTTAGATGGACCATTGATGTGTCCCAGTATGGCTGTTCTTATGACATACCACATTAGTTTTGGAGGATGGACACTTTTTCTAACATCTTCAGTGGTACCTGTTTTTCCTTCAGACTTCTCACATTTACTAACTACTAATGAAATGTCACAATGAATTCAGATTAGTGATCTGCTTGCATCTGAGCTCTGACCCAGCCATCAATGCTCTGTGGCCTCATCACTTTGAATATTGTGGCTAGAGGTCCATTGCGTGGGGTAGTAACTAGGATTAGTGCTGGGCTAGATAACTCATAGACTCATAGACTTTAAGGTCAGAAGGGATCAGTACGATCATCTAGTCTGACCTCCTGCAAAATGCAGGCCTCAAGACCTCACAACTATTATCATCTTAACAAAAGGCTCTGACTCAACAACATGGGTTACAAATGGAACTGAATAAAACTTGTATAATGATTGATCCATCTCATCCTGATTATTCCTTTCTTCAGCCTGCCCACAGAGATCCTGAAAAAGTTTTCTGTTTTCAGTTTTTCACATGATATTTAATTATGTTGTTATATGGATCCACAATATTTCTCTTTGCAACAATACTCCTAAATATAATTCATATTTACTTATCAAAACATATCCCATTCTTGCATTATTATAGACAGCATGTGCTCAGAAACAAGCAATACTGTGATTTGTAAAATCCTGTAATTTTCTTTTTGGGTGGCATAGTGGGTGGATAGAAATTAACGGGGCTTTGGATCAGGACCCATGTGAATAAGGAAATTCAGAATCTGTCCCTTAGCATTCAGGCCTGAATATGATTCCTTATGTATAATAGTGAGCTGTTATTAAAATCAGCAATCGCATTAACTTCAATGGGACTGTTTATGTCAGTTACTGCTCGCCAGCATGGGGAAGCGGAACAAGGGTGAGCCCTGGTCTATATCACAGTGTGATTTCAGCGGCAATCAAAAGGAGATGTGCAAAGTACTTTTAATACTTTGTGTATCTCCCTCCTACTGCCTACCACCTATTTACCGCAAGGTCTTCAGTGCGCTGAGTGAGAGGGAAATGCTTTCTCTCTGACCCAGCGCTACTCCTTCTGTGGGACTGGTCTTCCAAGATTTGCTTCCTAATCGGCTGAGCAGGTCTTCAGACCCAATCGGTTGATTCGGAAGATCAATCTGACTGCTGTGATTTTGCCGCTGTCAGTGAAGACCTGCCCTGAGTCACAACTTGATGCTTAAGCATGTTTTTACATTCAGAAAGTTAACACATTTATAAAATAAAATTTTGAGGGATAATCTCTGACTATGTGGCTAAGAAATGGGAAGAGTTAAGTATTTTCCATTAGACCGTTATGTTCTAATAATGGGCTCTAGTATTTTTTAATTAAATTGTATTCTTTAGATTCAAAAAAGGGATGGAGAATTTATTTTTCAGGCTTTTATTTGGATGGGAACCAATCCTACTCTCTGAAAGCACTGAATGAGTTGTGCAAAATAGGACCACCCAACATTTGTCTATATTAATTTGGCAGTCAGTTTTATATTCCTCTGCTATAGGTCTGTTAGGAAATTTATACCGAATACATGGGTGGAGTGGGATAGAATCCTTCCTGTTTGCTTAATCACAACCAGAACTGAGCAATGATCTGCTTTGTCTGGTTCTCTCCATTACTCTTTCTAAAATTAACTCACATCTGACACTATAACATACGTTCAATATTATGTAAGTGGTCTGTTCTATATTTGGCTTATTCAGTCATAAATCCTGGCATGCCTTCTTAAAAAAAAAATAGAGAAAGAGAGAAGAGATGTAGCATTGTGAGAAAAACTTTCTCATACAAAGTGAAATTGGCAAAAGTCTTTCTCCCTTGTTTGCAAAGGAGCTAAAATAATCCTCTCTTAGATGCAGTCTTGTGAGCTCTTGCTATTACTGAGATGCTTCTTTACTTTGCAAAAATGAACTTTCTTTAGTGCCATAGAGAGAAGAGTTTAAGCTCCAGGAGTATTTATACACACATGGGCCTCAATGCAGCAAAATAAAGGTGTAACTGTAAGCTTATGAGTAAAGCCATACTGTAACTGTAAGTTTATGAGCTGTAACAGACTCACATCCTCTGTGAAATGGGCAGAGGCAGACACATGTTCACCAGGAGCTTATGTAACCCATATGCCTAAAAAAGGCTATCTCTTTAAGAGACCTGCTGAGGGTGGGTTATTGTTGCTGGGCAGATTAGCTACCCACAACCAGAAACTTCTAGAAGCAGAGAGTGGTAGCATTTTTGAGCATGCTCCACAGGGTGCCCTGCTGGTGTGATGTGGTGTGGTCAGTCAGATCACATGAAAGCAGCAGTCTGTGCAGACAGCAGGCTAGAGCTGCTTTGAGAAGAGTCCATATGCTCAGTTTTCAGGAGAGAAGCTGAGCCAGGAGTGAACAAAATGTTTTCTCCCTCTAATGGAGTCATCTGCAACAGATTTTGCAGACATGCATATGGGACTGAGGGCTGGTTGCAAAGGAGAAGGAAAAGCCTGCATGGAATTCTACAGAAGATTCTTGCAAAGAAAGAAGAAGAGGACAGCTATTTCTTGCCACTCAAGCCTCTACACTGGAACAAAGACTATAGCTGAGAGTTGAGTGAACTCCACCTGGACTTTGGGACTCTTGGGTATCTTTCATGCGGGGGTTTCTGTACAGATTGTTCTTGGTTAATTGTATTTTGTTTTCTTAGGATAAGGTTTATTTAGTTAGTAGTTAATAAAGTTCATTGTTACATTTGTTTTTAGTAGTATTTTAATGTGGGAGGGTAACTCTGAGCAATCTTTGCTGTGAGTCCCTTACGGACTGGATCCTGGGTCTCCAGCTGCTTTCTCCACAGATATTGGGGTTTATTTCTGTGAGGCACTGGAGAAGGGCAATTGAATTAATTTTAGCCCATCCAAAGGTTACACTTACATATGTCATCTGGCCAGGAAAAGCTTGCCCATGGATCTGATGAGCTCCATAGTAGTCAGAACTTTGGGTGAGCCCCCACTTATATGATGGCTACCATCATGGTTGACACTAGGGATTACCAGAGCTTCTGCATTCTCAAGATGAGAGCTATAACAGACAATATCCTTTGTAGATCAGACACAAACACATACTAGCCAGGGTCTATAAGTAGTCCTTTGAAGTAGTTGCAATCAATGAGACTGCTCACGTGCTCAAATCTGCACACATGCTGAAGAGTTTTGCCAGACTAGGGATTTTTGTGTCTTGCAAGTATCCAAACCCACTCCACCCTACCCCACCTGCCACAGATTGACATTCTAGACTTTGGAGAGCTAAATCTAAAATAAAATTGCAAAAAGAACATCAGTGATTTTCTCTACAATAATTTACACCACCTTGTATTTCTGTAGTGGGATGACCCAAACCATCTCTTCAGGTGGTAAACTGCCTGGGATAAAGTTGCATTACAAAAGCCACTGCAGAATCAATGAGCCAGAACAAGCTACTTGTTTAATTAGAATATTAATTCCAGTCTTGCTTATATGCTAATTACAATGACAATTATTAAAATAGTAGGACTTGCTATATACAAAAATATTCAAAGTTCAATGAACTGATCTTTGACTACGGGTGGTGGATATACAAGTGGCCTAAGAAGGGAGAGTACATGGGGTGGGTTCTGAGATAATTGTTTCTTGGGTAACTGGCTGTTGAGACTTGCCCATGTGCTCAGGGTTTAACTGATCACCATATTTGGGGTCGGGAAGGAATTTTCCCCCAGGGCTGATTGACTTGAGCTCTGGGGGTTTTTTGCCTTCTCCTGTAACACAGGGCATGGCTCACCTACTGGTGAATTCTCTGTATCTTAAAGTCCTTAAATCATGATTTAAGGAGGTAAATAACTCAGTCATAGGTTAGTGGCCTATTGCTGGAGTGGGTGGGTGAGGTTTTGAGGCCTGCATTTTGTAGGAGGTCAGACTAGATGATTGTACTGGTCCCTTCTGACCTTAAAGTCTATGGGTGCATCTACACTTGTAAATTAAGTCGACTTAAGCAGGCTTAAGTTGACTTAATTTACTCTGCGTCTACACTATAGTTTCCTTAAGTCAACTTAAGCTGCTGCTTAAGTCAACTTAAGGAAATTTTAAGTCGACTTAAGACCTAATTTTACTTCGACTTACTGATTAAGTTGATTTTATTAAGTCAACTTAAGCCAGTGTAGACGTGGCTTAGCCCTAAGTTGACTTAAAGGGTCCCCAGGGCTCCCTCACTGACCTCCCTCCCAGGGTGCCTGGCACAGCCAAAGCCTGGCATGCCCACCCACAGGGCAGGACACAGCCCTGCCCACCCTGCTCCTGTACCCTGCCCCTGTCCCTGTCCTGCTCAGCCCCCATGTACCCTGGTCCAATAGGGAAGATGCTGAGCTCCCTAGCACTTATGGAGGGGTGCGCACGGAAGGAGGGCCCCTCTTCCCACCATGCACCACTCCCAGGTCCACCTAGCCCCTACAAGTCGACTTAGACACCCAGTGTATGCTCTAAGTTGATTTGGCAAGGTCAACTTAAAGTCGACCTAAATTTATAGTGTAGACATGCTAAGTCAACTTAAAGTTGACTTAAAATCAACTTTGTTAAGTCAACTTATTTGAACAAGTGTAGACATAGCCTATGAGTCATGTGACTGCTAACTGTGAAGGTCAATGAAAACTTATTTAGGAAATTTGGATAAAATTGTCATAAGCATCCAGACTTTCAGATGGTTTCCTGAACTAAATATCCACGTTTTTCAAGTTTTTTCCTCATTATTGTATTATTCTGAACCTTGTACTTTCTTATGCACTAAGTTGCCTATGGTGTACTGTCTAATGCTGATGTCAAACACTTAATTCAATCTGGTTTTAATGAAGAGAACTTTGCAGACACTAGAATACAAATCACACACATTTCAGGGCCACCACAATTTTTTCTTATTGTCATGAACTCCCTGTTGATAGCTAATCAGAATCATCTCAGAGGTGGCTGCACTTCAGGTATTGGTGAAGGGATTACTTTTTGAAATATATTTTTGGGATGAGAAATAATATATAAAATGTTTTTCCACCTCCCCAAGTCCTTCCCCTCTACAGCTACGTTGGTAGCACAAGATAGGGCCAATTTTATTTCTGAAAGGAATTTCCACAGGTGTAGACCATGAAGAAGATGCAAAGAAAAGGATGTCAGGTTGCAAAGATACAAAGGAAACACAGTCCCCTTATAGTAAGGACCTGGCAGGAGCTATAGTGACCCAGAAAAAGAGCAGCCCTTACTGACAATGGGGCATTGCCAAGGTATCCAGGAATGTCCTGATTTATAAAACGTCACCTGCCATCCTTTGGAAATAAGTCCTATTCGCTGGCACTAGGAGGTGTGACTGGCATATCCAGCACATCTGAGGTGGTGAAAAATTTCACTGGAGATCCTTCCCCTCAGTGACCGCATCCAGAAATCTTGTAACTCAATCTGGGTAGTGAGAGCCCCAAATTAATCTTTAAGATGGTACGATAAAAATCTGCTAATCTCTTTCTGTCCAATACTTTAGCAAATAATTAGCAGACTATAAACATGTCATTGGATAGTACAGAGGGGTAGATATTTAGCAATTCAGCCTACGTTCAAACTTTCTGAAGAAAAAGAGTTGTTTATAAAAGGCTAACAAAACCAAAGGTAATCAGATTTTTAATGTAGTGACAGTCATTCAGGATCTATATTTGTATATCCTTATATTAAATTATTCCATAGCCATAATTATCTCCTAATTACATGGTTACAGCTGAACAGAACTAAGTCAAAGCCACAGATAATAGCTCCTTTCCTTGGTCAATGGTGTTTAAGTAACCAGTTTCATATCATACAAAAACCACAATAAGATTTTCATATGCCAAGGTTCACACAGCCATATACGAATTCACTGTAGCAAGAAACCAACCAGTGGCTTATTCTGATCCGCATAATAAAGCAAGGCATTGTTAATGTGTGACTTTTATGAAAGTATATACACACACATGTTCACACACAATTACATCTGGATGGCTGAATACATAGTTCTGATAATGACCTGTTTCTATCATGTGGAATCACTGGAAAAAATTATGGAAAATATTTGCCCTCCTTGCTTGGAAATGGAAATATTTTGCACTTTTGTAACTACAATATGACATATGATAGTGTAATATGATGGCATGGATGGTCCAATTTTTGTCAATGCAGGCTGTTGGGAATGAAAACTAAGCCTGTTTCATATATGTTGATGGGACAGCTGATTCTTTCACAAGTGATACTGAGTCCTGTTGCTCAAGAAACTTCAAATATGTGGATTTTCCACTGTGGGTGCAGTGCGAATTTCTGAATGGCCATAAAAATACAGCTATCATAGAGGGATCCTGGCTGCTTCATAAATAATGCTGAAGTTAGCAGCCCCTTTTCCTGTAAGACATGAGCCACACTTACAAAGCCATTTCACATATTCATATAGAACAGTATTTGCAATTATTATAAATAAGAACTGACCTGCTGCTTCTGAATGAGTGAGCCCAAAAATGGGTTACCTATATCAAGGAAAACATAGAAAGGCAGATGTCTGGGAGAAGGTAGGTAGTAGACACTTGGATAGGAAAACAAGGAGTTCTAAAATTAGTAATCTGGATTTAAATTATATATCCACTCCCATTATGAAACCTAAAACCTACAAAAAGACTCTAATCAAACATGTTTCTTAAGAAACAGATCAGTTGTTCCCGTTCTGTTCTTAAAAATATTCAACACATCACACTATGAGAAAATTTATAGAACTCCCCCAACCTGTAATTTAACACATCCTGGGACTATATTCCTTTTGAAATCTTTACCACACATCTCTGTCACAATACATAAGATCACCAAGACCTATCCAACAGAACATTTCCATTACAGAACAAATCAAGAGAACAAAATTATATCTGGGTGGGTAGTGTAACTTGAGTGGGATAATGATGAAGGATAACACATAGCAGCGTGAAGCTGGCTGAATCCCTGAATCCAGATGTTTCAATCCAGATGTTTGGGTTTTTCTTAAAGCTATAAGTAAGTGTAATTTTTTTTTGTGATGACTTGGGATAGGCCAGTGGCTGGTGTTGGGTGGACTGTACTGAAGCAGACTTTCAAACATAGCTCATCTTAGTTGCAAATATTCCTAAAATAAAACTAGTAACACACACCAGAAGCAGTAACTTCAGTGGTGGGCAGAAGACTCATTTCCAAGCAACATGTAAAAGGACCTTTGTGAAAATGCCATGAGTTAATAGAATCAATTAATATAGATCACCAGCAAAAGTCAGATATAGATTTTTCCCCCGTGTTTTCTTTTTCATGAATTTAAAGTGAAAAAGCTTTAACTAAAAAGTAATAGGGTTGTAAACAAATAGCAAAATGTAAAAGATCCCTCTTAGGCTACAATAAAAATCAATTTGTGAACTGTCATGGTTCACACCAAGTCTCTTGGGTTAGTCTGCTTCCTACTAGCCTCAGTTATTCCACCTTCATCTACCTGGAGTCAGTAAGGAATAAAGGGCTATATGATGTAAGCTCTAGTTTACCCTCAGTATCTATCTATCTATCTATCTATCTATCTATCTATCTATCTATCTAT
>ML685792.1:7334569-7351034 GCA_007922175.1 Pelusios castaneus | reverse complement strand
TATCTATCTATCTATCTATCTATCTATCTATCTATCTATCTATCTATCTAAGACCTTGTCTGCGCATAAAAGTTACCAGCTGCAGCTCTCCCTTCTCTCCTGCCTGATCCCCCAGCTGCGGCTCTCCCTTCTCCCCTGCTGTGGCTCTCCCTTCTCCCCTGCCCGATCCCCTGTCCATGGCTCTCCTTCTCCCCAGCCCATCCCCTGGCCTGGAGGCCAATTAGGTTGACTTAGGGTATCTACACAGGCTTTAAGTTGACTTAGGCATTAAGTTGACCTTCAGAGGTGGAGTTATTAAGTCAACTTAAGGAAGCGCCCAGTGTGGACACAGTGTTCTGTTGGTTGACTTAAGGTGCAAGTGTAGACATACCCCTACTGTGGAAAGTGCTTACACTGCATGGGAATGAAAATCTTTATACCAATGATGTAACTGCATCCATTCTAAGGGTTGGGGGTTGTACAGCATTAATTATTTGGGGAAAAAACCCCAAAAGTATACCACTAATAGCAATAGTTATAGTGATACAGTGGATAGACCAGGCCTATGGTATTTAGAAAAGTACTTATCAACTTAGTTCATTACCTGGTCCCTTTACAACTGTGTGGGTGTGAGTCATTAGAGAGGTGAGGAAAAAATTAACTATATTTTCTGAATCCTGAGAGATGGAAAATACAATCAGTCATGCACATCTTCTGCAGTGAATCACAAACAACAGTATAAGAGAACTTCTAGACAGCAGAGGAGATCCTAGGAATGAGGTGGTTATAAATGACCTCTTAAAAGCTAATAGGCTTCACAAACTCAATTAATGGCACCACATTACCAGCCTTATAAATACAGTAGGCTAAAGCCCAGTACTATAGGAAGATGGAAGTCAAGGGATGATATTTCATATCATCTTCAGTTGAAGTCAACTAGTCAAGGATGGTAAGGAAACATTTTTTTTTTGCATGTATTATTACTTAGGATCTTTCTTTAACCATGGCCTTTTTGGCAGATTTCCTATTTTAACTTAGAGATGATTCTTGGAGTATTGGATTCCTATAACACAGTATAGCACACGCATCTCTTTGCGTTTGATCTCGCTTTCCACCCATACAGCAGAGATTGGCTGAAAAAAGGATCAAAGATTTCTCAACTCTCCCCTTCCCCCATTCTCCCTCATGACAATTTCAGCACTTGTATTTTTTTTTGAGGGGCAGCAAATTAGTTAGTGTCAGCGAACACCTGAGCTGAATTTGTGAAGCTAATTAGCAGTATATTTACAACTAGAATTGAGTAGCAGATATTTTCAATTCAGTAACTTTAATATTAAGGTGAACAGTTGAATGAAATCATTCTTAGAGGTAAGGGAATGGAATGCAGGATAAAAATCCCAACCACCTTCCATCATGTACTAATATTTAACAGTGGATGCCCTGAAAAAATGAGTGCTCAGCTCAACATGATAATTCAACTTGCGCCAATGAGTTTTTTGATGACTGCTGAATATGATGTACGAATGACAGCCCTATCTCCATATAGGATACACCCACCCTTGCACTAGCAATGGACTGAATCTGAGCAGCAAATTCCTTCCTACTTTGATGCCGTTCATCACAAAGCTTGATCCAATCTGTCTTGCAATGCTTTGCTCAAGCTACAAGCTGACTCCACCAAAGAGAGCAGCATTCTGCACTCCTTTCCCAATCATCCACAGAAATTCCAAAGAATATTAAGTCATCTTTGCAAGTACCCTGACATCTTTGCAAGCATCCTGAAATCAGTGCCAGAGTACAGCACATTCTTTGGGATCCTCTAATTCAGTATTCACTTGACATGTTCAAGCCACCTGAGTCTTTTCTTACTAATCAACTTTCCCATGAGTGACAGACCAGCACAATTAAACACTTCCACATTTGTCACCTTGTCTTGACATCTAACTTGAATGTTATGCAAGCATCAGATATGAAAGCTATTGAGACTTTTGGTTTGCCCAGCATATGTCTTCCATATCTCTGAGCCATATAGAAGAGTATATACGACATGTCTCATAAATATGGATTTTCAATTTAGCTGACAATTTGTTATTGTTCCAGGCTCTGTCTTGCAAAAAAGCAAAATTCCTGGCTACTTTGCTGACTCTACTAGTAAGCTCAGCATCAAGATCTACATTGCTGGTAACAGCAGAACCAAGGTAGAAAAACTGGTCAACAACCTCTAGACAAATGCCATCTAAGGTGATACCTGGAACTGGTTCTTAAGAGCTTTAGTGCACAGTAACAGTCTTCTTCAAACTTATTGCTAGCCCAAATATTTTACAAGAATCAGAAAGTTTGGTAATAAGATGTAGGGCATCAACACTGTGAGCCACAAAGGCTGCATCATCTGTAAACAACAGTCCCTTACGGTTATTTCCTCCTTTGCCTTAGCTCTGAAACTTGCAATACTCAGCAAACCTCCATCACATCTAGTGCTATGATAGACACCCTCTTCAACATCACAAAATATATGTTGAAGCAGGAATGAGAAGTAAATATTAAACAATGTGGTAGTTAGTACACACTCCTGCTTCATTCCATTGTCGATGTTAAATGAGGCAGACTCTTGGTAAAGATTTCACAATGTTTCGCAATATAGGTGGACAATGAAACTCTTTGGCTATGTCTACACTGGCAAGTTAGTTCGAGTTAAGGAGGCTTAATTCGAACTAACTAAAGCCATGTCTACACTAGGCTTTAGTTAGTTCGAATTAAGGGCTACCTTAATTCGAACTAATAAGTTCGAATAGGGTATTCGAACTAAGGGGTTAATTCGAACTAAGTAGTTCGAACTAACTAATTCAAACTAATTTTAGCAAGTGTAGACATAGCCTTTGAGAACAATATAAAGCCCTGATCAAATAACCATATCAAAGACTTTTTTAAAATCTGTAAAAAGTTTGCATATTTATAGAGTTCAGCAGGTAAACAGTCAGATTCTGAAGATTTATTGATGGGGATTTTTCTGATGCTTTGTTCAAGTTCCTCTACTTTAGTTTTGGTACCCAACAAGGTTGTAACTTCAAACCCAGACAACTTGTCTATCACACAATGGTCTGCTACACAGTCTCTTGAGTATATTATTCCATAATGTCCAATCCACCTCTCCCACCCCAATGGCCTTTTTAATGTCCTCCTACAACCTTCCACTGTCAACTGTGTCAGCTGCCTGTTGGATGCAGTCACAGAGACCCAGCCAAAATTCCTGAACACATCTTCTAGAAGCTATTTGAACAATCATATGAGCTTCTTTTAGGTTGTTGACCAAAATCAATAGTAGGAATAGATTTCAAGGTGATTAGGACAGATCTTTTCTTCTCAATGAGTTGCAGCAGTATCTCTGAATGATCTATGAACCAGTCAACATTTTTCTTAGTACTCTTTCCACAACTCTTGATTGCCACATTGTAGATACTTGTGTTCAGGACTTCCTGTGCATCTGAAGCAGTTTCATTCATTCCAGCTCTCTTTGCTGCTTCTTCCTTAAAAAGCTATTTCTTTATAGGATCATTGATTTGGCAACAAGTCAATATGAATTTATACGGCGGTTTTATTACAATGGATCTTCTTAGCTCGAAACTTCCCTTTGCAATAGAGAAGAGAGTGGTTTGTGTCACAGTCTGCAATTTGGAAGGATTGTTTATGCAAGGTACTTTTCAAATGTGTATGTCTTGTTAGTACCAAATATAGCTGATGCCAGGGTTTGGACCTCAGTTGTCTCCACAATGTTCTTCTTTAGTGTTACCAGCAAAGGTAACACTAACTGATAATCACTGACTGGCACAAAGCTTAAGAACTCTCTGACCACTGTCCAATGCCACACTTACCCAGCCCTCCAATGCCATTGGTCCCAACTCTTGCATTGAAGTCTACAAGTGCTAGGATAAGTTCCTTTTGTGAAATCCTGCGGATCTGCTCTTCTTGCTGTTGATAAAAGCTGTCCATCTCATCACTAGCTTGAAGAGTTGGATCTTAGATACTTACAAGGTTGCCAAATCCCTTCTGTGGACTAACTTGAAGTGTTATAATATTATGGATACAGCAACTGAAACTTCACACAAAGAAGTAAGTGCATTTCTGATAGCAAAACCTACACGTCTCTCTTTACTCCTTCAGGTTTGCCATGCCGGTTAATGGTGTAGCCCTTCTTCTATATGAATTTGTACCTGAGAGCTGAGTTTCCAAAAGAACTGCATATCTGAAACATGCAAGATTTTTACTCAACACAACCTTTTTCCTAATCTGAATTTAGATCAGATTCGTATCCAGAAGTCAAAATTCAAATATTCCAACAAGCAAGTCTGTTTATAAAATCAGTCGAGCAAGGATCTAAATAGTGAAGCAAGGTTTGTTTGACCCATCTTTTTTAGGGCCACCCTCACATGAGGCACACAGGCCATTCCTAAACTTCCCTTGCCTGAACCCAAGCCTTGCTGCTCTGGAAAGTGGGCCCAAAACTGAAACCGGGGGGATTCAGCCATGGGTGGTGATGGGTGGGGGCTGTATTTGAGTCCCGTCACTCAAGGCTGAAGCCAAAGCCTGAGCACCAGGAAGCAGGGCTGACGCTCTCACGGCCTGTGCTGTGGGTCTTGGATTTCAGCTTCAGTCCCAGGCCCCAGCAAGTCTAATGCCACCCTTGGTGATACCATTAAAACGTCATTGTGACCCACTTCAGGGTCCGCACCCACAGTAGTTTGAGAACTGTTGATTTAGGGTAAGAATTTACAAATGTATTTATATTGTGGTTCACAACTGCCAATAAAAACAGGGAGAAAAACTAAATAAGTTTTCTGTTCTCTTTCCATTTTAACATTTCCAGTTCTCTTAGTAAACTACTAAATCATGACATTTAGTAGCTTACTTTCTTGATGTTTTTCTCTGAATGATATGACTCTGTAACAGGAATACATTTTGCTCACATCCTTCTTATTGCCACAGATAGTAAAATACTAAAATGGAAGAGAAAAAAAGGAACATGGGAAATATGAATAAATGTAAAATTACATCATTTAATAAATCAGAAGACCAAAACTATGGCATTTGAATTTCTGGTGGTCCATATGTTTTATATATTATGAAACCATCATCATAAACAATTCTAGCTAAGAAATACAATTCACATTCTTACTAAGCCATCCTATATCATTTGTTTACAGTTTCCTTTTCAAAAGCTTTGTTAAATTGAAGACAGAATGAACAAGTTGAAACAATTCATAAAGGAAAAAAGATCTCTATTAAATAATGTCAACATCAAAGGCAACAATAAGTAATCGCCTGGAAAGGGAAAACTGTGAAAGCCTCTTTTGAGCTGGTTAAAAACTGGCAATTATCAATTTCATTTTGACATGAAGGGAGGAATGTTATGTGTGCACTTTAATCTTCTAACATATATTTTATAACAAAAAACAATTTCAAACACCTTAAGTTTTTTTGGTGAATATTTATATAAGTCTGAACTAGCATGAGCAAGATCACCTCTCTGCTTAGTACATTTGTTACATCATTTAGTCTTTATATTTTCAGATTCTTCTATTCAGACCTAGTGGGCAATAAGCTGTGATAGTATGCATTCAAGTCCTGATAAAGCAAGGTATTTAAGCACTCACTTAATTTTAAACATACAAAGAGTCTGATCATTTCAGTGAGACTGGTCACATACTTACAATTGGGTACTATGCTTCCCTATGCATAAGTGGTATAAGTTTTTAAGTATCTTGTTACATCTACACTGGAGCCTTAGATTGACTTAAGGACGGTTCAGTTGACCTACAGACTGCTGTGTCCACATTGGGAACTTATTAAGTCTACTTATGCGTTTCCTTAAGTCGACTTAACAACACCACCTCTGAAGGTCAACTTAATGCTTAAGTCGATCTTATTAAGTTGACTTAGCCAGTGTGGATGAGGAATGCCCTTAAGTTGACCTAATTGGCCTCCAGGCCCCAGTGCCATGTGGGAAGCTACCCACGATGCACCACTCCACCATCGACCTAGCACCTGCCAGTGTGGATGCTGGCAGTCAACTGGAGTTTTCAGTGTGGACTCTCTAATTCAACTTAACAAGGTCGATTTTAAGTCGACTTAAAGTCGACCTTGTTAAGGACACTCAACAGAGCCTCCAGTGTAGATGTACCCTTGATGATTCAGATCCTAGAGATAGGGAATTAAGTGGATTTTACCCTCCACTCCAATTCATACTTCTAACTGCTAACTTCTAAGTTCCAGTGTTGTAGATCTATTTTACAGTACAATGGGCTCTAATCTGAGCTCAACCCTGGTTTCCTAGGCTATGTCTACACTTGCAAATTAAGTTGACTTAAGCAGTTCCTTAAGTTGACTTAATAACTACTGGTCTTTAGGTCAACTTAACGCTTAAGTCAATTCATTAAGTCAACCTAAATCCGGTGTGGACGCCCTAGGTTGACTTAATTAGCTAAGTCGACCTCAGTGGCCTCCAGACCTTCCTCCCAGAATTCCTGGCACCAGGAAGGAAGAGCCTGCCTTGGACAACCACAGGCAAAGCCCTGCCCATCCTGTCTCGCAGAGCTGGCCAGGCCTGCCACAGCAGACATGGCAGAGGGGAGCCAGCGCCACAGGAGGGCCCCCTCCTGAACCCACCAGGAGATCCTGGACCTCCTGGAGATGAGGCAGTACACTCTTGGTTGCAGGGTAGTCACCGCAACAGGGACGTGTATGCCTCCATCTCACTGGTGGAGAAGGGGCACACATGCGACACCCAGCAGGTGTGAGGGGAAATAAATGACCTCCACCAGGGCTACCAGAAGGCCCGGGAGGACAGGCTACAGACGGTGGCAGCCCCCACCACCAGCTGCCAGTACTACCGGCAGCTGGATGCCTTCTTGGGGCAGGAAGGCAATGGCCCACCAACCCACACCATCGAATCCACCAACCTGCCCTCCTTCAATGATGACCAGGAGGAGGGCTCAGTGGATGAGAGTGTGGTGCTGGAGGGTGGGGAGACCAGCACCCAGCAGCAGGGCATCCCACCAGCCCCGGAGCCTGCCACCAGCCCAGAGCTGATTCCTGCCCCGACAGCAAAGCCAGCCCCAGAGGAAGAGGAGGAGGTTCCCCTCACTGAAGACAACCCGGGCGAGGGGACAGAGCGCCAGACACCTGCTGCACCTGCTGGTGAGTGCTCCCTCTCTCTGTCCCTCCCTCCCTCCCTGCGGGCAGGGCTGTGCATGCCTGTGGGATAGGGACAGCAAGTGGGACATGGCCCAGGGACAGGCAGGGTCGGGGGGGGGTGCAGAGGACCTCCCATAGGGGCAAGGGGCCATATGTTGGGGGGATCTGGAGGCAAGCAGGATGGTGGTGTGTTGGGAGATGGAGTGGGGGGATTGTAGGTGGGAATGCCAAGGCCAGACAGCATGCGCCCGACACCTGTGGCACGTGGCCTCAGGAGAGACCCCTGGTGCAGAGCTGTCTGCAGCTCACCACCATGGGCACTGCACCTGATGTGGGCAGCAGAGCATGGGAGCGTGTGCCAAGGGGTCCCTGTCCCAAAGGACAGGCATTGGGAAGCAGGGGGACAGACGGGACAGCAGCTGCTGTCAGGCTGCACACCACACCAGATAATGGGAGGAACTCTCTTCTTTGCATCTTTCCATCAGCCCCTGCACCCTTGAGATGTGGCACTCCCAGAAGCCCACCAGCCCCAACCAGGAGGAGGAGGAGGGCACATTGCTCCAGGGACGAGAACCTCTGGGAGCTGGTGTGCATCAACGAGGAGTCCAAGGAATGCCTGATGTCCTGGCAGGAGTGGGTGGATGTCCACCAGAGGGCTGGGCAGGGGATGCTCCAGTGCCTGGTCAACCTTGCTGAGCACCAGACTGTAGCCCTCGAGTCGCAGACTGTAGCACTCAAGCAGCAGATGGCATGCCTGCAGCAGCTGTTGGAGCTCCAATACCCTCAGCCTGCTGAGGATGCCCCTGCCTGGGACCCCAGCAACTCTCGTCGCCAGCGGCCCAGGACATGGGGTGGACATGTGCAGGCCCAGGACCTGCCTGCCCCAGGCCACTAGCACTCCTGGCTGATAAAGTGGGCCTTCAGTGTGTCACTGATGATGACCGCTCACCGCTGGGCCCTCTGCATCTGGGGCACGGTGTCTGGCTGTTCGTACACAGCAGTGAGGCGTTTGCCTTCAGCCTCCCAGATGGGGGGGGACCCTTTCCCCCCCACAGCTCACAGAGGTTATGGAGGACACAGCAGGTGCTGACGACCTCCGGGATGTTCCTCTCACTGAGGTGCAGGTGGGTCACGAGGGCCCTCCAACAGGCTTTGAGATGGCCAAAGGCACGCTCGATGACTAGGCGGGACCTGTTGAGCCGGCGGTTGAACAGCTCCCTGCTGGCATCCATGTTGGCTGTGTATGGCTTCATCAGCCAGGGCAGCAAGGGGTAGGTGGCATCCCCCAGGATCAGGACAGGTACCTGCACATCCTCAAGGGTGATGGTATGCTCAGGGAAGAAGGTGCCCGCCTGCATGTGCCGGTACAGGCCAGAGTTCCTGAGGACACGGGCGTCATGCGCCTTCCCTGGCCAGCTGACAGAGATGTCCTGGAAGATCACTCAGTGGTCGATGAGGGCCTGCTGGACCACAGAGTAGTACCCTTTGTGGTTCTTGTAGTCAGTGGCGAGGTGTTCCGGGGCTCGGATAGGGATGTGGGTCCTGTCCACAATGCCCCTGCTCTTGGGGAAGCTGGGTCCTGCGAGGCCATCGAGGGTGTCCTGCAGGTTGGCCAGGGTGATGAGGTGGGCTAGCAGGACCCTGTTGATGGCCCTGCTGACCTGCAGGAGGGCGGCCCCCATGGTGGTCTTGCCGATGCCAAACTGGTGGGCTACGGAGCGGAAGGAGTCTGGGGTTGCCAGCTTCCAGACTGCGATGGCCACTTGCTTGTCCACAGGTAGGGCAGGTCGGAATTGGGTGTCCATTCGCTGCAGAACCAGGGTGAGCTCATGGACCAGGTGAAGGAAGGTCCGCTTGCTTATCCAAAAGTTCTGCAGCCACTGTTCATCATCCCAGATGGTGAGGATGATGCAGTCCCACCAGTCGCTGCTGGTTTCCTGGGCCCAGAAGCAATGGGGTATGGAGGGCACCGTCAGCACGGCAGCTCACAGTGCCAGCATGGTTGTGGGCATGCTGCTGTTTGCCCTATGCTGTCGAGGTCCCCAAGAAGCGTGATCCAGGTGAAGAGAGCGCTGGGCAATGCATAGCAGATGCTGAGCACCCACCTGACAACTAGCAGGAACAGAGCGCTGTCCATGGCCTCCTCAGGCTCCATGTTGCCAGGCACAATGGGGAAGGTGCTGAGTTCACTTCCTGTTTTATGGGAGTGGCAAGGGGAGGGGAGGCACTTCTCTGGGGCCACATGGCACACTTCCCACAATACACCCCTCCTGGGTCAACCTTGCAACTGCCAGTGTGGCCATTTGAAGTCACCTTCACTTTCTGGTGTGGACACTCTGAGTCGACTTAATAAAGTCGACTTTAAGTTGACTTAAGTCGACTTAGCATTTCTAGTGTAGACATAGCCTGACAGCATAGCCATCAGAAAACTGCACTAAAGAGGCAGCTGAGAATTTCCCCATCATATAGAAACCCTCAAGTAACAGGAAACCAGCAGGACCATCTCTTCACCATCTGCTTCCCCTTCAGCATAGGGAACATTTTTGGGATGGAGAGGTGCCAGACAGTGGTGGCAGAAAGCAGGGAAGACCACATGTTTTTCTGCCAGGTCCTCAGCCATTTCAGCTGCTGGCTGCTGACTGCTAACGTGGAGCAGCCCTAATACATCAAGCTGTGTAAGGCTAGTGGAGGGCCATCCAAACATTACATTGTGAACCCTTTCTAATGCTCTTCATGAGCTTATCTCTCAAAAAGCCCGTGCAGGAGCCAGTCTGACAATTTGGAGAAAAACATCTGCCAGAGCTACACAATCAGGTCTTTTAGGTTCTTCCACTGGATGGAAAATAAACTAAAAGCAAGTTTCAAATGATCAGAAATCTGTCAGAGCATCTCAAAGTGGCTAAGGAAAGCAGTGAATGCAAACAGCCATATTGTACCCCCAACTAAACAGACAAAATATTTATCAAAGGAAAAATAAAACACTTAGCATGGGTAGTAGACTATTTAACACAATTCAAATCTGCTTGAAGAACAAGCAACATCAAATGACTTTATTTCTATAGAGATGTTGCTTTAGATGGCATCTTTACATTTATTTATTTACTTATTTATTTATTTTGGTGTCTTCTCATGATTTGTAATCTAGCAAGTGGCTCCTTATGAATGTATGAGTTATATGAAAAACATGTCTAAAATGTGGTATGGAAATCTCCATCACTTTATTGGGGGCATTTTGTGACCATGCATTTCTTTCTCTCACAAGTATGATTCTCCAGATAATCCTGTATGTCCCAGATGTGATGAAGGTGTTCCATATCTGTACATATGTAAATGGTTCATTGGGAATTGCCAGTAGCATAGTTCTTGGGTTCTGCCTGAATGATAAAAATTCTTTCTCACATTTGTGTATGCACACACTGCAGATGGGTTTCTTTGTGCAGTTCTTTATATCAGTTCTTGACACCCAGAATCCCCAAAGCAGAAGTAAAAAGTTCCACCTTTAACTTGGGAATTACTGTCTCAGTACAGGATTTTCAGTGTACATGATGGATTTTGAGGCTAAGAACAAAATTACCTGTATAGTTACTTGTATTCCAGGCTTGGTATATAGGATATGTTTTGTAAGGGAGTACCAGTTTAAGGACAAGATTCCAGCTGCTGCCTTCCTTTTTTCCTTTTTCTCCCATTCTCCATGACTTTACCCTTTAAGTCAGAACACTGTCCTTCACCTGGAGCCTAATTCTCCCATGCCTTACACATTGTGACTACTCATATCAAATGTAAATCAATGGAGAATCTAGCCCTTGTTTGCCAAGCAACCATCCCTTTATTCACTCTCACAGACTGCTTAAAACTGATACCAAGCACAATGGCTCTTTTTCCTTGGAGACCCAGTATTGTGGTTTACACTTCTGTACACACGAGGTACAATACAAAGAGACAGCACTGTGCGGAGAAGAGGTGGTTGGAATATTCCTTTTTGGTTTAAATTAGAATAAGAAAAAAAATGCACTTTCCCTCTTTGATTTTTGGCCTGCTCTAATTCTGTGCATTGCTTTTTTTTCTATACTGCCATCCTGACAGCTCTGGTGTAAAGGCACGACCTATATATTTTTCTTTCACCTACCTTTATATCTAGAGCAGAACAGATGGATCAAAGTTACAACCACAATACTCTGTGATACTTAATGAAAATGCTTTTACTCTATTTGTGTTTCAAGTATTTTATAAGGAAAAAAACATTTAATTATTTGTATTGCAAGAACTGAAAAAAATATGGGTGTAAACTAAGTGTGATATACTGTTTTATGGGACCCCCCCCCATTAGATTTTTGGGTAAAATTCTCACATACCTTTTTTTAAAAGACCATTATTTCCTTTTTGTGTCTCTCACAAGTGGTTGTTTAACACAGATTTTCCTGGGCTGGCTAATTGCATTTTCTGCTTGTTGTTGTTTAAAGAAGTGTTGTGCTCTTGCTGAACGGAAGGTGCTGAAGAATAAAGTCCACTTTTAGTCACAGAACAGATATGGCAGACATTTGAAGATGCAGTGCAAAATTCCCTAGTAAGGTCCCTCATCACTAAGCGTGGGGGAAACCTCTTGAATTTAGAAGGTGCTCCAAACTCCATTCTCAGTCAGGTCTTGTCCTCTTTATTGAGAGTTTCAAGAAAAGCACATATTGTAATGTGGATCTCTATCCCACTAAAAATGGGATTTAGGGTGACTTATTAACAAAGGGATGGCAATGACTTATTGGTCACTAACTTAGGCTAGATTTGAACTCTCAGGAAAAAAATATCCTTTTATTCAACAGCAGTCTCCTGAGCTACCCCAAATCAATTGCTTGTCTTAGGGAATTACTTCAGTTTTACATTAAGGTGAGAGCATAGTTTACGTCTCTTTACAAAACTCCCCAAGCAGCTTTGTTAGCTGCACCTCAGTTGTGTTAGCTTTGCTAGCCCTGAGCTTTTAACACAGGGCTAACTTTTGCTGAATAATAGAATAGTTTCATGTTGTGACAAAAATCCATTAGGGACTAGGCTAACCCTCTCCCTCCACCCCAAGATGACCAATTTTAACCAAAGCTGTCTGAGAAACCTTGTTGGCAGCAACAAAGGGGCAGTACAGTAACTGTCCCATCTTGCACTGTGGAAGATAGTTTTCATTAAGATCCAGAGGGGTAGCCAAGTTTGTCTACTTCAGCAAAACAAACAAGGAGTCCTATGGCACTTTTATGGACTAAAAAAATTATTTATCATGATGGATTTCATGGATATAACCCCACTCCATCAGATGCAAGTGGGATTACACCCACAAAAGCTCACGTGATAAATACATTTGAATGAAAGGGCCACAGGAATCCTTGTTCGTTTGTTTTTTAATTAACGTGTTTATTATACACATCATGCCAGATGGTAATGTAAGAAAGAACTGAAGGATTCTCAGACTCTCTCTCAGTTCACAAGCTGCTCAATTACACAAATGTCTACACTTAGAAAGTTAAGTCGACTTTAGTAAGTCACCTTTATTAAGTCGACTTTAAGTCGACTTTGTCAAGTCGATGTAGAGAGTCTACATTAGACTCCTTGGTCGACTGAAGGCACACTTTATCAAGTCGATGTAGAGAGTCTACACTAGACTCTTAAGTTAACATAGGGTCGTTGGAGGGCTGCATAGTGGGAAGTGTGACAGGGTGGCATCAGAGAAGGTCTCCCATCCCCCAACCATGCCCCAAAACAGGAAGTGGGCTCAGCCCCTTCCCATTGTGCCTGGAACCTCGGAGCTTGAGTAGGTCATGGTTCTGCCTCTGTTCCTGCGCTTTGTCAGCCAGCTGAGCGACATGCCAGCTAGTGGTAAGGCTTCTTTGGCTGTGGAGCCAGCCTGTCCGGCGACACGCCAGTGCGGAGGAAGACGACAGCCTGGCCCCCACCCAGCTGCCCCACAACCTGCAGCGGGCACTGCACCGCGCTCCATGACTCGTCGCCTCCGGGCACGGGAGGCCAGCAGCGACTGGTGGAAGAGGATCGTCCTCACCACCTGGGATGACGACCTGTGGCTGCAGAGCTTTAGGATGAGCAAGCGGTCCTTCCTTGAGCTCGTCCGCGAGCTCACCCTGGTTCTGCAGCACATGGACACCCAATTCTGACCTGCCCTGCCCATAGACAAGCGAGTGGCCATTGCCGTGTGGAAGCTGGTAACCTCAGACTCCGACCGCTTCAAGGCCCAGCAATTTGGCATTGGGAAGGACACTGTGGGGACTGCCCTCGTACAGGTCTGCAGGGTAATCAACTGGGTCCTGCTAGCCTGCCTCGTCACCCCGAGCAACCTGCATGAACTCCTCGTTGGCCTCGCCCGACTCAGCTTCCCCAACTGTGAGAGCATTGTGGATGCCACCCAAATCACCATCTGAGCCCCAGAACACCGCACCAGGGTCTATGTCAACCGCCAGGGATACTACTCCGTGGCCCTGCAGGCCCCCGTGGACCACCTCAGAATCTTCCAGAACATCTATGTGGGCTGGCGGGGGAAGGCGCATGATGCACATATCCTGCGCAACTCCACCCTGTACAGGCGCATGCAAGCAAGCACCTTCTTCCCCAACCACACCATCACCATCAGGGACATGCAGGTGCCAGTCCTGATCCTCGGGGATGCTGCCAACCCCTTGCTCCCCTGGCTGATAATGCCATACACAGGCCACATGGATGCCAGCAGGGACCTCTTCAATCGGAGGCTGAACTGGTGCCACAGCGTCGTCGAGCGTGCCTTCGGCTGTCTCAAGGCCCACTGGAGGGCCCTCCTGACCCGCCTGCAGCTCAGCGAGAGCAACCTCCTGGAGGTCGTCATGCATGCTGTTGCCTGCACAACCTCTGTGAGCTGCGGGGGAAAGATTCCCTTCATCTGGGAAGCCGAGGCTGAGTGGCTCACTATGCAGTACAAGCAGCCTGACGACACCCTGCCCCAGAGTCAGTGGGTCCAGCAGCAAGCACAGCTGATCCGGGATGCACTGAGGGCCCACTTCGACAGCAAGGAGCACTGAGGGATGGGCCTGCTATCAGGCCCCGTCACCTCCACCACTCATCCATACCTGCCCCCCCCCCCCCCCCCGGTCTCCCCACTGTCCTCACACCAATAAAAAACACAACACACTGTATAACAGTGTTCTGGGTGTTTATTCTAAGGGGGTAATGGAGGTTGGGAGCTGTGGGGGTTGGGAGGTTTGGGGGGAGTGAAGAGGGTCGGGGGGAGCGGCCGGTGCTAGTGGCCTCCAGAAGGTGGGTCTTGGGCTTGCAGACGTCCGCCCCGGGGTCCTGGCCCACTGGCAAGGAGGACTACTTCTGGGGCGCAGGGTGGGGCCCCAAGAGAACAGGCGCTCCTCCAGGCACTCCAGGGACTGGGTCTGCTGCTCCATGAGGTTGAGCATGTGCTCGAGCAGCCTCTGCTCGCCCCTCCGCAGCCCCTGCTCAACCCTCCGGTGGGCATCTTCCTGCTTCTGCTGGGCACTGGCCTCCCCCTGCTCCAGCACCACAGTCTCATCTCCCGAGTGCTCCTCCTGGTCGTTCTTGAGGAACGGGGGCTCAGCAGAGTTGATGGTGTGGGCTGGCAGGCTGCTGCTCTCCTGGCCCAGACAGGCATCCAGCTGCTGGTAATAACGGCAGCTGGTGGGGGCTGCCCCTGCCTGGAGCATCTCCTCCCGGGCCTTTTGGTAGTCCTGGCAGAGGTTCTTTATCTTGACCCAGACCTGCTGGGTGACCCGGGTGTGGCCCTTGGCAGCCAGGGCCTAAGAGATGGAGGCATACACTTCCCGATTGTGATGTCTGCCTCGTAATTGAGAGATGATTACCTCATCCCCCCCAAATGGCCAGCAGGTTGAGGATTTCCTGGTGGCTCCAGGATGGGGCCTGCCTGTGGTGCTGGCTCTCCTCTGCCCTGCTACCAAACAGCAGGGTGGTCAGTGGTGAGTACTGCCCTGTGGTTGGCCAGGGCAGGCTCTTCCTGTGCCAGGAACTCTGGGAGGTAGGCAGGGAAGAAGGTCTGGAGGCCATGGAGGTTGACTTAGGGCTACTCTGCATCTACACTGGCTCAGGTCAACTCAATGAGGTTGACTTAAGCGTTACGGCGACCTAAAAGGACGTGTTATTATGTCGACTTAACTTTTCCTTAGGTCGACTTAAGGAACTGCTTAAGTTGATTTAAGGAAAGTCCAGTGTGGATGCAGAGTAGTTTAAATTGACTTAAGCCTCCTTAATTTGTAAATGTAAGTGTAGATGCACCCATAGACTTTAACGTTAGAAGTGACCATCATGATCATCTAGTCTGACCTCCTGCACAACACAGGACACCAAACCTCATCCGCTCACACTCTTGTAATAGACCCCTAACATATGATTGAGTTTCTGACATCTTCAAATAATAGTTTTAAGAGTTCAATGCACAGAGAATCCACCAGAGAATCCAGAAGCAAGTGACCCACGCTTGAAGGACCTGCTTTTATTTAAAACTAATTTAAGACCAGTCTGCTATGATCTGGGTCAGGAGACAGCAGTCACTTGGCATTGTCGTATGAGCATGGTCTAATTTCAACAAATTTGTATTTTACTCCCGTAGTATAATTATTTTCTCCTTATTTCTTTGCACACTAATTGATTCTCTAAAGATCTACATTTCTATATTTTATCATCATGTCTGTGGGATAAAATGAAACAAATCAACGTTTCTTAATTCTCCCCAACTTTTCCTGTTATATTGGCATTGCCAACTCCAATTGATTTTTATAAGTATTCACTCAGGACAAAATATTACCCAGCTCAGCCCTCCCCTTTTCCCCACCTTTGCTACTTCTGGAGTGGGAGAGATTGGCTTTAGGAAAAAACAAAACAAAACAAAAATCTACAAAGCTGCAGAAGAACAACTGCAATGTGTCATGCTCTGTATATGGGCTGCCATGTATATTGAACAGATGTAGCATAAATGGTGGGGTGTTTTTAAAAAAATAGGTAATAGCTAAGCTGTAACTGCCCGATTTAGGATGAATGGACACATGTGCAGTTACCATAAGGACAGAGGCCCAAATCCTCAATGGTTCTAGATGCCTAATTCCCAATGGCCTAAGATACCTATATATCTTTGAGGATCTGAACCAGAGGGAGCTGTACACCGGCATGATACAATTAACAGTGCTCTCTAATAAGCATGGTGCTCCCATTTTCTATCATCTCTAGTGCCTTCTTTACATTGAAGACCAGTTCTATTGACCTGCATCATTTATAGTGCAAAGTCTGATCAGGTAACATTTTA
>ML685792.1:7323664-7334559 GCA_007922175.1 Pelusios castaneus | reverse complement strand
AGCATACACTTGATCTGTTTAATGACCATTAATAGATGGATCTTGGGAGGTGTTTATCTACAGAATAGATGCCGCACAGCAGGAACAATGTATACACCCCCAATGTCCTGCCAATGAGCCTATTCCTCACGTAGGGCTAGTCTACACTTCAAATTTATGATGGCATAGCTGTACAGATGCAGTTGTGCCACTGTAACAGTGC
This sequence comes from Pelusios castaneus, assembly GCA_007922175.1. Taxonomy (NCBI): domain Eukaryota; kingdom Metazoa; phylum Chordata; order Testudines; family Pelomedusidae; genus Pelusios; species Pelusios castaneus. Next base: position 7,334,357 of record ML685792.1, on the reverse strand, counting down.
GTGTGTAACAGTGTTATATCAACGGGAGATGCTCTCACATCAACATAGCACTGGCCAACACAAGCACTTATGGCAGCAACACTTATATCGCTCGAGAGTGTGTTTTTTTACACCCCGAGTGACAAAATTTTTGCCAGTGTAAGTGCTCACGCAGATAAGGCTTAGAGGGATAGGAGAGTTCTAGCTCCACAGCTATTTCATCCTCAGACCCCTTGCCAAGACTTCTCGGAAAGCTTCCAATTGTCACTCTGTGTTTGTGATGTGAACAGCCATCCACCAGCAATTGGAATAAGACCATCAGCTCTTTTCACATATGCCTCTTCACAACTGTCAAATAATAGTAACTTTTGGTCACTCTTAAAATAAATATTTAAAATAAATAGTCACCTTTAGAATAAAAATGTACTCACAATGATATCATAAGGCCTGATCCAAAACCCATTGAACTCAATAGAAAGACTGTTATTGATTGCCTTCAGTAGGCCTTGCGCAGCTTCCTACTAAATATTCCCTGACATTGTCCATAGTTCTGATGGTTCCCATATTCTTTTGTTAGTCCACTAGCTGTATTCCTCACATTCATTTTTAGGTGAGAACCCAGTGGATCGGAGCCAGTGAACATCCAAAGCTTATTCACCAGTGTCCACACTGTTGGTGAGCATTTCACTGCTTCTTTACCTAAAGGTCTCAAGCATATTTCAGAACACTCAGGGTATTAGAGCTTTATATCATTTGAAAAAATCCTTTTATTTTTAGTGCTAAATCAACAAAGCTGTTACTGTCATTTTCAGTCAGACTGTCATCTAGTGGGAATACAAAATTACATTCAGCTGCAAACTATTGACACTCCTCTTAACAAAAAAATGGTTTTAATAAATCTTTACATTAGCCTATGAGATAAAAAAATCTTTACCATGAAATATACAAGTGTATAAGTGTTTTATGAAAGTTTTATTAACTTTACAAAAGAAGAATTGGCAGTGAACCATGAACATCCTGTACTCCTAACACGTGGTTATAAATTACATGTTCTTTCCAATAACATCTGAAAAAGAGACTGTAATTTAAATTTCAAAACCACTTGGCATACCTACTATATAGTGCTGACATGAAGTAAAGGGAGGATCTGGAGAGACTCAAACAAAGAGTGAAAATATAAAGACATCTTTAGCTAAAAAGCTGCTGATGAATACAATTCCTTTCCAGCTGGACAGGGATCAAGTACTTGCTTGTCATATCATTCAATGCACTGTTCAATCAGGGATTCTTCCTTTCAACAAAAAGAAAACTTAAGTGCTGCTAATCATCTCTTGTAGAACTTTATCTTGCAGATACCTTCTTTATGTCAGGATTTCTCAATGACCATTGCCAATGGTAGAGGGATCAAAGTTGTTATTAAGCAAAAACGCAAACATGCCTTTGCTGATGGGAAAAAAGCGGCTATCTTGTGTTTTCACATGTGAGATTTATGGCTACTAGCAACTCAATGATATTTAGTGTGAATAAAACAATCCATACACAGTATCTGTCAAGTGTGGATAGGAGGTGTTTGTGTTTTTCATTTGTAGACAAGTATGGATACTGGACTTAAGTCAACCTTTTTTATTATGATTTACCATGGTAAAATATGTCATCTCATGCCACTTGGCTAGGCACTTTAATATTGTGATATACTAAATATTTTTAATGGACCTATTATTTTTCATGCTGTGAAATATTTTGGAAATAGCATAAGGTGCTTTTTAAAGTCTGGAAACACCTTTAACAGTCCGTACAACACATATAGTTACAAAAAATGTAAATTTCAGCTAGTAGACTGGAGAAGTGATTATGTGCAGCTCATCCCTCACAGTACAGTCTGGATAGAACTGGTTTTTCTGCCTTGCAGCAGTATCTAAGAGCCCAGAGTGAGAATCTAGCTGCCAGTTAGTTTAGTGGCTGGAATGAAATGCAAGACCAGAGAGAGAAAGCCAAGCCACAAATAACCATGCAACATAGATTCCTTAAGATCAGTAGTTAAAACAAAGAAAAGAATATATGCAGAGAAGAGCAAGCAATAAATGAAAAAGGCAAAGCCAAAAAGAAGTACCAACTGTGATCTAGAGGCAAGAAACTCTGCTTCAAGGTTCTTATGGCAAGGAACCAAAAAAAGGTGTTCTAGGTCCAGTGACCAGCATGCTTACAGTCACTTGTGAAACCTGATAATACTTACTACAAATCCACTTCTACAGGAGGAGAAAGAGGTATAAAGGGGTGAGTAAGAAACACTACACTTGGAAAAGAATGAGACACTCTTAAAACAGTTTTTGGCAAGTGATTCAGTCTCTCAATAGGAAACAATGAAGCTCTCTCCAGTAACTAAAGTGAAATAATATGTTTTTAGAACTGTGGGAGACCTAGACACATATCTAAGTATTGGAGGAAAGGAGACTAGTTCATCAGCCAGACCAGGGCAGGGGGAAAAGCGAATAGAGAGAGAAAGAGAGAGAGAGCAAGAGCGAATGGCTCTAGAGAAAGTCATCAGATTGGATCAGGATTAGACCCGCAGACACAGTAGAGATCAGTGCCTGTTCTGACTTCTCAGGGGCACAGAAACATGCTAACTCACAGGAAAGACTGGCAACCCAACTGGAAAAACCTGGAAAGCAACCCAAAAGAATTCCCCAACTATTATTTTGTTTCCTGAGCAATCCATACTAGCAGACTAGTGATCCACAGTAGAAATGTCATTCCTACCAGGGATAGGTTCTCAGGAGCTATAAAACTAAAATATTTCCAAACACTCATTGAAATAGGTCTCACATTAAGTAAACCAGGAAATGTGGGACAAGTACCCAAAAGCAGGCGAGCTGCCCTTTAACTGGAAATAAAGCCTGAGATGTTCTGACACAGATATTTGTCTGATGGAATACAGTTATCTGACCTGCATTGCTTCACGTGCAAGTCATAGCTCCATTAAGAGAGAATTTTCTAAGGCTTTTATAAAGGTAGAATGGATGAGAGAAATACATGCAATCTGAGACAACAAAATGTGCTTAGTTCTAATCTTGGCACTACTGACTCACCAAGGCTTTGGATAAATTATTTCAGTTTTCCCATGTGTAAAATGGGATAAAAATACTGATCCACCTACGTGGCGGGGATGATGTGATGATTAGTTAATGTTCATGAGTGCTTCAAACATAAGTCAATGAAGTGATGCTGATTCACACTAGTTGAGGCTCTTACCCACAAGGTACTATACATTTTCCAAGTGTTATAAGTGAACACAGTTTATCTTTCGCTCACAGCATTAGAGATGAACTTTATTTCAGGATGCCTGTTGATGAGTTATGTTTACATGACCCTATTATATCAACAGTTCTTTCAGCAATCTACTTGTGCTCTGTCTGTAATATCTATTCTCGGGTCAAGTGTGAATCATGCCTATCTAGCCTCTATGGGTATGTCTACACTGGAGGCTCTGTTAAGTCAACTTAACAAGGTCGACTTTAAGACTTAGAGTCGACCTTGTTAAGCCAACTTAGACAGTCTACATTGAACACTACTGTTGACTGCCTGCCTCCACACTGGCAGGTTCTAGATCGACGGAGGAGTGGTGCATTGTGGGTAGCCCTGGGAGGGGGGCCTGGAGGCCAGTTAGGCCAACTTAAGGACTTTCCCCGTCTACACTGAATTAATAAGGTCAACTTAAGTGTTAAGTTGACTGTAAGAGGCAGTGGTGTTATTAAGTCAACTTAAGGAAGCGCTTAAGTTGACTTAATAAAAGCCGAATGTGGATGCAGCGGTCTGTAGGTCGACTTAACCTTCCTTAAGTCGACCTAAGGCTCCAGTGTAGACATACCTCCTGAGGCCCTTTCCTAGAAAGCTATCGCTGTTTATCAACTGTCCTTGACTGGGCATCAGCTTCAGTCTCCAAATTCAAATGGATGGGACTGCTCTACAAATTAATAGAGGATGTAGATATCAGTGTCTAACCCTCTTGGTCTTTCCATAGGAAAATATTCTTCTCCACCCATTTGAAAATGCTGCAGGCTGAATAGGCAGCAGAAACCAACGGAAGCAGGAAATTAACACACTGAAAGTAAATGCCCCATGTGCCTTTGGTGAACATTCCCTCTCCTCTGCTGTGTACCTCAGAGTTGGGGATCTGGTGGTGGTGGTATGGCTGCTATATCTGCAATGACACACATCCATTGGCATACTGGCTCCAACTCTTTGAGGCTTTAAAATCCTTGCTATTATAACTCTGCATATTATTGTTATCCATATAAAAAGATCCGTTCTTTTTTTGAATCCTGCTAAATTTCCATTCTCAGTGCTACCTTGTGGCACTCAGTTTCACAGGCTAGCTCTATGTTGTGTCAAAAAGTATTTCCATTTATCAGTTTTAAATGCACGGCCTTTCAACAGTTTTAACATTCCCTTGTTCTTGTATTATAAGAGGGTACATAGAAATACACTCTTTTTCTACTTTAGAAGATTCATTATTTTCTATGCTTCTCTCATGTCCTTTCTTATTTATCCCCTCTATAAAGAGAACATTCACAATCATTTTAATTTCCCTTCTTACAAACCATTTCTCTGTCTATAAACATTTCTGAATGGCTCTGTTTCTGCTATTCCTTTTTCTGATACGGGGAATCCAGAACGGAACACAGTATTTGAGAGAGGCTGCACTATTGCTATTTATGATGCCATTATATAAATCAGTTTCTGTATTCTCCATTCCATACTTTATGCATCCTAACATTTTGCTTGCTTTTTGAGGAATATTGATGCATATTAAGCAGAGTATGTTATTAGAGCTGATCACATTTTCAACTGAACAGTTTTCTGTTGAAAAATGTTAAATCAAAATCAAAGCATTTTGTGGCAATGTGTTTATTTCAATTAAATTGTCATAGGAAAAGCTTAAAATGTGATTAATATTGTTTTGACTTTGTATTGTATTTTACTATTAATTTTATTGTATTTACTATTTTACTAAAATACAAAAATCTAAATGAAATTAATTGAAATAATAAAGTCAAAATAAAGCTGTAGAAACAAAACATTTTAATGGTAAAAATAAATTTTTTGTGTGTAATTTTTGCTTTACGGAAAATTTAGCTTTTCACTCCAATCTGGAACAAAGGGGATTTTTGGAATGTGAGAACTTCCTTCAGAACAGAAGTTCCAGTTCCTGACTCACTCTAGTTATCAGTGTAATATCCCCAATGATGCCTAAATCTTCTTACTTGCAAAATATTACTACAACTGAGACCACCACTGACTTTATTAATCTCAGGCTACTGTTCAAAGGTCCATTTTGCTGCTCCTGTGTTTTAAAATTGTTCTAAAATGAACAATTTAGTATGAAAATTATTCCATTTTATTATTATTATCCAAGCACCATGTTCTTTTGGACCTATGTTACTAGGTTATACCTCTAACTCCTGATCCAAATAGTTTAATAGAACTAGACTTGATAGTGTCATGGTGACATATAAAAGTTTAACCAATTTAAATTTGCAAACAAACAGAAGCACTCACTCGACATGTCCCCTGAAATTTGCAAAAATACATATAAAAATCAAAATAAATTTCTAGGAAATTATTTCAGTTAGATCCTTTGAATAAGAAATTGGATTTTATTACCTCCTAGTCATTTGTTATATTGACCTTTGCAAATCTGAAGGGGCAGATTTATGTTTGTCTGGATTGCATGAGCTTCTTTAATAAGATGTATCTTCTATATAAAATAATTTTGTAAAGGTGCTAGCTGAGCTCCGTTGAAATATACTTCAATAATTTACCTGTAAAATGCACATACCATTGTGCCTTATGTTTCTCTACTTCAGATTAATGCCAGAACTAGAGCTTTATTCATAGGTTCCAGGCAAGCTTTGCACACAAGTAGCTAATATTTACTTCAACCAATTTTAAAGAAATACTTAACCTAAACAGTATCTTTTAAACAGTGTGTAGGCCTTCAATTTCTCCTGCCAGAGCTGGTGGCAGGACTGGATACAGTCAACTCTTACTTTTCCCATCAGGCCCTCTCCTAGAAACTGGCTCCTCTTTTATAAACCTAATTTAATTAACTCCTAATTAATCCTTTTCTGCCTCATTAATGTGGGGTATCACAAGGTGATTTAACATGCTACCTTTCCTTAGTTTTATTCAGATTACATAGATTAATTCTCTCCCTTTTCAAATGTGACTGAATTCCATTCAAAAGATGCTCTTACTGACCAGTACTTTCACTAATCTCAGATCCAAATTTCATGTCATGTTTATTTCCCACCTATTTAAAGTTTCTCAATGCATTTCTGGAAAGTATTCATGGACTACAGTGATACGGGTCACAAGGAACTGACCAGAAGAGAATTGAGTTCTGCTTGGGTCTCAGTACCGTACTGGGGCCTATGGCTGCATGATGGCATTAAAAATAACTTTTAAGGAGAAGGGAGTTTAGTTCAGTTTCTAGGTCCAGTCAATCCACTGAGGTTCTGTGACTGAGACTACTAACCAAAGATACTCATTGTGGTGTGTCCTTTTCTTTTTACATCCACTAAGAACTGGACCAAAACCATCAACACATGTCACACAAGCTACTGAACTACCACTCTGAGGACCTGTGAAGTAATTTTTTACAAATGTGTTAAAAGACTACATTGAAGACTGATCTCTGTGTTTATTTCTAATACATTTATTTTGCATTTTTCCTCTACTTGGTCTTTTTTTAGACTAAGTAGAATTGGACAGAATTAAAAATTCTGTGATGCAAAACTATTATAGCAAAATATATCACTGGAAAAGCAAATATTTTCATCATCTACCAAGTACAAAATATTTGCCCTTGACTCAAAATCCAAGAACTTTTGACCAAATAAATTAATTTCTCCAGTTCAGAATAAGTGATGCTCCCTACAAAGTAGAACTTGCCCTTCTAGCAAATGTGTTAAAGGAAAATGACATATATATAGTGAGAATGTTGAATTACAAGGGCATGATGTTAATCTTAACAGATCACGCAGTGCTACAGCATAGCCAAAAATAAAAAATGCAAAGACAAGGAGGAACATGCATCACAATTTAAAATTCATAAGATTACAGCAGGATCACACTAATGTATTAGACATGAAGAACTTCCAGTCAGCGAACTCTAACAGTTATTATGCACAGCACTACATAGAGCTGGCTATGAAAGTAATTCACTTAAAATGACCACTAAAAGTCCCCTTAAAATCTGTGGGAGAAGTTCTGAATGACTGCATTTAGAATCCAGATCAGAAAACAACCTAAATACATGCTTAACAAGAAGAATGGAAGTAAACCCACAGCATCCAACATAGTATTCTGTAGCTGAATCAGGGCCTCAATAATGACTCAAAAATAACGAGAGTCGTGTGGCACTTTAAAGACTAACAAATTTCTTCAGGCATAAGCTTTTGTGCCTCTGACAAAGTGGATTGTAGCTCATGAAAGCTTATGCGCAAGGAAATTTGTTAGTCTTTACAGTGCCACAGGACTCTCGTTGTTTTTGCTATATACAGATTAACATGGCTACCTCTCTGAATAATGGCTCAGTACATTGTCATCTGACACTGCTATGTGTTACAGCACTTTCCTATGGTAGCTGGTATGAGGTAACCAGAACACTGGAGAAAAAAAATGAAATTAAATATATTCATGGTGTTGAAAACAGTATGCAAAATGAAATAAAGGGAGAGAAACATCATCAATGATTGTGTAGGCTGGGTAATTTTTTCTATAACTAAAATATTGTAATAATGAGAAATATTAGTGAATTCCTTCCATTCATACTTTAAGAGAGAAAGGAAATGCAGTAGACCTGGATTTCACTAAACCATTTGGTATGATTCCACACAGGAAAAAATTATTCATTAAATTGGAGATGTTAAGGATAATTAAGAGGCTTGAACGTGAGCTAAGGAACTGTTTAAAAGGGGAGATAACAAAGGATCATGCTGAAAGGTTATCAGTCTGGAGAGAGGTAGGGACTGGTCTTGAGACCAATTCATATTATTTAATATTTTTATGATGATGATTTTGCCACAAACCCTAGTAATGTGCTAATAAAATTTGCAGATGACACAAAGTTGAAAGGTATTGCGAAAACTGAGGAGGACCGGATCATCATACAAAAATGAATTGGATCACCTTGAAAATTGAAATAAAAGAAATAGGTTGAAATTTAAGAGTTCAAAGTCATGCACTTAGGGATTAACAATGAAAACTTTGGCTGTGAATTGAAGATTTATCACTTCTAGGCAACAGAGAAGGCAAAAGATCTGGGATTACTGGGGTCAATCAGGATGATTCTGAGTTGCAAATGGAATGCATCTGTGACAAAAGATACAACAGTCCTAGGATGCATTAGGTAAGGTATTTCCAGTAGAGACAGAACAATATTTTTCCTGTAATACAAGGAATTGGTGAGCCCTCATCTGAAATACTGTATGCAATTCTGGTCTCCCATATATAAGAATGATGAATTCAAACTGGAACAGGTGTAGAAAAGGGCTACTAGGATGATAAGGAAATGAAGAACCACCCTTACAAGAGGTAGGATTTTCCTAACAAAACAAAGGATGAAGGGAGAAGTGACTGCTTCCTATAAAAACATCAGAAAGATAAAGGAAGGGATAGGAGTTATTTAAGTTAAGGATTAATGCTGGCATGAAACAAATGGATATAAACTGGCAATCAGTCTTTCAAAGGGAGTAGTAGGGGCAAAAACCTAACTCGTTTTAATCGTGATATTAATAAGTTTGTAGAGGAGATGGCAAATAACTCCAACTCCCAGAGATGAGAGGCTAGATGGGTTGGGCTCTGAGTTTCTACAGAAAATTCTTTCCCAGGTGTCTGGCTGGTAGATCTTGCACACATGCTCAGGGCCCACCATATTTGGGGGTCAGGAAGGAATTTTCCCCTAAGTCAGATTGACAGATACCCTGGGTGTTTTCATCTTCCTTTGCAGGGTGGGGGATGGGTCACTTGGGCTATGTGTACACTAGAAAAGTTAAGTCGATTTTGTTAAATCCACTTAATAAAGTCGACTTTAGGTTCGGGTTCGGGGCAGCAGGGGACAGGAGTTGTGGCATGCATGGCTCTTGTGGCCCTAGGCCCCAGTGGGGTCCGGGGCCAGCAGGGGGAACAGCAACGTGTGGCACCACATACCACTGGCAGTTGGCATGGGTGCCAACTTAATAGTGCAAATAGCACACATGCTCAAGTATAAGTAATTTAATAGTGCATACCCATTACCAATTTTGAAAAGACAATTGGTCATGTATTATTAATATCTGTATTACGGTAGCTCCTGAGGGACCCAATAGGTTTTATTTCTGAGTTATGTTGGCCTTTTTATTTGCACACATCTGTCATGGATATCAATAGTATCCATGAACGTGCATCAAGGAGAGTATATGCTACAGCATAGTTTGTGACTGTAAGAATCATGATTATATGGATGGTCTGGTCAATTCCTTATGAAATAGGAGCACTAAGAAACAGAGACTAGTATAGCCATTATTTGAACATGGCTCTCAGATGGCCATGAGGTTTTCTTTTCTCCATCCTCTAATGGAAATCTCCAGTGCCAATCTGAGTAAAGTAGCCAAAAAGCTGAGATGATTTTGGATGATCCACTTTAGATCTATGCAGTGCTTTTTTTCTAAAAAAAAAGGTACCGGAACTCCTATTGATGTCCGTCGTGTCATAAAGAAATAACACTGAAAATAGTGCAGTAAACAGTAAATTTTTGAATATATCAAAGAAATAAAAATACAAAGTAAAAACTGTTAAGTTTTATTAACTATGCAGGCCGCTAATATACTGAAAGACAACCTGTGAGGTCTTACAGCAGGGGTCCTCACACTTTTTAAATAGGGGGCCAGTTCACAGTCCCTCAGACTGTTGCAGGGCCGTATTATAATTAGAAAAAAACGTGAATGCGTAGCTATCACGTCTGCTGCTGGCCTGTGTTTCTGGGTACTGGGTGGCAGTCAGTAATGCATCCACGCACTTTTTGTTGGTGCTGTGGGCTCCGGCCAGGCCCAGAGTGTGGGACTGACCGATGTTAGCCTGCTGGCCTGCTGTTGTGTAGGCAACTAGTAACCAATGTTCCCTCTAGGTTTGGTGGCTTGTGTGCAAAATTTTCAAGCCGTGTGAAAAACTTTTTCAGAATAAATTTTTGGGGAAAACTCACAAGACAGAAATTATAGGCATTAATTGAAGATAAAGTGACTGTAAATAGAATTAATTAATTAATTGTGTTTAATTTAATTGGAATGAATTTGGAATTGAAATCTAATTTTAAGAAAGGTTTTTATTTAAAATTAATTTTTAAAAAAAGTTTTAAAAAAGAAAGAAGAGAAAGGAAGGAAAGGAAGAGGAAGACAAAGAAGAGAAAAAGAAAAAAAGGAAAGGAAGAAAGAAGAGAAAGGAAGGAAAGGAAGAGGAAGACAAAGAAGAGAAAAAGAAAAAAAGGAAAGGAAGAAAGAAGAGAAAGGAAGGCAGGGAAGAGGAAGACAAAGAAGAGAAAGGAAGGCAGGGAAGAGGAAGACAAAGAAGAGGGGAAAAAAAGGAAAGGAAGGAAGAGGAAGAGAAAGAAGAGAAAGGAAGCAGCCCCGGAGGTCTGGAGGGGGCGGTGGGGGCTGCCGGCCTGCGCGGGGATCCCTCC
>ML685792.1:7304278-7323564 GCA_007922175.1 Pelusios castaneus | reverse complement strand
TTGTCCCCACCCCCACCCCTCTCCAGGCCTCCCTCCAGCGCCCCCTTACCTGGCCGGAGGCTGGGAACTACAGGAACGGCCGGCAGAGCTGCTGCCGGCCAGTCCGCTCCCGCCCTGAGCACGCTGTAACTGCGCATGCTCAGGGCGGGAGATTTAAATCTCCCCAGCCCGGCCGCAGCCTGCACAGCTGGGAGGGAGCAGCGTCGGGGAAAAAAAGGTGCCGGAACGCCGTTCCGGTGCGTTCCAGCAGAAAAAAAGCACTGGATCTATGAATCCTGGTTTGGGTCTGGGTTCAAAGCATCCTCCCTCTGCTCCAGAGTTTGAGGGTGTCCAGATTTGATGTTATAATACAAGCATAATAAGGCAGAGTTATGCATCTTGGTCCACAGATCCCTGCTCATAGCACAAATCCCAAATCTATTTGATAATAATAATATACTGTGTTGAGCCACTCCCCATCTCTTGCTACTTCGGCTTCACATACAGATACAAATAGAAAAGATCACAGGCAAATGATGAACTACAATATTCACTCCAGGTGTTGCAGTTATTTTTTCCACGCTCTGCAGATGCTATAGGTTTTCTGGGGACATATTAGTTTTCTCTTCAGAACATCATTTCTTTATATTTTTTTTAATGTTCAATCTTATCCTTGTTTTCTCTATATTTCTTCACAGTCACACATTCTATTCTTTCACTGGTAACATCTCTCTTCTGAATTCCTATTTCTCTGACAGTGCTGGACATTAATTCCATATAGTCACATATATGTTCTGAATTAAAGCATAGTAGTATACAGGTCCTAGACAACTGTCATATCAAAGGAATAGCAATTGTCAGCAATAAAGAAACTTTCACACAATTCCATCAGCTTTTCTTTGACAAAAATGTCAAAGGGGGGAAAAAAGAATAAGGCAACTGTGACTGATATGACTGATATGAAGAATATAGTGATAAAACTTGAAAGCAATATGGAAAGATTCTGGAACTGAATAAGTAATTTGGAACCTTAGTATGAGCACTGTAATCTTAGAATAAACCTTTCTTCTTCCACTCAATGGAATAAGATATTCAACTTCCAAACAACTTGGGCTCAGACACCTTTTGACAAAGAAGGTGGGGTATTTTTAGTTCAGTGGGATATTTTTAGTTCCTCAAATCAAGTGCCATTTAGAAAATGAAACATAAAAATGAAATATTTGCACTTTGGTGGAATAGAAAAATGCCAAAATACTGTACCTGCTAAGGACAGTAAGAATTTTATATTTGGGGAAAAAAAATTAAAAGCTGCATTTCCATTTTTTACATTTTTGTAACCAAGCACAGGACAGAATGGTTTATCTTGCCTCAAGTTCCTATTAACAGGTTTAATCCTGCAAATACTTAAACATGTTCATACCTCTACTCACATCAGCAGCCATATTTTATAAGTCACAATTGACTCCCTGGTAGCTCCCTTGATCCAGGGAGCTGTCAGCAATAAAGAAAAACTTTCGCACAATTCCATTCGCTTTTTATTTTCTAGTATTAACTAGATCATCATTCTCCCGCCCCACTGTACCAGCTCAGTTGTGTGGGGGAAAGAAAGAGGGCAAGCTAAGGCTCAAGCTATTCCCCATCCCTGTCCACATAGCTGCACAAGACAAAGAATAGAGTGCTGACAGAGGCTGTTCTGCTAGTAGCCCATACTGGAGAATAAGCAGGCATCCAACGCTGTATTTAATTGGAGTATGCCCAGCCACAACATTCGTATCAACGATGTTCAAGGCATGAAGACCTCCAGGAAGTGGAGTCATTTTGCCATCATCAACACTTTGATGTACCACTGAAGCCATATTTTAATAGCTTAAATTGAACCTTAGTGGTTCATAAAGAATGTGTGGGCTCTCCTTATGGTGGTCAGTTTCACCCAATATGCTTTAATGAAGCTTCTTGATATGAGTATATGAAGACTGACTTTTTGCAATCAGTCTAAAACTTTTGTCAAAATAAGAACTGGTAAAAGAAATCTAATTACAATTTTTTAAAAAATACTGAAGATATTGAAAAATATGTCCCAATAAAAGGATGCAGCAGTAGAGACTGCTCTTTGAACAACCTCTTTTACCTTTTCAGTTTTCTAAAGAATCATCAAATCAAACAATGTTATTAACTAAAAATTGTGGATGTATAGGTATTTCAATGTGTAGAATAGAATTATGGACCTGATTTACTGAGATCAAGCAGAATAGATATTTACTGAGTACTATTTCACTCAGGTTATTTTAATATAATCTTAGGAGGAAGTATTGTCTAAGACTATGTCTACACTTGAAAAGTTAGGTCGACTTTATGAAATCGACTTAATAAGGTCGACTTTAAGTTGACTTAAAGTAGACCTTCTTAAGTCGACTTAACAGAAGCGGGCTTAACTTTTCAAGTGTAGACGTGGCCCCTTTTTGGCCTTATTAGGTCAACTTGAAAAGGTCCACCTATGCACTATTCCTCATCTCCACTGACTTAAGTCAACTTAATAAAATCAATTTAAGCGCTAGTTCAAATTAAAACAAGGTGTTATTAATTCGAACTAACTCTTCCTTAATTCGAACTAACTCTTCCTTAATTCGACTTAAGGAGCACCTTAAGTTGACTTAAGGAAAGCCCAGTGTAGATGCAGAGTAAATTAAGTCGATTTAAGCCTCCTTAAATTGACTTAATTTGTAAGTGTAGACGCACCCTAATAGTTTGATGAGGATTCTGTTTCTGATTCTGACACAGTATGGTTGGCTGTTCTTGAGCAAGTCAAAGGGACGATACTTGCTTCATAGGATTTTATGAGACTTAATTAATATTTGTCATACACTTTGAAATTCTTAGATGAAAGGCACCATGTAAGTGCAACTTATAATTATAGAAGTTTGCCTCAAAGCAAGATATTTACTTACTGGCTTTGTTCTCAGACTGATGCATATGCCCTTCTTCTGTCTGATCAATGAATGAGGAAGGATTGATGCAGACCACTTTAACAATGATTTTCCCCTTCAAACATTCTGTTGTTGAAAGCAGAATTATGAAAGTAATTCCAGTTCTGAATTTCTTAGATAGCAGCAATCCCATAACATAATCAGGCAATTGGTGTCCTACCAACTAAAATAGATGATTGGGCCACCTAAGAAGAGCAGAGCAACTATGCTAAAAACTACTTTCTTCTTTGAAAGAGCCAAGATGAGGAAACAATCAGCCACTCAATGATGCCAGAGCTCTTTTCCCTCAGAACAGCAGCTACCTGTTACACTTTGATGTACTTGAGGAACTCAACCAGAATTTCTGGTGTGACTAGTAAGTTAAAAAACTTGACTGAATATCTGCTGCAGAGAAATATTTGCTATTAAAAGACCTGGAATGGAAACAAAAATGCTTCATTTTGCTTCCCTTTATTATCTGAATGCAAACTGTGTTCAGAAGTCTAGATAACAGAGCGTATGACTTAAGTCAGAGAAAATAAACTTCCTTTATCTTGTTTATGTCTGCTATTACCACAAGGCTCTTCTGTTTTTGACAGTGTCAGAAAAGGCAAATATGTCTGAAACCCAGCTAATGATAGTAGGAGGGATGGTGTTGGTATGTGGGAGGATTAGAAATAAACTGAAAGAACAATGAATCAAAGCTGCAGAGAATTTCATGTAAGTTTTAATTAATAATTACTTGGTGCTGCTGTATAAATGGTCTGATATCAACAGACACTAATAAAGTTGAAGTAAAAGTCTTGGATTTTATGCTGACTTTTCCTTATGCTGTATCTATGATTAATCTCAATGGCATTTTTCACAGTATAGCAACATTAATTCAGAAGATTCTGATTAAAACAGCTTGAATGCGTTTTTCTGTATGTATAAAAACAATGTTTGAATAACATGATCCATATCATCCCTTTGTAATATTAACAGATACACCAAAATTTGATTATATGTATGTCAGTATCATTTCATCCAGTAAAATGAGGTGCTTGACCTCATACTTTTATAAAGAAATGTTTTCAAATTTAATTTATTTATTTTGGTTAGATAGAAATTCCTACAATAGAAAACTGACATTGAACGAGGAAAAAGATTTTATTTCTATGTTTTTCTTATGAATAAAAATGTAAACATTTGCTTTGGAAATTATTGTGGTATCTGCGCTTTGGAAAACATGAGAGGCAGTTTTTAAATTAGAAAAGGTGCCAGCTAAGTTTGGACAGATGTACAGTTATCACTTAAAATAAGTACCTGTGCATCTGATTGTATGAAATTAGCATTTTGTTGAGATGTAAAATTATACATTTAATTGAAAAAGCATTACACAAAACATTCAAAGAGCATAGCCAACTTAAAAAAAAAAAGCCACTTAGATTAATCTGCATCTATCCACCTTTTCTATTGCTGCTTCTTGAGCAAAAAAAACTGCTTGTTTTACTTTCCTTTTTGCTAATGTGCTAATGGAATATCTCTCCTCAGAGAGACATCTGATGGACTCACAGTTTAGGTATTCATATGGCAGAAGAGATTAAAGAGCTATAAATACTGTTCATGTCTTCATGCACCTAGGGCATTGGTAGAAGAATACTGCAAAACAACATATAGTGTGAAGTAAACCAGGATCTTGCAAGCAAGGACATAGATTGTATCTTTTTTTAAATGCATGTATATATTGTTGATACTGGATGATTAGTGTCAATATTAGTATGCTTGATTTGCAGATCAATAAGGTTTAATGTGTAAGGTTTTCAATAGATATACTAGTTACATACAAAGTCTAAAATTAACTATAATATATTATACTCACTAAGCCTGGAGAGCTCAGCCATCACTCAGAAGGCTGTATTTAGGAACTGCTTTCTTCAGGGGCCCCTCCAGGGAGTCAGTGGCCTCTAGTCCTACTGGCAGCACTTCCCACAGAATCAGGTGTTGATGGAGCACACCTCTTTCTCTAAATAATAACTTTTTATATTTTTATTAATAGTTTTTATTTAATTACTTCTTAATTTATCATTATATATTTTAATTACTTGAACTAATTTTTTATTTTTAACTACATTTTAATTTTACCATAATAATTAGGGTTGTTAAAACAACATCTGGTAATGGACGGAGCAGTGTAAAAATATGCCTCTTGGCATGAGAAAAAAGGTGCCCCTAGACATTCAAGGGTGACTTGTTCCCATCACCATTATCTATGTGTGGCTACAAGCATACATTTTGTGTATTTCATCTTGTTATATGCAGTGGTATCCAGAAACTGAGACATCTACATATTAGGTGCTGGAGTCAGAACAGTCAAGCAAGCAACTAAAGCTATAGACCAGTGGTCAGGCCACTCAAATTGCACTGGGCCTCCAATATTCCCCTCCTCTGCAGCCGCCATAGCTTAATAGGCTACCACAGTGACTTTTTGATACCCATTTGATTATGGCTTAAGGCACCTCAGCAGGGGTCTGAGCAATTGTTTTGTTTTGTTTTGTTGGCTGGCAGGGTACATGGCAGAGAATTGCCTTACTTGTATATGGAGATTTTTTTTAAAAAAAACATTTGAGTTGTTTTAGGGACCTTTTAGTCCACGAAAAGAGACACACTGCAGCCATTATAGAGACTATTTGCAACACACACATGAGCACAATGGGATGCAGTGCTAGATTTATAATTTTAGTGGCAATGGGAGGCCTATTTTAGTAGAGCTTTTTACTAAC
Organism: Pelusios castaneus; assembly: GCA_007922175.1. Lineage (NCBI taxonomy): Eukaryota > Metazoa > Chordata > Testudines > Pelomedusidae > Pelusios > Pelusios castaneus. The sequence continues at coordinate 7,317,860 of ML685792.1, read as the reverse complement.
TGTGCTTTATGGTAGGTTTTGTAGCATTTAGGACTTCCATTATTTTAGTTTTAGTATGTGTGATTATTAAATTTGTAATTTGTAGTTGGTTTTGAATGTGTGTAAGCAAGGCTATTATGTTTGAATGTGTTAACATGCATTTTACTAAATCAGTATTGATTTTTAATACTATGGGTTGAACATAGTTTATAATATTAATATTTGCTATTCATTTTTTGTATTTTATAAATTTTATTATATAATTTTAATACAGAAATATTACAAAACATTTGTTGTGGGTAAAATTTATACTTTTTAATAAATTGATTAATTATAATTTGGGTACATTGCATGCGTATACAAACACAATTTTGTTTAGTGTACACAATGGTAGAATTAATGCTATTATTGGGAAACAAAGTATAGTGATAATTTTATATATTTAATTTTTATAAGGTTATGTAAATATGGCTTTTACAAATATATTTTAATTTTGATTTGAACATGGTTTTATGTGCACAGCTTTGTAAATTAACTAGTTGAATTTTATTTTTTTATTTTTATATTAGGCGTTTAGTAGGCCATCATACTATAGATTTTGCTTTGAGGCCTTCTACCCCCACTTACCAAAGGAAGACTGCAGCCCTCTTATCTACAGGGCTCCTGGGCTCTTATTGGCTCCGCAGCTAGCTGCTTTGATTGGCTGCTCCCTTCACTGGGCTTTTAAGCCCAAGGAGACCAGATGCCCTTTCTTTTGTGACCTACTCAGATTCTGAACCCAAGTATCCATGGAGGAAAGTCTAACACTACTGCCTTTCTTTGTACCAGTTCCTGACCTGAATGCTTGGTTCAAGCTGACTGGGAAGTCAGTTGAGAAATGTAAACTAAATGTAAAGGTAAAAATAAAAATGAAATGTAAAAATAAAATAAATCACTACATAAAATGTATGTCATTTCTTATTATATTGTGCACTTTCATTCTTACAGATTGTGTTCTCAGAGTACCCTGACCATAAGAACATGTGCTGTGTTCTGCAGATGTAGCAGCAGTAGCACAGCTGGACATAATGCTCTACACATCTGGTGCACACATGTTTGGTTGTGTACTTAGTAACTATCCAAATTTTAGAAGGAACCATTTAGTTTTTGGAGTGAGAGAGTCAGAGAACAAGAGAAACATCCACTAGTAGTAATAATCCTCCACGCCCCTCTAAATGTCTGAATCAGACTCACCACTCTCACTTTCTAGTCACTGGACTATAGTTTTCCCTTTGCCTTTTCCAGAACTCAGGATCTTGAAGAGATTATTTGAGATCTTCTGGAACTAGGTTTTTTCAGAAAGGCTTAATCCAAAACACATTGAAGACAATGGAAAGACTTAATTGGGCTTTGGATTGGACCATAAAGAAACAGGAAATGAGTACTCATTCTTAGCATCATTGTATTACTGTTGAATCTCTTCTCATCCATACCTATATTATAATAGATGCACTGGTTTTGAGGATTGCTTGCTGATCTCTTCACTAATATGAGTTCTACATTGCCATAGCTTTTACTTCTGTTTCTGGTACAGCACATAGACCATATAGGAATATAAATATAAATGATAAAGGATGGGGAATTCATGGCTGGGGTTTTCATAGGTGACTAAGGGAGTCGGGTGCCTAAATTGCTGCTTGGGTAATAAAGCAGATGTCATTGTTCCCATTTTAATCCTTTTCTGTAGTACACCTTTCCCCTTTCCCAAATAATTAACATCAGGCCCATTTTTTCTTTTAGAATAGTTAAATTTTGACTCATTATTCAGTCAGTAGTCCTGAAATATGCACAATTAAATCAAACTATCAAACATTTGCACATAATATATTCATTATGATTCTAAAGCTTTCAGCAAAGTTTATATATATATTTTAAAAATGAGGACAAAACTCATGCTTCTTACAAAGAAACAAATCTCCCACCAAAATCTTCTAGTTGAAGTCTTTCATTCCAAACTCCCTATCTTTCAAAACCATTACACTCTTAGATAATCCTGGCAAAATATGGCTCTTCCAACATCAGAGTTCACAAAAATTAGATCCTACCAGACCCAGAGGAGAAGTAATTTCTAAATCTAAGAGCACCTTTTACTAGACAGCATTTAATGAGTTAATACTAGAACTGGTTGGATAGCAGAATTTCCATTCCAAGGGAAATTACAACATTTCAAAATTAATTTTTGTTCTGAATCAGAAAAAGTAAAAAATTCAATTTTTTTCCTAAAATGGATATTCTGAATATAATATAAATATATATATATGAGAACAGCTTATATTACTAGCACTGCACTGGAACACAGAGCAATTAAGCAAGGCCGCTGAGATGCACACCTGCAGACATGTCAAATCTCACTCCCTGTGTGTGAGACTCATTCATTAGCATGCTATTTCATCCTCACACATTCCTAAGCTTGTTTCACTTATTTTGAGTAAATATATATGTATTTAAAATATTTTTATTCAGGTACTTAAAATAGACAACAAAACATCTGGGGTCTGAGGCACAGTGCTTCGAGCTTGGAAAGCTGATTTCCAAGTTTGTATACAATGTTATCCCCAGAGACTACAAATCCAAATTCTGAATTCTGCATGCAAGAGGAAAGTAGAGTGACCAGATGTCCTGATTTTATAGAGACAGCCCCAGTATACAGGGCTTTTTATTATATAGGTGCCTTTTACTCCCCAACCCCGTCTCGATTTTTCACACTTGATGTCTGGTCACCTTATAGGAGGTTATGCTTTAAGAATGAGGAAGGCAATGGAAAATCCATTATTAGCTCTATTGCCTTTTTAAAAGAATGTTTGTTCCTCAACTGTGCGCCAAACTCTGCTCTTAGTTACAGTAGTATAAATTCAGAGTAACTACATTGTTACCTATGTAAAAGCAAAACTTGGTCCTCTGTATTTTATTCCCCTCTTCCCCGCTACTTCTGTGCTCTTCAGTGCTCTAGAGATAAAGCACATTCAGGACAAGTGAGAATAACTAAAGCACAGTGAGAAGTTCCAGTCCAAACCTCAGCAAACCCTACAGTCCTCTAGACAACTGCAGAAAAACATTACCTTGCCAACATACACCAAGTTGAATGAGAGGAATGACTAGTAAGACTGAGCAGTACTTCAGCAGAGGGATCCATTCAGTGCTGGGCTTACTTACTGAGCAAGGAAGGGTAGCAGTTAGTGAAAGCTGTGGTGATGGCTCCCTTATGTAGATACTTGTACACATTTAAGAGGAGGGGATTTTAGCCCTGACAGTGTGTTAATTGGTGCATACATAAAACATGCATATTTTTGTATAGTGGAGGATCTTTCACATCTGTTTTTAAGAATATGCTATTGCAATGATAAGCATGGAATAGAAAACTAGATAGATAGAATATGATCTAAAACAAAGTTTTCTTGTGTCAGGATTCCAACATAGGTAGTCAGGTCCAAAGATCAGAGCAGGGACAAACCTGAGGCTGGAAGTAGCCGGGGAGGTCATAGTCAGGTTCCGGGGAACAGTCAATACAAAGAATCAGAGTCTGAGTCAGATTTATGGATCCGAGTAAGGAGCAAATTTCAAATCAAGGTGAGACAAAGCTAGCAAAATCAGGAGCTTGAACAATCATAGCTACAGGAGAGCCAGACACTTATCTAGACACTTCCTAAACTACCCATTGGCTACGTCTACACTGGCAATTTAAGTCGACTTAAGGAGGCTTAAGTCGATTTAAATTAAGACACATCCACACTAGGCTTTCATTAAGTCGACCTAAGAAATTCCTTAAGTCGACTTAATGAAAGCTTAAGTCGACTTAGTTACTACCACTCCTTAAGTCGACTCCTTAAGTCGACTTAAGGACAGTGTGGATGTGGAGTAACCGAGAAGTAGGCTTTATTAAGTCGACTTAAGGTGCTTAATTCGACTTAACAAAGTGAACTAAGTCAATTTAAAGTCAACTTAAAGCTAAGTCAACTTAGTCCACTTTGTTAAGTCGACTTTAATAAGATCGACTTAACTAAAGTCGACTTAGCAAAGTCGACTTAACTTTTGTAGTGTAGACATAGCCCTAGGGTTTATATAGGGCACAGAGCCAATCAGGAGCCATGAGGCAGAACTTCTCATTGTCATATGTCCACTGAGGTCATGAACAGTAGCAAGCAAACCAGGAACAGAAGCAGCCTGGGACTGCTGGCTACTTGATAACTTTCAGACATGGGTTCTAGACCTCTGGGGCCTTACAGCTGTCCTACAAAGAACTGTTCTATGATAAGAAGGAGATCAATTAGATAGTTCCAATTTTACTGATTTAGTTTGCAGTATCTAACTCAGACCATTGCCTAAAAGACAAACTCTGTGCTACAAGAGGTGAGTTTAGGCCATAACAAGATGACTAGAGCACCCAAGGGGTTTGTGAAGCATTCTGATGGTAGCAACAGCACTCAACGCTTCTTTGAAACTATCTGTACAGTTTTCCAATGTTAGAAACCAAAATTTCTTCATATGGTTGGAGTGAAATCCTGGATCTATTCATGTCAACTGAAGTCTTCAACAGGGAAAAGATTTCACCCCTTGTAAGTAAAATTACACAGCCCACTTCACCTCTATCAAAGACTCGTAAATGGCTTTGCCTGGCTACATCTTTTATAAAACCATCCAGCACTAGTCAGAGAAATGGAGTGTTGGAAGGGCTAAGCAATCCAACACTAGCTCTTGGTAAAGAGATGTCATCTCTTGCAGTGGACTAGCTGAAGGGGAAGAATAAGAGACGTTCTCTCCCCACACCATTACCCTCATTTTATTTATTTAAAACAATTCTTTAAAAACTACAAAACTAGGAGTTGGTATACTATATAAAACAGTAATAATTATTACTGTTAACATCTTCATTTTGATTAGACTGTGGTCATGTTTTCAGCAAAAAAGTCTCCATCAGATGATTAATGTGTTGGCAGTCTAATATGAAAAGATATCCCACTGGGAAAAGTTATTTAATATATATAAAATACAACTTGGCTTTAAGTATTTTAAAAAAAATCTTTTCATTTATAACTAAAATGAGAAACAGCATGCTGCTTTTTTGTGCCACTGGAGTCTCAAAGTCATTTGAGAGCAGTTCTTTTAAAGATACAGGGAACCTACCAAAATACCAGATGTTTAATCAATACTCCCAATTTTCTAAAAACCCAGAGCACGGGAAAAATGTCAATTCTGAAAAAGCACTTTGAAAAAGCAGATATATTGATTTCCAAACTTTACCATGCACAATATTGACAATCCAGAAAAGTTCTCTCTCTTTTTCTTTCTCTTTTAAATATAAAACACGTAGAAAAAGCCTCATGGTCTGCATAGCAAAAATATTTGTTGATGCAAGGAGAGAAAGATACCCCAATATTTAAATGAATTTCTTTGTTTATATGTTATAAAATATAACATACATATCTCTTGTTATTTCCTAGTATGGTACCAACATGGAAAGGAATGCACTTTGGATTTTTAAAAATAAACAAACAAAAGTGAACTTTTCAGAGTCCTATATCTAAATAGAAATTTGCAAAATATAAAATCCTACCAGCAGACTAAAATGACTGGAAATGTATGGCAAAATATTTTTTATGTGAAATGTGATGGTACCATTAACTTATAACATGGATATATTCATTTTTGTTAATATCAGGCATATGCCTGGCATAGTCCTTTGTGTAGTAAGTCTGTGCTAAAGACAAGAGGTTTTTGTTATAAGTATTTTAAAATTTAACTTGTGGATATCTTGACAAGTTCGAAAGGGGTAGCCGTGTTAGTCTAGTTCAGCAAAACAAACAAGCAATCCTGTGGCACTTTTAAAGACTAACAAATTTATTTATTGCATAGCTTTCATGGGAAAAAAATCCCTCTTCATCACATGCTTGAAAGTGGGAACTTACAGAATGGGAAGAAAATAAATGCAGGGAAGTATAATTTCTAGGTTCATGTCAGACTATTAACAATAAATCAAAGCAGTTGTTTAAATTCAAACAGTGGAGAATAGCATATAGAGGGAAGTGAGGTCAAACCACCTGTTGTAATAAGAAAAAAACCCGAGATCTTTATTTAACCCTAAGGCAATGGTGTCAAATCTGCATATGAATTCCAATTCTGCAGTTTCTTTTTAAAGCTTTGATTTGTAATCCATTTGTTTTAAGTACGGCTATTAACAAATCATCAATGGAGTGATCAGGGAGATTTAAGTGTTCCCCTATTCGTTTTTGAACGTTGTTATTTCTGATGTCAGATTTGTGTCCATTTGTTCTTTTGCGCAGAGACTGTCCTTTTTGTCCAATGTATAAGGCAGAAGGGCATTGCCAGAACATGATGTCATAAATCACATTGGTGGATGAGCCTTTGATGGAGTAGCTAGTTAGATTAGGGCCTTTGATGATGTCTTTTGTGCAGATGTGTGGGCAAAGTTGGCAACATGGTTTATTGCAGGAATATGTGCCTGCTTTAATTTTTCTGTTATTTGGGCTGTAATTGCTGGTGAGTACCTACTTAAGGTGGAGGGGCTGTCTGTAAGCGAGGAGAAGTCTGTCTCCCAAGGCTTAAGAGAGAGAGGGATTGTCCTGTAGAATAGGCTGTAGATCCTTGATAACGTTCTGTAGAGGTTTGACATAGGGGCTGTAGGTGATGACCAGTGGTGTTCTGTTGTTTTCTTTCTTGGGCTTCTCCTGTAGTTGATTTCTGGGTACCAAACAGGCAATAAATAGTGATTCAGATTGAGACTTGAGTTTCTTATGGTTGATTCAGAGTAATTTCTTTCCAGAGCTAGTTTAAAATGAACACTATGAATTTAATTTAAATGGTTCTGTCTTTCTTTAAGACGTCACACATCTTGAGTGTACCTTATCCTGCCTTTTCATATTGAAATATAATTGCTTCAGTCATTTCATATTTTCCTCCTCCTCCACTGGTAGTGGATCGGATGATATAATGACAGACATGCCTGTAGCATTAGAAGTATCTTGATTATAACTACATTTAATTAGCAGGGTGGGTAAGGAGCTCTTTGTTCCTAATTCTGTCAAACAAATATACATACCCCGTCAAGTATCAGCATGAAGTACATCTGTTCATTACTCCTTGCTGTGTCTTTTTAAAATTGTTTCCAATAGAAATGAAGACCTAGAATTTACACCTTTTATACTGCAGCTCTGAGTTTCTGTTTGCTAATATAGGAATAAGTACTTTGCTGAATAGTGATGGACTTAACCATTTTGCTGAACCGGGGACAGAGAGTACATCTTTGCCTGTAAAGGAAGTGTTTGAGACACTATTTTAAATAAATGCTTAATGTTCTGTTTATTTCTTACTCAAAGTGATACTTCATTTTTCATATATAAAAAACCCAACTACTTCTCACATCAAATGCACATTGCATCATTTCTTTTGAGAACAGGAGTAAGGGAAGTAAATTCTTTATGTTACCATTTTTTTATGTATTGGTACTCCAAACAGTTATTAGAAGTCGCAGCTTTTGCATAGTAGGCTTGGCTTACTTCTCCCTGCACAATCACAGTTTTCAGACCTTACCATTTGTAATTAACTGAAATTGCAGTATTAAAACCTAGAAATCTTGAAACTGGGGTTCTTTGTCAATAATCCTTAAGTGGTATGTGTCAGTAGTCTTGGTTTATCTGTTTTTATTTTATGCATATTTGTGAGATACCTGTCGAAGAATACTCCGAATCAGTAAACTTAAGTGTGATCACAAAACTTTACTTTATTGAGAATACAAGAGCGCCCACAGGGAGAGATACTGACGTCGGGCAGTATCCTTTATAGACCCTCAGAATATATTAGGGTATGTCTACATTTGTAAATTAAGTCGACTTAAGCTTGTTTAAGTCGACTTAATTTACTCTGCGTCTGCACTACACTTTCCTTAAGTCGACTTAAGCACCTGGAAAAATTAAGTCAACTTTGTTAAACCTACTTTTAAGTCGACTTTCTGCTTAAGTCGACTTTAGAAAGTTGACTTAAGCCAGTGCAGACGTGGAGTAGCCCTAAGTCGACTCTAAGTTGACTTAGGGGCCTCCAGGGCTTCCCCACTGCCCCCCCTGCCAGGGTGACTGGCACAGGGAGAGCCTGGCATGCCCCCCCACAGGGCAAAACAGAGCCCTGCCCACCCTGCCTCTATGCCCTGCCAGGGTCCCTGTCCCCGTTTGCCCCACTGTACCCAGGTACAATAGGGCAAAGGCTGAGCCCCCTGGCACTTGGTAAGGGGTGCCCCCCCTGCCATGTGGACCAGTCCCAGGTCCACCTAGCTCCTAGAAGTTGACCTAGGCATCCAGTGTGGACGTTCTAGGTCGACTTTGTAGCAACCCCTCAAAGTCAACTTAAAATTTAAGTGTGGACACGCTAAGTCGACTTAAATTAACAAGTGTAGACATAGCCTGAGAGTGCAAGAGCTACAGCTTCTTATTGGTTCAGCTATGATCCATCCTTATTTAGAAAGAGTAAGGAAAAAATAACAGACACAGAAACAAGCAACTAGTTCTGACCGGACAGGACAAGTCTTCAAGGCTAACGCATAGCAACAGCCCTTATCAAGCTCCCTAGCTGCATTGATGCTGAAACAGCTTTAGCATAAAAAAGTTTGTTCAGGTTTCTCTATTTAAAGCTTACCATTGGTATTTTTACTTGTCTATATTCAGGAAATTTTTCCAAGAGTCTGTTTTTTTCTCCTTTCATGTAATTTTTCCTTTAAAAGAGTCCAACTTTGAGGACTGTTTTACAAGTAAATTCAAATCCCTACTCAGATCTGGGACGTGATTGCATCACTGCACCATTGATTCGGGACCAAGCCCAATGGGAATCAAGGAAATCAGCCCTTCAGAGGACCTTTGATTTATAAAGATGCTCTACAACTCTTTCTATGGTATGACAGGATTAGACTTTACACCTTAGCTGTAAAGCTTACAAAGAAAGAAAACAGATCATCAGTCAGCTGGTAATTATATAGCAACTGCAAGGCCATTTAGTTACTGTGGGATAAGCAATAGAATGATTAATAATTTAACCAATTACCATTCATTATAATATCTAATTTGGCATTTGAAGATCCACAGGGGTCTTACCTGCCTCTTTACATACCCAACATTTAATGTTGCCATAGCAGTTCTGTTCATACCTCTCCTTAACTTGTGTCAGTTTTCAGTCTATAACTCCTATTTTTAGGAAATATCAAGGTAAGGTTTACAAAAGAAGTTCAAATTATATAATTTCCTCTCAAATGACATTTTTATAGCACTAGTCTATCTTGACAGTTATATTATTGCCTTATCCCTTGGTCCAAAAACTTGCTTTCCATGTGCTATATTTGTTTTGCTGCTACAATGAAGATACGAGTGATGAGATAAGGCTTTGTTGGTTAGAGGCCGAAATTCACTGTGGTTGCATTTTGGTATAGTACTTTTAAAGTGACTATAAAATATGGTATTTGGCATATTTTTCAAAATAAACAATTTAAACATAATGTTAGTGGGTTTTTGGTGCTCCTTACATGACTACAAGCAGTTATTATCGTCACATCTGGTAGATAAATGTCTAATATCAGATTGAAAATATCAGCCAAAAAAGTGTGCAGAGCTTTTTAAGATAGTCCATTCAGCATGGCACAGCACAACAATATTGTTTCCTGGGCCAGAAATAAAATCGGATAAATAGAATTTGGAGCAATGAGAGGAGTTAGGGTCTGATCTAAAGTCCACCGAGATAAATGAAAAATAAATGGACACAGATCAGACATCAAGAATGGTAACATTCAAAAACCAGTAGGGGAGCACTTCAATTTCCTGGGATACTCAGTAACAGACTTGAAAGTTACCATATTTCTGAAAAAAAACCCAAATCCCCCCCCCCCCAAACTTTAAAAACAGACTTCAGCATGAAACAGCAGAGCTGGAATTCATATGCAAATTTGACACAATCAGAGTGGGTCTGAATAGGGACTGGGTGTGGCTAGTTCACTTCATAAAGTAATTTTCCCTCTTTAAACATTCTCACCGTCTTATCAATTATTGTCAGTGTGCCACATCCACACTGTTTGAATTGACCTTGTTAACCCTCCAGATAATAATGTGACTCACTCTTTTTGCATGTGTATATATACTTAACATACTGCAGTTTTCACTTCATGTATTTGAGGAAGTGGATTATAGCCCACCAAAGCTTATGCCTTAGTAAATTTGTCAGCCTTTAAAGTGCCCCAGGACTCCTTGTTTGTTTTGATGAAATAGACTAACACAGCTAACTCCCTGGAACTTCAGGTAAATGGGTGTCTTTCAATTGATTTCAGTGACCTTTGAATCAGGCCCTTATTGAGGCTTCACAAGATATAACTGAGATTTGGATAGAAGAATGGAGTCACTGGGATTTTATTTTAGTGAATGTGTAATGTATCTATGGATATTTTATATGTATATAAGATAACTGCTTGTAGTCATGTAAATATATATATTGTGACAGAGCCAGGCCTGATGGGTACAGGAGGGTGGTGGAAAGCAGGTATATTAGCCCCAGGCTCAGCAAGGCCCTGTTCCCAATCTGCTTTGAGCCAATTAAGGCACCTGACTCCAATTAAGGGTAGAAGATTAAAAAGCCCCTGTTACAGCCAGGCAGTGAGGGAGTTTAGGCCTATTGTTTGGAGGTGGAGGTAGAAGTAGTGTTTGTTGTGTGAAGGAGAACAGAGCGAAGAAGAGTGGAGGAGAGCTGACCAGTAGCTGTTACTGTTAGCACCTAGGAGTTACAGTTTGCCCAGGCAAGTTTGCCCAGATGGGCCTTAGGGCCCCAGGCCCAGCGACCTGTGGGATGGAGAGCCCAGCTCAGGGTAGGAAGGACTGAGGATCCATAGCACTGGGTGTTTGGAGGTGGGAGAACTGTGTCTCAGCTGGCTGCTACTACATGATGCATGTAATAACACAGAAATCTTTGTTGTTAAAGAACACTGGGTCAGGAATTTCCAAAAATCAGGCAATTGATTAATTTAGAATAGTGCAAATGTTTTCAAGAAGTTCAAACCTATGAGAAAATTTCCAAATTTGAGGTAGACAGAGGGCCAAATTAAAACCCTGGATTTGATCAATTCTGGATTTGTAAATCTTTATTTCGCATCTGATACCTGTCTCTATAATCATCTGAAAAAAACACGGATATAGACAGCCAATCCACCTTGGATCTAAACACTCTACAATTTTGGAAAATTTAATTGCTGGACTATCTATAATTTCTAGTTGTGTTTCATACCCAAAAACTCACAGCAGGATTGTGAAACCATTAAAACTTGAAGAAACCTTTTTTGATTACCTGGTGGCAATATTGATTAAAAGTATGGTTTAGTTCAACACTGTATGGAACTCCTGGTTGTACAGCTTTGATGTAAAACCAGGAGAAATTCACCATTTAAATTGACAAATTCCAGTGGCGTAGCCATGTTAGTCTGTGTACTGCAAAAGCAAGAGTCCTGTGGTACCTTAGGGTGCGTCTACACTTACAAATTAAGTCGATTTAAGCTTGCTTAAGTTGACTTAATTTAATCTGTGTCTACATGACATTTTCCTTAAGTTGACCGAAGGAAAATTAAAGTCGACTTTGTAAAACCTAGTATAAAGTCGACTTTACTGGCTAAATCGACTTTATTAAGTTGACTTAGCGAGTGTAGATACAGATTAGCCTGAAATCGACTTTAAGTCGACTTAAAGGGCTCCAGGGCTCCCCCACTGCCCTCCCTGCCAGAGTGGCTGGCACAGCCACAGCCTGGCGTGCCCCCCCCACAGGGCAGGACAGAGCCCTACCCACCCTGCTCCTATGCCCTGCCAGTGTCCCTGTCCTGCTCAGCACCCATTATACCCAGGTACAATGAGACAAATGCTGAGCCCCCTGGCACTTGGCAAGGGGTGCCTCCCCTGCCACCATGGACCAGTCCCAGGTCCACCTAGCCCCTTGAAGTCGACTTAGGTATCCAGTGTTCATGCTCTAAGTCGATTTGGCAGGGTCCCCTTTAAATCGACTTAATTTTTGAGTGTAGACATGCTAAGTCGACTTAACAAAGTCGACTTAAAGTTGACTTTGTTAAGTTGACTTAGCAAAGTCAACTTATTTGGCCAAGTGTAGACATAGCCTTAAACACTAACAAATTTCTTCATCAGACGAAGTGGGTTGGAGCCCATGAACGCTTATGCCTGAAGAAATTTGTTAGTCTTTAAAGTGCCAAAGGACTCTCGTCATTTAAACTGAGTTTCACTTGGAGATATCAAGTTATCATTATAAAACAGGGTGATGTGAACTCTCAGAGACTGAAAATGAAAGGAGAATTCTCACAAACCGCTATGAAGCAAAACCAACTTGTTGGAATGGCACCCGACATACTAAGGACCTTCAGGCCATAGTGTATTATATAAAAGGAATTAATTCTTCATGCTATTCTGAAGAATAAAGATGTCTAATGGCTGAGGTGAAAGTTCAGAATTATGTTTCCTGTAAGAAAACGGTTTCTTTGGCCTGCAACAGTCAGAATCATCTCTCACATCATCTTTAAAATGTTGGTTCCCCAATAAAATAATAACAAATAATAATAATGGGTGCGTCTACACTTATAAATAGGTTGACTTAAGTCGACTTAATTTAATCCATGTCTACACTGGGCTTTCCTTAATTCAACTTAAGGTGCTCCTTAAATTGAATTAAGGAAAAACTAGTTTGAATTAATAACACCTCATAATAATTCAAACTAGTGTCTAAGTCGACTTTTTAAAAGTCGACTTAGCCAGTGTAAATGCCCTAAGTTGACTTGGTTGACTTAGGGCAGGGGGGACAAAGGAGCACCACATGGCTCCCTGGCAGAAGGGAGCCACTGTGGCTCCCTTGTCGTGGGGAGGCCCGACTCCCTTCTCCCCAGACCTGCAGCTTCCCTGCCAGGGGAGCCGCAGTCCTGCGGAGATGGGCTCCCCAGCCAGGGCTCCAGCGGGAGGGGATCCCCCATTGGAACCCTGGCTGGAGAGCCCGGGAGGCGGGCGGCTGGTCCCAACAGAGCTAGCTGTGTGCCAGTTGGCTCTGCCAGGACCTAGAAGACACTCCCAGCTTGTCCCGGCAGAGCCAGCTGGCGCACGGCTGGCTCTGCCAGGATGAGGAGGGGTGGGAGGCTCTCCCAGCTCCTTTCTCTCCAGGACCCCCACGGGTCCCGGCAAAAAGGGACTACTCGATCCCAGCTAGGAGGGAGCACGGGGCTCCCTTCGGCCAGGACAGCTCGGGTCCGGCTAGGAGGGAGCCCTGTGCTCCCTCCTAGCCGGGACCGCGCTCCAGCTGCAGGGAAGCCTCCGAGTCTCCCCGCCAGCTGGAGGCCACCATGCAGGCAATTGCCAGTGCTCCAGCTGTTTGCGGAGGCCCGGGGGCTTCCCTAAACAGTTGTAGCACCGGCAGCTGCCCGCACGGAGCTCCAGCTGTTTGGGGAAGCCCCTGGGCCTCCCCAAAGAGCTGGAGCATGGGCAATTGCTGGCACAGCAGTGCCCAGCTAGCGGGGAGACCCAGAGGCTTCCCCGCAGCTGAAGCACGG
>ML685792.1:7231735-7292921 GCA_007922175.1 Pelusios castaneus | reverse complement strand
TTCCTTCCTTTTTAAAAAAACCCAACCTTTAAAAATTAATTTTAATTAAAAACCTTTTTTAAAGGTTTTTTAAAAACCTTTCTAAAATTAAATTTCAATTAAAAGTAATTCAAATTCAATTAATTAAAACATAAAATGCACACATTTACTTGTATTTAGTTTTAAACATATTGTATGGCTCTCACGGAATTACATTTTAAAATATGTGGCGTTCATGGCTCTCTCAGACAAAAAGGTTCCCGACCCCTGTTCTAGGGGCTAGGTGGACCTGGGACAGGTCCACGGTGGCGGGGGGGCAACCCTTGCCAAGTGCCAGGGGGCTCAGCCTTTGCCCCATTGTACCTTGGTACAATGGGGCAAAGGGGGACAGGGACCCTGGAAGGGCATAGGGGCAGGGTGGGCAGGGCTCTGCCCTGCCCTGTGGGGGGCATGCCAGGCTGTGGCTGTGCCAGCCACCCTGGCAGGGAGGGCATTGGGGAAGCCCTGGAGCCCCCTAAGTCGACTTAAAGTCGACTTAGGGCTACTCCATATCCACACTGGCTAAGTCGACTTTCTAAAGTCGACTTAGCCAGCAAAGTCGACTTAAAATGAGGTTTTATAAAGTCAACTTAATTTTTGCTTAAGTTGGCTTAACGAAAGTGTAGTGTAGAAGCAGAGTAAATTAAGTCGATTTAAGCAAGCTTAAATCGACTTAATTTGTAAGTGTAGACGCACCCATTGACGCGATATCCAGGGACAGAATCTGTGATTCTACTTCCCATGAATCACAGAAGTGAACTTGAAGATGTACCATGCATGTGCAGTGCTTCCCAGAATCCATAGATGGAAAAAGAAGATGAGGGGAGGTAATCTTCTGACAGATGGTCTCCTGTGGAGAACGCTAGAATGATATACCCAAAGATGGCTATCGCTGCTGACTTAAGGGAGCTGCCAGCTGGAAAAGATGATAAGCCTGACAGAACAAAGATTCATGATTCTGCTCCCCATCCCATCCCCATCTTCTACAACCTGAGAAGCTGAGAGTGGAATAAAAAAAAAACCCATTCCATAGCTGGACAGAACGTATCAAGAATGATGGGAGCATGAATATTGAGGAATGACCATGCTTTCTCCTCACTGTCAGCTCCATGGAAGTTACTGTGGCATCCATGGGCAGCAATAAGAGAGGTACTGGATATGCAGAGGACTAGGAGAATAAGGAAACACCTTTGTGGTGGAGACATCTAGTATTTGACCCCATGTAAGTATTCTCCAAGACTATGAACTTTATTCCTTTTAGATTAAAAAAAAGGGGAGTATGGGAAGTTCCTATATAAATAAACTTCCAGGGCTGGGTGGGGGCTGATATTCATGCTCTGCTGTCACTCTAGCTTTTCTAGGTCATGCCAATGTGTAGCTAATGAATTTCAGATGTTATGCACATGAGTTGGAATTGGATTTCAACTGGTGGCACATATTAATTGCACTTTTTACCATCTAGTCTTCCTGAATCATTCTGAATTCTTGTATCTATTTAGCAGCTTTCATCCTGAAGAATCACATAGCACTTTATAGCTATATATGTGCAGCACCCATTGAAGCACAGCTATTGCTGAGGCAAAGGCTGTTCACATACCTGTGTATAGCATGTAGTATGAGTACAGGGAAAATTTTGCTCAAGCAGGCTGTGGCAAACCGCATCTTATATGAAAACCATGTTATAGTTCTTTAAGGTCACATTGTGAAAGGCCATTACCTGACTGTGGAAGGAGGCAGAACACCTACAAAGGCCTGCTAACGATGCAGAACCTGTGCTTAAATGGGAGCTCCCCAGTACAGAGGCAGATTTTGGGATAGGCAAAGAATGTGCCCACCTAGGGCTCTGAGCAGTCAGGGGCCCCTTCGCTTACTCCAAAAGCTGCATCTGCCTTCCACCCTGCAGGATACGTGGTGGGGAGCTGGGGCTGCTGGAAGGGGAGTTTTGGGGGACCTGGTAGGAGCAGGAGCCACAGGGGGGTAGTTGGGGCCCCCCAAAGGAAGCCTATGGGGGTCCCTGAAATGGGCCTAAGTCTGCTTCTGGCAGTATAGCCACTCAGGCACATGGCACACTAAAGGAGGGAGGCAAGGACCTTGCCAGCCACGCTGCCCCACACATCAGCCCCTCAAAGAGGCCAACGCCATCAGACAAGTCAGCATAAATATAGTGAAGACTCCCCTCTACCTTAAGCTCTTCTGATCAGTGGCTAAACAGTTTAGCCTCTGTCGTCCAAGCAGAACTGTCAACACTTCAGTTTTTAAGGTCCAGTGAACAGACACATGCAGACTGCCTAACCATCTCCCACTGATCTTTATTCTATATTTTAACTGAGTGTGGGTTTTGCAGAGTTTTAAGAAAAAGGCATATTGACTTTTTTACAGAATTTATTTCCTCAAAGGCAGATGGTGCCTGTCATATGTATTCTATGCTCTCCCTTTTACATTTCTAAACAATATGAACCCCAGGTTTCCAGGGAAATATTTCATGAATAAACTTTATTCTCTGGTTTTGTTTGAGTTTTGAATTGCAAGTGTATTATTTTCTGTTTCCCTCAGAGGTTAGTTCAAAACTGACATCCTCAGTGGGGCTGGCTTGTACAGAAATAATATTTATGCATGCCTCTCACTTCTTCAGGCATTTGATCTAAATGAAATCACAGGTAGAAATCCATCTGACGGATTTGACAGAACATTTGTAGTGAAAAACTCCCGTGTTTCTTAGAAACTTATAAATGCACAAATAATGTAAAATATGTTTCATGATTATTCATTTACCTTTTTCAATGAATTCACTTAGACCAATTATTTTCAAACCTAGGTGACCAAACCTAAGCTTCTAAATTCATGCTTAGGTCCTGATGCTGAAATGATCCAGGGGTAGGCACAAGGGTCCACCCAGGCTGAACTCAAGATCAAGATATTAGGCACCTAAATAAAAGTGTCATCACTTTCACATATACACTAAGCACATGCAGCTTCTAGTGATTTCACAAAGGCCCCGATTCTGCAAATACTTACATACGTTCATAACTTCTCACAGTATTGCATTAGAACTGTGTGAATAACTGGCTGTGCTAAATACGGGGAAACAAATTGTTTCAGATTGACATCCCTTCCCCCTGACTTTTTTCAAAAGTGTCAATGAATGGAAAAGTTGAAGATTATTTTGTTTCAGATCAAAAGCCATCTTTAGTTTGACCCAAAATAAAATGTTTTGTTTACTTTATTTTTAACTAAAAAATCCCCTTGAAATTAATTTCTAAAGAAGAAGTCATTTGGAATAAAAAAAATTGAACTATTTTGTTTAGAAAATGTCAACATGAGACATTTAGATTTTTTTTCCTGGTTTTTAATCAACCAAAAGCAATTTGGCAAATCTGAAATGAATTCATGAAATGTTTTGGTCAACCTGAACCTGCATTTTTCTGTGAAAAATGTTTTGGCTGAAAATTGTCACCCATTTTTGTGGTATGTAAAGCTAAGTGCATGTGTGGTATTTAGTAATCACTCTGGCTATGTCTACACTATAGGCTCTGTTAAGTCGACTTAACAAGGTCGACTTTATGTCACCTTAAAGTCGACTTAAAGTTGACCTTGTTAGGTTGACTTAACGGAGTGTCTACACTTAAAGTTGACTTAAGTCGACTTAACAGAGCCTGTAGTGTAGACATACCCATCTACACTGGATTTAAGCCGACTAAAGCCTTAAGTTGACCTTCAGAAGTGGTGTTATTAAGTCAACTTAAGGAAGTGCTTATGTTGACTTAATTAGCGCCCAGTGTGGACATGGCATTCTGTAGGTTGACTTAAGCGTCATTAAGTCGACCTAAGGTGCAAGTGCAGACGTACCCTCTGGGGCTGAGGTGCTTGAAAGACATCTTCTGTATTCAATAACACAGTTCCAACTATCTCTGCATAACAGAATATAGGCTTCTGCAGCCCCTTCTCCAGACTACATATCCTTACTACCTCCGCTCCAATTTTTCACACGTGCTATCTGGTCACCCTACCTTAGGTTCTGATCATACCTATTCTCTGTTAGAAAGCATGGAAAGCTTTTTGTAGCATAATGCTGATGGAAGCCTGATGACCTTTCATGCTCAAATACTCAAAGAAAGCAAATTTAAGAGATATATGAGTAACAAAACTCAGATTTCAAATTCCAAACAACAAGCCACAGAACAAATGAAATTGATGAAAAACTTCTGCAAACTATTTTGAACACCATTCAGGCTCCAGAAAATCATGATCTCAATTCTGCAGATACAATAAAGGGCAAAAATTGTTAAGTAAATAATTCTTTACTAATTATTTTCTCATATTAAGCAATGAACCATCACACTTAGAAACAACATGGAGTGAAATAAGCTAAACTTTGCATTGGTGTTACAACGATCGATCTAAAAGTCAATGCTGCTTATGCTACCTCGTGTGAGCTACCAATCCTGTAATTTGTGCTGAAAATCCAAAGCAGTTTCTTGTGAGGAAAACTTACAGTCAGGCATTCTAGAATTGTTCTCCCAAAGCATTGTAGATCACTTTGTAAAGTAAAAAGCCTGAAAATGCTAGATAATTTCAGAGGCTCAGCACTGGTCTGCTAATATGCCAGGAAGAATGAGCAATTATGATTTTCATCTAAGCAACATATGCTGTTTGCTGTCCTGTTCTGAACAGCTGTAGGTTAGATGCTGTTAAGATTAGGCCCCTTCTCTCCTCCACATTTCAAAATTCAAATTAAACTAAAATAACAGCACCTGCTGAACAAAAACACTATTTCAAAATGTGTACTTGCACACAATTACTATGAAGAGGCTGGCCACCATTGTTACCAGTCTATTCTTTTTGAATGGAAATGGCAGAGAAGTTTTAGATGCAGCTGCAGCTCTTCAATTGTATAACTAGTGCTGGCCCCAAGCCAACCCTCAAGAACTCAAGTGGCACCAAAAGATACTATATTGATTTGCAATCGAACATAATAGGCCATCAGCTTAATTATTACTGAAGTGACAAGGTTCTGGATATTTCATATTTATATTTCTGAGGCCTGTGAAAGATGAATGTAAATCTTTTAAATGCATGCATTTGCATATCTTCAGAAGGGTTGAGTACTCTTACTGTATTCACAGCCTTTGAAAGACCGAAAGGACTGGCTATTCAACTCAGGTTGCTAGATGATACAGTCACTTGCTTGCATAAGCATACAAAGACTACCAAACTAAACACTCTCTTATAGCAAAATCCCCCCTTAGATCTCTTTTAGTCGCAAAAAGTATATATTGATTATTAATATCATTTGACTCTATAGCAGAGTATGTTTTGTTTTAGAGAAAGGATAATGTGTTTAAGACGGATTGAAGTACTAGCACCTTGCACACACTGCCGCCACCCTGCCCACCCCTGGCCGAACTATCCACTGTGTCTACAGAAACTTGATCCTAGTGGTTATCAATGGCATTCTGGAGAGCTGAACTTATGGAAAGGAGTGGTTAGAATGTGGGACTGAGAGATAAGATTCTAACTGCCACTAACCTGTGATGTGACCTGAGCTCTTCAGTTAGGGAATGAGCTGAGCTGTCTCCCACAGAAATAGGTTTGTTCAGAATTAGTTCCATTTGCATTAACGTCCCATGGACTTTGTGAACAGTGCATTGAGGTGTCAGGGAAGGTGCACTGAAGTACCGTGAATTGTTTTCACCTACTGTCTGACAGGGTTACATATTGTTTCTCCTTTTCTGAATCTTAGACTCTCTTACTGCTTGTGCACTCATTCTATTTGTGGCTTCCTCTTTTACTTCCCCCACCCCACAGTTTGGGTCATGATTTCAGGGCCCATGTAGACTGTACCTGGACCTCTAGTATCCCCTTCCCACTCAGGCTGAGTCATTTTCTCTGTACACGTCACCTTAAAACTTCCTCTATGGTTTACCACTTACCCTTGCTGTATATTGCTTTATGATAACATGAAGGAGACTGTGTAACAGTGCATTTTATTGTAGTATAGAGATTTAATGCACATAGATAGCTCATTCACGCAGAACTTTTTTTCAAGGGTCTAGTTAGAAGTTAGAAATGAAAATAATATGAATAGCACAAATATCATTTTGTTCCCAGCCCTACAAAACATGCTATTCACTGCCATGCTGGATCTGCATCCACAGTTAACAACATTATTCACAGAGCTTTTAGTCTTGTGTATTTGACAATTGATGCCCTCTACTGGCTGGAATATGTCAGAGCTGCTTCTTGTTGAATCTTCTGGCTGTATCAGTGATGCTATTCCGTTAACTCATAAATAAAGAAGAGTTGGTTGACAGCCACCATGGTGTTCATATTTATACATCCATTGGTGTTGGTATTTATACGTTCATACCCAAGACAGTATGTTAGCTGAAGCTGTTATTTTTAAACTTAAGACGACATTTTATAAATTCACTTCCATACAAAACACACAGTTAAAAAAAAAAATGTTTGCCAAACCAAAATGGAGAAAGTTGAGAGGGAAAGGAGCTCTTATTGGGAACTTACTGTTCACAAAAAGTACAGACTGACAACCCTGGAGATTGAGGATAAGATTTTTTTAAATGACCCGTTTGAGTCACCTTAAAAAGCTTCATTTTTAGAAAGTGCTGTACACCCTCCTTCTGAAAAGTGTGAAGGTGAAAGTCAAGAGATTTTTTACTATAGTGTATTTACAGTAAAGAGAAGATTAATCACAGGAAGAAAGACAGCCATGGCTCAGCATCTAACATACATTCAAGGGACTGGAGGGAATTTTAGCTAAATTATTACTGGCAGGTTGGCCACCCAGTTTTCTTCCTCCCCTCCACACAAAAATGCTAAGGGGAATACAGGTTGGAACACTTATGATCACCATTTTTGAACAATTCCTTAATAAGATTAAAAACAAATAAAAATTCACATTCAAAATAAATATATGGGGCTGGAAGTGAATTGCATTATATCAGGTATATTGCCACAATGCAAAAAATGTTTACTCACAAATGTAGAAATGGGTGTGGAGGGTTCTCTAAAGAACTAAATGACTCAGAGACTATTGATGAGATATTCTCTTGGGGTATGTCTACACTTGCACCTTAAGTCGACTTAACGACCCTTAAGTAGATCTACAGAATGCTGCATTCACACTGGACACCTCCTTAAGTCGACTTAATAACTCCACCTCTGAAATTCCAAAGGGGTAGCCGTGTTAGTCTATTGTAGAAAGACAACAGAGTCTTGTGGCACTTTTAAAGACTAACAGATTTATTAATCGCAAAGCTCACGCGATTAATAAATCTGTTAGTCTTTAAAAGTGCCACAAGACTCTGTTGTCTTTCCACCTCTGAAGGTCAGCTTAACACCTAAATCGCCCTTATTAAGTTGACTTAAAGCTGGTGTGAATGCCCTAAGTCGACCTAATTGGCCTCCAGGCTGGGGGATGGGATGGGGAGAAGTAAAACCATGGTCAGGGGATCGGGCAGGGCAGAAGGGAGAGCCATGGTCAGGGGATTGGGCAGGGGAGAAGGGAAAGCTGTGGCTGGGGAGATTGGGCAGGGGAGAAGAAAGAGCCAGCTCTCCCTTCTCCCCTGTCCGATCTCCGCAGCCACAGCTCTCCTCTGTCGACCTAGCGTTTGCCAGTGCGGACACAGGCAGTTGACTTAAGTTTCCAGTGTGGCCATTCTAACTCAACTTAACTTACCCAGTATAGACGTAGCCTTGGTTACCATTTTGAATCCAGCTCAGGAGGATAGTGATCAAAAGCAGTTGCCATCTGAAAGTTGTTTAGTGGACTGCGTACAAAGAGTTCGGCAGTCTGTCTTCTGGAAACTGGGTTGTGATTGTAGGACAAAAGCCACAGAGATATTTAGTATTAACTAGCTCTTTCTGTAGCATCATCAACAAAGAAGGCAAGTACTGAATGGGCATGGAGACCATTACACACCCAGAGGTAGTTTCCTTCAGTCATGACTGAAATGCGTTGGTAGAACAATGTGCAGAAGTTTATACTGATGCTTCCTGCAGTAGCCCATGGATAAATGAAAGATTTCAGTTTCCTGGCCTATAAATTTAATACCTTACACAAGCAGAAAGTCCCACACAAAAATCTTATTACTTGGTACTGAAGCAATTTCACTTGGTTATCTTAGAAACAAAATTCAGTTTCTACCAGCAAATACCCACACTTCTGCAGAGCGAGGATTGGGCTAGGACAGTCAGAGTGAGAATTTGACCAGCTGCAACATGTTCTGGAACACCCGACCATTTGATCAACAGTTTTCAGTATTACAACTGAAGGAACCTGGAAAGTGAGAGGGAACAAGTGGAAAGATTGGGGTGATGGGACACATTAAAGGAGAAATGGTATGGAAAAAAAGCTCTCCAAAAACTGAAAACTAGCACCTACCATTCCATTTTTTCATATCTTTTGAAAACAAAGCAGTTATACACAGACCACAAGAAAGCCATGGAGAAGAACAGAGTGGTCAACTGTGTTAACAGTGGGCAGGCAGACCAATCAGAAAGGACATGAGAGCAGTCTAGTAGGAGGAGGGGGTTGGCAAGGAATAAATCATTGTAGACTTCAGCCAGAGCATTCCCCACATAGTGGGCTGATCTAAAACCAGATTGATAACAATCAAATGTATTATACTCCTGTAAAAGGAAAAGAGCTGTATGGCAACCACCTGCTCAAGCAATTTGCAATAGAAGGACGTGAGGATGAAAATTGGGCAATTGTTACTAAGTAGCTAAGGATCCAGCTGATTTTTTTTTTATATATATATATATATACAGGAATAACAAAAGCCCACTTAAGAGGCAGATGGAAAGATTCCAGGAGCCAGGGAGAAATTGGTGATATTAGTTATAGGGTTCATGATGTTACACAAATCTTTTAGGAGCCTAGAAGGAATAGGTTAACAATTGAAATGGTTAAAAAATATTAACTACCGTTTTCATTAAAAGAATCTGTCAGAAGTAACACACAGAGAATATTATATGTAGGTTTCAGTAAAAGATTAATATGAATTGCCTTAGTTTTAGTGGACATAAATAGAGGAGGGCTTCCTTTTTCCGTAATTCAGCACTTTACACCTAAACACAGTGTGATCATTATAAGATTTAGTTTTTCTCCATTTCCGTATGGAGTAATGGAAAACAGCCAGTAAGTATCTACAACTCAGCTGAGAACCATACCACAAGAGGAGAAGCATAAACAAATTGTATTTGTATTGGAGCTAAGAGGTTTGAAAGCTTCAGATCATCCCAATCAATCTCCTTTTGGTGGTTTGGGGTTTGAGTTTTCAGATTTCAGACTTGCAGAGAGGCTTCTGTTTTTAAGGTAGTTTTAAGAAGGCTGAAGGTGGAATATTGACAAATAGCAAAATGATTAATCAAACATTAAAATGTTTAGTATAAAACCCTTTATAAATCCCAATATGAATTTCCCCTGGCCTCCATGAAAAGAAAAAATCCTCTCCCTACCTTCATATACTGCCAGTGTGATAACTAAAGGACAAAGTACCAGACATCAGTTAAGGGCTTGATTCTGAACCCTTACACCCATTGCTCAGCAATTACTCACATGCACAGTTCCAGTGAAAACAACAGGATCACTCATGTGAGTAACTGCTCACCAGTGCATGTCATAGGTGCACAGTCCAGCTCTAAAATAGTAACATAAGACAATAAGCAAATTTATATAGACCAGGCTGTAATATCTGTGGGGCAATTTGTGAAGCAGTATACATGTCAGTTTGAGGAAGAGTGTCTTACAACTCAACCCTTTGTATATGCTCCCAAATCAAAGAGGCTAGTGTCACATCAGAAATGTATGATAGAAATACTAAAGTAATGTTACAGTTTAGAGAAGGGGGCCAAATCCCACCCATTAATGTGCACGCGTTATTGCTTTTGAAGTCAATGAGTGCCTTCTGCATGCACCCAAAGGCAGAATTTAGTCCAAAGAAGTATAACATACTGAGCTGCCCATACTCACTAGGGCTATGTCTACACTAGAAAAGTTAAGTCGACTTTATTAAGTTGACTTAACAAGGTTGACTTAAAGTCAACTTAACTTTTCTAGTGTAGACATAGCCCCTTGTGGACCTTCTTAAATCGACTTAATGCTTTAAGTCAAATTAATAAGGTCACCTTAGGTGCTAATCCCCATCCACACTGACTTTAAGTCAATTTAAGGAGTTGAATTAAGGCTTAAGTCAACCTAAAACCAGGTGTTATTAAGTCGACTTAAGAAAAGCCCAGTGTGGATGTGGCTTTGTTTAGGTCGACTTAAGCCTCCTTAAGTCAGCCTAAGTTGCCAGTGTAGACACACCCTAAGGGTATGTCTACCCTAGCAATTTAGGTTGGCTTAAGAACCCTAAATTACTCCATTACTGGACTTTCATTAACTCAACTTAAGAAATTACTTAGGCCAGTTAAGTCAACTTAACAAGGTGGACTAAGTCGACGTACAGGGTAGCCACTTTGTTACGTTGACTTAATAAGGTCAACTTAAAGTCGACCTTATTAAGTCAACTTAACAAAGCTGACTTAACCTTTTCTAGTGTAGACATATCCTAAGAGACCTTCTTGCAATATCCTACCAGGAGAGAGCAGAGCAATACTTTAAGGCTACACTAGCAGTTTAAGTACCCTAAGTCAATACTAGAAATAAACAGAAACTTTTATGTAGATTTTTCTTTTTTTGTGCCATCCTCATAGCTCAGCAATGCAAAAAGGAGGTGGACAGGCACCATCAGGATGCTGCTTTGTATGAAAAGGACAGGTTATGGAATGTGTTAGGGGAAGAAGACTGGAAAAGAGGTTTTACTCTGTTTTACTCAGTTCCAGTTTCTCAGGCAGGACAGACATACTCTTTGTTTGGGCTCTAAGGCTATGTCTACACTGGGGAATTAAGATCGACTTAAAAAAGTCAACTTTAATAAGAGAGTCCACACTGGACTCCTAAGTCGACTTAAAGGGGGCCTTACTGAGTCGACTTAGAGAGTCCACACTGGACTCTCTAAGTCGACTTGTTTGGTTCAGCGAGAGCAAGCCCCTTAGTGGTCCGGGGGAGAAGGGAGCGAGGAGTTTCCTTCTGCCCCGGACCACTCGGCTCCCTTCTTTTCAGGACTTCCCATGTCCCGGGCAGAAGGGAACCCTCCTAGCCTGGATCACTCGGGTCCTGGGGACAGCTGGAGCTGGGATTCTGGCAAGAAGGGACCACGGGGCTTCCTTCTTGCCGGGACCTGTCCTGGCGAGAAGAAAGCCCCACGGTCCCTTCTTGCCAAGACCTGAGCAGTCCTGGCAAAAAGGAAGCCCCACAGTCCCTTCTCCCCGGGACCCACGCTCCAGCTGCCGCAACTAGCGCCGGTAGCCGGGACCGAGCGGTCCTGACCAAGGGAGCCCCGGGCTCCCTCCTAGCTGAACCAAGTGGTCGTGGCCACTGGTCTTGCCCTCCCTCCTGGTTGGGACCGCAGGGTCCCGGCTAGGAGGGAGCGTGGGGCTCCCTTCTGCCCGAGACCCGTGCTCCAGCTACGGCAGCTGGAGAGCGGGTCCCAGGGAGAAGGGACCGCGGGGCTTTCTTCTCGCCAGGACAGGTCCTGGCGAGAAGGAAGCCCCACGGTCCCTTCTTGCCGGGATCCGTGCTCCAGTTGCCCACTGCTGAGCAGCTGAAGCGCGGGTCCCAGCCCACGCTCCAGCTGCTCAGCAGTGGGCAGCTGGAGTGCGGGTCTCCAGCTCTCCCTCCTCGTCAGGACTGCAGGGTCCCAGCTAGGAGGGAGCGTGGGGCTTCCTTCTTCCCAGCAGCTGGAGCATGGTTCCTGGGGAGAAGGAAGCAAGCCCCGCGGTCCCTTCTTGCCGGGACCTGAGTGGTCCCAGCGAGAAGAGATCCATGCCCTAAGTCGACAAAGTCGACTTAGGGCTACCCCACATCTATACTGGCTTAAGTCAACTTAAATAGTTGACTTGAGCCTCAAAGTCGAGTTTAAATAGTCGACTTAAGCCTCATAGTTGATTTAAGGAAACTGTAGTGTAGACGCAGGGTAATTAAGTCGACAAGCAATCTTAAGTCGACTTAATTTACCAGTGTAGACGCAGCCTAAGGAAGTAATGCAATGTCTTGGTTGTATATTACATGTTCCTTACTCAGTCCAAAAATGTTCCCTTCATATTTTTAAAAAGAACATATATGTACCTGCAAAAAAAATCATGAGAATATTCCATACCATTTCACATTTAACACAATGCAGGATTAGCTAAGGCATGAAGTGGTTCTCCTTAAAATCAAAAACAATATTATGAATGTTTAATCCCACCAAATTTGCTATGGGTGTTTTGGCTCCAGATTTTGCAGCAACAGGCTGTATTAAATTCCCCTATTGTATCTCCATGAGTTTTGGGAGGGAGAACATGAAGTAGCCCTACAACTACTGCCTGTCTATCTTTTCTACAGAGTTGGGACCAGGCAGTTTAATATTTAGAAATATGTGACAAGACAGTTTGTGAGGGGGTCACTGAAAAAGCCTGACTGGCTTTGTGATCCAATACATAGGGCATCAAAGGCTATGTCTACACTTACTAAAATTAGTTTGAATTAGTTAGTTCGAGCTAACTAATTCGAACTAATTTTAGTTAGTTCGAATTAGCTTAATTTGAACTAGAAAAAATAAGTTCGAACTAAGCAAGTGCCATTCAGGGCACTTGCTTAGTTCGAATTAGTGATCTCCATTGATTTCAATGGGCCGGTTAGTTCGAACTAAGAAATTAGTTCGAACTAACATGGCCACATTGGTTAATTTGAACTAGTTAGTTTGAATTAACCCTTACTTCTAATACCCTATTCGACGTTATTAGTTCGAATTAAGGAAGCCCTTAATTCAAACTAATTAAAACCTAGTGTAGCCATGGCTTTAGTTAGTTCGAATTAAGCCTCCTTAATTTGAACTAACTTGCCAGTGTGGACATAGCCAAAGAGATTAAGGAGACCTGAAGATTCTAAGTTTTGACATTGACCTGCTGTGAGACCTCAGATAAGTTACTTCACCTCTCTGGGTCTGTTTCCCCTCCCACTCTTGGTTTGTATTTTCTGCTTAGGCTACATGTTCTTTGGTACAAGTATTGCCTCTTACTATGTGTTTGCAAGGTGCTTAGCCCTTAAGGGACCTGACCATGGTTGGGGCCTCTAGGGGTATGTCTACACAGCAGCCAGATATCTGTGGTTGTCCTGTACCAGTCAACTCGGGCTTACAGGGCTTGAGCTGCATGTCTGCTTCATTGCTGTGGAGATTTCGGGCTCTATGATCCTTTGAACGTTTCCACAGCAATGAAGTAGCTCAAGCCACAGGAGTCTGAGACAATTGGCACAGGTCAGCTATGGGTTTTTCTTTGCTGTGTAAGCATACCCTAGATGTAACTGTAATATAAATAATAATAAAATAGGAGCAGGCTGTTAGAGGCAAAATTAATGGAGCAGAAAAAAAGTGAAGCTGAGCAATCAAGTGAAGGCTCCCTTCTGTATATGGATGCACAGGGGAATGTAGGGCCCAGAGACAGAGTATTGCTAGGAATCACACAGCAGAGTTATTCAGTGTTACTCTTTTCATTAGCTACAAGAAATAACAGGTACAGAGTGCTTCTATGTGAAGCCTGTTAATGTCACACTGGAATTTCTGTTATCATTCATTAATTGTGTTGAACTCTGCTTAAATGAGGTAATGAAGTGTATCGCAATAGCTGTCATGAATAAGGAAAACTGCAAAGCAATGTCAATAGTTTACAATAAAGCATTCCAGACACTGCTGATATTTTATTTCCAGATATATAAGCTGAAACCTACTTTACACTCAATCAGTGACTAAAACCTGATTGCTCAGAAGACTGTTAGTATTGTTGATATAGTAAGCAAAAATATCTGAAAATGCACTGGTAGATATTTAGTGTTTTTACATACCAAGAGAGATCTAACATTCATTGTAATGTTGTCCTCATTTAGTACTGGTAACATCTGTTAATTTCGTTTTACTGCCCGTAAATTCATAACCTTGCATATTCTTTTCTGGAATACAAAATGTGTTTGACTTTTTAGTTTTAATCTACCCTTAGTCTCACTTTGTGGTACAAGTTTATGCAGAAAATGACAATCCATAGTCACTGGCATCTGGTCGAAAAGTAAAATCATAATTTATAAAAAGCAAATTGCACTGATTCAGACTTTTAATCCTGAAACTGACTACTTCATGTAAAGGAAAAAACAACAGTCTCATCCAGCAATTTGGTTCAAAATAGATCAGAAAGACAGGTGACATTCCTGTACATTTATAGTATCTTTGCACCAAAGGGCACACTTCTGAGTTACTCTATTCCTGCTCTTGGGGTGCAATGAAAGATCAGAGGGCATATGTGGCTTTAAGCTACCTCTGTGCTTCCCATAGGTAGTACAGGGCCCCTAATGTACGTTTAGAGCAACTTCAGGGGCCCTGCAAAAAGGGTGGTTTGGGGCATTCCATCCCCTCTCCAACACGACAGGTGCTGGACCCTTTACTTTAGTTCTACAATAGCTGGAGAAGCCACCTACATAGGACGTAGTCTCAAATTCTTAATGGGATGTTTCCTTCATCTTTAAAGCCCTTATTATACTTCCAGAGTAGAGTGAAAGTTGCCCGCAGCAGGTAAAGGATGGGAGAAGGAGGACTCCTGGAAACTTAAAGTGGTGGCAAAAATATAAACTTTATTAATCTCCCTCTTTGGGGCGCAAAGGGTTAACAATTGCGCTGCTAGTCGAGCTAGACTTGGAAGTCAGCTTCACAAGTAACAGGAAAACCACAGATGGTTATCCAACAGTTTGAACATACAATGACTTATACAGGAATAAAACTTTCAGAATAATCCCTCCTCTTGGACCCTCTTAATAGCCCGGGGACAGAATCCAATACATAAAACAATAAGCGTAACAATAATCCCCAAAGCTACACCAATTGTAATACCTTGGGTTAAGATTGAGGTAGAAGCATTATTCATATCCAACTATATATATTTTAAAGGGAAGGGAAACAACCATGAGAAGTAAACGTGGGGGATAACTCGGGTTCACATACATACCATGACTATTAGGCAGGTGACCAGCAACAGCATGATGTCTAAGACGGAGGTTGAAATCGACTCGGGCCGGCACTCTCGGGAGAACTCCTACTGCAGGGTGATCAGGCCTGGCAGTTAACTCGTGGAGACTTACTCTGCTCCATGCGGCATGGTGGCTTTTATGGCCTAGGCCACTTCCTGCCGAGGGCTGTGATTGGCCAGATTTTGCTGCAGTAGGAAGGGGGGCGAAAGGCTGCCCGGTTCCCCCTGTCCTTATTTGGGCAAAGGAATTTTCACCAGCTCTCTAGGTTCCGGGTCAGAGCCTTCTACACCCCTGGGAGGGGGGGGGGGGCAGAGCAGCCATGATTGACTTGCCCTCCAGATGCCCTCACATGGGCGAGGGGGATGACCCACCCCTTTGGGAGCTGGCTGAGAGCGAATCAGGGTCCGAATGAAACCTGTGGCTGGTCACAAGCCTAGCAGTCATGAGCTACTCATGTGAGCCAGGGAGAGTGTCTGGTAAACAACATCTTGTGACTTTATATCACAAGGGAGGTGGCGGCCATTTTATGGGGTACTCATAACAGCCCCTTAACAAAAGTTACTTTAGTGTTACTGCAATTTGGCTCAGTTATCCATTTTCATTAAACTTTCTCCTGACTGGTTAGCATGGCCTTGCAGACCTTTAACCCATACCACTGCCTCCTATGTCCCACAGGAGGCACTAGTGGACAGAAATCATTACTAAGAGAAAAACAAAATGCACCATTCCTAAAATGTATTGCATGCTTCTAGGAATGCTGTATAACACAAAACTACAAGAGCTACAAAAATCTTACATTGTTCATCTGTCTTAAATAGACACCTTGTCTCATGACACTTCATGTAGAATTCATCAGATGGCTCAAGCCACTACCTATTCCTCTCCCTAACTTTTTCTGTTAGACGGTAAGTTAAACCTTTAAATACACAGAGACTTCATATATTGTACCAAGCCATGGGACCTAAATCACTTTCCTAAATCCTAGTGCTGGCAAGATTGCTGTTTGTCCTATTTAAAACCTAAAGGCCCTACTTCTCACTTGTTCTAATACCAATGATGGCCTCATTCTCCACTGCCTGGTCCCTTTTGTATCTATGTGAAGTGGGTGTGAAATGATAACTGACCAGAATGAGTGACTTTTACACATATTTTATACTCCCTTTGGACGGTGTCAATGATTACACAAGGTACAAAGAAGTCTAGAATCAGGGCCACAGACTGCAATGCAGTTACTGGGAATGTCCATCAGGATAAGTGAGAAAAGAATCAGCCCTTAAGTTTTTCAATTCGCAATGTACTAATGACTCCTCTATGGTTCCACAAGCAGAGACATTTCTCAGATTGTTAGCATCCCTTAAAAATAGTCCAAAGATGTAAACCTCTTCATGTATTCATGCAGGCCAAAAATGTATCTTTTCTCTATTGCTCTCTGGGAACAGAGGAAGTAATTACATTTTAGTAACTGAGCCATATGCTGAAATGAGTGAAACTGAGGATTAAATTATCAAGCATTATAATATATGGATATGAATGCAAATGAAAGAGGAACTGATCAGAAGCAATGTTCCATCTACTACACCCAGTGTGCACTGATACCTTCTCAGTGAACGAAGAAAAATCAGAATGTATTGTAAAACAGACAAAATGCAAATCTTCACCCAGTCCCAGAGGATGGGTGATATAATTTGGTATAAGAGCTAATTTCATCCCACTCCCTCACTTTCCCATAGGATGGAGGGGATAATAGGTTTTAATTGTAATAGGTTTTAAATGTGTATCTTCTCAAGTATAGTAATGGTAATTCAGTTTAACATTGCACTAACCCTCAGAACTATATGCTCAGTAGTCTTCAGAGATAAGTGTCAATGGACAGATAAAAAGTATAGGCTATACATATGTACACATACATTTAATATTAGACTAACTCCATTACTGAAGTTCTTACAAATCCTATGTCTGGATTAGGAGTATTCTATATACAGCGGTGGGTTTGTTACGCCTCCTCCATTTCACTCTCCCAATCTGAGAAGAGAGATCTTAGGCATTTCATACACAACAGGAGAACTTCTTTCTGCAAATACAAAAGTATGTGATTCACACAGAAGACAAACTGTCATCATTACATATTACCTCAGCACATACCAGCACTCATTCCCTGAAACCGTTAATTTTGATTCTCTTCACCGAACACACTTCAATAATGCTAGATGAAAAAATTTGTGAAAGAAAAAAAAGTATCTAGTAGCCAATATTCCTGTTTATCACAATCTGTTACTACATCACTACAACCTACAGGGTGTAAATTTCTGGCTGCACTGATAGTTCATATTGCATCACAAATACACCAACACCTGCTAATTAACAGGGCTGTAAATCTGCCCCTCCCCCCGCCCCCGCTCCCAATTCTCTCATCTCTTAGTTGTGATGTGTAGCCTCCTAATTTTATTTTTCACTATCTAGCACAAAAAGCTCCTAAATAGAAACATCATACTACAAATAAATTTGTGTGGTAACTTCCACATATATAGAGAGAGAAAGAACAGCCCTAATTTCACAAGCTGCTCTGTGCAGCAAGGGGAAGGTGAAGAGTCCAGTTAAACTGATAGCAACAAATCCTTGATTCTCAGACCAGTTCAGCATCAGCCCTGATGATGTTCACAGCTGCTCAGAGCTGCTTTAAACTCTGCCAGTTGTCAACGGTTCCCTAGGGACTATAGCTAAGGGATTTCTGGAACGCAGCATCCTCTGGTCAAATCCCAACCTCATTCTCAGTGTGTTCTCTAAGCCATGGCCAACAGAGCGATATGGTGTAAGAACTGGCTGTGTCAAGTGTATACCAATGAAAAAGTTCTTTCCAGCCAAAAGAATGCCCAGCAGGCAAGAAATACCAGACTCGCCCCATTACAACACCTTCACCTTAATGGAAAGGAGAGAATCTGGCCCAGAATATATGCAAACATTCAGGGGAGAGAAGGAGCACAAAGAGAAAAAATTGTGTACACCATATAGTCTGTACCTTTAATTTCATCTCCAAATTAGCACTGCACACACTCCTAAAACAGAGAGATCTTAGTGATGGAGCTCCTTCTGTATGCATAAAGTGGTCTCACTTTACAAGTTTCTGCTAAGTGCAAGTACCGTAGCCAAATTCAGTGCAAATTCAGCACCTACTGCTCCTCTCTGCTTCTTCTTATTTTTGACTTGTGAGAAAATGAAATGAGCGAAGCTGTTTCTATTTTATAATCTTTCCTGACATCACATCTGAGAAGGAGAGATTAGAGGCCATTGGAAAATGCTGATGTTGGAGCATGAGCTGGAGCTGGACAACAACAAAGTGGATGGGGAAAAAGACATCAGAAGTGTGGAGAGAAAAACAAGGAATAGAGAGGATGAGTATGTCTGGTCTTTCTTCTGCATCAGGACAGAAAGCAGCAGCAACATGGGCAGTGAGGGGCACTGTTATTATTACAGAAGCAGAACATGTGAGGGAATCAGTGCCTATAAATTAATGCCAGTTAGAAATCACTGGTGACATTTCACATTTGTGCACTTATGACATATTAAGGTGGATTGTTAACAGTAACCTGAAAGCTAAAGCTAATTAATCAACAAGATCCTGTGTATAAAAGTTAGAGAAAAATTAGCAAGGGCTTGCATAGCCTAATTATATATAGTGATATATAGGAATGGAGATGTGTTAAACAGTGTGCTCATCTCTGTCAGTTCTTATTCTCCTTACAGACAAGTAGGTGATAATATAGCGAATCATTTGACATTGAGGGAAAACAAGAATTTTGAATACAAATATGACCCAAAAGATCTGAATTCAATATATATTTTTAAATATTATGTACATTTCAAACATTTTCTCACTAGTCTAAATAGTCTGATATTTTAGTTATCCATGAGAATTTGTGTGCATTCGTTTGCTCACCGGATGGAGCCCATTTTGCTCCAGGAATTCAATAGAAACCCATTAAGGATTTTATACAATTATTAGTAATTTCCCCTATAAATAGATTAGCCATTAAAAAGAGGTTGAGGAAACGTGCACCATTTTAAGGTGAATAAATGTATATATCTGAGTTCAATACGGCGGTAACTGGGTGAAATTAAAGGCCCTGTGTCATCCAGGAAGTCCAACTAGATGATCTCATGATCCCTTCTAGCTTCAAACACCACAGTTTTTTAGAAAGCTTCAAGGCTCGAACATATCAGAATCTCGATATTGACTGAGCCTCGGGAAGTTCAATTCATTGTTCTTTTTCTACCATGATTACCAACATCTGCCATGACTTCAGTAAATACAGAAGTTATTGTTCCTGCTGTTATTGCTCTGGGTATCTATTTTTGACACTCATGCTTTCTAACAAAAGGCAAAAATGGAACACTTTGGAGAAGTAGTTCTGACAAGTTTTCTACAGTTATATAACCACAGCAAATATGCTATTAGCACGAAAATGGAAAATGAAAAGTACTGGTAAATTACCCTCATTGACCTGGATTGATATATGGGGAACTGTCAATTTTTAAGTTTACAAAGAGATTCAACTATGGAAATGTGAATGTCAGCTTGGAAATCACTTGATCAAAAATCAAACAAGAAAGGCAAAAGCATTTTTTAGTTGACATTTGCCTGATCTTCCAATAAATAGCGTAGAAAACAGATTATATATCATTGCCTTTTAATTTTCTTTTCCTCTAATGCACTTCTAGCTGTCTTGTGGTTGACTAGGAGGAGAGACTAGGTAGCGACATTATAATCTTTGGAATGTATATATTTTCTCAGATGTCAAAAATCATCTAAAAATGTCAAGGAAATAAAAAGAAAAATGGTGCAAGACAGTAACTAGTCAAAAAGAATTCTAAACCCTAGTCTTCAGTCACAGGAATCTTTGCAAGTGTCTGTGAGTTTATGAAGCACCTA
The DNA here is from genome assembly GCA_007922175.1 of Pelusios castaneus. Classification (NCBI taxonomy): domain Eukaryota; kingdom Metazoa; phylum Chordata; order Testudines; family Pelomedusidae; genus Pelusios; species Pelusios castaneus. The sequence goes on along the minus strand of ML685792.1, from coordinate 7,272,858 downwards.
ATAAAGGATCTTAATTGCCCTGCTAACAAAAATAAAAAACAAACAACAACAATGAGAAAATGCCTCATCTAAGGAAACGTACATTTGGAACCATAAACAAGGAAGTCTGTATTGCCAAGTTGCAGAACAGAATTTAACCAGACTTTAGCCATCATCAAAATGAGAGACATTTAAAACAATGTGCATATGGATGTAGAATGTGGGATGTTCAGGTCCCAAGAAAAAAAGAGTGAGATTTATAGAATGTCTTGGAAATTATGGTTTATAAGTACAGTAGGTGGTACAAATATCTGTTTACAGTTCAGTATACAGTTTTAACAATTTAAAAACATAAGTTTCACAAAATATTCAACCCATCTGCTTCTTATCTGATTTCTAGCAAATTTTTAGCTGCTTTCGGAGGAAGGTGAAAATTAATGCAGAACCTCTGAATGGGAAATAAATGATGAAATAATGAGTGGAAAACAAAGGCTAACGTGGACAAGGTTTAAGGCTAATATTCCATTTCCAACCAAGACTTTCAGTTAAAAGTGTGAGAATTGTGGCCTGGCTGTCCACTTCATTACACCAGTTTTACCTCATTGTAACTAGTGGAATCACTGCTCTGTATGATCAATGCTGCCAGCATGAAACCAGTGAAATGGATCTGAGAATCATCTCCTGGATTTAAATGTATTAAGCTGAAGATAAATGACATTTATTCATTTGATTCAAAGATGATTGATGTAACTTAAAGCTGCAAGTAGGTAAAAGTAACTAGTTGAGAAAAGTTCCAAAGGGGTAGCCCTGTTAGTCTAGGTCAGCAAAACAAACAAGGAGTCCTGTGGCACTTTTAAAAACTAACACATTTATTTATCATATGAGTTTTCGTGGGAGAAAATCCCACTTTGTCAACCCCACTTCATCAAATGCTTTGAAGATGGAGAATTCACATGCATTTATTTTCCTCCCATTCTGTAATGTCCCCCTCTTCAAAGCATCTGACAAAGTGGGATTTTCTCCCACGAAAGCTCATGTGATAAAAAAATTTGTTAGTCTTTAAAAGTGCCACAGGACTCCTTATTTGTGTAGTTGAGAAAATTCAACCTAAACTTTAAGTAACAGGGCCAAATCTGCTTGCCTTACTCTTGCTAATACTTCCTTTGTCTTGGCTATAGTTTGTAGTGATCTCAACTAGTGATTTGAGATCATTCCTTTTTTTATTGTTGCAAAAAAAAAAAAAAAAAGAGTAATTTTAGAATTTAGGAAGAATCTCTCTAGATCTCTCTCTAGGATTTGGCTTAACCAAAGAAGAAAGTCTGCAAAGAATCTTTCTTGGGATTTAACCAGCAATGTAAAAAGCCATTGAATTGGAAAGGGACTTTGAGAGTTTAGTCAGTGTTATGAGAACACTGATAGGCTACGTCTACACTTGTTAATTTAAGTCGACTTAGCATGTCCACACTCAAAATTTAAGTCGACTTAGAGGGGACCCTACCAAATCGACCTAGAGTGTCCACACTGGATGCCTAGGTCGACTTGTAGGGGCTAGGTGGACCTGGGACAGGTCCATGGTGGCAGGGGGGGCACCCTTTGCCAAGTGCCAGGGGGCTCAGCATTTGCCCTATTGTACCTTGGTACAATGGGGGCTGAGCCTGACAGGGAACCTGGCAGGGCATAGGGGCAGGGTGGGCAGGGCTCTGCCCTGCCTTGTGGGGGGGCACGCCAGGCTCTGGCGGTGCCAGCCACTCTGGCAGAGAGGGCAGTGGGGAAGCCCTAAAGCCCCCTAAGTCAACTTAAAGTCGACTTAGGGCTACTCCACGACCACACTGGCTAAGTCGACTTTCTAAAGTCGACTTAGCCAGCAAAGACGATTTAAAATGAGGTTTTATAAAGTCTACTTAAATTTTCCTTAAGTCGAATTAAGCAGCTGCTTAAGTCGATTTAAGGAAAATGTAGTGTGGACACAGATTAAATTAAGTTGACTTAAGCAAGCTTCAGTTGACTTAATTTGTAAGTGTAGATGCACCCATATAGTACAGACAAACAATACACTTCATAATTATATTTCTCAGTACTATGCTTGATATACTTAGAACAAAAATTTAGTGACCAGTTTCTTGCACCATTGCTAATGAGGCCTTTAATAAAGGCAACAGAATTACACTAGAGCAGTGGTTTTCAATTTTTTTTCCTTGAGACCCAGTTGAAAAAAATCATTTATGCCAATGACACAACAATTACATCTTTGAGCAATGCCTTCCAATCTTTTGGCGGCAGCAGCAAGGGGTGCCACAACCCAGTGCCTGAGGGTCTGCGACCCAGTACGGGGTCCTGACCCAGAGTTTGAAAACCACTGCACTGGAGTGAATCAGATCAGAAACGAGCACAATATAAGGAATTCATGAAAGCAAGAAGAAACTATCTGATTATATAAGATAGTACTGACCACTGATAGGACCCTTCTCTCTTTCTCTTTGATCTCAATATCCAAAGCACCTTTGGCTATGTCTACATTTACAAAAGTTAGTTTGAATTAGTTAATTCGAACTAACTAATTCGAGCTAATTTTAGAACTAGCATTTTAGTGGGGCCATGCTAGTTCAAATTTACTTAACTCGAACTAGCATGATCCCACTAGAATGGTAGTTTGAACTAAGCAAGTGCCATGTATGGCATTTGCTCAGTTCAAATTAGTCAGGTGTATGAAGGTCAACGTGCCCGTTAGTTCAAACTAATATGCCCACATTGATTTAATTCAAACTAACTAGTTTGAATTAAGGGTTAGGTCAAAGTAAAATGAGGTTTTACTAATTTGAACCAACTCTTCCTTAATTCGATTTAAGGAACTGCTTAAGTCGAATTAAGGAAACTCAAGTGTAGACGCAGAGTAAATTAAGTCGACTTAAGCCTGCTTAAGTTGACTTAATTTACAAGTGTAGATGCACCCGTTGGTACTGATAGTTCAGTCCCAAACCCAATCCTGAGCTCACACTTCCAGCTATACCGTGTGGTAGTTTTATGTGCACAAACAGGCACTAAGATCCAAATTCAGTCCTGGTGTAATTCCACTGAAGTCAACAGTGCTACATCAGGGATGAGTTTGCTCCTAGGAGATGAAGAATCAAAAAATGAGAAACAGGGTCTTACAAGCAGTAAGAAATTTGTTGGCATCTCCACTTACAGAAGGTCAGAAGATGTACAAGGAAGAAAAAGGGAAGTATTTGCCTTATTGTTCTTCTCAGGGAAAATATAGTGGCTAGATTAGTGCAACTCTCTGTAGATCAGGAAGATCTAGATTAGCATTTGGAGAGAGATGATCTAGAAGAAAAGGAAGCAAGAGCAGTAAAAAAAAAAAAAAAAAGTCTGTTACCCCAGATGCTTTTTTTTGTGATATAATAAGACTAAACAAGATAAGAAAGACATAGAACAATGTTTTCAGCCACATGAAAAGCCGTATTCAAAAACATCACTGTGACAGTGAGATGTGACTTCTCTAGTCCAGACAAATGGGAAAAAGGAAGTTCAGAGAACTGGTTTTCAGCTGTGTATCTCTTTATATAGCTCACATTCCAGGAGCCTTGCTAGTTCCTGACCACTGGCCTGAGCTCTCAGAGTGATATGCTTTCCCCTGCTTGTTTCTGGCCTGAAGGAGAAAGCCAAATTATTTTAGCAATACAGATTGGAAACATGTAGGTTCCTAATATGGGGAAGTTGGGTTGAGTCAGGAGGAACTTGCTCCCAGCTAGTATTCCAAACAGGCACTACTAAAAGTCAGATCACCTTCCCTTCCTCCACATCACAGTACCTTCTTCCACCTGCAAGTGGTGACCCCTCAACTGGAAAATACTTAGTTCCCAAGTGACATTTCCTTAGTAATTAATCAGTTTTCTTGAAGTGAAAGACACGAGTCCCAGACCCTGGACAGTGGACGAGATGTGTCTGATGATGCTCAGGAGGAGGACGGGGTGTGTGCAAAGCTACCTTTACAAAACCATGATCCACTGGCTGCCTGGCATAAATCTGTCATTGAATAAAATTAAGTCCCCTCAGAACTACTATAATCCATACCAGCTATCCACAGTTGTAAGACACCATTCCAACAGCTGATGATTCTCAGGGCATAGAAATGCCCCAGCCATGCCCTATGCACAGCTGCTGGGAGAGGGAGTGGCATAGCAAGAGATTGCTACAGCATTCCTGTGCACACAAACATTCCCCATGACCTAAGTACTGCTTTGTTTCTCTGTGAGAGCTACGACCTATACGGTGCACTTTACAGTCAGTTATACTGTATGTTTGCCACTTCTCATCCATCACTAGAATATGTCACATGGTTGCTTCTTGATTCAAGGGTGGTTTATGGATCCACAACAAAGTCTACATGATATTAAATAATATCCTTTCATCTTCTGGGCACCTCACCGTATACTTTTCTACTATATTTATTGTTCTGGTTCACAGTGGCAATAAGAAAAAGCCCCCACTTGTATATTCAGGTACTATGAACAATCAACAAGTATTTTCACAGGTCACAGATTGGTAACCTACCCCGTCATTCACTGTGATACTTTCTTGGGGTGTCCAGGATTGTGAGTTACCATGTTAACCTCCTGCCTACAGTGAGTAGAAGTCTGTCTTGTAAGAGCTCCCTGACTCTGACAACCCCATAGCTACTCAAGCACTTTCTTCAGAGCTCTGCCAGCCTCTACTTTGCTTTACAGGTTAATACTTAGTGTATCCCCAGTCCTTGAGCTCCTCAGAAGCTTCCCTTTTAGTACCCAGACTTGTCAATGGGCACTCACAATGGTTGTCAGGTGAGCTATCCCCAAAGAAACAGAATGCATACAGCTTGACTAGTACAACATGGGATCAGGTCCTAGATATAACAACTCAACATTAGAATCTACTTATAGTGAAAACAAATGTTTCTTTTTAAAGATTGAGATTTAAGCGATAGTGAGTAAGTGTAAAAACAATGGTTACATGTGAAACACAAAAGATATAACGTGTCTTTGGGCTTTTCTATATGTGAAAAGCTTCAGCGGCACAGTTGCAACCCAGTGTAGACCAATGGTTCCTAATCCATGGCCTGCGGCCCAAAAGTGGCCCATGAGATTTTTTTAGAGTGGCTATGGCTCTCCTCCCACGGGCTACAAAAGGGAGCCGCTGTCTAAGTATCCACATAAAGCAGAGCTTTTTGCTGCAGCCAAGGCAATGGGAGATCAGCACTCCCTTCCCCCTGGCTGTGGCATGAAGTAAGGCAAAGTGTTCCACCTCGGTTCCAGGGTCCCTACTGAAGCCAGAGGGAGGGGAGCATTGATCTTTCATCCCCTTAGCAGCTGAAGGAAGCCACTGATTAGGGACCCAGGTGGAGCACAGTTTACCTGCTGCAGCCAGGGGGAGGGGAAATCCTCCTCACTGAACTCCATCCCTCTGGCTGCAGAGGGCAAGAGAATGCTGGCAGAGAATGATGGTCCTTCAAGATTGTAAAAATCATATTTGTGGCCCTCAAGTCAAAAAGGTTGGGAACCACTGGTGTAGAATCTCACTACACAGTGTCAGGAGGGGTTATCCCACTGGCATGATTAAACCACCTCCCTGAGAGGTGATAGCTAAATCAACAAAATAATTCTTCCATCTCTCTATGACTGTACACTGGGGAGGCTATATCAGTTTAACCATGTCACTTAGAGTGGGAATTTTTCACCCCTGTGAGTGTCATAGCTGGGCTCATTTACTTTGAGGGTAGACCAGGCCTTAGAGTATAAACTTAACTCTAGTAGTCTAAAATCCTTGTCTAAAAGCATTTAAACTTCTAAAGCAACCTCCAAGCATTACTAACCCACATGTCCAGGATCCAACTTTCCAGAATGCAGAAAGCAGTGTCCTTTTTGCTTGTTCAACAAAGGATGATAAAATGTTTTTTTTTAAATTTCTCCTTATAGTCCACCAAACTCATTGTTTTCTCCCCCACCGGCAGCTGCCTCCAAGATGTTTTCCTATACTTCTGTTTGTTTCAGCTCCTCCTGTCAACCTGTGTTTCTTGTTGACTTTTTGCATGTAAATGGAACTTTCATTGTGTTTTACAAAATGGCTTTACAAGGCTTAATCTGTTTATGGACCTAGACAGACAATGGAAAAATATATCCCTTCACCTGTCAAATACATTGTTTCACCTCCTCTGGGGCAAACTATATAAACTATAAGGGCATATTTTCAGTATTTAGACATAAAACTTTTAAAATATAATCAATACAAAAATTTCATAATTATATTCATGACCAGTTTGATCCTGACTTTCATTTAAGATTTCAGATGACATTATTTGTAAATAAATACTATGACAGCAAAGTGTTAGTTGTAGCTACTACAGAACAGTGAACCTTTTGCCTGTTGGCAATGGTGGGCACTTAGGGTGAGTCTACACTGGCAACTTAAGTCGACTTAAGGATGCTTAAGTTAACCTACACAAAGCCGCATCCACATTGGGCTTTTATTAAGTCGACTTAAGCACTTTCTTAAGTCGAGTTAATAACAACTTAAGTCAACTTAATAACACCACCTCTGAAGGTCAACTGAAGCTTTAAGTCAACTTCTTAAGTTGACTTAAAGCCAGTGCGGATGGGGAATAGCGCTAAGTCGATCTTATTAAGTCAACTTAAAGCCAGTGTGGACGGCTATGTCTACTGTTAAGTCGATTTAACAAGGTCGACTTAAGTCAACTTAAAGTGTAGCTATTCTGTTAAGTCGACTTAACAAGGTCGACTTTAAGTCGACTTAAGGTCGACCTTGTTAAGTCAGCTTAACAGAGTTCACTTAACTTTACAAGAGTAGATATAGCCTTAGAGTCACATTCACAATAATCTTTATGACACCTTCAAGTAACCAGGTGGGCTGGATATTTTCAGTGTTGTTTGCATCAATCAACATGTCCTGGAAAGTCAGTGACTTTTAGATTAAAAAAATAAAGAGAGAGAATGAACAGCAAGGCTCAGATCCTCAGATGGTGTAAAATGCCACAGAGGCGAACAGGGCTAGGTTGATTGATATCTGCTGAGGATCTGGTCCTAAATTCTGTTGCTCTGAATTATTGTGTTCCAACTGATGTAAGGTTTTGTTGCCTGCATTTTTTAGTTGTGGTTGGGTTTTTTTGTTGTTGTTAAAAATGGTAAAGAGCAAATGTGAAGTTACCTGCATTATAACTAAAATTACAGGCATAATTTTTCAGCATGCCCACAAATATTTAATATTCAATTTCCGGAATCTTCTGCAAACAATTTCATGCCTTGTTTTCCAGTTATAAGTTGCTACAATGGATATCTTCATGAAACATGAAGTAAATACCTCCTGTGTTAAGCATTCATTATGTACTCTCTTGTTCTAAATTTCTTTGACCATCACAATATTTCTTTGATGTTCCAGTATTTTTACATTTCAAAGACTAAGATAACAATGTGTTTTAAGAAGACTGGAGGAGGATAAAAACAGAATGCACATTTATAGAGTACTACAAGGAAATTGTATTTTCTAAGTAAATTTCAGCACATTTAGTTTCACTATCTTAGTTTCAGTTTTGATTAAGTTTGGATTAAAAAAAATGAAACTAAGGTCATGCAAATAACTATTATTAAGTGAAAGAACAATATCTTTGTAGATCAGCAAGTGCATTTTTGATTTTCAGATCAATGAGATTGTGACAGTAGGAAGCAATTGTTCTGCTTCACCTCAATCCTTCACAGGCACCATGATGAAAAGAATTATGCTATCACAAGGGAGACTCTTCTTTTCTATACAATGCTCATATGGACTTTATGGGGCTAGACTCAAGACTCAAGCAAAAGACGAGATTTGGGGAATGGAGGAGGAATGGGAACATGTATTTTAAAAGATTTATACACAGATACTCTATACATGTAGTAACACACACACACAGTTTATGGTATGTACTGTTTATCTATATAATATTTATTTACAAATTAATTTCGGTCTCAATTCTCTGATCTATTTAAAATCAAAGGACTTTTTTTCCACATTGTTGTGTCGGGTATTTGCATTGGGTTCCCTTTAAAGCTAAATAAATGATTGCAAGTCTCATGGAGAACAAGATGGAGAAAAATTATACAGTACCTTATATTATATTTGTTTGAAATACAGAATAACTTGCATTCATGTATATTTAACAGTTTACAAAAATATTTTGTTTCCACTGGAGATTAAGAAAAGGGAAAAAACTCCAGAACTGTCAGAGAGACTGTGTAGCAGTGTCCGCACTTGACTCACCAGCAGGACGCCTCCTGGTAGTGTTTCTGGGGAATGTTGCTCAACTGGTGTCCCTACTGGTGCTCTATCTCTCCATGCCGGACTCTGGCTCCGAGTCCTATTGTGGGGTCTTAGCCCTCTGGCCAAACCTGCTAGTCCACCCCTTCTGGAGTACAGTCTGGATCTTCTCCCCTGGTCTGGGCCACTAACAACAATGGACAGGAAGACCTCTTTGCCACTACATTAAAATAGTCTCTGGCCAGAGCCTGTGCCACTCCTGGCACACTGGGGGAGCGGGGAGGGACCTGGGGCACACTGGGGGAGCGGGGAGGGACCTGGGCCCACCCTCTTCTTCAGGCCCCGAACCAGGGACTCTAGACAACTCCACCTCCTACCAGTCTCTCCACCATGAGATCAGCATCAATTCCCTGGGACACTTCCCTGCATACCCCAGTCACACACCGCTCCTCACTGCCTCTGGAATCCAGCTGTTGTCCCTCTGGCATCCTTGGCCCTGGACAGCTGCACCAGCTGTCGGCCACTGTCCGCTCCCATCAGGAACTTTGGCCCTGCTCTGCTCCTGCTGCTGCTGCTGCACCGCATTCAGAGCTCTACGTGGTTCTGGCCCTACAGCCTGCCAGCATGGAAGAGACCTCCCTTCAGTCTCCCTCTATAGACTGAAGCCTCTGCCCTGCTGCTGCTTCTTTTATACAGGCTGCTTGCCCCTGATTGGCTCAGCAGCCCCCACAGCCAGGGCCAGCCTTTGACGGTTGGCGGCCCTAGGCAAATTTATTCTTGGCAACCCCTTATGGGGCCCCTCTGCTGCCCCCCCATTGGTCCCCCAACATCAAGCCCTACAGGCCCCTTCCCTGCCGGCTCCCCTATCATCTCTCATCCTCCTGGCCTTCTTCCCCGCTCCTCTCACCACCCCTCTGCCAGCTCTCTGACCCCATGCCTCTTCTCCAAACCTCTTAGCCCCCACGACCCCTTCCACGCCCATCCATTGGCTCCCCGACCACTTCCCCATTACTCCCTTGGGCTTGGGCTCAAGGTCCCGACCCTCCTGGACCTCTTCCCAAGGGGCATTGCTGCCCCCCAAAAACATTTGGGGCACACAGGGTCCCCCTGATGGCGTTCCTTGCTCCCCCCATCCCCACCCAGAGGCTGGGCCACACCAGCTGAGCTGGTCTGGGCTGAGTCTTGGGCTGCACTACCAGCCGCACCATGCCGCCCCAAGCCCCACTGCACCGTGCCGCCGCGAGGCCTGCTGAGCCCGGCCACTCCAAGCTGCCTCAGGCCCCAAGCTCCAAGCCCGCTGGTGCTGGGCCGTGCCAGCTCCCGAGCTCTGAGCCCGGCCCCGATCCAGGTCAAGCCATGCTACGTTTTCCTCAAACCTCCTAGAATGTTGTCAGCCATGCCCCATGCAGGTACATCCTTGCGGGTACATAAAGGGGCAATGCGTCGCCAGGCAGTCAGTGAGATACAAGAATGAACTGAAAGTAGCATCCAGCTGCGATATTGTGAACCCTGTTTTATTGTGTAATTGTGAAAGTGTACTTGTGTTTTGAGATGTGAAGAGTATAAGTAGCGACTAATAAAAGACCTGTTTAATGAGATGCTGAAGGTATCTACTGAACCTCTCTCTACACAACAATATAAAATATACTTTTTTGCCATGCTTGCCATGTGTTGTCTGATGACTTTCGAAGACCATGGAACTTAGACTTTTGCTCTCCCTAATACAGTCTGTTTTCTTCCCATAGGAAATAAAAGATGCCTGCAAAGAAGCCTATAGGAAGTGAAAAAGTTCAATTGCAACCTAGTTTGCAGCAAATTTGGGCAAATTTGATGGGAAAATACTTGAAACAGAACATCATGAATCGGTCTTTAAGTGGTAGTGAATATTCCAGTGCAGAGGAAATTGAAGAGCAAAGAGTAAATGATGTCCTATTAATAAGGAATTAGCAAATTTACCAAAAGATAAGGAATGGAAGTGTAAGGAAAATGATGGAGAATTGTCCAGTTTTCCTGCCTGTGTAAAGAAGAGTGATGATGAAGAAGAATGTGGTTCACATGAAAAGGAGAGTAATGACAAAGAAAAATCTGGTTTACCTGAAAAGGAGAGAAATGAAGAAAAATAAAGTCAGAAACAACAGTGAAAAAATTGCACACCACAGATCAATATGTTAGATCCTTCTTTATAGCCAGCAATCCTTAACGCTGTTGCTATTGATTATATGATTTTTAATGGGCCAGGCAAAATTGAGGAAATGACGTTTTCAGTAAATGTGTAGAAGCAACACTTCTCCAAGTCACAGTGCAAAAGAGTGCTTGAGAATTGTGAGAAACTGAATTGACATTGACTACCGGTAGTTTACTTAAAATGAATTGAAAAATTGGTCTGTTTTTGTTGTAAAACATTTGATAAGATTGCCAAATTGTTGCTTGTGCTTTCCAGGTACAATTATTGGTGTAACTTAGGTGGTGCTCAGAAGCAACTGAAAAGTCAGCCAGTCATTTTATGGCCTACTTAAATGGATGCAGGTGGAGTCCAGTCTCAAGTTGAATAAATGCATAGACACAGAAAACTAGTGCATTGTTAATGTAGGAACCAAACATTAAAGGAATGTGCTCGATTGCCTTATTTCAATTTCCCTGTTCCTTGCAAAGAATAATTTGGCTTTGTGGGGCTCATTGGATAAGTTGTTCACTTAATGTCATGGTAATTTCTTCGCTTTGAAAGAGCTCCTTGGGAAATAAGCAATGTCATGGGGGAGCACCTATGTCAAGTAGCTTGTAAAGAAGCTATGGACCATTACTGCAGCAAAAGAATTCAAACCAAATTTATTGACCTTAAGGCAAGGAAGGTGGTTGATAACATTAATGCAGCCCAGCAAAGTGAAGTACTATGCTGAAATAATGAACCTCTCCTGACATTAGTCACAGAATTGTCATTTACAGAAAGATTTGTTGATGATGAGGATGGCTGTAGCCAAGTAAAGGAATATTTTATCATTTCCAGTCTCTGGATAATTCTACTGGAAAAGGCCTAACAGAACTGTTTATGAACATTTTAAATGAGAATAAAATAACTTCAGGATCTCTGTGGCCAATGCTATGACAACAGTGTGAACATGAAAGGAAGAAATAGCAGCATACAGGCAAGGATCTGTGTGCTGAATCCAAGAGCTTTATTCATGCCCTGTGGCTGTCATTCCCTTAACCTGGCTGTGTCAGATGCAGCATCATCTTCTTTAGGTTCAATATCTCTCTCTGGAGTACTGCAAAGATTTAAAGATGCCATCACTGCTGCCAAGAAATGACAGAAAACTTAGGAGTCGAGCCTGTCTTCAAGGAAACTGGTATTCATCTGAAGTAGAGACAGCTTGGTTATGAGAACAGAGAAGAGTTGGGAAGCTCTGAAGAAAAATTTAAGAGGGAACTTTTTTCCCCCTCACTCATTGACACTGCTCATGTGTCTATCGAGGAAAGGTTTGGACAAAGGAAGCACCACAAAAAAGATCTGTGGGCGAAGGGTTCTAGGACTTTAGTAAGCTGCTGATGGATAGAAAAACACTCTTGAACAATTGTACAGACCTTCATTAGACTCTGACACATGAGGACTGTTAGAATGTCAATGATAAAGACTTCTTTGTCAAATTGGATAACATCCATCACATTTTGCCATGTGGGAAGCACTTTCCACTCCAAGTTCTCCAGTTCATTCATAAGGCAGAGGTGAAGGACACTTTTCCTAATATGTGGATAGCTTTGAGGATTCTCTTCATGCTGTCAATCACAGCTGCAAGTGGTGACTGCTGCTTTTCAAAGCTCAGCTTCATTAAAATATATCTTTGATTGATGGTGGCTGATGATAGACTGACATCACTTGCTATTTTATTGCTTAAAATGCCATTGGCCAGTCTTTGGATTTCTCTTTCACTGAGCATCTGGTTGTGAAGGCAAAGGTCAGAAAAGTGACCTTCTGAACTAAAGGAGTAGAGTTAACATTCTAAGGTTGTCATCTACTGTAACATACAGTGTTTGTGCATAGTTCAATTTCCTGATGTTAGTACATTTGTTATTCTTAAAATTAAAAAGCTTTTATAAAAATTAGAGGAAATAAATTTTTATTTGCTTATATAGAGTGTGAATAAATATGAATTTACACATCTTAGTGTGCAAATTTATTGTCTTGAATGACAGGGATAAATCATGCATGCAAATAATGCAAAGTAATTAAATGGGCTATAAATGCAATAAAAATAAAGTATTCAAAAGTTTAACAAATGTAGAATGTGGGCACTGAAGACGCTCCTCTCCTGGGGTACAATTTGGTCTAGGGATCAGCCTGGTCAGGCCCATATAAGAAACTTTTGGTGGTATAGAAATGTCAGTTAGGAGTGTGATTTATTTTAAATGACATACCCAGACCACGAAAAATCCGAATATAGAAAAAGATATACTGGCATAGCAGTGGACTTGCTGGTATAGCTTATTTCACAATGCTAGCAAAAACCACCTTTTTGCTGATGTATAGTTATACTGGAAAACCTTTTCTAGTGTGGACTAGAATGAAGAAACAAATATACACCATACTATAATTATGTAAATGTATACTTCAATCCATTTTGGGTCCATCACCATAGTATTTCAGTGTCTTAAACTTACTAATATATTTTAGCCTCCCAACGCTCCTTTGAACATAGTTCTCAAATACATATTGCTCATTTTAGTACCAAAGTTACCATCATTCCACAAAAACTTAATGTCATCACTTTTCTTACTAAAAATTACTTCAATCAGAAACAGCACATCATGAAACTGAGGCCACAGAATGTTATTTACAATAAAGGAATGAATCTCATAACATTTATATTTCCTGCATTTTTTTTTTTTGTTAGTGTCTCTTATTTTGTGTCTTTGACTCAAATGGTGTCCCACATTTGGGCCTTGACAGGTTGAGAAGTATGCATGTGAGGTAAGTAAGTACTATTATTCCCCATTTTATACAGAGAACACAGCATTGAAGAACAGAGGAACTTGTGGCCTGATTTGGCTCCCATTAAAGTTTTTCCCTAATGTTCAGTCGAAGATGGATTTGAATCTCTAACATGGTACTGGGAGTGAACTCCTGGACAGCCTTCTATCACCTCAGCATCTCTAGCTGATGGGCAGCAGAGCTGGTTTAGCTGGGTGGTGGCCTGATTACCTGAAGGGAGGCAGTTGACAGTTTACACAGGCTGAGCAGTTGCCCAGATTATGGGCAGCAGCGGCCCCGCTGACCAAACAGGGTTTATATGTTGATCCAGAAGGGAAGAGGGAAGCAAAGAGAAGGAGGAAGGAAGTATGGAGGTTTTCCCTGTTTCCTTAACCAGCCCTAGAAACTGCTCGCTAAAGCAAGGTACTGTAAGGTGGTGAGGATTCATGTACACCATGTACATAAAGGCAGTGGTGACTGCAAACCAAAGGCTCTTCAAGTCCTTTCTTGACAAGAAGGACTGCATCAGAGGAACCTCTTACAGATCCTAAGTGATTCACCCATCTCTGGTAGAGCTGGGAATTGAACCCATATCTCCAGAATCTTCAATAAGTGTAGCTGCTCTGCATGCAGAATTCCCATGGAACTGGACTCTTTCATGGGAATTCATGCACAGAGATGCTGCAGAATTGGACTCTGTATTTCTAAGGTGATTGTGAGCCAACACTCCCTCAGATCCTGAGAAATCTGAGCTGAAGACATTTTGTTTTGTCTTCTAGAATTACACCATATCCACTGCACATTGAAACTCATTCCAATAAGCATTTATTAAACTTTCTTAAAAGTTCCATTTAGGTTGAATTTCTTATATTTAGTCTCCTGAATTTCTCGTAAAGTCTCAACAATATTAATTGAACTGTTTTTGCTATGTTACCAGGAAATATATGTTTTAAAAGGATTATGACCCTGCTTTCATCATGAATAACTCAGTAAGAGGCTTGTTTTAAAACTTCAATTTGCCATGGACTTACAGTCCAAAGTAGATTCCTGAAAAATCACTGGAGCTTTGGCTTTAGAAGGAATACAGAACTGTGCCCCTGCACATTAATGAAGGCAAGGCTCTTTGTCATGTATAAAGAAATTTTGTTCACTGGTAAAAGTTAGATGTGATTGAACAAGATTAAAGTATTTCCTGTTTGTCATTGCTTATAGATCTGTTCATTCAAATAGACACATCTGGCTATTTCTCTTTAGTCACAGAATTATGCAGAATACACTCTTTGCAAAAAAGATGCATAAAACAAACACAGGTTTGATAGCAACTAATCTTTGTAGGAAAATCTGGAGTTTAGTCTGTGTCATTCACTATTTTAATATGCTATTATAATGTGCTCTGGTCTGTTACACCAGATGAACAATTAAAAACCAGAAGATACATTATTTTACATTACATAGATATTTAGCATGTGTACTTTTGTGTGTGTGTGTGTGTGTGTGTGTGTGTGTGTGTGTGTGTGTGTGTGTATATATATATATATATATATATATATATATATATATAATTTTGGAATTCTCAGTCTCTCAATCATCAGACTTTTACTCCTGCATAAGATATAGAAACTGCATGTTGTGTTTCTATTTCACCTGAGAGGTAGTTGTCTAAATTTGCAAGAAGATCTGAGATTTGCATGAAGACCCCTATATCATGAGATATTAACAACCTCTGTAAAGGAAACATCCAAGCAAACACAAGGGTAAACCATTTGTCATTTTCTAGAATTGTATTAATTAACATGGACAAAAAATAAATCTTTAGAACATTTCCAAAATATATTTCCAAACTGTGACTTGTTCACATTACCTAGATCTCCCCAAGTGTATATATTCCTTAAGTGGGTAATTTGACTGGTATAAAAATGTTTTTGTACATTTAGGTTTTCTAAAGAGAAGAAAACAGTCTGTCTTTACCCAACAATTCAACCAAGCAGTTTAATAATAGATTACAGGCAGAAGGCATGGCAAAATCATGAGAGATAGATCAATCAAAGTTTTATCATGACAAAACAAAGTTAAGACAAGAAACTCTACAGTAGGTTTATTAATCAATGCAGCATTCCCAAAGAATAGTTTTAGGTCAACAAACCTTTTGTTTCAACTGTAAACAATTTTTTTCCCATTAAAAATATGTTCATGGCTTGGGGAATGTTAGTTCCACTTGGTCTTTCTCTTCAGATTTTCACAAACATGCCCATAACTGGCCACAGAAAATATATCAAGGACTCTGTTGTATGTTCCTAGCTTCCAGCTTACATGAATAGGAATTTGGGGAGTATAAGGTATACGAAATCTGAGGAAGGATGGCTCATCTGGTGATTAAGACTCAGGAGATATTGTTTAAATTCCTGACTCTACCATAGTTTTGATATCTCTATGCCTCAGTAAAATGAGGTAATAGTACTTTCTTTCTCCCACTCTTATTATATTTTGTTTACTTAGGTTAAAAGGTCTTTGGAGCAAGGACTGCCTCACACTATCTTTGCGCATCTCCTGAAGCAATGGGTAATCTCAATGGGACTTCTGGGCACTACCATGTTACTAATAAAACAACAACGACAATCTGTCTTTAATTGCCTGGACTATGATTGGAGAGACATTTTCCTTCAGAGAATGGTAATTAGCAATCCTCAGATGAGAAAAATCGCCCGCCTGTTTTTGTAGATTTGTTTTTGCTTAATAACGAGTTTTGGTCTGTCATAAAGTCAGTTGTATTTCCATTTCTTTTTGCACAGTCTTATGTATATATAAACTGATTCAAAAGGACAGGCAACACTTTGTGGTACAGTACAATTAATGATTTAGAAGGATCAAATTGAGTTTCTCTTTTACTGCCATTATATGGTTTTCACATACAATATTTCTATCCTTGAAGCATCAATTTTGTTGTTATTAATGCAGTAAGAATGGGACTGGCAAAACAAGAGAAAACAGTTAACTTTAAACAGGTTAAACCAAAATTAAATAAGAAGTGGTTTTTCTGTTTTTGAAGTGATTTCCTCAGTTTTGTGTTGAAGTGATTTCATTCCTATATAACTGGTGCAGTTTTACAACAATCATAACATAACTAGAATGCATTTAGTTCTGATCACATAAAAACATGATGTAAGAAGAATGGAGAACATGGAGTCCACAGTTCTTAGCGCATTTCAGATACTGCAAAAACAAAACTGTATGTTTATAGTGGAAAGTGATGAAAGATAAAAATAGAAATGTTAACAGGAAGTTGAGCTAGAATAAGCAGTATCCTGTCCATGCTACTGCAAATATAGTATCTCTTTTTACTGCCTCTTATTATACATTATATTACATTACAGCTTGTAAAATGAATATATTCACAATAATATTTATTTGTAACAGAAACTGGGTTGAGGAAATGGAGAGGAAATACCTGTTACCTACCTATATCCATGGTTGACAGTAAAAATATCCATTATCTGTTGGTAGATGATTTAGTAAAAAAATACTATTTTGAAAATTCAGATTGGATTTGAGGATAGGGTGCTTCCAGGCTGTTGTTCATTTATTAGGTATTAACCAAGTTTTATTGAAAAAAGGTTTGTTTAAATATTATTTATATTGTTTTTCTGAATTCCTTGGTTTAGCAGCATGTGAGGACAAGGTTACAAACAGCTAGTTACTACAGCACCAGGTGCAAGAAAAACATATAATGGTTAAACCAATAATCTGATATTAATTTCCTGGTTCAGTCATCATTATACTAATTAATGATGGACAATGAAAATGAAATTCCATCTACTTCTTTTGGTGTCCAGTTGTCTCACCACAAAGTCCTTTAATAGAAATTTGAAGATTAGAGACTGATCAATAATAGGACATCTTTCTTAGAAATCAAAACTTGAAGCTAAAGCCATACGCTTCCTCTTTAAAATAATCTAGAAGACCCTGTGGCACTTTTAAAGACCAACAAATGTATTTATTGCATGAGCTTTCATAGGAGAAAATCCCACTTCGTCAGATGCTCTCCCACAAAAGCTCATGCGATAAATACATTTGTTAGTCTTTAAAAGTACCACAGGACTCCTTGTTTGTTTTGCTGACCTAGACTAATATGGCTACCCCTTTGGAACTTGAAAATAATCTGACACTCTGCCCTCTTTAAAGAAGGTGCTGATAATCTTCACCAACAAAAGAGCAAGTGCTTTCCTGCTAACCTTCACCAGAATGAAACACAAGTTGTTCTCCAAATACATTCAACCCCTGAGTGAGCAGCACTGGTCTAAACTCAAGAGACAGATCTATATTCAGTCCACTTAAGACCCTACTGAGCTACCAAAGGTTTTAGACAACTCAGTCCAAATCTGAGCAATTATCTCTAGAAAAACAACAAACAATTTCTTCCCAGTGGGAAGTGCTTTCATCAGTCACAGAGAGTAGACAACCTGTACTAAATAGGCTGTCCACAGCAAGACATATACTTTGGCCTTGTTTACACACAAAAACTGAACTACTTTCACCATACTTTATAAGGCAATAGAACGTCCTGGAGTGGATTCAGTTTTATTGATATAAATGGCCCTTACAGAAGTACACTGTATCTGGAGAGAAAAGGAATGAGATACTGTACTTATAAACTACATGCACACTAGAAGTTGGACAGATTTAGCTATTTCAGTTTAAAAAACCACACACACACACAACCAAAATAGTTTCCCAAAACCAAAATCTGTGTTGACACGGTCTCACTATCCAAGATGTTGCGGGTGCTATGGCAGAGGCAAAGAGAATTCTCTTCATTTTTGAACTATTTGCTACCAACCCATTGATAAAGGAGTCTCTCAGGGTGCATAGATGCATAGCCAGCCCCCACTTTCTGGTCAGGCCCCTGACTTTCCAGGGTGGGCCTGCCCCGCAGCTTTCTGACATGCTCCAGTTGCCTAGAAACTGGAGCATTGGCAGGAAGAGGGAGGGAGAGCGGCAGCCCAGTCCCTGGCCCTGCTGGTTCAAGGCTGGAGTGTCGGGGCTGTCTAGGGCCAGAGCAAGCTGCAGGCAGAGAGCAGCTCATCCCCATCCCTGCTCACCTGCAGTGCCACTGTGGCAGGCAGGGGTGGGTGGACCTGCTGGCCAACCGGGTGGGCACTGCCCACCTGGGCCCACCCACAGCTATACCCCTGGTCTACACTGTGTTTGGGAGTGAGCCTCCCAACTTATATTCACAGACTCCTGTTAGCTAGCCAGTGGTTTTCAAACTTCTTTTTTTTTCAGAATCCAGGTGAAAAAAATCGTTTATGCCTGTGACCCAACAAATACATCTTTCAACCATGCATTTGGTAGCAGGGTCTCTGAGACCCAGTACCTGAGGGTCTGTGACCCAGTTCTGGGTCCCGACCCATAGTTTCAAAACCATAGAGCCAGTCCACTAGAAAGTAACTAACTGTGTAGACACTGTTTTGACATTATGACTTGGGCTGGAGCTCAGGCATATATGCTTCACGTGTCTTGTTGCTCTGTCTGACCATTGATACTGGGCTGGAACTATAATGCTGACCAAATAGCATTCATCACAGAGTTCTGAAGAATCTCAATTATGAAACTGCAGAACTGATAATGGCGGCACTTGAATCTCTCTGTACCAAATGAGTGGATGTTACCTAACGTAATGCCATTTTAAAAAAAGGCTTTAGAGGCAATGCTGGCAATTCCAGGCCAGCGAGCCAAACTTCAGTATCAGGCAAATTAATGGAAATTATAGTAAAAACCAGAAGTATCAGTATAAAGATGAGCAAGGAAAGTTGAGGAAGAGTCAACACAACTTTTATAAAGGGAAATATTGCCTTACCAATCTATTAGAATTCTTTGAGGATGTTAACAAGCAGTGGAGAAGGGTGATTCAGTTGATAAAGTATAGTTATACTTTCAAAAAGCCTTTGACAAAGCCCACACCAAAGGCTCTTAAGCAAACTAAATAGTCATGGGATAAAAGAGAAGGGCCTCTTGGGGATCAGTAACTTGTTAAAAGATAGGAAACAAAGGGTAGAACTAAATAGTCAGTTTTCATAGTGGAAAGAGGTAAATAACAGGGTTTTCAAATGATCTGTACTGAAGCCAGTGCTGTTCAATTTATGCAGAAATTATCTGGAAAAGATAAACACTGACATGGCAAAGTTTGCTGCTGACACTAAATTATTCAAGATAGGTAAGTCCAAAGCTAACTGTGAAGAGTTACAAAGGGATTTCACAAAATTGGGTGAATGGGCAACAAAATGGCAGATGAAATTCAATGTTGATAAATCAAAAATAATGCTCATTTGAAAATATAAACCCAACTATACATACAAAGTGATAGGGTCTGTAATATTACCCGGGGTACAATATGGATGTTGAGCAGCTGTGTCCTCTCAATTCTCTAGCCTGGGTGCCTTTTGCACTGCTTCACTGGGAGAGTAACCACACCTGGTCTGTCTACATACCACCTCCAGCATGTGATTTACTTTTTATTCTATAATATGGAGTGCTTTGGCCAGCCACTCTTAAACTGCACTGTAAACCAACACCAGAAAATTCCAAGTCCCAGACTTTCCCCCACAAATGTGTGTCTTGTGTCACCCAGCCCTCTCCTGGACAATACAAGCTCATATAAAGTCCAGCATTTATTAATAGAAAATGATGTGCATAAATTCAGTCATCTCAAATAGTTTCACAAACACTTCAATCCAAGCATATTGATTTAGATACAACAATAAGACAAGTTTATTAACTACAATATATTTTAAGTGATTACAAGTAATAAAGCATAAAAAGTAAAATGAAAACTAATACCTAATTTAGCAAGCTAAGTGAATTCAAAGCAGAAGTCTCTCTCACCAATTGTTCTAGCAAATTTACTGGATGAATTCTTTTCTGCCAGGATCTCTCTGGTCCAATGATACTTCCTTTGTCCTTCAAGTGCTGTGAACGCCATGTGTAGAGACGAAGGGAGAAATGGGGGGGTGGGGGAGGAATCTATGTTTCCCTTTCTTATAGCTCTCTTTTTCTTTGAAAATCATCTCCAGCTGAAGTTCAGTAGACAGTTGGTCTGGGAGGATGGGAACCACCAGCTATTTCTTTGCCAAAATGTAGATTTCTTGCACACTCCCTTTTTCTGCCAAAGAATGACCAATTAATCAGGTGACAGTCCATTTGATTTTGTTGACACCTGGCTGAAGCACCAGTTTGCCTTTTGTTTTTGAGTATTGGTTTGTGTCTGCTTTTCTAAACTTGCAATATGTCAGTAATGTTATACAGTAGAATCTTATAATTTTGCATATAATATTGCCACACATATTTACCAGGACAATAATGATTAGCAAATTATGAGGTTTTAAATGATACCCCATGAGGCCTATATTGCATAAAATGTATCGTGCTATTGTAAAAGAAGTGAATATAGGGATACAGATTATCACAGGGTCTACATTATCTGTTTAGAAATCTTAGAGGTATTGTGAATACTTGTCTGAAAACAGCTACTCGGCGTTCAGTGACAGTCAAAAAAGCTAACAGAAGCATTAGGAAAAAAGATAAATAAGACAGAAAATCATAATGCCACCATATAAATTGGAAAAATTCAGAAAAGGGCAACAAAAATGATGTGAGGTATAGAACAACTTCTATATGAGGAGAGATTAAAAGGATTGCAACTGTTCAACTTGGAAAAGAGATGACTAAGGAGGGACAATGATTAGAAGTTTATGTACTCATGAATGGCGTAGAGAGAGTGAAAAGGGAAGTTTTATCTACCACTTCATATAAGACACAAATTGGGGTTTATCCAGTGACATTGATAGTAGGTTTAAAACAAAGAAGTATTGCTCCACACAACACACTGTCAACTTATGGAACTCATTGTCAAGGGATATTGCTACTAGTATAATAAGGTTTAAAAAAAAGAATTAGATAAATTCCTGGAGGTTGGTCTATCAATCGCTATTTGCCAAAATGACTAGTAACAATCTCATGCCAGCGGCTGTAATTGAATGATGGATCACTTGGTGATTGTCCTATTGTGTTCATTTCCTCTGAAGTTCTGGCACTGGCCAGTGGCTGAAGACAGGATACTGGGCTAGATAAATCATTGATTTGTTATGTTATGGCCACTCATGTTCTTAATTCAAGGGGAGTTTTGCTGTTCCTTTAGAGTGGGAGAAAGATTAAGACCCTTTAATCTTCTCACTAATGTATTCATTTGAACTATCCTCTTCATTATTTATAAATTCTACTATAAAGATTGTTGATCCAATATGTTATATTAGCAAATCCAAATGTAAACTTTTAAAATGTATATTGTATATTTTTTCACTGTAATCTGCAACGGTAATGCTCATTCAGTATGTAGTTACAATTACTCCCTGCAGTTAGAGTCAGGTTTCTCTGATACATTCCAGTCTATAATCCCACTGAAACCACACATCAGGTTGAGCAATGCTGGGGGACCATGGAAAGATCATTTAAGTGGTTTTGCAGCAGTCAACTATTAAGTTTATACATTTGTTAATAGTTAAGTACTGCACTGAATGAATATCCTGTAGGAGTATAAATAATTATATTTTATGATAAGTATGTATGTCTCATTGATGACTTATGGTTCTTAGTGAGCCATTATACAGATACTACTTAGATTCATTCATCAGATCTTTCCTGGCATAATATTATTAGAGAAGAACGGTAGTTCAGTGGTTAGTGTGCTAATGACTATGGACTAGTCATTTCTTTGTGCCTCACTTCTAATAATAATATTGAAAATAATAATACCTCACAAAGGTGTTGTGAGCACAAATAGAATGAAGATTGTGAGGTGAACAGATACTACGGCAATGGGAGTCATACAAGTAACCTTAGATGGAAACATGAGAAATACAACATTATCTGACCAAGATTCTCAGAAGTGACTAATGATTTTGGATCACTTACTTTTTGGCCGCCCACATGAACCACATAAAAGGGATTTGAATTTCAGAGAGTGGGTGCTGAGCATTTTCTCTAAATCAAGCCCTTTATGGTTGTCTAAAGTTGGTCACTCAAAAATTGAGACATCCAAAATCAATGTGAGAAGTCTCAGCTCCGATGTTTGATTTAAAAATTTTCCTATGATCTATCCATCCTAGATAATACTAACTGAGGTGTAAAGAGCTGTGCAATCCACATTCTGCATCAGAGAGCAGGGATGATACCCATCAACTTCACAGCACTAGCTTCACCTAGCCTCTCATCTCTGATAACTTGCTTCAAAACCTACTTCCAAAAAGTGCATGAATGCTTTTTCTATGATCCATTATATTAAAGAAATAAAAGGTCACTTTTTATATTAAGGGTACTTTAAAAATAATGTTATAACAACTTAATTCATGATTAAATAGTTTCAATAAATTGTAAATCAATTGCTAGAGATGGTTACAGAAACCAACAGATCAATAGGGTGCTTTTGGTTGTATATCGATAACACCTTCTACTGATGAGCCTTACCTGTCTAACATATACTAAACCTACCTGTAACATGCTCATGCCATTTATTAATCCCTTATAAGCTACTAATAGACAGACTCTAAATATAAAGTAAAATAGTACACACAGATGCTTTAAGATAAAGCTCAGAAGACTGTTCTACAACACACTTTGCATTGACCATATACTGAGAACAGGAATTCCTTGTGGCTTCCTCTGTCTCTTGTCGAATAGCAAACACACTGTCAGTGCTTACTATATACATGAATCCACATACACGGCCCGAAGGAATTCTTTTCACTTGGGTCAATTAATAATTTCTTAGTTTCAACCCATTTGACTCACATCATTACACAATCACTATGCAGTATGTAAGTTCCCTAGGAAAGTGCAGTGTTATTTTCTTTTCAGGCATTTGTATACACACACAAAAGTAAATAGTTATTTTTTCTGCTTTTTTTTCCCTTAAATGTGTCCAACCTGTAGTTTTTCTTCTCATTCCACTTAGTCACTTTGTACATAAATGCATTCTAAATGTTTTCACAGCTGCTCAGAAGGTGTTGATTCTTAGTGTCAACTCATTCACTCATCTTAACATAATCACTGTCTTTTAATGAAACAGTTAACATGAGACTGACAACTATCATTTTGCTGATAGGGTCCAATAGCTGACAAAGTGAGAGGTGACTGTGGTGTAATTACCAGGCCTGACACACTTTGTTCACTTTTTCCCCACCTTTTTACGCAAATGAGGCAGTGTTGTGCAATGTCAACAATCAAAATGGAAATGAAGGCAGCGTGAAGACCCAGGTGAGTAATTACCAGGGGCTGCAGACCTGTGACTGCTCCCATAGCGCCAGGGCTGACAAGGTGCAGATTGTTTTTATCATGTGGTGTGAACCACACTGACTTGCAGTTGATAGATCCAGGTGGCAATATTAATTAAAACACCAGCAGGAGCAAGTTCAGCTCTCCACAATGCATTATCCACAATGCGTTATCCTTGTTCTGGAAAATTCCTTTTTGAATTCTTTCCTATTGACATTGAAAAATATAGGATAGCTAGGATAGTCAAAGCCTATAATTAACACATACCACAACTCTGAATCCTAGAGTTGAGTGGATCTGTATTGTCCTTTCATTACACAATCTGAAATGCAAGTAAAACTCATCTGATTTTTCAGTTTTGTAGGTGGCATTTACATTAGTCTGTGTGAAACATTTTTAGAACCTTTCATAAAACCTAGAAATATGATTTGTTGTATCTGGCTGGGTACCAGCCTCTTTTAAGAAGTTGAGAAGTGAAGGTTTACTGTGAAACTTCATTCCAGAAAAACAAACAAGGAGTCCTGTGTCACTTGTAAAGGCTAACAAATTCATTTTTCTCATGAGTTTTCATGGGTGAAGTCTCTGGCATCTGACAAAAAGCTCATGGAAAAAATAAATGTGTTAGTCTTTAAGGCTATGTTTACTCTTGCAAGTTAGTTCAAATTAAGGAAGCTTAATTCGAACTAACTTAAGCCTTGGCCACACTAGGCTTTCATTAGTTCGAATTAAGGGGAAGGCGTACACAGACTAGAAGTAGAGCAAGTCAGAACATTTTCTCCCTGTGGAAAATTTCAAAAGAGAATTTTCTTTGCTGAAAAATCAATAACCAAATACTTTCAGCTAAAATAAAACAAGCAAGCAAAAAACCTTAATTAAAAACATTTGGTTGAAAACTGAATTTATTTGGAAATGCAGCTGTAGTGACTCTTCGGAATTACAGTTCAGTTGCCTTATATCCCTTCTTTTCCTTTTATGGTCTAAAGCTCTCTGGCTGGACACATCTCCTATGAACAATCATGGTCTCCCTCTTTTGTGAACTCCCATGGCGAATTATGCAAAATATAATCTGACTGGAGAGCCCAGCCCATAAAAGAGAATGGGGCATGAGGCAACCAAACAACAACTCCCTTGAAATACTGGGCAAAATTTTCAAATCAGAAACTTTCTGCTTTGGAGCAAAAGTTTCAGAAGTTTGGCCAAAAACTGAATCTTTCTGTTTTTTGGATGACTTTTCTGCAGAGAACAGAAAATTTTTCATAAAAAGTTTGTTTTGCCAAAAAACAATCAGTCACAAAATTGTTTTGTTGTAAAATATTTTGCCAGCCCTACCTAGAAGTGATTAGCATGGGTACAAGATTTACCTGGGAAAATGGCAACGGGCTTATAAATTACAAATTCTGCTTTTCCCATCATTAAATCAGTTTTCTACCATCTCATTTGTAAACATCCCAAAGATTGCAGGCAAGAATGTCTGACCCAACATCAAATTCTAAGCAAATATTATAGAATTTACAATTGCAAATATTCTCACCAGCAACATTATCCTAAGATTATTAACATAATTTATAACATTATCCATTTCAAGCATCTGATGAAGTGGGATTTATACTCATTAAAGCTTACGCAATAAATACATTTGTTAGTCTTTAGAAGTGCTACAGGACTCCTTGTTTATTATCTTAAGAGTTACAGTCATACAATTAGGGAATGACAATATATCTTGTGACCTACATGCCTCACACTATTTAACCAGTTTGTCCAAATTGTTTTCAATTGTGATCCTATCCTACTTTAGCCTATTGTGATCCTATTTTAAAATGTCATTAAATTGCATTATTTTCCAAACTATAGAATTTTGAACCACAAATATAAAATACTCTAAGCAATACCATTAGCTAACATTTTGCAAGCAATCTATAGCCTGAAAATTATT
This sequence comes from Pelusios castaneus, assembly GCA_007922175.1. Taxonomy (NCBI): domain Eukaryota; kingdom Metazoa; phylum Chordata; order Testudines; family Pelomedusidae; genus Pelusios; species Pelusios castaneus. The sequence continues at coordinate 7,247,380 of ML685792.1, read as the reverse complement.
TGCATACATTCAAATAAGATTTAAAAAATGAACAAATTTTTCAGAATGATAATTCACAAACAGAGAATAGGGTACAATTTACTGAATTAGCTGTTGATTGTTAATTCTTCATTTTGCTTTCCTTTGGACCTCACAGACCAAAATCTTAGCATCCTTTAATCACATCATATCTATTTCATATCTGTGAACTGAGTTCTTTTTAGCTAGATGTCAATAGTCATACAATTTAGATAGAGAGCTATTACTATTAAAAAGCAGTATGAAGAACTATGACAAGCCATCATCCAATAACACTAAATCTAGTACTAGATAGTGTAGGATAAATATGGTTTCTGATAGTAAAATAACCATAGTACATCACATACCATGGTATGTATTATTAAATTCTTTTTAATGGTGATGATATAAATCTCCGTTTGTGGAAATGCATTCATATCCATTAATACAGTGCTACTTCTTAACATTTGAGATTTCTACTGTTAGACATTCCTCCCATTCTTCATTTCTATCACAGTGCCAAACACCACATTATATTTATACAAAATGTTATATTTATATAAAGACTTACATGTGTGCTTAACTTTTTATACTGTGAGTCACCTCACTGAATACAATGGAAAAACTCATAGTTTGTAAGTTAAGCTTACGTGTGCATACTTTTTTGCAAGAAAAGAAAACAGATTGTATATTTTTTTTCTTGGTTTTGTGAGAGATTTTACAATAAAGTTTAGTTGATAATAATGGGTAATAAACATATAAGGATAAACATTTCAAATGTGCCAAAGCGATTTAGGAGACTACACCCCATCTGCAAGAGAGATTTAGGCCCAGATCTGCACATATGGTAATGCCCATTAATTTCAATCTTGTGATTGATTTCACTAGGTGTTAGGCACCTAAATACCATAAAGATCTGGGCCTTAGGGATTAAGGGCTATGTCTACACTTGTAAATTTAGGTCGACTTTAGCTAAGTCGACGTAACTAAGTCGACTTTAAATTGACTTAGTTAAGTCAACTTAGCATGTCCACATCTAAATTTAAAGTTGACTTAGGGGGGAACTTACAAAGTCCACACTGGATGCTCTAGGTCGACTTCTAGCGGCTAGGGGGACCTAGGGCAGGTCCATGGTGATGGGGGGCACCCCTTGCCAGTGCCAGGGGGCTCAGCCTTTGCCCCATTGTACTTGGGTACAATGGGGCAAAGGGGGACAGGGACCCTGGCAGGGCAGGGAGGGCAGTGGTGGAGTCCTGGAGTAGCCCTAAGTCAATTTAGGGCTACTCCAGATCTACACTGGCTTAAGTCGACTTGAAAAAGTTGACTTAAGCCTAAAGTCGAATTAAAATGAGGTTGAATAAAGTCCACTTAATTATCATTAAGTCGACTTTATTTTCCTTAAATCGACTTAAGCAACTTAAGTCGACTTAAGGAAAGTGTAGTGTAGACGCAGGGTAAATTAAGTCGACTTAAGCAAGCTTAAGTCGACTTAATTTACAAGTGTAGACGCACCCAAGGATTTTAAGTTTCATTGAAAATCAATTAGACTTACTCTCATAAGTCATTTAAGTGCTTTTGAAAAAATTACCTTATTGGTAGTAAAATCTATTTTAAAGGGTTCTTTTTTGTTAATAATATAGTAATTCATATATCTATAGTTTGGAAAATAATGTAATTTCATGATATTTAAAAGTAGGATAACAGAAGGATATAGTAGGATAGGATCACAATTCAAAACAATTTGGACAAACTGGTGAAATGGTCTGAGGTAAATAGGTGAAATTCAATAAAGACAAATGCAAAGTATTCCACTTAGGAAAGAACATGCAGTTGCACATATACAAAATGGGAAATGACTGTCTAGGAAGGAGTACTGCAGAAAGGGATCTGGGTGTCATAGTGGACCACAAGCCAGATATGGTCAACAGAATAACACTGTTGCAAAAAAGCAAATAACACTCTCGGATGTATTAACAGGAGTACTGTAAATAAGACAAGAGAAGTAATTCTTCCGCTCTACTCCATGCTGATAATGTCTCAACTGGAGTATTGTTTCCAATTCTGAGCGCCTTATTTTAGGAACGTTGTGGAAAAATTGGAGAAAGTCCAGAGAAGAGCAACAAAAATGACTAAAGGTCCTGAATACTTGACTTACAAGGGAAGATTGAAAGAACTGGGTTTGTTTAGTCTGGAAAAGAGACAGAGAGAACATGATAACAGTTTTCAAGTATCTAAAAGGTTGTTACAAGGAGGAGGGAGAAAATTATTCTCCTGAATTGCTGATAGGACAAGAAGCAATGGGTTTAAATTACAGCAAGGGAAGTTTAGAGTGGAGATAAGGAAAAAATTCCTAACTGTCAGGATGATTAATCACTGGAATAAGTTGCCTAGGAAGGTTGTGGAATCTCCATCACTGGAAATTTTTAAGAGCACGTCAGACAAACACCTGTCAGGAGTAGTCTAGATGATACTTGGTCCTGCCATGAGTGCAGGGGACTGGGCTCAATGACCTCTCATTGTCCCTTCCAGTTCTATGATTCTATCCTTATTTTAGTAGAAAATATGATGTAAGCACTTATACCAAATTAGTGACAGAAAAAAAGAATTTAATACCCTAAAATTTCTGTGAACAAGCTGTAGAAATTCAAGGAGTCGAAATATACAGGACAAAAAGAACTGTAGTGCTTGGAAGTTAAATAATCTTTAAATATATATACATTTGTGTGTGTGCACATGCACGTGTTCACACACAAAGAACACTAAAATTGTCTTATATAAAGAATAAAAAAACCAAACCCAAAACAGCAAAAATGCATCTATCCAAATGGTATTACCTGAAAACTGGATGTCCAAATTGACTGCTACTATGTCTCACATGCAAAACCAATCTTATTCCCATAACAGAAAGTATTAAAGTTCATCTCTTAAAACTTTACACTCTATTGAAAGGAAATAATAGTGTTAAAGAAAAGCTAATCCTGTGATCTTTTCACATTTGGCTGTAGAAGTTATGCCATTTTCAAGGAAAATTTTTGTCTTGGTTGTTATCCAGTCAAATAGTTACTGAGCTAGACATGATGTAGTTCTTTGAATAAAATAAAATACCTTATTTAATTGAATTCCTGACACTCAGGATTGAGCTGCTGAAACAGGCCTGAACATGTTGTAGTCAGAAGCAATATTAAAAGGAGATGCTAACCAAGGTGGCAGAATAGCAACATAAAACAACAAAAGCTGGAAATGATGGCTGAGAACTTCTGATGATGGATATGAAAGCATGTCAGAAGAAATGCAAATGAAATCTATGCAGGAGTGCAGAGAAAGAGAAATAGTTTTACACCACCAGGCTATAATAAGATCTTTGATTGTTGGTATTACACCTGTAGACCTCTGAACTAGTGTGGCAGAAATGCTAGGATGAGTCTTATATAAACTCAGAACTGCAATCAATAGCTTACCTACTGATGAGAAGCAAAATACTACTCTTGTATGACAGTTTGTGGGTGCGGGAGACTATGTCCTGTGCAGTAGCAGCTGACTCTCTTGCTAGCTGCTGAGTGCTAATAACTTCCATTGATTATAATCGGAAAATTCACCTTCAGGCTCTTAGACCAAGTATGGACATCACATTGGACAATTTTTCCTTGGTGTCCTGAAATGGATAACTAGGGCTACGTCTACACTTACAAAGTTAAGTTGACTTTATTAAGTCGACTTTAAGTCAACCGTATTAAGTCGACTTAGAGAGTCTACACTAGACTCTTAAGTCAACTGGGGGGGGGTTGGAGGGGTGCATTGTGGGAAGTGTGCCAGCATGGCAGCAGAGAAGGACCCTCCTCCCCAGGCCACTCCTTTAAAAGAGGAAGTGAGCTCAGCACCTTCCCCATTGTGCCTGGCAACATAGAGCCTGAGCAGGTCATGGACCAGCCTCTTCTCCAGAGATTTGTCAGGTAGCTGTGAGACACCTACCAGCTATTGGTAAGGCTTCTTTGGCTGTGGAGCAGGCTTTGGCTGGCAACCCACCAGCGCGGAGGCAGACAACAGCCTGCCCCTCACCTTGCTGCCCCAGCAAGCTGCCATGCTCACAACAGTGCGATCCATGCCTCGTCGCTTCTGGACACGTGAGGCCAGCAGCAACTGGTATGATCGGATCATACCACCTGGGACGATGACCTGTGATTGCAGAACTTTAGGATGAGCAAGTGGACATTCCTCGAGCTGGTCCACAAGCTCACCCTGGTTCTACAGCGCAGGGACACCCAACTATGACCCGCCCTGCCTGTAGACAAGAGAGTGGCCATTGCCGTGTGGAAGCTGGCAACTTCAGATTCCTACTGCTCCGTGGGCCAGCAATTCTGCTTTGGGCAGGCCACCGGGGGGATTGCTCTCATGCAGGTGTGTAGGGCAATCAGCCGGGTCCTGCTAGCCCGCCTCGTCATCCTGGGCAACCTGCATGACCTCCTCGCCGGCCTCGGCTTCCCCAGCTGTGAGGGCATTGTGGACACCACCCACATACCTATCCAAGCCCTGGAACATCATGTCAAGGACTATGTCAACAAGAAGGGGTACTACACCATGGTCCTTCAGGCCTCGTGGACCATCAAGGGATGTTCCAGAACAACTACGTGGGCTGGCTGGGGAAGGCACATGATGCATGCATCCTGCGCCACTCTACCCTGTACAAGCGCATGCAGATGGGCACCTTCTTACCTGACCACACCATCACCACCGGGGATGTGAAGGTGCCCATCCTGATCCTCAGGGATGCCGCCTACCCCTTGTTCCCCTGGCTTATGAAGCCATACATGGGCCCCACGGATGACAGCAGGGACCTCTTCAATCGGAGGCTCAACCGGCGCTGCAGCGTCATCGAGCATGCCTTCAGCTGTCTGAAGACTCACTGGAGGGCCTTCCTGACCTGTCGGCAGCTTGGCGAGCGCAATCTCCCGAAGGTTGTCAGCATGTGCTCTTGCCTGCACAACCTCTGTGAGCTGCGGGGGAGAGGGTCCCCCACGTCTGGGAAGCTGAGGCCGAGTGGCTCGCTGCGCAGCATGAACAGCCCGACGACACCCTGCCCCAGATGCAGCGGGCCCAGCAGCAAGCACAGCTCCTCCAGGACGTGCCCCACCCCCACGCTCCCATCTCCCCCCTGTCCTCAAACCAATAAAAATCATGACAGAACATATAATCGTGTACAGGGTTTTTATTCAGAGGGGGGGAACTGGGGGTTAGGGGAGAGAAGAGGGTCGGGGGGAGTGGCTAGTGCTAGTGGCTTCTGGAAGGCAGGTCCCAGGCCTGCAGATGTCCACCCTGTATCCTGGCCCGCCGGTGAGTGGGGCTGCCTCTGGGGCACAGGGTGGGGCCCTGAGGGAACAGGCACTCCTCCAGGTGCTCCAGGGATTGGGTCTGCTGCTCCATCAAGTCGAACATCCTCTCAAGCAGCCTGTGCTCGACCGCCTGCAGCCTCTGCTCAACTCTCCAGTGGGCATCCTCCAGCTCTTCCCAGGCCGTCAGGCGTGCCTTGGTCCACTCAGCAATGTGGATCAGCTACTCCAACTGCTCATCCCTGGAGCGTGGTGCCCTCCTCCTCCACCTCCTGGTCAGGGCTGGTGGGGCGCTGGGAGTGCCGTGGGGCAAGGGCACATGGTCTGCTGGGGAGAAGCAGAGAACGGAGTTCCTCCCATTAGCTGGTGTGATGTGCAGCCAGAGAGCAACTGCTGTCCCTTGACCAGCCCCCTGCTTCCCAGTCCCTGTCCATTGGGGCAGGGACCCCTTGGTACACGCTGGCATGCTGTGCTGCCCAGGTCAGGTGCAGTGCCCACAGTGATGAGTAGCAGGCAGCCCTGCCTCAGAGGTCTCTCCTGAGGCCACGTGCCAGCGGTGTCGGGCGCATGCTGTCTGGCCTTGGTGCTCCTGCCTATGGTCCCCCCACCCCCAATTCCAGATATGCCACTGCATTGCTCACCTCCGGGTCCACCCCCGCCCCCCCACCACGCAGCCTCCAGCCCCTCTGCCCCTGTGGGAGCACCTTTTCCCCTCCCCGACCCTGCCTGTTCCTGGGCCATGTCTCTTGAAGTCCCTGTCCCACAGGCATGCACAGCCCTGCTCACAGAGAGGGAAGGAGTGCGGGCAGGAGCACTCACCAGCAGGTGCAGCAGGTGTCCGCGGTGCTGTCCCCTTGCCTGGGTCATCTTTGGCGGGGGGAACCTGCTCCTCTCCCTCCTCCTGTGAGGCTGGGTCTGCTGTTGGGGCATGGATCAGCTCCGTGGCTGGCGAAGTGCCCTCCTGCTCCAGCACCACAATCTCATCCCCTGAGCCCTCCTCCTGGTTGTCATCTAGGGAGAGGGGCTCATCTGAGTCGATCGTGTGGGCTGGGAGGTTGCCGCTCTTCTGCCCCAGAAAGGCATCCAGCTGCTTGTAATACTGGCAGCTGGTGGTGGGGGCTGCCTCGTCCAGAACGTCGCCTCCCAGGCCTTGTGGTGCACCTGCCGCAGGTCCTTGATTTTCACCCGGACCTCCTGGGTATCTCAGGTGTGGCCCTTGGCATCCAGGGCCTGGGAGATGGAGGCATACATCTCCCTGTTGCAATGGCTGCCCTGCAACTGAGAGGTGACTGCCTCATCTCCCCATATGGCCAGCAGGTCCAGGATTTGCTGGTGGCTCCAGGATGGGGCCCACCTGCAGCACTAGCTCTACTCTGCCATGCTCCCAAGCAGCAGGTCTGGCCAGCCTTGGGGAGCAGGGTGATCAGGGGTGAGTCCTTCCCTGTGGTTAGCCACGGCAGGCTCTTCCTGTGCCAGGAACTCTGGGAGAGAGGTCAGGGAGGGAGGTCTAGAGGGCACTTAGGTCTATTTAGGGCTACTTCCCATCTATACTGTCTTAAGCTGACTTAATAAGGTCAACTTAATGCTTAAGTCGACCTAAAAGGAGGTGTTATTAAGTCGACTTAAGCTTTCACTAAGTCGACTTAAGAAACTGCTTAAGTCGACTTAATGAAAGCCCAGTGTGTATGGGAAGTAAGTTAGGTCAACTTAAGCCTCCTTAAGTCGACCTAACTTGTAAGTGTAGATGCACCCTCTATCCCTAAAATACCTATTCTATCACTGACTTCAACTGGAGATCTGGATGCCCTAGACCTCTTGAAATAAAATTAAGTGTCTGATCCAAAATCAATTAAAAACAAGCCGTTTTACATTCCCAGTTATATGCCTCATAATTTGGGCCACCACTGACACATTGGGACTGATTATATTCATATTTACATGCTTTTTGCATAGGTTCTACCTAGTGTGTCTCACTCTGGAGACTTCTGAACAGTTGGCTTACCCCAGTGTAAATGAAAGAAGGACTAGGGCCTTTCATGTATGATTTGTTGTTATACAATGATGCACAAGAACAACTATGGGCAAGTTAACTTCTCTGTGTACTACTTGCATACTGTAGGTCTGATTTTGCTATCCTTACTCATGTTTAGTGCCTAGTCTGTTCTGTTTCTCACTCCTCCAGGGAAAATGAGAGCACTCTCTCAGCTCTCATTACAACCCTGGCTTTCCCTCTTACACACCCTTTGAATCAAAACAAAGCTTGTTTACTTTGTAGATAGGCTAGCAGTCTATCCCTCTAGATGTTTTAATTTACCCTGTGACACACCCTTCTCTGTATGTATATATTTGCAGCTAACACGTTTTCTATTTCATGCATCTGACAAAGTGGGATTACATTCATGAAAGCTTATGCAATAAGTATATTTGTTATTCTTTAGAATTGCCACAGACACCTTTTATTTTGGTTTTGCTGAAATAGACTAACATGGCTACCCCTCTGGAACTTGTTACCATAGCTGAATGAGTTTTATGAGGCTTAATTAATTAATGCTTGGGAATCACTTGGAGATTCTTGAAAAAAAAAGAAATAGATATAAAAATACAAAGTAGTAGAAATTGATGTCATTCAGGCTTCATGAAAACTTTAGCAGTGGTTCTTAAAGTGGTAAAGGAACCAAAACATGGCAGAGCAAGAAGTACAAGGAAATAAAGAAAACCCATTGGGTAGAAAAATGCAAAATTTTCAAATATAATTTTGGATTTGCAATTTCTGGATTTCTCACTTCCTGATGATGAACTTAGATCCAGTTACAAATCCAGTAATTAAATTTTAATATTCTAGTTCACACCTATAAAATTGCAGGCACAGTATTTCAAACTATGTTTGAAAACTTGGCCTTTACGCTGAAAAACACTGCATTTTGCTTTGAATAAATAACATTTTCTTTCCCCAAAACACTTTTTTCCTGTATTTAACTATTACACAAGAGTAGAAATCACGGTGTATTAAAACTTCTCTGAAGTTTTTATTTGAAAAAATATTCTGCTTTCATAGATTTTTTGGATTAAGGTTGTAAAGGGCTCCAAACAGAAAAGAAAAAAAATGGAAAACACTCTATGACAAAAGAGAAAATTGTGAATGCTAATAACTTTCTGATTTGCCACTTGATTTATGCAAGCCTAAAAGAATGGTAAAAATAAATTTTTTAAACAGAAGAACAAAATCAAGTGATTTATTAAGAAACTGTGAGCATGTGTCATAGGATTCTGTGAAACCATGATTTATGTGTATTCAAAAAAACCTGTCAGACTGAAATACTAAAGCTGGCCTTGCTAAAACATTCCACTGGCATTTTATAGCCTTTTTTTTACATCCCTGTCTCCGGTACAATGTTTCTATGCTTTGTGGTACAGCTACATGAAATTTTAAGTTTTGAACTGTCTTCATCATTTTTGACCTATTATGATCTGTTAATAATCTATGGCCTGGGATGAGTGGAAAATAAAAAAACAGTCTAGGCTTGAGCAGTTCTGCACTACTTATGTTTCTTTTTTGCCAGTGAAGTTACTTTATAAATATCTGGGAACACAAAAGAACTGCGTGTTTCTATTGCATGTGTATTAATAATAAAATCAATTGTGTGTATTGCTCCATTTACACAATAGTCAAAAACCAACCTAAGAAGTATGCAGAGGTCTACGTTATCTGCTTTTTGAATATATTATATTTTCTTTGCCCACATTCTTCTGACTAACTCTCCAGGGTACAATTTCTGTAAAAGTAGCTCAGTGTTTTCACTAAAATAGATTAAAAAAAAAAAAAAAAAGAAGAAGAAGAGGTAATGGTTGCATGGTATCCTTCACACACATTTTAATTGCTTTTTCAAGGATAACAACACACTTGCTACTGTACATGGGTATGTTACTCATCTCTTTTAATTAGATGCTAATTAATGACTCACTAGCTTTAATCATATCAGTCTGGTAATACTATTTATGCCACACACAGAATAATGATCTGCTTTACAAGAAATCAGCATGGCACATGTTGACATAGGAACACATCCAGTCATAATTCACTCTGTGTAAATATATGCACCCATACTTGGATTCTGAACAATTTAGTAAAGAGACGCTAACTTAGATGACACAGAGACGGGAAGGACATAGACTCAACTGAGGGAAGGAAGTAGTCAAGGAGTACAAATAGAGAAAGGTGGAGCGTCTTGTTCAAAACACATCAGTGTTCTCTCACTTTGTATATTTATATCTATGGATACCAGTATGTTTTACTCTGAAAAATAACTTTATAGCTTGTTTCTGTTGGTAGGGTTGGATGACAGATATTTTTATGTTATTTTTTAATGAAAGGTGCCTCAAAATCACAATGATAGTTGATCTTACGAAAACCTAGATAGATACAAAATACCCTATTTTAAAAGTTTTTTTCCCCCAGTCACAGATGGCCAGATCCGTAGTTGGTGCTCACTGACATAGCTTATTGGATTCGGTGCAGCAACCCTTTTCTACTCCAGCTGAGTATTTGGCCCATTTCATTTTTTAAGATCAGTAAAATCCTTATGCTACACCAGCTTGTTCCTACAGGAGTAAAAGGAAGCAACAGATGAAACAGATCAATTTAAGGTTTCCTTTGTTATGTGTAATAACAAGATCACTTTAACAAAATCATTGTACTGTCTGTCATTTCTTACTTTCATGTTGTTCTCATGTTTTTGAGGGCATTCACACACAGTGCTTTCATTAAATGTATAAATACATGATCCAAGGCCATGTACACATGATCACTTTATCGCGCATTAATAGTCATTACCGTGCGATAACAACAACAGCGTACACACGTGCAACAGGGCTGTTGTGTGTCAACAGCCCTATTGTAGAGCAATAGAAAAACCACCTCAACGAGGGTGGTAGCAGTTAACGCGGAACAGCTGTTGCGCCTTTTGACTTGTGTGTACGCTTACCATGCAATGATTAGCCTCCGGAAGTGTCCCAGCATTCCAAAGTCATCCTCTCTGGTCTTCCCCCCACCTGCTCTGTGGATGTGACAAAACAACCCCCGCCCTGTTTCGATTCCCGGGATTTTTGAATTTCTCCTCTGTTTCACTTCCTGTTCTCTTCCTCGTGGAGTGGAATGTAGCTCCAATCTTCACTAGCAATGGCGGCCCATCGTGGAAGACGCACACACATTTGGAGCACGGAAGAGGTTCTGGACCTGATCAGCATCTGGGGAGAGTCTGCTGTGCAGGTGCAGCTACGTGGCAGCAGGCGAAATTACGATATATATGGCATAACTTCTCGGGCCATGTCAGAGAGAGGTTATGAGAGAGACGCTGTGCAGTGCAGATCAAAGGTGAAGGAGCTAAGAATAACCTATCACCGAGCGAAGGAGGCAAACCGCCGTTCGGGATCAGTGCCTGCTACATGCAGGTACTACAAGGAGATCGAAGCCATCCTCAGTGGGGACCCCACAACCACTGCAAAGAGTCCCGTGGACACATCGGCCCCCCCTCATCCACTGAATGCCAGAGCTGAGCAGGATGAGGATGTGATCGATGAGGAGGAGGAGATGGAGGATGACCTGGAGGAGAGCGCAACAGCGTGTAGCCAGGACCTCTTCTGCACCCCCGCTGAGACGTCCACCCAAGACATGAATTACAGCGTGTCCTCTGAGGCGGCAAAGGGGGATTCAGGTAAGTTTCTCTTTCGTGCAGCTATGGCTCCTGCTAAAATATCATTGTCCGGGGTGGGGGTGCTTGCTGTCTCGGTCCCCGCTGTGCACGCTCTTTACTCTGCATTCATTAGAAGTGCATCAACACAAGCAGTGATTGTCAAAAAATCATCTGTATTTAGGTCACTAAAGGTTTCCTCGATGTACCTCCAGAGCCTCCTACTCAGGTTAGGTGGGAGAGCGTATGTGTCTATGCTCCCGTATAAGGATATTCGGCCTCGCCAGCTGCAAAGCACAACCCTGGGAACCATGGCAGCACACAATGAAGCAGCATACGGTCCTGGCTTGCATCCGGTGTCATGTAGGATATGTATTCTAGCTGGCAGGGGCACTCTGAGGAGAGAGATATCGGGTTCCATCTGTGTGCCCTGTGCAGAATGTTAGCCCCCAGTAAGCTTTCTATTAGGACGTACCTTGTCCACTTCAGCGAAGCATAGGATGTTGACTGCCCTGTACATCCCAGTGGAATATGCTACTGGAAGGTTACATTGGTCATCTATGCTATGTGTTAACAATAGCTTTATTATTATTTTTTAATTAGATTCGACCTTCACAAGGCCGGTGTCTACCCCAGCTGACCACATGAGAAACATTCGGCAGCGTGCTCAAAGGAACAGGGAGGATATGTTTCAGGAGCTGATGAAAAGAACAGAGGCATCCATGAGGGAGAATCGAGCCTGGAGAGAGGAATCCCAACAGAGGAGGCAGAAACACAGGGACGAACTGATAAGTGTCAAAGGAGCAAACAGAACTGCTCAAGAGCATGATTGCTTTGCAGACCCAGGCAATTAATGTACGGGCTCCACTCCAGACAGTTCAGCCGTGTATTCCTCCCACACCCCGTAGTCCTTCAAAGCATTTATTTGAAGGCCACCCGTCCCCCTGGTATACTGCAACATCCAGTCCCTCACAGAGCTACTTTCTAGAGGCCCACAGCTGCACACATCTATAACACCTCCCATCCCCTCCTTTCATCTTTTAATAAAAACAGTAACAAAAGCTTTGAAGAGTGGCTTTATTTGTACACAGTGAAAATCTCATAAGGTGCACTTGATGCGTCCTTGAAGTGAACTATGGGAGTGCATCATTGAAATGCTCCCTGAGTGCCTCCCTTATGCGAGCAGCTCCTCGTTGGGCCCCCCCTAATATTCCTAGTGGCTGGCTGTTCGTATGCTTCCTTGAGGCGCTGTGCCTCCATAGCCCACCCCAGGGAAAACTTTTCTCCCCTACTTTCACAAATGTTATGAAGGACACAGCACACCGCAATTACAGCAGGGATGTTGTCCTCGTCCAAGTCCAGCCTCCCATACAAACAGCACCAGCGCCCTTTTAAACAGCCGAAGGCACACTCTACAGTCATGCTGCAGTGGCTCAATCTGTAATTGAACCACACCTTGCTACGATCTAGGTTCCCGGTGTACGGCTTCATGAGCCATGGCATCAGTGGGTATGCTGGGTCTCCGAGGATGACTATGGGCATCTCCACATCCTCCACAGTAATTTTTTGATCTGGGAAGAAGGTATCCCCTTGCAGCTTCCAGTACAGACCAGTGTTCCTGAAAATGCGGGCATCATGCACCTTTCCCAACCACGCAGCATGGATGTCCGTAAAACACCCCTTGTGATCCACGAGTGCTTGCAGCACCATGGAGAAGTAGCCCTTCCTGTTGATGTACTCGGTCGCGAGATGGTCTGGAGCCAAAATCGGGATATGTGTGCCGTCTATTGCTCCCCCGCAGTTAGGGAATCCCATGGCAGCAAAGCCGTCCACAATCTCACGAACATTGCCCAACGTCACCGTCCTCCGTAGCAGAACGCGATCGATGGCTCAGCACACTTGTGAGAGGGCTAATCTGATGGTGGACCTCCCAACTCCAAACTGGTTTGCAACCGACCGGTAGCAGTCAGGAGTCCCCATCTTCCAGACAGCTATCACAACACACTTCTCCACGGTTAGGGCGGACCTCATGTTGGTGTCTTTACATCACAGGGCAGGGGCCAACTCTGAACACAGTTCCAAAAAGGTTGCTTTCCGCATTCGAAAGTTCTGTACCCACTGCTCGTCATCCCACAGCCGCATAACAATGCGATCCCACCACTCGGTGGTTGTCTCTCATGACCAGAAATGGCGTTGCACCGTGTGCAGATGATCGGTGAAGGAGCTGAGCAATGCGGTGCTGTTGTTCTGCAGGGCATCGATCAGCCCCTGCTCCTCAGCGTTCTCGTCTGACTCGGAGCTCATTGCGTACTGAGCAACCAGCCGAGGTGTATTTAGAATGCTGAAGGCGACAGTGGAGATTAGAGCAAGACCCATGCTGTCGCAGTTGTGATTGCTCGCAAGTAGTGCGGCACTGCACTGTTGAAAATAGGAGCGAGTTGCTATTGGCAACGAGGAAAACGCAAGGGAACACAGTGCACCACAGGAAACAGAGTTTACCCATGGCACTTTGCTTTCCTTTCCTTCATCCCAGGATTCCAAGCGCTGATTCAGGGAAAATTGAACTTTGGTATAGGTGCCCAGAATTCATTGCGCTACACCACGATATTGCAAAGAATTCTGTTGCGTTGCAAAAAGCGACGTGTGTACACGCTCTCCCGCAATAAAGCGTTTTTTATAGCGTTATTGCCATGTTGCACTTTAATCTGATCGTGTGTACATAACCTGAGTCTTTTAAAAGTATCAGGAAGAGGAAATGGAGGTTGTCAAACTTGTGTTCTTTGAAAGATTTGGGGCATCCACCATCTCTGTTTAGCTAGACTAGTCTTCTGATACTGCACATGTATACTACTACTGAGAGGTCAGAAAACTAACATGATAGTAATTCAGGGCTAGATTAATGCACTGGGTACCATTTTTTTAAAATGCCCAAATGATTTAGGAGCACAAGTTACATTAAAAGTCAATAATACTTGGCATAAAAATCATTCAGGAGCCTTTTTTTTACTCGACCTAAGGCTTAATTCGACTTTCTAAAGTCGAATTAAGCCAGTGTAGACATGGGGTAGCCCTAAGTCGATTTAGGGCTATCCCAGGACTACACCACTGCCCTCCCTGCCGGGGGGGGGGGCACAGGGGAAGCCTGGCATGCCCCCCAAAGGGCAGGGCAGAGCCATGTGTGTGATGCTGTCTGGATTTAGGGAAGCATTTATGATATTATTTTCAATGGATATCTCATAAATGCTCTATAATCCATAGGAACTATGTCATGTTTGGTATCAATAGAAAGGTAGTAATTTGCTGGGAATGATTATATAGTTTATGTCTAGGAATTCTATTTGGATTAGAAGTTAGAATACCCAATTTCTATCTGTACTTTAATTTATGTTATTTCATTGAAATACCTGTGGGTGGGTGTGTCAAACCATTGTGTCCTTAATGTTTAGCAATGTACCAGGGATAATGGTCCCAGGGACTAAACCGATGAGCCATTAAGGACACAATGGGTGTATTCCTTATGTCCTTAATGGCTCATCAGGATACTCCCTGGGGCCATTCTACCTGGAAAATTCCTAAACATTAAGGAGACAATAGTTGTTCACACCCTTCCGTCTAAGGCTTTCCTCCAGAATGACACAAGTTAAAGTATGGATATAACATCAAATTTCTAACTTCTAATCGAAATAGAATTCCTAGACATAAACTATATAATCATTCCCAGCAAATTACTACCTTTCTATTGATACCAAACATGACGTAGTTCCTATGGATTATAGCATTTATGAGATATCCATTGAAAATAATATCATAAATGCTTCCCTAAATCAAGACAGCATCGCACACAGGGCTCTGCCCTGCCAGGGTCCCTGTCCCCCTTTGCCCCATTGCATACAGGGGGTGCCCCCCCCGCCACCATGGACCTGCCCAAGGTCCCCTTAGTCCCACAAAGTCGACCTAGAGCATCCAGTGTGGACGCTCTAGGTTGACTTTGTAAGTTCCCCTTTAAGTCGACTTTAACTTTAAGAAACTATTGTAGAAAGACAACAGAGTCCTGTGGCACTTTTAAAGACTAACAGATTTATTAATTGCATGAGCTTTCGTGGGAGAAAATCCCACTTCGTCAGACGCTTTGAAGATAGGAAAGTTACAGAGTGGGAGGAAATTAAATGCAGGAGAGTGTATGACATAGCATCAGGTCAGGCTGTAACAGCAAATCAAAATAGGTGTTAGGATTCAAAACACTGGGGAACAGCACATAGAGGAGGGGGAGGTCAAATCACTTGTTGTAATGAGAGAAAAATCCATAGTCCCTGTTTAACCCCAAGACAACAGAGTCAAATTTGCATATAAGTTCGAGTTCTGCAGTCTCTCTTTGAAGCTGTGATTTGTTATTCATCTGTTTCAACACAGCTATTAACAAGTCATCAAGGGAGTGAGCAGGGAGATTGAAGTGTTCCCCTACAGGTTTTGCAGTGTTGCAATTTCTGATGTCAGATTTGTGTCCATGCGCCAAAGAATCAATGGACACAAATCTGACATCAGAAATTGCAACACTGCAAAACCTGTAGGGGAACACTTCAATCTCCCTGTTCACTCCCTTGATGACTTGTTAATAGCTGTGTTGAAACAGATGAATA
>ML685792.1:7152463-7231635 GCA_007922175.1 Pelusios castaneus | reverse complement strand
CAATTTCTGATGTCAGATTTGTGTCCATTGATTCTTTGGCGCATGGACACAAATCTGACATCAGAAATTGCAACACTGCAAAACCTGTAGGGGAACACTTCAATCTCCCTGTTCACTCCCTTGATGACTTGTTAATAGCTGTGTTGAAACAGATGAATAACAAATCACAGCTTCAAAGAGAGACTGCAGAACTCGAACTTATATGCGAAGTGGGATTTTCTCCCACGAAAGCTCATGCGATTAATAAATCTGTTAGTCTTTAAAAGTGCCACAGGACTCTGTTGTCTTTCTACAATAGTTTCTACAATAGACTAACACGGCTACCCCTTTGGAATTTAACTTTAAGTGTAGACACACTGAGTCAACTTAACTAAGTCGACTTTAAGTCGACTTAGTTAAAGTCGACTTAAAAGTGCAAGTGTAGACATAGCCCAAGAGACTTCAAAAAAATCGGTGGTACTTTTAATATTATAGCCCTAAATATCAGTAGATTAAATAATCCATTTCAAAAATAAAAAGGATAGTGGAGCACAGTGCTGCAAATCCTCCAGATATAGAATTCCTCCGATGACATAAGACTTCGAGGTCTGGGTCCTTAACCAGCTGAAAAACCTATTTTTCACTTGCCTTCTTGCAAGGAATACGTTACCACAAAAAACATTTAATTCAGTTCATAAAAATTCAGAATGAGCGGGGTAAGAAAAGACTTTTAATCCTTTTAGGCTAAGACCAAGTGCAGGAGAAGAGAAGTAGCCACTCCACAAATAAACCTCTCCTCCAGGCAACCATCATTCATGTGGTAGAGGAATTCTACTACAATATCAGGAGAAACTTAACGTAGGCTATACACTAAATATTCATGCATCAGATGAAACTGTCTTTCATCCAACCAGAAAATTTAATTGCACCTTAACACCTATTACAGTAAGACTATCCACTGAGCATTCTTAAGAGAATGGTTCAAATATCCTTAATGTGGCAAGCTAACAGAGGATTGCTTTGAACTGACAATATGCTGAATCCATTCCAAACAAGCATTATAGAACAGAGGCAACGTTGCTGGATCACCTCCAAAGGGAAGGAATGTTGAAGCCCGCTACACCCATAACGTCACCTTCCACAGACATTGTCTGCTGTCAGATCATTAAAGCAATCTGCAGTGTCTGGGATCACCTGGACTCCTCATTATGTCTGCATGCCCCAAATAACCACAGAGACAAAAAGCATTTCCATCTACAGCTGACATATAGACAAGGGGTTATTGGGGTTTAGACTTAACAAGTGCAGCCAATACACTTGTATCCTCCATGATTAATGATTGCAATTTACTGTGTATAGGATAAAATCTCAACTTAAAACTTACGAGTTTTTTAGAACACAGAAGCCCATTCACTCAGAACCACATATACTAATCCTATGTTCTGCTCTATTTTTTAGATCCCCACTGAATACCAGATACAATGCAAGATTTAAGTCTATTTTCAATGCCTTCCATTGGGGCAGCCTGTTGTTCAAGGGGCTGCCACAATTTGCATGATCATAACCTTTCACAACAGCTCCCTTCCACTGGAACAATGGGATTCAACTTCCAAGACTGTACATTATTTCTTTTTTTATCTGCTATCACCAGTTAAATTAAAATAACTATTTCTTGTATTAGGAAATTTATCTCAAGTTTGTCTTGTATTATGCTCCCATCTTCCTATCACAGTTCACCTAGATCACATGCTAAATCATGGCAGTTTAACAGCTCACTCTTAGGAGATGAACCTTTTTCAAATATTCCCACAGAGATGGATATAAAAGTTTTTCCTGAAAATAAAAATTTATTTACAAAAAAACAACAATGCAGATTCCCTAAAAATAAATGAGTAAGTGGCAGCACCAATAATCCTCAGGGCAAACCAACTTTCTTCACTTAAGAACAGTGAAAGCAATGACCAGAGTAAGTTAACACCTTTGGCTCCACACTTACAGATACAAAAACAACATTCAGTCAGATGCTAAAATCACTAACGTAAAGAAAACCTAATTGAGTGCAATGAAAATGAAAGTTCAGTCTGAATTAAAACAACATGGATTACATTTTTCTTTTCTTCTTCTCCTCTGGGTGCTAAGAATAAATACATACTGCCTGCATAGTATTAGTGGAGCAGCCAAGTTCCCAGCTGGTTTTAACCAAGCTTGGAGGAAACAAAAACTTCCCTCCATCTAAACACTTGTTCTTCTGTATAATTATGATGCAGTATACATATGTTTTTCATGTCTGCTTCTGTAAGGTTAGTTTTTATTACATTATACCTTGTAACCTAAGACACCCCAATGTACAAAGTGCACTGAGTGATAAATTTAAGGGCACAGCATATGATTTTACTTGGTTATATTTTAGAAATCCCCATAGATTGAAAAAAATTCTCTTTTTTTCTAGCAAGCAGCCATGCTCAAACTACAAAGTTTGGTTGTGTTACTAAGACATATCTATAGTTAAAAGGTACTGTCCTTTTTCTTCACTGCCCATGCCAAGAAGCATAGGCGCTCTCTCCATTACATATAAATCTAGTGCTCATGCATCGAACCAATTGCCATGCAGATGTATGGAAAGGAAACCTTAATGTATAATTTGTCTTCTAGCCAAAAATTTGTTTTTATTTATCTATTTCTTATATTAAAAATCATAATAAATTTAACACTACACATTTTAAAATGTGATATTGTAAGAAAAAATGTGAAATACCACAAGTCCTATACTGTTTTTAATTTGTCTTTCAATTGAAATGAAATAGAGGACATAACTGGACTATACAAAGATATATTTTTAGACTGACAGATAGACAACTGATTTATGTAGATACAGTATACACATTCCAAACAATTTTACCTCTGTTAAAGGGTATTTATATTCTGATGCAGATCAAATTGAACATGTCAACACTAATGCATTTTTCTAGGAGAATCACTACTTTCACCATAATTTTCATGGAAAATTTGTGTGCACATGCAGTAATAGACACATTTATAACTTCAAAAGGATTCAATTTTCTTTTCAATCATACTACAGTATGAATAGCTTTTCCTATTGAATTTAACAATAAGGCACATTACCACAGTCTAAAGGATGAGGTACTTGCGCTTGCTCTTATGAAAGTATGTCAAACAATATATAATATATCACACAATAGTTCTGGGTTAACTGCTCCTTTACATAGGTTTGTTTCTAATACACTTGTGTCAGCTGAATGCCATTTTTGTTTTAAATTGGTCTGTAAGATCAGCAGCTTTTCAAACTCTGGTTAACTCTCAATGTTATTAAAAGAGTATTTTAAAGTTATTTAAGGGATATCCAATGCATTTGTATCAAGAAATTAACAGAAAATCCTTACTCAGATTTATGGCTTTGGTTTAAGAATAATATTGATAGTCTTTCATTCTTCACTCGCAGATAATTCAGAAAGAATATTTCATTGCTGCTGTACTATAGTCTATCTAGTAAATACATAAAGTAATGCCTGAAGCACTATTTTCATAAAATTAAGGTCTTAATCCTGCATTCCTTGTGCATTCTATTAGGAGTATTGGGTTCAAGGAATGCAAGTGGAGTCTTAAAAGACATTTGTATCTCAATTTGGCATTTCTTTTGCTGTCGTGAAAAATTAGGGCATTATCCAAAACTGGTTTGTCAAAGGAAAGTCTAACTCCTACGGACTTCGGATCAGCCCTAGAAATCTAGACTTACCATAAAACTGCAGCCTTTTTTTGCAAGTACAAAAGTGTTGCAGGCAAATCTGAATTTCTCTCTCCTGTGAAGAGAGAATCTGAGAAAATATTTTTCAATTCTATATTTATTGTTGTTTTCTTTGCTTTTCTTCTGGATCAGAATATATAACTGACTGCTAAACCATCTCTTTGTTGCACCCAGGAAATGACTAATGACATTTTCAAATTTAGATGGCTAGATGGGATGTACCACCCATAATCAATAAAAAGGTGGGGAGATATGGACTCAGCAATTTTGACTCCATGGTTCCTCTTGGCATATTGCATTTATATTTAAAATCCTTTACTTTTTATAATTAAAAGAATGACCTGTGAAATCTGATGCCTTCCCCCACCATCAAGTCTACTTTTGATTTATTTTATTATTATTATTAGATTTATTTTTATTGTTTTATTATTTTGTCTGTTCTGATGGGATTAAAACATGCAAAACTGCCAAAATCCCATGGCTTAAGGATCCAAATTCAAGTCACACTTTTAGATGAACTGTCTTTGTGAGCCCCAGGGTTTTGTGGAACTTTTCTTCATTCTTATTTTAAAAGCAATGGGAAATACTTGTTCAATAACTTTTTTAGTTTTCCTGTGCCGGGATGTACCAGGTATTTTGAGGCTGTCGTCCCCCATGCTGGGAACGATGCAGTCCTACCATACCCTGCCCCAGAAAAGGAGCAGTAAAGGTAAGTCCTCCACGCCTGTCTAGAAAGCTTTTCAGGGAAACAGCCAAACAGACCTCAACAGGCTTAGATAAAAGGAGCTGCAGGGTCTGAACTAGTCAGTTCCTGATGGGGACCAGAGGAACAAGGAAGGTGCTCTTTGCTGGAGCTCAAAGGAGAGCCTGAAGATGGGGTCTGGTGACAATGGCATTCTGATGAAGAACTTCAGCCCTGAGTTAAGACTGAAGAAAAAGGGGCTACATAAAAAGTGGCCCAGGGAACAGCAGCAGCAAACACCATTACAGGAAGCAGCACATGGCTGCTGTTTATAGGGTCCCTTGGTCAGGACCTAGAGTGGTAGGTGGGCTTGAGTCCCCACTCCGTCCACTGGCAGGGTGGCCTAATTCCCAAGAAGGGGCAAGGCTTATTTAGAGGACTGAGACATTATTGAGGGCACAGGGGCCTTTTACCTGGGAAGGGTTTTGTCCAGCCATATGTTGATTTGTTAGTCTTTAAAAGTGCCAGAGGACTCCTTGTTTGTTTTGCTGACCTAGACTAACACAGCTATCCCTTTGGAACTTCTCAGATCTGAGATTCTCTCATAACTTCATGGTGCTATCTGAAGACTCTGGTCTTAATTCACCACTGTATTGATTCAGTTCTCTGCTTGAGATCATAGAGATAGTTTGATACAGAACTGGAGTGACAATAATGATTCAGGCTCTTTCCTCATCCTGAGGGAAGCTCGACCCAAGAAGGAAATCAAAGTTCTCTTGTGTATAATCCTCTTGGTCACAGAAAATGGGATGTGAAACTTGAACACAGCAAATGGAAGTACTATTGGTAATAAATATGTCCAATGGCCTGTGATGGGATGTTAGATGGGGTGGGATCCGAGTTATTACAGAGCATTCTTTCCCCAATATCTGGCTAATGAGTCTTGCCCACATGCTCAGGGTTTAGTTGATCATCATATTTGGGGCCAGGAATGAATTTTCCCCCATGGCAGGTTGGCAGAGGCCAAAGGAGTTTTTCACCTTACTCTGCAGCACGGGGCACTGTTCACTTTCTGGTGGATTCTCTGTACTTTAAAGTCTTTAAACCATCATTTGAGGATTTCAATAACTCACTCATAGGTTAGGAGTCTATTACAGGAGTGTGTGGGTGAGGTTCTGTGGCCTGTATTGTGCAGGAGTCAGACTAGATGATTATAATGGTCCCATCTGACATTAAAGGCTATGAGTCTATGAACATGTCTTTTGTGCTTAGCATCCAGCAGCACTTCCTTTCCCTTCTCAGCCTGACTTGATGACCTTCTGTCTAACTGACCTATTTCTCACCGCCAGTCAATAAGAGTGGTCAATCAATAGAAGCTTTGGTCATTAACTCTATATTCTGTAATTTCCACTTCTCTTTACAGTCAAGATTTCTTAATATCAAGTTTTATCTAGCCCACTGTCATTGGTCATAAAAAGCTAGTTTCTTGTTGTGCCTTTTGCAAAGTCAAAATGGAATGGCAGGGGGTCTTTTATAAGCTATTCATCATTGATGGACACCAGGGACTTCCACAAGACTTTAGTAGGCAGTCTCAGGTGAAATAACTCAAAACTAGAAAAGGCAGCTGACAGCCTATGCGTGGAAGAACAGAAGTGCTCAAAGATGACAACAAACAGAAACTGCAGCAGTTCCCAGGGGCAGAAAGACTAAAAGCACAAAAGAAAGAAAAAACAGGGGAATAACAAAAGCACTATATGTACCCATACAGCTTCTATAGCTCAGCAAAGCTCATTCTTAAAGCAGCTGCAATGGGCAACTAATATGGGAAAGAAGCTTATTTCTCCATCTTGAACACAACGGAAACATGGAGAAGTCACAAAAAAGAAGTTAATGGCCACAGCCTCTACTGAGACGTTTCACTCTCAGGGGCTCTACAGGTTCTTACGGTTCACCGACCAAACCTAAATTAATGAAGCATGCTATTTCCTCTGTTGGTGCTTTTCCTGTTCTCTTCTCCTGTGTTACTTACTACCAGCCACTGATTAAAAGCTGCACTAATTCCAATGGCATCCTCTTCCTTTCCCTATAGGGATTCAAGGTATTGTATTCAGGAAGCAAGAGCTAAAGAACTGGCTATGTTTGATGGACATAATAATATCAGTTATACAG
Source organism: Pelusios castaneus (assembly GCA_007922175.1). Classification (NCBI taxonomy): domain Eukaryota; kingdom Metazoa; phylum Chordata; order Testudines; family Pelomedusidae; genus Pelusios; species Pelusios castaneus. Next base: position 7,225,042 of record ML685792.1, on the reverse strand, counting down.
GTAACAGTTGAAATAATAATCTCCAGAAATTCTCCCAATCCTAAATATAAGCATTGCAAAGTGAATGAGGAATAGAGTCTGTTAGAGCAATTAGTTTTTAAACATGAACAAAGAATGAACAAAAGACTTTTTAAAACTACAGAGTAATTTAAAAAAATTAATCCTCTCCAGAAAGTAGTTAGAACTTTAGAAAAAGCCTTTGGTGTGGATTTTTTTTTTTTTTTTTAAATATCTGACCAGAAGTGATTAAGGATGTTTACTGTCTTTGGCTATGTCCACACTACAAAAAGTTGGTCAACTTTGTTAAGTCGACCTAATAAGGTCAACTTTAAGTTGACCTAAAGTTGACCTTATTAAGTTGACTTAACAAAGTGGTTTCCCTGAATGAGTACTTAGTCCACTTTGTTGAGCTGACCTAACTGCCCTTAGGTCGACCTAGTTAAGTGGACTTAAGCCTCCACACTGTGCTTAGGTCAACCTAAGGAGTCGAGTTAAGGGTTAGGTCGACCTAACCAGCAGTTCTTATTAGGTTGACCTAAGCATTCATTAAGTCAACTTAAGGAATTTCTCAAGTCGACTTAATGAAAGCCCGGTGTGGACAAGGACTAAGTTAGGTCAACTTAAGCCTCCTTAAGTCAAGCTAACTTGCAAGTGTAGACATAACCTTTGTGATAAGATGTGGAGCAATGATGAACAAAAAGAAATCCTCAAACTTGTGTGCTGGATGCTTACATTGCCATAATGTCATTATGTTGACTCCTCCATAGTACTTACTATTTACCTCATTTCATAGGAACCTCTCTCTTCTTGTGTTGCTTTGCACCTATGTAAGACCCACACATAGTCTGATCCTTGATGACTAATCATTTAAGGTACATTAGGTATACAGTAGTTAGTACACTACTGTAAAAGCTTCCTATTTTCTTGTTTATGCAAATCAGAGGCCAGATATATTGATCAGATTTAGCAAATGCCCACATTCTATGGCTAGGATCACAGCATGTATTTGTGAATATGACATGCATGCTACACTGTCCAAAACTTTCATGGCTTTAGGATCAGCTCTACTGGGTGAGCTATAGGGACGTCTGAGGCTGGCAGAAAGAGTAGGAGCTGTACTAACCTTTTCCCAGCCAAAAATCACATGCAGAAACATCATACTGGCTGAGACAGATGACATAATTTTGTTCAGTAACTTTTTATCCATTACCAACTGCAATCCAAATGTCCCTACAATATTAAGTCAGAATCCCAAGATGGGGTTGCCTGTTTACCATTCAACAAAGGTCTGTGCCTCAGGTTTGTACAGTTGCAAGTACAGCTGTATAGTGTGAGAGCATCATAGTGGTGAAAGCATATTTGTATGGCTACCAACACAATAAACAAATATAATAAATTTACTGGGCATTATACCCAAGTATTCTTGAATAGGACAATAATTTAAAAGTAAAGAATGTTGGCCCAGGGATCTATACTAAAGGAAAACAAAAACAAAACAAAACAAAAAAAACCCAACCCCAATCTGAAAACCTAAAACTGTCCAAGCAGAAATTTATCTTGGATAAAAAATACCAGTATCATAGAAGATGAGGGTTGGAAGGGATCTCAGGAGATCATCTAGTGGTCCAACTCCCTGTTCAAAGCAGGACCAACCCCAACTAAATCATCCCAGCTTGTGTTTTAACAAGCTGCACCTTAAAAACCATTAAAGTTGGTGATCCGACCACCTCCCTCAATAACCCATTCTAGTGCTTCATTATCCTCCTAGTAAAAAAGTTTTTCCTAATATGCAATCTATACCTCCCCCACTGCAAACTTTTATTTGGGATGCATTAAAATGTCTCCTTAATCAATTATGTAATTATTACTTTGTGAGAAAAACTCCTTTCAGCCCTCCCTCCCCCCCCATGCACAAACCACCATTTGTCCCCTAGCTTTCAAAAAATCAGAGCAGAGATATAAATGAAGCTCTTCTTGTTTGATTTATGTAGACAAAGGGTTCTAACAAGAAACAGAATAAAATATAAAATTATTTAAACATGTAAATCTCAATTTGCTTTTCCACTAGAGAGTCATCTTATGGAAAATGAGCAGGAATTAATAGAAAAAATTGCAGCTGAATGAAGAAAGTTGGTTGAGCATGGGGTTTTTTTTATTCATTTGAAAATCCCATAGCAGAGGAGTCAGAAAGCTCCTTGCTTCTAATTTGTAGGTTCTTAACAGATAATCCTGAAAAGGCCAATTGCTGTACTGCTGACTCAGCAAGTTTGCCTTCAGTATTGTTGTTTGTGGAACAATCAATGAAATTGATAAATGACAATGCAGAGTCAGCCCTACAGAGGTTTAGCTTACTGAGATTTGCACACTAAAGATTCAAAGGCTGGCAAATAGAAATAAAAACCACTGTCAGAAGTCTGCACAGAAGGAAGTAAATAAAGGAACATGAGGACAGTGAAGGACATGAAGGGGCAAATGGATGGGTGGGAAAAATCTTTCTCCATAGCATTTTATCTATATAACTAAACGAGAGTTGTATATATGCACGGCGGGGACGCAGCTTCTGCACGCGAATACAACTGACACAGCTGTGCGCGCGCAGCAGCTGAATCCATGTCTTGCTAGCCGGGCTGGGGAGATTCAAATCTCCCGCCCTGAGCACGCTCAGACAGAGCGTACTCAGGGCGGAGCGGCCTGGCCCAGAAGCGGCTCTGCCGGCCGTCCCTGCAGCTCCGAGCCTCCGGCCAGGTAAGGGGGCTGGGAAGGGGCTGGAGGGAGGCCTGGAGAGGGGTGGGGGGGACAAGGAGAGTGGCTGGGTTAGAGGTGTGGGGGGGGACAAGGAGACTGGGTGGGGGCTGGAACTGAGCTGAGGGGCCGGCTCGAAGCGGAGCCGGCCCCCCAGCTCAGTCCAGGGGTTCTGGGGCCGACAGATGCTCCGCGGGAGCTTCTGCCGCCCCCGATCCCCCAGCGGCTCCTGCCATTCTTCAATTTCCGATTCCTTAGGGAATCGGGGGTTCACTGGTTGTATCTAATTTATGGAGTGTTGAAACTTCTGAAGCACATGATGGCCATGTTCAATGCTGAGTGAGAGAGAGAGAGAAGGATGAGCGGGGTGGAGGGGGAAAGAATGAAGTATAAAGAACAAAACTGCCTGCTTGCAAAGTTCTCACTGCAAAGCCATGAATATGTAGGACACTGAATGCAATGGAGGTTCCCTTTGGAAAACATTAGTTTGGGAGCAGTTGTAGCCCATAAAATTTTTTGGAGATGGTAGAAACGGAGATTTATTTGTAGACTTTTTCTTAAGTGATACCACAAAAATGGGGACCCCTGTTTCCTGAACCAGTCTCTGATCTTAGACATTCATATTGATTTATTGAATAGAAATTATCTGACAGCTTAGAGAAGTCATGGAGGATGCTACTTTTGGAACTGCTAAAGACTGTGAGATGGTGCCATATGGACACCTTGTTTCTTATTACATGGTATAACATAAACCGATAAAGCCAACAAATCTTAAGTTTTTATTCTTTTAGCAAATCTATTTTAAGTAGCTTTTGTTATTTCATTCAGGGCTTTTTAAAATTCATTTCTCCCTATAGGTCTTGAATTTGTCCTCAAAATCTGACATATAAAAACTACTTTCTAACTATTCTGTCCTGCATCTTTTTTACGTACTTCTCTTTTTAGCTCTAGATAATTGATGTTTTTTTGCCGCTGTTCTCTATTTTTTCTCTCTCTGTAAAAACTTCTATAAAATTGTTTAGCTCCACTGTAATTCACTTACTTCAAACACCAGTGCCTAGAAAGAATATCACACCATTTTCTGTTCTATAGTTCGGAGCTTCACAATGCTGGAATTTTCTCAACTGAATATTGGACATCCTGCCTCTATCATCAGATGGCTTTTGGATAGCCCCACTGCCAGATAGCAACATTAAAGCAGCAGGAGTGGGACGCTCAGATATCCCTTATTTTCCCTACTTTTACTTCAACACTCACAACTTCTTACCTCCGAATCAACTGCATGCAGTGCATCCAAATCAGCTGGTGATAAGGAGGAGAACAATTTCCCTGGGGTGGTTAAATCCACCCCTCACACCACTGTTGCACTGATTCCCTGCAAAACTGAAGACAGAGAGTTATCACATGGATTTTGAATGTCACATTTCCTTTAAGATGGTATTATACACGCATTTAGTCAAAATGCTTAATCTGAATCAACTGCTCTAAAATTAGGGCTGTGCAAATTCTGCTTGTTTAGATCTGAACACTGCATTTTTCATTAATCAATCACTGCACATTCATTTTGATGCTAGGGTTGAAAAACCTGAACTTCCAAGGAGTACCTTCAATTACTTAGGGGCACCTCCTATAGATAAGCCCCTTCCAGTTCCATAGGTGACCCCTCCAAAGACATCACAACTATTCCTAAGAATCAGTTGCTTACATGAAGCATCTTCAGCGTGGTCCAACATTTATTTAGAAAGGGAGGAGCAAAAGTATGGGAAGCCAGTTGGGCTGGAAGAAGGTTGCTATATATCTAGTCTGAACAACTTGTGCCCATATAATTTTGCATGCATAACATGCTTCAAACCTTGATTCCTAGGCCCATTTCAAATGGGTATTTGAGACTCAATATTAATTTCATACAGCTCAATATAAAACAGACTGAAGACTGAAAAAAATCCTCTTTATATGACTTTTTGTTTTGAAAAATAAAAAAGTCATTGAAATCAAATAACTTAAGTTTAACAGTGATTTTTTTTTTCATAAACAAAACCAAATCCATAGACTTTGGTTGGAACAGAGCTAAACCAAGCAGGAGGTGGCTTATACATTACACAGAAGATTTGCAGGGCTTCCATTGGTACGTTCTTTGTAAATATATTTTCTTCCAGGTCAAATAAGTTTATATATACATAAAAAAAAGTGTTGTTTTTTTTTTAAATGGTGGCCCACAGGTGCTAGCATCTGCATCCAATATTTTGTTTTCTAAATCCATTAAACTCAGGTGACAAAATATGAGATGGAACATGTAAAATGTTGAAGTACATGGTGAGTGTGTGTATGCTTGCACATATGCCCTTCCCCACCAAGTCTATATAAGTTGTTTTTGCTAATGCATTTGTTAGAGAAAATGTAAATATTGATAGTTATAGTAATTTCATTCTGTTCCTTGAAAACATAGGGATTGTGGTGTAGAAACATGGAAGTTCAGGTATATGAATGACTGGTTTATTTGATGGTGATAGACCTGAATAGGAATATACATGGAACATAATTACTGTGACATTTTGATGATAATCAACACAAATTAAAATGTCATTTGTAGTGATCTGGGCCACATTCATTAATGACCACTGGTTTAGTTCCTCTGATAAGCAATTGCTATCCAAAGATATCAAGATGCCTTATAAAGGAAAGAAAATATCATAGGCTATGTCTACACGTGTTAATTTAAGTTGACTTTGCTAAGTCAACTTAAAGTCGACTTTAAGTCAACTTTGTTACATTGACTTAGCATGTCTACACTCAAAAATTAAGTCAACTTAAAGGGGACCCTGCCAAATCGACTTAGAGCATCCACACTGGACGCCTTAAGTTGACTTCTAGGGGCTAGGTGGACCTGGGACTGGTCCACGGTGGCAGAGGGGGCACCCCTTGCCAAGTGCCAGGGGGCTCAGCATTTGCCCCATTGTACCTGGGTACAATGGGGGCTGAGCAGGACAGGGACACTGGCAGGGCATAGGAGCAGGGTGGGCAGTGCTCTGTCCTGCCGTGTGGGGGGACACGCCAGGCTCTGCCTGTGCCAGCCACCCTGGCAGGGAGGGTAGTGGGGGTGCCCTGGAGCCCTTTAAATCGACTTAAAGTCGATTTAGGGCTAATCTGTATCTACATTGGCTAAGTCGACTTAATAAAGTCAACTTAGCCAGTAAAGTCGACTTTGCCAGTAAAGTCGACTTTAAAGTAGGTTTTATAAAGTCGACTTTAATTTTCCTTAAGTCGACTTAAGCTGCTGCGTAAATTGTTTTAAGGAAAATGTAGTGTAGACGCAGATTAAATTAAGTCGATTTAAACATGCTTAAGTCAACTTAATTTATAAGTGTAGACGCACACATATGTATTTTACAAATGGGAAACTGAAGCACAAAGTGCTAAAGTGATCAAGTTTTACTATTAATTCACATACTATTAAGTAAAAGTATTTGTTTAAAAAATTCACTTCATGTTACAATGAAGAGGGGCACTGGAATTAAATATTTCATAAAAGTACTATGATCATAGTTAAAAACCTTCTTCCATTTACTGTAATTAGAGGTAGTTGGCAGAACCTTAATCTCTATGGGTGTGTCTACACTTACAAGTTAGGTCGACTTAAGGAAGCTTACCAAATTAGTCTTACAAGTTAAATCGACTTAAGTTAGGTTAAGGTTAGTTAGGTAAGGTTAGTTAGGTCGACTTAAGTTAGGTTAAGTTAGGTCGACTAGTGACTAGTTACGTGTCCTCTCCCTGCCTCTCCTCCCAAATTCTCCACCCCATCAGTACCCACTGACAAAAATAAAAGTTGGCACCTGTACCTCTACCGCCCTACAGTGCTGTGCCAGCCAGCCGGGCACAGCAGCAGCAGCATCCCCCCCCCCCCATGCAAAACTTGCTCACCCGCCTGCTGAGTGAGAAAAAATTGTAATGTGGTCCCTCGTGCTAAAAAGTTGGACATCTCTGAGATGCACAAACTGAGGGCAGGTAGGACTACCTCCGTCTAAGTCACCTGTAGGGCCTTATCTGATAAGCAAGCTTGAGCACATTCATTGAATCGAGTTCCATATAGGAAACTACACAAAACAGCACAGAGGCGAGGGGGGTGAAGAAGAGCACTTCCTTTATAACTTTTAGTCCAGTGGTTAGAGTACTCATCTAGTATGTTGGAGCCCCCACAGTTCAAGTCCCCTTTTGCCCAAGGAGAAGAAGGGGTTTGATCTGGGATCTCTGAACTGAGTGCCCTAGCCACTAGATTATAAAATAGTCTCATGTGGGCATTCCTCAGTCTTTCCTGTTGAAGTTGTTCTCCTGTGGATATATAATTTAGGAATTCATTGGACAAGGGACTGGATCTCAGGTCTCCCACCTATCAGGTGAGTTCTTTAACTAACAGGTGGCAATCAATCTTATCCTTCCCACCTTTGCTCTCACGTGTGCACCTACTGATTCTTCCATTATCTATCTGACAGAAAAGTTGCCTTCCCTCAAACAGCTGAGAGGGGCATTTTACATACATACAAACTTGTGTAGTAAGAGCATGCATTAGGTATTCTCCATAGAAGCACCTGCACAATTGAACAATACTGCTTCTCACGATATGACTTTTGATCACCTTTACTAATTTTGCTTAAACACACACACACACACACACACACACAAATATTTTAGCTGTTTTATGATCATATCTCCAGTACAGATTTCTGTAACAGATTCAAGACAGTGTAGAGTCAAATGTATGAACTAAACTTTTGTTAAACTTCATACATCCCTATTAATTGTTACTTTGCTGCATTAGTTATCCCAAAGAGTTAGAGATGATAGTTATTCTTTCTATCCCTTCTTTCCCAGGTAAATTTAGAGCAACATCACTGAAATCAAAATGTTAACTTTGAATTATTTCTCAAAACCCACTTAATTAAAAGGAGGAAGGGATGAGTTGTCTAGATCTTAATCCTCCATCTTCTCTCTCAGCTACCAATGTGGTGAGTGTTATAAAAGAACAAAGGAAGACGACGATGGACCAGATTGAAAGCTAGAGTGAATGGGTACATTTCCACTAAAGTCAGCAGAATTTCAATATTTACACCAGCTCAATTTGGCCTGTGTGGCTTAAGTCTCTATTTTTCTCTCTCTATATATATGAAGAAACCAAATTGCCAATGCTGGAAATAGAAAGTATATTTTTAGTAAAATAATCATTTTCTCTTCCTTTTTGTGCCTCTATGGATAGTTTCTTCCCTCCCACACTCCCATCTGTATGCTGCCAATCTTCGTTTCTTTGGGATTTAGGTTTTATTTTGGGGTGTGGTTTTTATTTGTTCAGTAGATTTTGTTTTGATTTCTTACATTCTTCATATGCATGTAAAGGTCCGTCTACTTCCAGTGAGAACTTACATGAAGAATGACTGTGTGTAATAAGTTGTGTCCCCAGTGATGTTGAGTCATTACTCTCTGTGCTTTTATTAGTATTCAATCTCAGGTTGATATGTTTCTGATTAATGAGGCATTTGTTCTGCATCACAGAACAACTGAATTCCCTTCTAATCTCAATGAATTGTGTCGAAGAGTTAATTACAACGTAACCTTTCAACATGCTCCTGGTTTAGGACAATATATGCTTATTTTACTTTTGAGAACGGGGTCCTGATAGTTGACAATCCATACCTCATAAATACTGACTTCTAAAACAATAGGTATGGTAACTGTTGCACTTCTAGAACACTTTCTAATGCCGTTTCTTAAGCATTTAACAAAATTAATAAAGTCACATGATACCTCTGTGCTGCAGACCCAAAACTCATTTACCTGATTTGCGCAAGAGCATATAGGAACTCTGTAATGGAGGCAAGACTGGAACCCAGGTCTCTTGACTGCCTGGTCTGTGCCTAACTCCCAAGCACATCTCAGCTTCTTCTGTTTTTCAAACAAGGAGTACTGTGGCACTTTTAAAGACTAACATGTATTTATTGAATGAGCTTTCATGGTGAAATGGGATTTTCTCCCATGAAAGCTCATGTGGTAAATAATTTTTTTAGACTTTAGAAGTGCCATAGGGCTACTTGTTTGTTTTGCTGAACTAGACTAACACAGCCACCCCTTTGGAACATCTGCTTTTCAAGAAACTCAACCAAAAAAATGGAGGGGGTGGAGGTGCTTCCTTTGATTTTATTGTATTCTTTTGAATCTACTGTATGTAATATGTACACTAGAAGAAGCCAAGACTTTAAAACTCACTTCAGACAGGTGATTACCCATGTATGCCCAATAAAAAATGCTCAGGAAAGAGAAGAGTGGGCCTTGTGCTCTGCATCCCCAACTGATGTTTCCAGAATCCCATTTTAAAAAAATAGATTGGAGGCAGGGGGAGAAGATGCAAGTAGATTGCCTTACCTTACAAAGGCACTTGCTTTCAGATCATTTATTACCTCTAAGCACCACTACCTCTGTTGAAATAGCCTCATCCTTATTTTCAGGCAACCCCACAGTGTTACATTAACTTTCCTCTTTTCATGGTATCTACACTATGGTAGCTGCTTGCTCAAAATACTAAACTGCAAGTAACAATTGCATCATCACTTTCTAAAAGACAATGCATGGCTCATTCTAACAATGATTTGAAAAAGGGGAGTACTCAGGAAATTCCATGAATGCACAGACCTCTGTATCTTTTTAAACCTTTAAAACTAAACTTTGAGTTTGCAGACTCTGAGCACAGTCAGAATACATTTTTTCTGAGATGGGTGGGGAGGGAAATTGGGGCTGTAATTAAAGATTGATATTCTTTTTCAAGGGAAATTCACACAACAAAATCAAACAAAAACTATTACATGTGTGCTTTTCTCACCAAAAGGAAGAACCACTGAAGAACTTCCATTCTTCCAATCAGCATCACAAGTAATACACATTTAAAGAAAATGATCTTGAACTTTCACTTTTTGCAGGAATCATAAGATCTTTAAACAAAAAAACTGCCCCAAACCTGGGCCATCTCCTGACTCAATATGTCATGTGCAAGAGCTTAGCTGAAGATGCTCATTACCCAACCAGAATATTGTCCAAGTTAAATATTTCTGAAAATTCCAAGTATATAATTTTTTAAACTGTGTTAATAATTCACTCTAACATGGTGTCATTTGAGCTGGGAATTGTCATATTGGATCAGATCATTGGTCCATACAGTCCAGTATCCTGTCTGCCAATGCTTTGAGAAAGGTCCAAGAAAAGTAGGAAAACATTTTGGAATAGCTCACAGAAGTTTTTTTTTTCCTACTTTTTGTCAGTTAGAAACTGGTTTATGATCTAAAGTGTGATTGTTTTATAAATGTCTAATCCTTTCCTGATTCCTGCCTCAATGATTTATTGTGGCAAAAATGAGTATCTCTGGCTAATTATGCCACCTGTAAAATGTATTCCTTTTTTTTTCTTTTGTATGTTTTAAATTTGTTGCCTTAAAAGTTTTTTTTAAAATAATAAGACACTGAAGAAAGAATGTGATTCTATTTGCACACTCGGTGCACTGGTACACACAGCAGAGAAAGAAAATATCCATAAATATTCTGAAAACAAGGATTTTTCAGGTTCAAAACTAAGCAAACTTCCAAAAAAATCTTTATCATCTCTATTTAAAGTTGACTTTAAACTAGGTTTAATAAAGTCGACTTTACATTTCCTTAGGTCAACTTGGGCAGCAGCTTAAGTCAACTTAAGGAGATGCCAGTGTGGATGCAGAGTAAATTAAGTTGACTTAAGCCTGCTTAAGTCGACTTAATTTACTAGTGTAGACGCACCCACAGAGACAGACAGCTTCAGGATCTCTATGAAGTATTCTTAAAACTACAATACCTACCTGGAATACTGAAGAAACAGATTGACAGAGCCAGACGGGTACCCAGATATCAACTACTACAGGAGAGGCCCAAAAAAGAAAACAACAGAACACCACTGATCACCACCTACAGCCCCCCACATCAAACCCCTACAGCACATCATCAAGGACCTACAGCCTGTTCTACAAGATGATCCCTCACTCTCTCAGGCCTTTGGAGACAGACCTCTCCTTGCTTACAGACAGGCCCCCAACCTTAAACAGATAGTCACCAGCAACTACAGACCAAACAACAGAAACATTAAAGCAGGCACATTCTCCTGCAACAAACCACGCTGCCAACTTTGCCCACATATCTGCACAAAAGACACCATCATAGGATCTAATCAAGCCAACTACTCCATCAACAGCTCATTCACCTGCTCATCCACCAATGTGATTTATGCCATCATGTACTGACAATGCCCCCCTGCTTTATACATTGGACAAACAGGACAGTCTCTGCGCAAAAAAAAATTAATGCACACATATCTGACATCAGAAACAACAACATTCAAAAAACAACAGGGGAACACTTCAATCTTCCTGATCACTCCATTAAGGATCTGTTAATAGCTGTACTCAGGCAAAGGAATAACAAATCAAAGCTTCAAAGAGAAACTGCAGAATTGGAATTCACACAGATTTGACTCCATGAACTCAGGGCTGAATATAGACTATGGGTTTTTTCCCCCATTACAACAAGTAATTTTGCTTTTCTTCTCCCACCCTCTCTGCTAATTGCTGTACCCTACTGCTTGAATCCAAACAACTGCTTTGATTTGCTCTAATAGTCTTACCTGATCCTATGATTTACACTACCCTACATTTATTATGCTCCTATTCTGTAAATTCCCCATCTTCAAGTGTCTGATGAAGTGGCATTTTCTCCCATGAAAGCTCATGAGATAAATAAATTGGCTAGTCATTAAAGTGCCACCAGACTCTCTTGTTTGTTTTGCTAGATAAGTCACCTGTTCTCTCCCTGAGTTAGCTTATTGAGCTGTAAAATGAAGATGCTGTGTATAGGAGATTTGTGTAGTTTTGTAGCATATTGTAGCAAGGCTTATCTATGTTAAATAGAGCTGTGCTGTGGACACTGCTGTATGCTGAGCAGATCCATACCAATTGGGAGTTGCTGCGATAACTTCAGGGCGGACCATGGCAAAAGTGATGTTTACGGCACTATGGTACTTCCTGTTGCTGTATTGTTCCTTCTCTTTGAAATGGGAAGTACCTCAAATATTGCAAAAAAATTAAACTAAGAATGGTAAATGTTCTGTTTGTAAATGGTGTCTCCAGCAACTAACTTGTTGTACTTACCTATAATCTGAGTAAATTATACAGTCTTTCTGGTCACTGTACAAAGTGAGTCATGAAACAATCTTTGGATAAATTAATATATAGAATTTTTTGTGAGAGAACAATACATTTTGCTTCTTGAGGGGATAATTTATTTACTTCGATATCTATGCTTATCTTCCATTTGGCTTGAAATGTGTATTAGTTCATAGTTTCATTACCTCTACAACTGCAAGCTGCTATAAGGAATGATTTCAATGTATTTGAGTTCAGACCTTGGAGTTTACCTTCCCATTCACAGCACTTGCCACAATTCTACATGTTCTACTACTAATATAATATAATCTATGTTTGACAGCATTTGTATTTCTTTTGGGAACCCCAAGAGCAGGGAGAAACTATGTATAGCAAATAATTAAAAGGCTATCACAATGAAGTCTATATGTAAAACAGAATGAACAACTTCAGGAAGCATAAAAAATTCAAGTAAAATGTCCCCTCTTCCTTATTTAAAAATCACAGCTTTGGCTCCTTTTGTCACTCAAGTTTGATTCACTGTCATCATTGCTCTGAGAGTTTGGCAACAAGAATCTGACAGAAACTGACATTAATGCAGTCATCCTTTGCTTTTCTTACAGCTGCAGCTGTCAAAAGCCATAGCACATTAAGCCAAAGTACAAATCATCATGAAGCTTTTCCAACATTAAAATTTAAGAATATACCTTTGGAGAGTTTAAAATAAGTTAGGATTGTCATTTTATGCTAGATAGAAAGACAGAGATAGGTAAATGGATGGATGGGGCAGGAAGGGAGAAAGTTTGATGAGACCAGTCCATTTTGAAATGAAAACCAAGCTCACACTCTTTTGTCCTCTGAACTCCAAGAAGGATTGATTAATATTGACAACATCATATGCAATATTCTAGACATGGTTGAATTATTAATTATTATTATTATTATTAAACTATCTTTGTGTTGACAAATGGGTGTCAGCTGAAAATATATGGTTTTTAGTATTTTAGGAGATCCCTACGAGCCTCTTGAATGTTCCACACTACTTCCTATCTTCTGATATAAGCCTTATCAAGTGATGAATAGTAGACTATGATATATTGGGTCTTGATCTCAACATCTGAGGTAACAAATATGGCACAATCACTACAGCTCCATTTGCACAGTCTTTCATACAAAGGTCTCAAAGTCTGTGTTTAGAATAACAAGCAACCTTGAAAGGACCGGGTAGTGTAAAAGACTAAATAATAGGAATAGTCTGACCACTGGAACTAGTGGTGTATTGAAAGTCTCAACAGCACAGGACAGAGATCATGAGGGGAAAAAAAGAAGAGTGTAAATCTGACCTCCAAATACGAATAATTTTGTTTTAGAATGTTCAAAGCAAGATATCCAACATGGTATAAAGACATATTATTCTAACTTAATTTGTCCAGACCAAACAAAGCAAGATTTGTAAGACGAGTCTGAAGGGCAACAATATAACACAGGCATGAAAGATATTAGCATAGCTGTGCAAAACGATCAATATCCATTTTAAACAACAGCTTGGCCCTTACCTAAGTGCAGATGCATCTTCATATGGGCTACTGAGAGAGCTTAGAACAAAGAAAAGACATATCTCCACAGAACAGAACTAAGCAAATAATTGATTTTTCATTTTGGTGGTCAAATGAAAAAATGGTTTAGTTTTGAACTGAAAATGACTTTTTTTCCTCATCAAAAGGTAAACAAAAACACAAAATAAAACAAAAAATAATTTCAGGTTGAACAAAATTGTTTTGCTGGACCTAAAATGACTTTTTTGTTTGTTTGTTTTTTCATTGTGTTTGGATTTTACCCTTTGTTTTAAAAAAAAGAAAAGAAATCTACTTAATTTCAAAACGAAACATCAGTTTGCAACAAAAGGCAAAAACGTTTAAACAAAATGTTTTAAACACAAATTCTCCCTGAAACTGAATATTTTGGTGAATTTACCATGTGAGAGAAAATATTTGCCCAACTCTACCACTGAATATGTATAGCAGAATCAGTAATAATGCAAGTGTCTCCTCATTGTTCCACCAATATAGCTAATAACTGACCTGCAAGAGCCACATTTAGAAGTTAAAGGTAGCTCAGTTTCCTTGCCCATATAGCCTCTGGTTTCTCTACTGATATTGCAAATAACAGCAGGAATTTGTGCATGCATGTTTTGAACTATTCTCAACTGAAAATTGGATTGAGTCCATGAAGCACCTTTTCTCATACTTCCAATATTGCCTTCAACTGAGAAATTGCCATAACTGCTGAGAAAAACATGCAATAATCTACTGGACTGGCCTGAAAAAATCCCCTCCTAGCTAGAGCTTTGAAATAACCAATGAAGGTAACACTTCTAGTTCCAGCAGAGATGAGTTTTGCTGTTGCTGGGAAAGCATTTGGGAAACATTCATTAATGCTAGGTGGATCTCTAAACCAGGAAAAAAAAAATCAGTGAAGATGGTAGTTACTTTAAAGTAAGAATTCAAGAAACTCTCAGTAAATAAACATTCCCCCTCAAAAACTGCTTTTAAGTTGTCATGATAAAGGGTAGCTGAGTTATAACTTTTCACAGACTCAGTAACATGTGTTAGAAATTAGTTAAAGTTTTTAAAAGGCGGGGAGGGGAACCGTAAATATATATCTTAGGGTATGTCTACACTTAAAAAGTTAAGTCGACTCTGTTAAGCCTTAACCTTTAAGACCCTTAAGTCGACCTAAATTACTCCATGTCCGCACTGGGTTTTCATTAAGTCGACTTAAATTCCTTAAGTCAACTTAATGAAAGCTTAAGTCCGATTAATAACTACCCCTCCTTAGGTCAACTTAAGACTTAACTTGACTTCTTAAGTCGACTTAAGGACAGTGTGGATGCCTATGTCCAATGTTAAGTTGACTTAATAAAATCGACTTAAAAGGAGTCATTTTGTTAAGTCAACTTAATAAGGTCAAGTTTAAGTCAACTTAAAGTCGACTTCACTTTTTCTAGTGTCGATGTACCCTAGGAAACCCTTACTGAAAATTATGTCAAGGCAGAAAATTAAACATCTTGTGCAAGAATTCATAGGATTGCAAGGCCGAAAGGAACCACTGTGATCATCTAGTTTGATCTCCTATATACCCAGACACTAGAACTTCTTCCAAATAATTCCTAGAGTAGCATTTCCCAAATTAATTTGGCCACGGAACACTTTGGGACTTGGAATATATTGATGGAAAACATACATGCTAGTCCGGGTGGGCAGGAGTTCTAGATTTGGATTGTTTCAGTATGAGTCACATAACAACCACCATACTATTATGAGTGCCTTATAAATATTAATATACCTACAATCTAAATACTATTCAAAAACTATTTTTGATACACACATAATTTCATATTAAATATTTTAGAAGGAAAAATATCACTAGCATCGAAATTTTTTCATGGAAAACCTATTCACATCACACGGAACACTGGTGTTCACAGAGCACAGTTTGGGAACCGCTGTCCTAGAGCATTTATATTTAGAAAAACAGCCAATCTTGATTTAAAAATTGTCGGTGGTGGAGAATCCACATGACCCTTGGTAAATTGCCCCAATTGCTAATTACTCTCACCATTACAAACGTACACATTATTTACAAATTCCAAAGGGGTAGCCGTGTTAGTCTATTGTAGAAAGACAACAGAGTCTTGCGGCACTTTTAAAGACTAACAGATTTATTAATCGCATGAGCTTTCGTGGGAGAAAATCCCACTTCGTCAGACGCTTTGAAGATAGGAAAGTTACAGAGTGGGAGGAAATTAAATGCAGGGGAGTGTATGACATAGCATCAGGTCAGGCTGTAACAGCAAATCAAAGTAGGTGTTAGGATTCAAAACACTGGGGAACAGCACATAGAGGAGGGGGGAGGTCAATTCACTTGATGTAATGCGAGAAAAATCCATAGTCCCTGTTCAACCCCAAGGCAACTGAGTCAAATTTGCATATAAGTTCGAGCTCTGCAGACTCTCTCTGAAGCTGTGATTTGTTATTCATCTGTGTCAACACAGCTATTAACAAGTCGTTAAGGGAGTGAGCAGGGAGGTTGAAGTGTTCCCCTACAGGTTTTGCAGTATTGCAATTTCTGATGTCAGATTTGTGTCCATTGATTCTTTGGCGCAGAGACTGTCCTGTCTGTCCAATATATAAGGCAGAGGGGCATTTCCGGCACATGATGGCATAAATCACATTGGTGGATGAGCAGGTGAACGAACCCTTGATGGAGTAGGTGGCATGATTAGGCCCTGTGATGGTGTCATCAGTGTAGATATGAGGGCAAAGTTGGCAGCGTGGTCTGCTGCAGGGCTGTGTTCCTGCTTTAGTGTTTCTGTTCTGTGATCTGTAGTTGCTGGTAAGTATCCTTTTAAGATTAGGGGGCTGTCTGAAAGCAAGGAGAGGTCTGTCTCCCAAGGCTTGAGAGAGTGAGGGATCATCTTGTAAAATAGGCTGTAGATTTTTGATGATGTGTTGAAGAGGTCTGGCTTGGGGGTTGTAGGTGGTGACCAGTGGCGTTCTGTTGTTGTTTTTCATGGGCTTCTCCTGCAGTAGTTGACTTCTGGGTACCCGTCTGGCTCTGTCAATTTGTTTCTTCACTTCTGCGGGTTTGTACTGTAGTTTTAAGAATGCCTGGTAGAGATCCTGAAGGTGTCTGTCTCTGTCTAAAGGGTCAGAGCAAATGCGGTTATATCTTAGGGCTTGACTGTACACAATGGATCGTGTGGTGTGTCGAGGATGGAAGCTCGAGGGATGTAGGTAACTATACCGATCAGTAGGTTTGCGGTATAGGGAGGTCTTTATGTGCCCATCGCTAATTTGCACTGTAGTGTCCAGAAAGTGGATCTCTTGTGTGGAGTGTTCCAGGCTAAGTTTGATTGTGTTGTGGAAATTGTTGAAATCTCTATGGAAATCTTCAAGGGCATCTTTACCATGGGTCCAGATGATGAAGATGTCATCAATATAGCGTAGGTAAAGTAGGGGTGCTTTGGGATGAGACGTGAGGAAACGTTGTTCTAAATCGGCCATAAAGATGTTGGCATATTGTGGTGCCATGCGGGTACCCATGGCAGTGCCACTGACTTGAAGGTATAGATCATCTTCAAATCTGAAATGGTTGTGGGTGAGTACAAAGTCACAGAGGTCAGCCACAAGTTTAGCTGTGTCATCATCCTGGATGGTTCTTCTAATAGCTTGTAATCCATCCTTGTGGGGAATGTTAGTGTAAAGAGCCTCTACATCCATAGTGGCTAGGATGGTATTTTCTGGAAGACCATCAATGGATTGGATTTTTCTCAGGAAATCTGTAGTGTCTCTCAGATAGCTAGGTGTGTTGATAGCATAGGGTCCTACTGCAGGAGAAGCCCATGAAAAACAACAACAGAACGCCACTGGTCGTCACCTACAACCCCCAAGCCAGACCTCTTCAACACATCATCAAAAATCTACAGCCTATTTTACAAGATGATCCCTCACTCTCTCAAGCCTTGGGAGACAGACCTCTCCTTGCTTTCAGACAGCCCCCTAACCTTAAAAGGATACTTACCAGCAACTACAGATCACAGAACAGAAACACTAAAGCAGGAACACAGCCCTGCAGCAGACCACGCTGCCAACTTTGCCCTCATATCTACACTGATGACACCATCACAGGGCCTAATCATGCCACCTACTCCATCAAGGGTTCGTTCACCTGCTCATCCACCAATGTGATTTATGCCATCATGTGCCGGAAATGCCCCTCTGCCTTATATATTGGACAGACAGGACAGTCTCTGCGCCAAAGAATCAATGGACACAAATCTGACATCAGAAATTGCAATACTGCAAAACCTGTAGGGGAACACTTCAACCTCCCTGCTCACTCCCTTAACGACTTGTTAATAGCTGTGTTGACACAGATGAATAACAAATCACAGCTTCAAAGAGAGTCTGCAGAGCTCGAACTTATATGCAAATTTGACTCAGTTGCCTTGGGGTTGAACAGGGACTATGGATTTTTCTCGCATTACATCAAGTGAATTGACCTCCCCCCTCCTCTATGTGCTGTTCCCCAGTGTTTTGAATCCTAACACCTACTTTGATTTGCTGTTACAGCCTGACCTGATGCTATGTCATACACTCCCCTGCATTTAATTTCCTCCCACTCTGTAACTTTCCTATCTTCAAAGCGTCTGACGAAGTGGGATTTTCTCCCACGAGAGCTCATGCGATTAATAAATCTGTTAGTCTTTAAAAGTGCCGCAAGACTCTGTTGACATTATTTACAGTTTGTGTTCATTTAGCTTCAGCTTCCAACATTAGATCGTGTTATACCTTTTCCTGCTTGATTGAAGAGCCCATTATTAAATGTTCGTTTGTTGTTTAGATTACCGTTTGTAAGTGTCAAGTGATTCCTTAGCCTTCTTTTTGTTAAGTTAGACTCTCAGCTCAGTCTATTTATCACTATAAGGCATTTTTCTAATCCTTTAATCATTTTCATGGCTCTTCTCTGAACCCTCTCCAATTTATCAACATCCTTCTTGAATTATGGGCACCAGAGCTAGACATGGTATTCCAGAAGCAGTGACATCAGTGCCAAATATAGAGGTAAAATAATACCTGTGGTCCTACTTGAGATGCCCTCTTATGTATTCAACAATTGTATTAACCCTTTCAGCATTAGTATCTCACTGGGAGCTCATGGTCAGCTGTTTATCCACAATGACCCTTAAATTAGTTTCAGAGGCACTGCTTCCCAGGGTAGAGTCCCCCATCCTGTATATATGGCTTATATAATATAGCATATGTAAATACAATAATGATATAATTTGTTCCTAGATGTTTATATTTAGCCATACTAAAATATTTTGTTTGCTTGCGCCAGTTTCTCAAATATCCACATTCCTTTGAATCTGTCCTCTTCAGTAATTATTATTCCCAGGATGTGTGTGTCATCTGCAAGATTTATCAGTGACCATTTAATGTCTTTTTCCAGGTCACAGATAAAAGTGTTAAATAGCACAAGCCCAGGAACTGATCCCTGTGGGATCCTACTGGAAACACATTTAGTCAATGACAATTCCCAATTTAAAATTCCATTTTGAGACCTATCCATTAGCTAATTTTAATCCATTTACTGTGTGCCATGTTAGTTTTATATCATTCTAGTTTTTAATCAAATTGTCATGTGATACCAAGTCAAATGCCTTGAATTTTAAGTATGTTACATCAACACTACTACTTTATCAATCACACTTGTAATCTCCTCAAAAAAGGATATCAAGTGACATTAAAGTATAAAGACAAGAAGTGAGTGAGGAAAAATTAAAGTATATTTTGCTTCTGTTTTCATTCCACAATATTTAATTTGGGTTTAATTTTATAAACTTTGTTTTTAAAGCAGATTGTTTTTAAATTTGATTAAATCTTCAATATTCTTAACGTGTGTAAAATTGGCACCACTTTTTTTTGTCTTTTCAGACTAATGAATAATTAAAGTTACCAAATAGCTTGCAATCAAATTATAAAACCCATAAAAAGCATGCTTACTGTATATAAACATAGCATATAATCATGCCACAGAGTCAATGGTCCATCAGATATAATTCTTTTAGAAGAACCACTGTAGCTTTGCCACAATGAACACTCTGAGGATGTCTATCCCTATAGTAAATATGCCCCTTCACTAACCTGGGAGGAGAGCTTGTAGTTGGTCTGCTCCTTGCTACTCCACTGAGTAGTTTTGGGTCCTTTGAAGCTTAAATGATAGCATATAAGTCACAGTATGGACAAGTCAAGATGAGGTTCCTCCCCTGAAACATGAATGTTTTAGATCATTCTAAACATGAATGTTACAGATGATGATGTATACCTTTTTGAATAATTATTCAATGACTATAGGAATCCAGAAACTACTACACAAGATATAGAATCTTTTGAGAACATCAAACAAGAGCCTTTAACTGACATTTAGATTCCTTAAATATTATAGATGAAATCTTGGCCACACTGAAATCAACAAGAGTTTTGCCAGTCATATCAACAGAGCCCAGATTTCACCCTAGTTGTCTGCTGTGCTGTTCCCCTCTGCAATCTAGACTGGTATATTACTATGTCACCCCAATCACCCCACTCCCGAGGCCCATTTCCCTTTTCCTCCTGTGTGAAGCCCCAGTCCTGGGTCAGCCCACACACAGCCACCTGCAAGCAAAGGGTCCCTGTTCTAGTGAAGAGTGCTTCTGGCCAGCCACTCATGGGATTATGCACTGGTGCATACCACCCTCACCCCAGCATTATTCCCAGTCCCAGATGCAACCCTAGGAATTGCCTTCTTCCAGAGTTCAGTGCTGCCCACTAGACTCTGAAAACTCATTGGTTAGTCAGTTTATCAAAGAAATTGATATGTATATCTCTGTCGCTCTAAATGAAGTCTCTACACACATCCAAACTACAAGCACTGTTTTTGAAAAAACAAACACATAGGTTTATTAAGTACAAAAAGGTTTTAAGTCATTATAAGGCAGAAGAATATAAATCAGATTTGATCAGGAGGAAATAAACATTCTAAACTAAGCTTAATAATTCCAGTAGCTTTACAAAGTTAAATAATGCTCACAACATGCAGGTTGGTCGGCCTACAACCAGGCTCCACCACTATGAGCAGTCTTGATATTGTTTTGTAGCTGGATTGCAAGAGAGAGCTCAAGACATCAAAATATCTCCCCTTTTAACATGTTCCTGCGCCCATCTCTGGGGGTCTCAACTCTAACCCTTTCGGGGTCAGGTTACAAAAGTATCTGTGTATGTTTTTCTCCACATCTTGAATCAATGAGCACCCCCACTCCATTGTTCCTGTATGCATGCCTAAGCAAGGTGTGAGCTCTCATTCTGCCTTGTGTTTCCCTCGAATCTGTTCAAGCCATATCAGCACACTTGGGAATGTTACATGGCAGGGTTTCATACCTATGCATGTAACATTACAAGAAGCATACTATCTTAACAATAATATTCTGCATGGTCATGATCATTCCAAAAACAGGTTACATGACATACTTTTCATTAAACAAAATGCAGTTATACTATAAGAGTGAACATGAATGAAACATAATCACACCATAAGGGTGTACATGAAGTCCTGGCCACATAGAAATCAACAAGAATTTTGCCAATCACATCAACAGAGCCAGAATTTCACACTAGGCATCTGCACAAGTTTAACTATCATCAGAGAAACATGTACAAATGTATATACACCTATGAAAGTCTTCCAGATACTAAAAAGGACATGTGCATGGTCCCAAAAGTTATTCTAATATTAGATAAGGAATACAAATCAGATCAATTACACACCCCAGAAAATCTTTGCTGTCTATTTCTATTCCAGTTTCCCCCAAAAAGCTGTGTATTATGCCACCAGCAAATAGCTCAATTGACTAATACAGCAGTCACAAATCAGATAAGCATTATTAAGCCCTGATCATTCTCCCTGTTCTCTGGTTTATATACTAGCAGAAAGGGTATGCACACTGGCCAGAGGAGCCATTACATCCATTCTATGCCATAAGAGGATACCTTAGAACAATCTTTCCAAAGCAGGCCACCAAGTTTAAGGTCACTTTGTACAGTGTAAATTGGTTGTACCACAGCACAGAATCTAGGCTGAGTCTTCAGAAGAGAATAAAGCAGTAGGTACTGAGGAAAAGAAAGACCACAATTTTCAGGGCAATCTCTCTCATAAGAAAGAGTGAAACAAGATAATCTCAAGAAAAATCCCAGTGAGAAGAATACTTCTGAAACAGTTGGAACTACCATTTAAAAGTAAGATCTCATAGCTTTTGTACCATTAAATGGTTCTGATGACACCATTGTAGAAGCAGAGATTACCTCTATAAAATAGCATCATCCATTCAGATATTGTAGACCCTGCAAATTCCAGCTTCCAGAAATTTCCTATATTTCAGATAAATGGTGCACCACATTTTTATCTAATATGATCTTTTTAACAGGTTCCCTTTCCCTAATGCTTGAAACCTGTAATAAAGTTATTATTCCATGCACACAAATTTTTCTGTTAAAAGTAAAATGTGATTTAGAAGATAAAAGTAATTCAGCTTGTACAGTAAGGAAGCCAGTTTTTTTTTTTAAATATATATTTTAATTGTCAATTTAATTCTTCTAAAAACCTAGCCACATGACTTCCCATAGCAATTTCTTTTTTCTAAACTTAGTTTGTGATATCCTGTGCCATTAGAAGCACGGTTTTGTGCTGTGAGCTACTTTACAGTATCCATGCAAATCAAAAAGTGGTGACAAGATATAGAGGGACAGGAAGACTATTAAATATCCATCATGCCACTCCAGATCAGGCTTAATGCAATCAGAAACACACGACTACATCAACTTATCTCCTTTGATCAAAAGTGATTAAGTAAGTCATTAATTTTCAAGACAAATAAAAAATGCAACATCATTTTATTATAAATGTAAATGCCTGTCTTCTTAAATGATTTTTTCTAAAGGAAACCCTACTAATACAGAACTTTGTATACTTCAGAGAACAGTTGCTTTAACACTGGTTTTAATTTTAATGAAACATTATGTATTTGTATGCATGTCTTCTTTCCTTTTTTCTCACACTGCTCATGTTGTCAAGCAAAATTTGTGCATCAGCTTGATCAAGATAATTTCATTATACCATTGTTACCATTATGACTTGGGCAATTAGTAGTTTATAAGAATAAATTTATAGCAATCAGTGATTGAGGCACATTTGCAGTAGTCAGGGTGTAATAAAGCCCAATCAATTTCTTTCATTTAATATGTAGGCTATGACCCTAGTTTTGATGAGAACTCTTAGCTATTTCATCTTTAAATAAAAAAGAATGTCTGCAAGCAATTATAGTGGTGTGTTAATTGGATATTCCTTTTCATCTTTTATACTACAGAATGCATTGCTAACAAAATCCTTGTTTTCTCTCTCATTCCCTTTCTCTCTCTCTCTCTCTCTCTCTGTAATAAACTGATATTGACTGGGTACATCTATGCTAAAACAATGGACCAGATTTTGATTTTCAGTTATGCTGATATAAATCTGGAGTAACCCCACTGACTTAATTGGAATTATTAGGTCTTTATACTGATATAACTGAAATCAGAATCTATTCCATTGTTTTTCTGCTACTTGCAAAGTGCCTATTCTTGTAACTCTTACTCACACCTAGTAGTATCTTAGGCCCAGATCCTGCAAAGACACACACATGCCTAATTAAGTATTAGAAGTCACATTGTGTTCAAGTGGACTACTCATTTGCTTAAAATTAAGCACATGCATAAGTTTTTGCATGATCAGGGCCAAAGGTGCTTTGCTAATACTGATTCCACATTGATTTCAGGACAAATTCTCAATGAATGAGAAAATTGTCATCAGAAGTAGGAATAGCAGACATAACCATATGGTCAGATTCTGATACCCTTACTCATACTGAGTAATCCATTATCCTATGAATGGCCCCACTGAGTTCAATGGGACCATTTGTGGAATAAAGCGCTATTCAGTATGAGTAAAGGCATAAGAATTTGGACCAGAATGATTTGTTTCTAGGCTATGTTCTTGCCTGGACAGTACCCCAAGAGATTTTATTGTTTTCCTGTGGGAGGAATTTCAGATGCAGGATGCAGTTTCAGTGTTTTCTTTGTTTAATGCCATTATTTGAAAAATACAATGCAATAAGGAATGTGGCACAGCATAAAATTCTGTTCTGGAACTGGATCTACACTGTCAGGTAATTGTGTTCTGCAGTAAAATCCTGGAACATTTAACAAAACT
This sequence comes from Pelusios castaneus, assembly GCA_007922175.1. Classification (NCBI taxonomy): domain Eukaryota; kingdom Metazoa; phylum Chordata; order Testudines; family Pelomedusidae; genus Pelusios; species Pelusios castaneus. The sequence goes on along the minus strand of ML685792.1, from coordinate 7,201,257 downwards.
AGATTTTATGTTGGAACAAAGATATAACTTACCTTGGAAATGTCTTTATTATCTATTTTATGTCATATCAATAATTATGCAAGTAAGATATTTTACAAGCAACAAAATGTTACCATTTTTCATTGTCAAATTTTCATATCCCATGTCTCTTAAATTTAAGCAAAATTGTTTGCATAAACTGCTAATTTGTAGTGTAAAAGCTAAGAGACCTTCAAAACAATCAATTGTAGCACTGTCTGATAAAATGAAAATACTGCTAGTGACTCCAGGGCTCATACACACAACATCTAATTCTTATTTAAGTGCCTCCTGATCCATTCAAATGTTTTACTATAGTTCTGTGAGTTATCAGTGTTTTCGATAGTTTATTTTTTACAGGCTTTATTTCTAACATAATTGCAATAAACATTTTGCTTGAGGTCTTATAAGAGGAAAGGGGAAATCCTGAAGTACATAACCATTTAAAATGCTAGTTGAGTTAATAGGAATTTTGTCTACTTAAAAATTGAGTAAGAATCACCAGATTTGTGCATCAGAAAACCTCGTCCCAGTAATTTGTATTTCAAGTAAACTAAAAAATTGCCTTAAAAAATGAAATGTGAATGTGCAGCAAGAAATTGATATTTAGTGCTGTAATGAACCAGACACTTCCCCTTTGCAAAAGTTCATTTCTGAGTCCAGCTATTAAACTTAAAAGAAAACTCAGTCAAAATAGCTGAGTTTAACTTGGTTTCATGTTGAAGCCAAGAGAAAACACAAACTCATTTTGGGATTGGCTATCATGCTACTCCTCTTCAGTTACACCGTTTTTCATTTGATTGTCATTGCCCTCTTGATATACTTTTAACATACTACTTTTCCTCAGTCTCAAATCAATATTTTATAGGTTCCAAGCCTCTTGATTCATAAGTTTAGATAACCATGCACATTAAAAATATTGGAAGTTTTTGTTGATGTTTCTTTGTTTAGTCCTAAGATTCACACTTATTTGTAGTGAGCTTACTATTGAGAGCTTGTCTACATGAACATTAGTTCATGGCAAGGTGAGGTATGAATCTACCTCAAGCTAATGTCAAATGCGGAGTAGGCTTACAGACTAGTATCATACAGGGAGTAGGAATACGATGATCTCTCAGATAGACTCATTCCAAACTATTCAGTCTTCAAGAGGGTGATGGGTCACCTCTGGAGCAGTAGGGTATACATATACATGAGAGAGGGAGGGCCTCCAACAAATCCTGGCAGAACTGGGGAAAAAAATCTCCAAAAGGAGAACTTGAAAGAAACTTTTTCTTATTTTCTGTGGAAGGACTTGATCAAGCCCATTATCATCAAAAATCCAAGTACTGCTGCATTAACCAGTATTTTACTTTGGATAAATTAACTGCAAAATATACTGGGAAGCTCATAAGACATTTGCTATACATGATTAATCTAAGTCAACTATTGCCACAATTATGATCTCACAGGTGACCAATCAAACAGGTAGAGTGTTCAGAGCACATAATGCATATATCAAAAGTGCATTGATTCTGCATGATGTATTATATCATTTCAGTTACATGGTAATGCTGATGATGTATGAAGGGGAATATTCGTTGTTCCATTTTCCCTATGGGTAAAGCAATGGTGATGGAATCACACCATTTGAAATTACAGAGAGGAAGTTTTATTATGACAACAGCTTTGCACTCCAACTAGAAAAAACTATAACTAACTGCTTTGAAAAGAAAAATTAAAATATTCATTGGTCTGCTATTTAGGATACTGCTAGCTCACTGAGTTATTTCAACAGAAACAGAAGAAAACACTACAAAATCTCTTTAGTTTGTACCAAAAATCTGCACCACTAGAAACATTTGGAGCTGTGCTTAAAGATAGGATTTAATAAGGACTTTTGTTATGCAATTTCTGGACTTTATTGATTTGAATAATACTTGTTTCCGAGAAGGGGGAAAACATCAGCTTTCCTGTTGTCACAGTTGTTTTGTGCATCTATTGATGTGATGAAACTATTTTATACGTGGAATACTGCAAAGTAGCAGCTGCCTAATGGAAATGAAATACTTTAAGAAATTGCATGCATAAAAGATTCTAGGTGTTTAAACTCTGGTCAAATGAGACAATTTATAATGTTAACAAACTTAATTTCAGAACAAGTTGTATCACAATTGGATCTGTCACTGAACTACAAGTAACTGTCCCTCATGATTCATTATGATCCACCCTGCTTGACATGTGGACTGAGTGCAAACAGAGTGTGGAGAGTGAGTCGGGAGAAGGGAGATAACAGAGATAAATCTAAATTCATTCTGGAAGCAGTCACACTCAATGACATATTCACTGACTTCTTCAACAGCTCATTTGATAATGTTCTTTCTGCACTATTCATTTTTCTAAAAGATGAAAGCTGGCTGAAGATCTCATCTGCTCACTGATGCAGGGAGAAGATTTGAAATTAGCACAAAAAAAATAAAAAAATAAAAAAGAAAAAAAGAAGAAGAAGAAGAAGGAGGGTGTGTGTGGAAAGCAAGCACTTTCTGATTAACAGTTTCTTGGTCTCGAAATATAAGGCTAAACACCCTGCCTTTTCAGGTCACCTTTAATTAGATATGCATTATAATTCCAGAATTCATCAATGGGCTGGTTCTGCTTGGCAGAAGTGGATTTGGGGAGGAGGGAATACATTAATCACAATAATTAATTGCTTTAGTAATGGAAACATTGTTTTCCATCTTGGCCTTTAACATGATGTATATTTGTATATATTTTTATTACTATTCTCCAACAAGCTTATTATAATAATGTAATTGTCTAACTGTATGTAGAGTGCAAAAAGGGGAAGTAATTGTTTGTCGAAGAAGAAGAAGAACTGGGTGAAGGAGGGGACAATGTTAATTGCATTAGCCAGTCAGAATGTTATATAGTTTAATTACTGGAAATGAGTGAGGATTAAGATACCAGCTAACTGCTTTTCTCCACTGGTACTGAAAATATACCACACCTGCCTCTGCTGATTTACCCAATTTGCTAATTACTCACAAAATCTGAGTCAGTGTTTTATGACCAAGTTAGTTACCCCCTATAGATTACACCTCGCTTGCCAAAAGGAAATTAAGAAGTGCTGTGTTAATATGGGGGAGGAGGAAGAATAAAAAGGTATTACATAAGGGGGGGGGTGTACGCAGCCTTTATAATGTACTTTAAAATAATATTTTCTGTTAAAACTCCTCCAGTTTTACAATAGAAATTAAAAGTGTATGTTAGCCTTGAAAAACTATCAAGAAAATTTATCAGTCCAAGCAAAAATCTGTTAGTTTACCCTCACTCTAAATATTAACATTCACAATACGTTACACCCCTGGAAGAGTATTCATACATACATACACACATGCACCTGGCTCATTCAATTGCTCCATTTCTCTCTCACGAACATTTATATATGTGTATGGAGGAGCACATGAGAGAGTTTATGTAAAGGTGTGGTGGCTGTTTTGAGATAGGGATGTGTGCCTATGCATACACACAACTGGACAAACACACATGGATTCTCTCTTACACTCACAGTTCAACTCAATGATATATCCAACAGCTAAACGGATGAAGGTAGATTCCACATATGTGCTTGTGCTCTCTTTCTTTTCCCTGACTCCTCACAACACTGTATATTCACTCCTCAACTCTCTTGACTCAGTCATTCATCTTCCCACTCTTCATCACCATTCTGTGCAGCCCCCCTCAGCTGTCATTCTCCAAGGTTCTCTTTCTGCTGAATGCATCAATTCTCTTTTGTTTTCCTCCCAAGAAATCAATAAATCTTTCCCTTTTTTCTTCCTCACATTATCATGGTTCCTATTTAATATACACACTCTATGAGCTTCATCAAATTCAGAAAAAAATTCAGAAATATTCAGGACAAGATAGGTGAGAAAGATACAGCCAGGGAACTTGGTGAACCAACTCATTGCTCAAAAGTTTAGATATCATTTATTTAAATTGGTATGTGGAAAATGTTGTGGAGCTACAATATATTCAGGACTCTCTTATGAATTTCTCATTTTCATCGCCTATCGAAGCTGCAAATAAGTGCACCTGTAAACCTTACAGGTGCATTTTGAAAGGCCTGTTTGAAAACTGGGCTTTTAACATGTGTCCTACAAACAATTCTCTTGAGCTGATCTCCCATCATGGTCTTTTCCTTTCTTAATTTCTGAAGCTAATGAAGCAGAAGGTCATTAATCTTAGCAATACACAAAGTGCAAAAATCAATTAAAACAGACATGTTCAAACAAACAAAAACAAACAAACAAAAACAAAGGAGCCACTGTCTTAGCTCTTCAGGTAAAATGTGCCACATAAGTGCAAAGAATTATTCCATATGGCTTACTTCTCTGATGGACGCTCACAAAAGCAAATTAAAAAAACTTCCCAAAAGAATGTGTCAATTGCAAAAATAAATGAAAAAAACATAAGCCATAATCTATTAAAAAGCTAGCAAAATAATTGTCTTATTACTGTCTTTATAATTAAAGAGATAAAAGAGACAACAGAATTTTAGAATAGGATGAAGTATTAGTTATTTCCTGACTGACCAAAAATGTTTAGTACAGGTATTAGAGAAACAGCACCAATAATTATTCAAGAAAGTGTAAATCAAAGAGGTCCTGCAATTTAAGTCAAATTCAAATACCTTATGAAACATCATAGCTGGTGATTTAAGTCTTACTCGATTTACTTTTCCTCTGATAAACGTAGGTAGTGCAGACACAGATCTTCTAACACCTTGTAAAGTCTTTTATTAACTGTGCAAAGGGAGTGTTAAATGCTATTAAATCTAAATGATACTATGTTGCGCTCACTTTAGACAAATGTAAATACTTGTTCAAATTGCAAGGCAGAGGAGAATCAGGTCCAGAAAGTTGGTCTGTTGCATAAAAAAAATAGGTACTAGCTTGAAACATCACTAATATTTCAGAGGAAGTCATTAGGAAAATTATCTTTCAGTCTGCCCCAGATCATGTTCCTGTGTACTGCTTAATCAGGGCAAAAAAAATCAAGGCTGCCAGTTTAGGAAAAGGGGGGGAATTTGTCAGTGTTGTGAAGTTGCTGGAGTTGGCTCCTATGCCAATTATTCCACCATATGTTGGCGCAGTGTCAGAGCCCAGGAGCAATGGAGAGGAAATGTGGCAGAATCCCCAGTGTAACTCCAGTCTGCCAATTTACAGCTGATACATGGTTTCTTAGGAACCACAGCTTTCTGTTATACATTAGAACATCCGCTAGAGGCTATTTTAAAATACAGTGGGGATGCGGCATCTTGAGAATTAGGGATCCATAACTGGTTCCCTAACAGCACCCACTTTCCTGCCTGTGCTCAGGAGATTTCAGTGCAGGATCAGACCCAAAAGTTCCACAATGTAAGGTACAAATCCATGCTTACAGACCTCTGTAATGATACACACAGAATAAAAATGTAATATTCTGAAATCACTTATTTGTATTGCAATATCTCTTTTTGCAATACAATTTGTATTGCAAAATCTCTTATTTGTATGGTAATATTCTGAAATCTTTTATTTGAATTCTGATTCTGCAAAACCCAGTTCCAGTCAGTTGGAAAAACAAAAAGTCAAATTGCAAAGTGTTGCAACTTGGAAAATAAATGAAAATGTCTTTAGATACTTGCTATTTTACTTGATCTATAGGAAACCCCTGAAGAATCTGAAAACATGTAGCATGTTAATTTTTTTTTTTAAATGTAGTTCATAGGAACTACTTAGAATACTATTAAAAATAAGAGCTGCCAAATAAAAAATCCTGCAAGGGAAATGACAATAGATAACAAATCTTATGCATAATTTGCTTATCATTATTAGAATCTGTATAGATTGAAATGGTGTTATCTGGAAGCTTGAAAAGTTTTCTCCCTCCTGTATCTTATATATGCATATTATAGCCTGGCAAGTTGTCAAATTGTTACAATACTGAAAAACTTCTTCCACATATAGATCAACAAGGGTCAAACATTTTATTGAAGGTCAGTAACTTTACAATAACATATACATGAAAGTTAATGTTCTTTGCTTGGCCTGTTTAAATAGGGTTCCTCAAGCATTACTCTTTTTAGATGTGGGGAAGGTATTTGACTGGGTTGAATGGATAGTCCTATTAAAATTAGGACTCAATCCCAAATTAGGTAGTTGGATTGAGGATGCTTTATGCAGCATGAGTGGTAACTTGTAAGGAGATGGGTGCACAGTTATGAGTCAGGAGTGTTTCCTTTCAACGGGCTATTACTTCTGATTTTGATGTTATTTGCACAACAAATAAGGGGAAATAAAATAAGCAGACATCCATGCTTTTGTGAATTGATGAGATCATCTTAACTGTATTTAATCCACAGACCAGTTTGCACAGACAATCTCAGCAACTGAAGACTCTTGAATATTAGCTGTCTGTAAAGAAACCATATTGAATCAATTTATGGCAAGTAGCATCATAGCCCTAACAAAGTGCAGATTTTATTTAATTTTAAATGGGCATCCCAACTCGCTATTCGAGTGGAAAACCTTATATAAAGTAAATTACCACCTGTAATACTCAAGAAAATAAGAACATGCAAATCTGGAGTAATGTGACAATTTAATCATGTGGACAGGAAAGAAAGGAAGTAAATATGACTCCTCTAGGAAGACTTATTTTCTTTTCCAGACATTCCCAGTACTTGTGCAAGACAAAATCCTAGAAGATATACAGAATAAGTTCATTCAGTTTTGATGGGACAAAGAAAGACAACAGGAACACCCTTTATAAAATCAGTTCTGGCAGGAGAAGTGATACTTCCTGCCATCTGTAAACATCATCAGGTAAGTCTTTAAAGACTGTTTTCTTGGGTTGGCGTATTTTACTGTAAAAAAATAGAAGGGTCGCTAAAGAAGGGGTCTAAAGGAGTTAGATGCCCAACTCCCCTAGAAAATCCCAGCCTTTATGACTATTCCGTCTCAGAAATAATAATTGCCACCTAGGATTTACCTCTAAAATTGAACTCCTTTGACCTACACATGAAATGAAATATGTTCCAACAGTGTTCAATAGCCAACTTCCCCATTTGTTAGTATTTTCTAATATACTGATCCTCACCACCATTTGGCTTCCTTTCCAATAGATGATCCCTATAAAGCTTATGAAATATTTCCTAATCTACTTAAAAAAAAATTGCCTTTTTATGTGTCCAAATCTATAGACCTTTCATCAGAAAGGAATTTCAGAAGCCATTTTAGGTTTACCTTCAGTAGTCCAGTCTTACTCCTCCATTTTCCTGTTGTATTCAGATAAATCTTCAAAGGCAATTAAAAACAAAATAAAAAACCCACCACCTGCTTTCAGGGGCCAATATTGAAAACTAATGTCAAATGAAAAGAAGCACACAGTTATCTCCACTATCTGAGCTCTAGAACTCAATAAGTAGATTTAAATATAAAATTCTTAGTTTTGCACACACACTATCACGTACTCGTAAGCACAGATACCCAATCTATACCAAAAGAAAATGCACCTTGTTTAACTAACACAAATACTGTTCTGGATTTGTACAGTATATAGTACAATGGGGTCCTGTTCTTTGACTAGGGTTTCTAGGTACTACAGAAATACAAATAAATAAATTATAGAAATAAGTAAACTAACAGTCTTCAAAACCAATACAAATCATAATTACTTCCATTTGGCTGCTTGTAAAAGACTGCTGGCAAAGAAAGGAGACTATGCCGGTTGCACGTTAGTTTTATTCATTTTAAACCATTAAAAAACCTATCATGCATATCAATTAAGCTACTTTTGATATGTAAAAGTATTGGGAATTAACTGCAAGAATTGCTTCTTTCATCACAATTTAGGAATTCAGAGAGGTAGGGGAAGCCATTTTTTAATGTCCAATTTCTATAATATATCTACTTTTACTATTTTCCTCTTCTAATCTTTAAAAAACAAGTGACTAAAATTCAATTTTCATGTTGCTCAGTGGTACAGATGTTGCTGCTATGGAAACTACCCTTCATGCGCCAGAAATAAAGACATACTGTCAATGTATAGTGACTGCAATGCAAAGCAGCATTACTTTTTAATTTTTCCATTACAAATCTAATACCAACACCTAAAACACTGCTTCGATGCATTATACTTTTTTCTACTTATACTCACTATAACATTTTTGTCGATGGAATGCTGTAAGATATTTTCATGATGCTGTCACCTTATTGTTTGAGGAGTACAAAAATATTATGTAACGGAAGTTGGAAAACACAATACTTTATAATACCCTGTTTGTTTATAAAGCTGAGATGATGACATTTATCTAATAACAACTTTATCTAGAACCCATACAAGCTTGAAAACTAAAGTAGTAAACATTAGATTCTGCTGAAGAGCTTCATAACAACATATTTTGGCCCAGTGAGACAAGAGTATCCATATTCCATTGATATTATCTCTTTAATAAGTTTTATTTTCTTTGATGAATTTATTTTTTCTGGGACTCCACGTCTTTTCTGTTGTACCTTTTTTAAAAATTTGCCTCTCACATTATTTGACCTTATTCATGGTATAATCAAATCATAAGTGAAAATCCTGAATGTCTTAGTGTAGCCTTGAGTATTAATCTATTATTATTATTGTTATTGGCACTACCAGCAATAGACAGTTATGTTACGATAATCCCCACTGACCTTATATTGCAAGCTCTTTGTGGCAGAGACCATCTTTCTGGTTTGTGTTTGTACAGCACCTAGCACAATGTGGCCTTGGTCCATGTCTGAAACTTTTTGTTTCTGCCACAATACAAATAATTAATAATAGCTCTCAAAGACATCAGTTAGGCTTGGGGATCCATAGTGGTGGTTGCTAGTGAAAGATAGATAATACAGGAAAATTATGCACAAGGAAATGACAATGATGAATTGTGACACCTTTGTTGGTTACATGTGGTGTTGCTGTTTTTGTTTTGTGTTTTAATGGGGATAAATACATAAAAGTTGATCATTGTTTTCAAATGTCATGAAAAAAGGGAATCAAATGAAAATTGGAATTAAATGCTGCATGCTTTAAGGTGAGAAAATGTACAAAGGACAACATTTCAAAAAAATAGCCACTGAATTTTGGGATGTGCAACTTCCATTTCCTCAAACTAGATTTTAAGAAGTCCAAGCACCCATGTCTTCAATTATAGTCAGTGGCAGCTGTGGGTACTCAACATCTCTGAAAATTTAACCCATGAGAGCCTCAATTGTGCAACTAAAAAGTGAAGGACACAATATCAAACAGCTGCTTTTGCAAATTTGGGCTAAACATTTCTGTACAAAGATCCCAATTCAGCAAAACACTAAAGTGTGCATAGTTAGACTTAAGTGCATGCTGCAGTGATTTACTGATTGATTGACTTAAACATGTGATTAAAGTTAAGCGTGTGCGTACGTGATTTTCTGAATAAGGGGCAGTTTGGCTATGATCAGTGCATAGATCATTAAGGGCTAATGACCGAGGCAGTATAGACTGAAGTTGAAGAGTTCTGTGTATGACAGTGCTGTAAATTTTAAAGTCTTTTAAATCTTACTCTCAACCTTTGCTCACTGCATAGGCTGAGAGGACAGAAGACCCAGTTAATTTCTACATTATAATTATTAACAGAATTATAGCATTGCAAATACCATTTTAGAGCTGGTCAAGAGATTCTGAATCACTTTTTCTTTCAAATTCTTTTTTAAACATTAAAATTGGATCCACTGAAAACAGTGGAATAAAGCTCTTCAAATTGTGATGAATTTTTTGTTTAATATTTAAATCAGATAACTTCAAATTATCTGTCAGTGTACAAATACGTTGATGGGATATTAGATACATCAACTCAGTTTGAGATCTGCCTTAGACCTCTCTCTCTGGTAATGTTTTTGTTTTTTAAGGTGTTGCCATTAAAACTAGCAGATTTCTTTAACATTTCTCTTTTACATTTACCTTCAAAAACCCCCCACAGCTTGCCAACCCATGGAACAAAAATCCAAAACAAACTAAACAAACAGTAAAAACTGAAAGAAGCACAACTGTTGTACTGAAAAGGAGCAGAGTGTCCATAATCTACCTCACCCTCCCCAACATACCCCTACAAGAAATGACCTATCCAAGAAAAGTCCATGAGAGGAGCGTCCTGGAGGTTTCTCTTCTTGATACATGCTACTAAGGAAGCAGCGCTCAATGCTTTTGAAAACAATTCACTTTGGACATTAAGAGCATATTGAGAGGGGTAAAGGAACAACATAGAGGTGGACAAGAGACAATGGGCAGGAGTGGGTGAAACAGATTTTTTAAAACCCATCAGTATCATCCAAACTACAGATTTTAATGCTAGCTCTTTTCTGAATAGACTTTAAATCAAATATGAAAATTTTAGCTGGTTCAAATTTGGAAAATTTCTATCATCTATCAGCAAAAGGTACTCATGTATTAAGATCATTACTCATATCAAAGACCATTACTGATTTACTCATTAAAACGTTTACAGTTTATATTATAAATTTGAGTTTTCCAGAATTTTGTTAATACTTAGTAAATGACAGACTCCCTTACATAATGAGACTTCTTTTTGCAGATAATTTTATAGTTCATTTACAAAAGAGTAAAATTATATAAATTACTCAGACCGATTAGAGTACATATCCCAAACCCACAGAAAGCAAGGGGAGTCTTCCCATTTATTTCACTGGGCTTTAGATTATAACCAAACATTCTCCAGTATGAACTTTCATATTCAGAGCATGGAATTATATCATCAGTACAGAATGTCCATCCGACATCTTACTAACTAAACTTGGGTGTTAGATCTCATGTCATAAAATCTTTAATCTGCATTTTTCGGAGAAGAAATTTCATTGCAAAATGAAAATAAAACTGTATATTGTAGTGTATAAAGGGCTAGACAGCTGAGATGACTGGTAGTAAAGAAGTTGAGTCTTTCACTTCTAAATGCACTTTTCCCAGTGTAGCTCATACAAACAGTGACTGAACATTAACTCCATTCAAAAGGTATTTAATGACCAAAATGAAATAATTTGTTAGTCCAGTTCTTAGTGGATTGCTGTCCACATAAGAAAAATTTCCACTACAAATGCACTAACCGGAACCTTGGTTGGCAATTTCAGTGGAAAGACGAAAAGGACCAACTGAGGAGGCAAATTAAGCTACTCTTTCATCCCTCCAATGCTTATAGTCATGCACGGTTTGGGCACCTTCTGCAACACCTCCAGGTTCATCACTCCAGCAACTTTTCTAAGCGTTATATGGTCCTTAAAAAAAAAAGAAAGCAAATTCAGATAATCTGGTTTCCATTGTGAACAAGAAGATAGAGATCAGTTTGGCTTCTGTTTGTTTTTACTTTGAGCTTGCTTGTCAGTTGGTGTGGGTTATGTTTGTTTTTGTTTTCTAATATATATTTTCAAAGGATTATTACAGTAATTCACATAAAATACAGTATGTACCACTCAAGCATGTTAAATGAATCAATGCCTGTGACTACATCTGTAACAGACCCAATGCACTATAATGGAGAATTCAATCTTTCCTGGGTTATCAAGTCAAGATAACACCTTTAATAGCCTTAGGGATAAGAATCATACCATGTATTCTAATAATGCAAACACTTTATGCCTTGAAGTTTAAGAGATCCACACAATATATTGCATTATGGGAATAACTAGAAGATCTCAGGATTCTGTGGAAGCCTTGGATACAAAGCCATGCCTAAAGCAGGCTCCTTAAAGAATACTGAAGGCTAGGAGGTGTGGAGAAGAGAAACCTATAACACATCTTTCCCCACCACCCATGGGGTTTATTATGATTGTTACTTCTAATATTAGGAATTGCTGACTAATTTGTGATGAATTGACATAGGGTGGAAAAATCTATCATAGGCCTTTTAATGAACCCATAACTATGGTATAGTCTCCAAACCCTAGCCCCAGATTTTGGTAGTCTGCTCCACAGAAAATGACTTGTGAATATCTACAGCTGATGATCACTGTCACAGGACCATTCCATTCTCTGTGCTGGGGAAAAAGGAGAGCATCTGAGACAAACACCCCTGGTGCAGAACATCAACTGGGCTCAGGCATCCTACGCTCCCTAAATTCTGCTGCTCCTGGGCTCTCTGGGTGCATCTACACTTGTAAATTAAGTAAATATGAAGGTTTGCATGATAGAATAATAAGTATAAGCATTTAAAGCCTTAGAATAGTCCAATTGACATATTAACAACTTCCTGCAGATAGAAACCTCTCACTGTGCAGGGTGGAATGGGGAAGGAGGCTTATCTACAATGTTCAGTTGGGAGACCATCATAAGATGTTACTAGGTTTGCACAATAAAAGTTCCTGCTTGTGTAAGTACAACACACATACCATACTCTGTGAAATTTTATCAGAAGACAGCTGACCTTTGTATGTTCAAGATGCTCATTAGAAAGCTTGGCTGTAGTATTTACAGGGTGGAAGCCTCTCAGGTGCAGATATACAGAAATCTATTGCATGCTTTTTCAAAGAATGATGATACACAAGTTTACCTTTGTGGCTGAATGTAGGAAGTATTCCAACAGTTTAGGGAAATTTAGTAATTTGAAACATAGTTGAATTTCATTGGGAGGAAACACACCAGCAAAATCTTTACTATATTTATTATCACAGATAAAACCAGTTATGAAATGTTGTGCTGTAATGAAACCTATTACACCGTAGATTGATGTCGCTAAATATGAATTTGATCTGTTATTTAAGATGTGACGCCTTTACATACAAATCAACGACCTCTGCTCTATAAAATTGTTCACATTTAGATTGTTTATAATCAGTCCTGTTTTGAGAATTCCAATTTTACCTCATGCTCACAATCAGCAAGCTGAGGCTAGAATGGGTCACAGACCTACGGAAGCTATTATGGCCGAACTGCTACTGTATGTGGTAACACAAGAATTTGACCAGCTATTTTTACAGTTGCCAAATGGAGCCAATATAAACATCAGACCTAGACCAAATGACTGTACAGAACAAAAAGAATTTAAAGCTCAAAGCACCATGATGGTAAAACTACAGTTCACTATTTAAAAAATAAATAAATGAGACCTCATTAGTTTAGACTAAAGCAGGGAAGTTGAAAGTCTCCCTTAAGTTAAAAGCTGTGACAAAGGAAGCACAGGCTCCGGAGAAAACACAAGAATGTCTTGTGAAATTAAACAGTGTTTTTACCTCCTGTATCTTTGACAAGAGAGGATGTCATTGGAAATGGTAGTTTGCTGTTCAAGGGACACAACTTGATTAGTCTAGCAGCTGTGAAAAGGAAATGCTGCAAATAATTCTTTGGAATACTGAAGAAACAGAAAGTGAAAAGAAACAAAAAGCCCATTATAATATATGTATATTTTGACATGATAAATCACTTCAGACAACAGATAATTCATCTAGCAGTTTGATACACCTCGTTAAAGGACCAATCAGCAAAAGAAACTTATTTGTTGTGGGCTGCTCCATCTGTCAAAGAACAACCTCCTCTTCCCCATTATGGAGGCTGTTGCAACATGTAATTCTTTTTGAACTACCTATACTACAGGTACATCCTTGTCTAATGCTTTGTATCAGGCATGATAGTCTTGGGGGCCCCAATTAATATGAAGGATTAGGAAGTATATCACAATGGGGAACTGAGGCACCATGGTTCAGTTCTAAAGGATTTTGAGACCAAAGGAGAGAAATATCAAAAAAATGAATGTGTTACATTCTTGATAGGACATCAACACCTTGTGCAGGTTTTCTACATTCATAAGATAGTTCTATGGCAGAAGAAAAGAATTACTTATTATTTTCCCATTTGGTAATATATTTTTCTTGGAATGAAATAGGAGTGTGTCCTATGATTGTTACTTGTGTTCTTACATGGCTTATGATCTCAATAAATCCTGGTATATCTGCTTTTTCAAACTGGACAAGTTACAACTATTCTGCATTTTTTATGCAATACATGTAAATATTACAGTGTAAGAATTCAACATTTTAGATAAATAAAGTCACAGAACTTTAAGTGCATTTCAAAAAAAATTCTAAACCAAAAGTATAAGGGCAAATCTCCTGTCTTTGGGATTCCAATAAAAAAAGTGGACCCAAAATATTTAAGTAAGATAAAGTCCCCAATTAAAAGTGATCAAAAACCAAACTACTATGTGGAGTTTCAAAGGGATAGCCATGTCAGTCTAGTTCAACAAAACAAACAAGGAATCCTGTGGCACTTTTAAAGACTAACGCATTTATTTATTGCATGAGATTTTGTGTGAGAAAATGTGACTTCATCAGATGCTTTGAAGATGGGGAACTTACTTTTGTGGAGTTTGTTACCATCACTGGCAAAAAGTTTGTCACTTTAAGGATTTAAACCTAATCTGAACAGAAGGCATCATCAGTCCAGTAATGTAACCACCCAAAAAAGCACAGAATGTGAAATGCATTCTGCAAAAGAAATCCACTTGCTAGTTTATGAAAATTCTTGTTCCTTTTAACCCCTCTTCTTTAATGCTAATTAATATTTGAATACAAATTAGGCAAAAAGAAGGTGTGAATGATGTTTCGTTATATTAATGAATGTATCATAGGTGTTTTAGGTAGCAAAAATTGTTCAAGTGAGCGTCAATTTAACATTTATTCATCCTACACTTCAGATTACAAAATCTGTGCTGTATTTTCTGATATTTTATATAGGTGCCAGAGGTGAAAGGATTAAATGTCATAGTCAAAAAGAACAAAATTGGAGCTCATAATCTTAACCAATGTCATATCTGATTGCTGATATATAGTGTAAAGATTCTGGCTAAAAATATAAACAATTAAAAAATTGTCAGACTTCTGCAAATGTTTGCTGCTATACAACTGCCAAATGCAATCTATTCCTCTGGTAATCAATGCACTTACTATGTGTAATTACACAATTATATGCAGTTGTAATGGTGTTCACATACTGATTCAACAGAAAAGCAAAATAGTACCAGCTGGAATGATATGTTACCCCCTTAATAAATTGCAAATTACAGCTTTTGGTTGGTTTCCAAAGGTGTCACTAAGGACATGAGCTAAACATTAATGGAGCTAAAGAGGTGTAGCTGAAGAAATCATATGCCCTGAAGAGCCACTATTATTGGTAATGGGTGTGATGGATAGAATTCAGCTTGACGATCAGATTCCAGGGTGAATTTGCTAGTCTGAAAGTTAAAAAAAAAAAAAAAAATTACACTGCACAAAAAAAATTACTTGAAAAGTGACCAAATTTGACATGTAATTCCAAGTCTCCAGATAACATGAAACCCCATGACTCAATTTTTGTCAAATCACCTTAACAGCAAAACTGTACTTTAAATAATATGACCTGAACCTTCCAGATGTTACATAATAATATTGGCTTTGTTCATATAACATTACTGAAGAACTAGAAGATCATTACAGCAATATCTATCATGTCTTCTCCCAAGAATAGATGTTTGCATATACATGAACATGTGCCCTCAGCTGTGCCATTTTTATAAATGCCACATCACACACAACAGTAGAGCAGATGGAATTTTCTTTGCCTTTAGTCCTGCTTAAATCATCTCAAGAAATCATCATCAGGAACAACTCCTAACAACTAATACTTGTTTCCAAATATATAATTATTATTTTTATACATTCAGGGCCAAATCCTGTAATCCATAGTACTTAGTCAATACAAGTTCCCACTCTAAGTCAATGGGTATTTGAACTGTAGGTTTAGCTACCATAACAAATTCAATAGCAGAAGAATCTTTGCTTCAGGTGATAAATAAAAATTTTCCAAATTTACAGCAAAGAATATCAAAGCTTGAATGAGGAAATGATCATTCATGATTGTACAAGAGACAGATAATCCCGCCAAGCCTTATGTCTGAAGTATTAAATATCTGATCATAAATAAATTGCAACTTGATCTCCATAGCTCATCTCCAAACTTTTGATTTTTTGTGTTGTGTGTGTTTTCTAAAGCTGCACTATTAGCTGTGGCTAATTTACAGCAAGAGGGACAGTGTGGGAAGGGCAGGTTTTGGCAATGCTAAAAAGGAAGTAGTGACAGATTTTGAGGGTCTGAATGGGTGGGAACAGAGGAAAAATTGAGAAGTATTAAAGTTGTGAGCCTAGGAAGCAGAGAAGAGAGTGGAGTTCTCAGTGCAGATAGTGAAGGAAACATTGGTGACAGATCAGGAGGAAAGATAAGAAATTCACTTTTGCAGAGACTTTGTCTGATATCCAGATATCCAGGAGATGATGACTCTAAAGCAGCTACAGATGCAAGATTGTAGAGGAGACAGGTTTGCTGTAGATTTGGGAATTATCTACACAGAGGCAGGGCAGCAGAGAAATTATGGAAGTAAACAAGTCATTAACAGACAGAGTAGAAGGGAAAGAGAAAAAGAGACTGAAAACTGAATCTTGAGAGACTGAATTTAGGAGCCAGTGAAAGAGAGTACATTTCAAGCTACATTCAGTAAAAGAGTAGAGAGCAAAACAGGAGAACCAAGAGAGCAGACCATCATGGAAATGGAAGGAGAGAGATAAGGTGGAAACTGATGCTATGTCTACAATGACAGTGGCAAATGCAATCAATCGATTTGAAAACTGGTGCTATTAATCCACCTTTGCAAGGTGAAGTAATGGGATCAATGGGAAGGCATCAGCATTGACAGGAAGGCATTTCCCATCAGCACTGTGAACTGTAAATAGATGTTAGGAAGTGAACAGAAGATAGGCAAGCTACTCTGTGTGGCTTGTGTATCTCCTATTGACAGTTGCCAAATTTGGTGGAAGTGTAGACATAGTCTAAGACAAATGAAGAAGAATAAGGACAGAGAAGCGACCTACTCTTTAGTTAAAAGACATTAGTTTTAGTGTAATGCAAAAAGAGGAATTGGATTGGAAAGGGTCAAGTATAAAGTTGGATGACAGGAAGTCAAACTAGAAAAAACAGCATGTTCTATAATTTGGGAGATTAAGGAGGAGAATCAGAGACAAAGAAAAACAAATGAAGGCTTTTTCAAGACAGAAGGAGCCAGAGATTAAAATTAAAGAAGAGAGGAGTAAAGGAATTGGAAAAGGAGACTGTATGATAGGAAGCAGTGATAGAGGGGGAGCAAGGGACTATTAAGTATTATTGTAAAGTACGGCCATCTAACATCTTGACAGATGAAAGGAAAGATGACAAAGTTAATCAGTCAATAGCATTTGGCAGTAGGTAGGTAGAAGTGCACAATGCACGAGTAGCAGACCTTCCCACAGTGGTTACAGGCCCACTCACCAGGTGGAGGTTGAAGCACATTCTGCTTTCCTAGCTCAGCGGTGGGCCTCAGCCTGGACTCCCTGCAATGACTGCACCAGCCTCAACCCAGCTATACAGACGGAGCAGTTGTGGGTAGGACTCTCCCAATTGTCAGGTGTAATGCTGAATTTTGAGACCCTGCTTGACTTTGTTGCTGTATTGGAGCTTTGGCCTTCCTCTATGTCACAGGTACTTCTTGAGTTGGCCATAAAGCACAGCCTTCAGAAGACAATCTACATGGCCCAGCCAGCAAAGCCTGTCAGTAGCCAGTGTAGACTGCTAGACTGTAGGCTGGCTCTGTCAAGGTTTTCATTAGTAGTGATTTGTTGTGTAGTGACTCCAAGGATTTTTCTGAGACAGTGAAGGTGGAAACTGTTCATTCTCTGCTCCTGCTTGGAGTACTTGAGATGGTTTTCACAGCTGTAAAGGAGGGTACAGACACAAGCCTGAAAAATGGACACCTTTGTATTCAGACTTAGCCATTGCTTGTTCCAGACATGTGAGGTAAGTTTCCCAAAGGTGAGAGATACTTTGCCAATTCTCACATCAAGTTCTGTATCAAGATTAAGTGAGTTGGTAATCATTCAGTTAAGATAGCAGCCGTGATCTACATTGTCCAGATTTTCATTATTGAAATAGATATAAGGTGGGATGTTGGTGCCATGTGACATGACAACTATTTTCTTAATACCATGCTGAACTTGATACAAGCATCAGAGAACTTATTCATCATGATCTGCAATTCTTCAGGTAAATTAAAAGTGAATGCAGCATCATCTGTGAAGTGCAGATCCCAAAAAGCAAGTTAGGTGACATGTCTTTTGCTCTGCAATTGCCTCATGTTAAACAATCTGCCATCCATTTTTTTATTAAATTAGCACCCCAGATTAAAGGTTTCCAAAAACATACTTAAGAAAAATGAAGATGATGCCTAAGCTGGTAAGCGCTAAGACATAGCTTTGCTTCATGCCAGACAATATTTCATTTTCATACTGGATAGTTGTGTTCATTCCCTCACATAATTTCTTAAATAGTGAGAGCACTTTTTATGGACAGACAGTTTTCAACAGGATCTTGTATATGCCGTTCCTGCTAAGCATGTTAAAGCCCTTTTGTAGGTCAATGAATGCTACATAGAAAGGTATGACTGTGGTTCATGGTTTTTTTCTTGCAAGAAGTGCATTGTGAAGCCCATGTCAAACCTGGATCATCCAGCATCTGCACTGGCTCTCAGAATAAACTCTCTCAGCAAGAACTTGTAGTCATTTCAGCAGGACTCTTACAACCACCTTGCTGGCCATGCTGAGCAGAGATATTCCTCAATATTGTTGAAGTCTGTTCTGCCCCTTTTATTTTTGTATAAAGTAATTATATTTGCATCTTTCAGATCCTGGGGTGGTTACTACTAAATAGATAGAGAAAAGCACTGATTTCTGCCTTCTCCCACAGACCTTAAAAGCAATAAATAAATACACTGAAGCAGAGAATTTGGGGTTTTAAATACAAATACATTGGAGCAGAGAATTTGGGGTTTTCTAGCAGGTGGACCTCCCCACACCTGTTATGCAGCATGTGGCATGTTCTATCCAAGTTGTACATTAAATGTTAATAGGGTACTGAAATAATATGCATAAATCACCTGGGAATCATAATTCTATAGAAGGATCCTACTAGTATGTGCTATCAAATAATCTAAAATAAAAATAGGCCTTTCCTTGTACTACTTGTTTGCAAATTGAAAATCTAATAACTTTACCATTCAACTGCTTGATGATTAGTAGTTATTTAAACTATCCACATTATGCTAAGTATCCTTATATTAATTCAGTTTGAGTGAGTTTTTATAAAATGCTTTGTTCTGCTCAATAAAGTTAATTATATGTTCTATGTTTCATAACTGAGTGTCTTGATTTTTTTAAAAACATAATGGCAGCTTCAGTTGCATTTTCCCTATAAAGTCTGATGTGTAACAAAAAAACAAACCATACAAGGAAGTAAAGCTGCATAACGCGTTCACAGAATGAGGAGTAAAATATCCTATTTATTAAGAGGGTATTTGATTCCCATATATTCTACAGGCACGAAAGGAACAGACAATAAGCTACAGACATGTATTTTAATCTAGAAAGTGGTGTTTTATAAAGATTTTCATTGCCAACTCACTTGATTACATGAACAGATAGTCACAGTCATCTAAAACATTAAAAATCCTCCTCCCTTGACTTCAGTGGGAGCAAGATTTGGCTCTAAATCAGGATAGACAGTGAAACTAAGCAATTATCAGGTGTTAGATGGTATTACAAGTCACTGAGCATTCTGCATTATAACACCACGAGAAGTTAAATACTCAGTCTGAAATACGTTTCTTGGAGTTACTTCCACTTATAAATAGCAGAATGTGTGAGTAAAATTAAGGAGAATGGTTAAATCAGTATATTTGCTCTGTTCTGTAGTCATGAGGAGACATCTGACAATAAAGAGCATCAACTTTGACCAGTGTTTTAAAGTCATTTCATAATCCAAAGGTATTTAATTGATTTTAGTTACAAGCCATCTGAAAAACTAAGAGGAAATGTGTCTACAACTAAAATAGTATATATGTTCTTTTCTCTAATAGCCCCTCAGGAGTATCACAGTGCATTGTTGCTTAAAAACACTTCCTTTAAAATGCACTAAGATTGTTGTACATTATGATAGGCTCAGGCATTTAAAGCAGCATACGATGAATGCAGTTGTAATTTCTCCAGTCACAGGGCAGTGAATGTTCCATGTTATTTTGCTTGTTGTCTATATGTAAGGAGCAATTTACATGGAGAACATTACTGTATCTGTCATGTTCCATCTAGAAGCACTGATGCAGAACTGCTTGGAGACAGCAGCACTGTAGTATTGATGCTCATGGCAGAAGAGATTTAGATACCATGAACAGCTAATGGTGTTAACTAAAGAATTTCTCAATTTACATCAGCAGAAAGCAACATTTAAAGGGAGATTAATTTAAAAATAAATGATAAAAATTCAACACTCTGAAATTGTGTAAATTGCAATCATTTTTTTTTTAAGATACAGTATTGAAGAAGCAAATTAAGGTTATTCCACATATTTCTTTTTAGATTATACAATTGCTTTTTAATGGGAGATTCTTTCAGCACTATCAAAATTATCCTCATGCTTAAAGCACATATAGTACAACTTAGCACAGGTATATGCTCCTGGAGGACACAAGATACTGCAAACTCCATCTTTTCAGCCTCCCTGCTTCTTACCTCTGCATTTCCTGTTATATGCAAAACCTTGTCACTAAACTCATCTTCCTCTCCCTCAGCTTCCACTTTTTCATTCTTCCCTCTGCTGGGAAAAATCAATGGCAGTCTTATCTGAATAAGTTCCAGCGGAGTAGCCGTGTTAGTCTAGTTCAGCAAAACATACAAGACGACCAGTGGCACTTTTAAAGCCTAACAAATTTATTTATTGCATGAGCTTTCATGAGAGAAAGTCCCATTTTGGGCAGATGCTTAAAGATGGAGAAGTTTAGTCCCTTATCTTCACATTGAGGTCAGGAAGGAATTTTCCCCCAGGGCAGATTGGCAAGGGCTCTGGGTTTTTGTTTGTTTTCCTCTGTAGCATGGGGCAAGGATCACTTGCTAGTGGATTCTCTGTGCTTTAAGGAGTTTTAATGATTATTTGAGGACTTTAATTACTTAGTCATGGGTTAGAGGTTTATTACAGGAGCGCATGGCTGAGGTTTTGTGGCCTGCATTTTGCAAGAGGTCAGACTAGATGATCATATTGGTCCCTTTTGACCTTAGAGTCTATGAATAGGAATGCAATGAGGTTGACAAATTCCATCCTGAGTGAGGGCAAAAAGGTATTCATATCTGTGCCAGAGAAAGGTGGCTCTGTTGAGCAAAATCTGTCAGCAATAGAAAGCACAGTTGGAGAGCTGTTCAAGTAGAAGGAATAAAGAGGCATAAAGCATGTTTTTAGACCTGGGCTGCTCTGACAGGGATCATGGGTCAGAGGCAAATCTAGGGCACGTAGACTTAGCAGCCAAGCCTGGAAGGTTTGAACTGGACTTCTTGTCATATTACTACTTATGTTTTTCAGTGAAACCAGACTAGGAAGGAGATGATTTTTGACTCCACACAGGACAAATGGACTGTGTTTTAAGTCAGTGGTTTTCAAACCATGGGTCGGGACACCGTATTGGGTCACAGAGCCTCAGGTACTGGGTCATGGCTCACCCTGCTGCCACCACCGGAAGACTGGAATGCATTGCTCAAACATGTAATTGTTGGGTCGCGGGCATACATTATTTTTTTTCAACTGGCTACCAAGAAAAAAAGTTTGAAAACCACTGTTTTAAGTGGGAAAATTTCCTGCTCACAAATCATTACTGACTAGCAAAATAAGATTATGTCCTAAAAAACAAATTCTAAGTAAAATATGCTAACTCATCAAAATCAATTTAAGATAGCATGTGCACTCTGTTTATAGTAAGCATTAATTTTGGCATCTATCTATTATGGTACACTCTGTCCAGCTAACCAAATTCTAAGATATCAGAAAGGCCAGAATAAGGAAATAAAGAACATAAACTCATTTTTTTTCTTTCGTCACGAGGCTGACTATTTTTCTCTAGGTCATGTATGTGTAATACATTGAGAAAATATCCCTTTCAACGTATTCACTAGCTCAGAGGTTCCCAAATTGGAGGATGTGAACAAAATCCAGGGGGGGGGGGGCGCAAGGCTGTGAAATTTTCATAGCAAAAAATTTTTATGCCAAGAAAAGCCATTTGTGGTTATTTTTAATTATACAACTACATATTGAATTTTTCTTCAAAGGGGGTTGGATGATGGTAAAGGAGAGGTGGGGAGGCGTGAGTGTTTTTCAAAAATCAGAAAGGAGGCATGATGCCAAAAAGTTTGGGAGGTTCTGCACTAGCTTCAATTAAAGTGACGTTATTCACTTTAAAATATTATCCTGGGGTTCCATGTTTGTCTGTCACTCACTTACAGATCAAATTTGCTCAGTTAACCAGTACAAATTTTTGTTGTTTTTTGGTTTTGGCTTTTAAATCATGCACAAATTCAACCTGGGAATCTGAAAATCAACCTAAGTTTTTCTCCCATTTCTTTCATCACTAAAAGTTATGATTCTCCAATTGAAACTTAGTTAACAGTTTGAACAATATTGTAAATAATGTGCAAGTCAGGAAAAGGTACATTTTCCTCTTCCATAGCTGTACTGGCTTGCTATTGATATCAGAAGTAAAATTCAGGATGAATTCTTGCCCCTATTGAAGTCATTGGGAGTTTTTGCATTGACTTCAATAGAACCAGGATTTCACCCATAGTCACTAGTGAGTAGAGGCATCTTTGAACATACACACACATTGGGTTCAGAGCTGTTGAGTAAGAAAGTGCCATGTTTGCAGTGCACACTGAGCAGAGCTACACTTTAAGAAAACCACATGCCTCTTTCAAGTCTCTCTTTAATACTCCTCTACATGAAGCCCATAGAAACATTCAACCATGGCTAGAAAGAAGTGTAAGACTTGCTTTTTATACCAAATATAATTGTGTCACTGATGTTTCATGTAGGACATGCTGAGTTATAGGAGTGAAAAGACTTTATGCTTCTAAAAATAGCTGGCTCTTTATATCTATATACAGAGACACTCCAGAAAGCATTCTAATCATGTAAACACAGACTGGATTTCTGGTACCTCCTCCAAACTCTTCCTCCTGCAAACTTTGTTCCTCTCTTCAGCTATGTCTACACTTGTAAATTTAAGTCGACTTAGCATGTCCACACTTAAATTTAAAGTCGACTTAGGGGGGAACTTACAAAGTCGACCTAGAGCGTCCACACTGGACACCTAGGTCGACTTCTAGGGGATAGGGGGACCTTGGGCAGTGCCAGGGGGCTCAGCCTTTGCCCCATTGTACCTGGGTACAATGGGGCAAAGGGGGACAGGATCCTGGCAGGGCATAGGGGCAGGGTGGGCAGGGCTCTTCCCTGCCCTGTGGGGGGGCATGGCAGACTCCCCATCTCCTCCTCCCCCCAGCAGGGAGGGCAGTTGGGGAGTCCTGGAGTAGCCCTAAGTCGACTTGGGGCTTCTCCAGGTCTATGCTGGCTTAAGTCAACTTTAGGAAGTCAACTTAAACCTAAAGTCGAACTAAAAGCAGGTTTAATAAAGTCGACTTAAGCAGCTTGCTTAAGTCGACTTAAGGAAATTGTAGTGTAGACGCGGATTAAATTAAGTTGATTTAAGAAAGCTTAAGTCGACTTAATTTCTAAGTGCAGACGCATCCTTCAAGTCCCATGCAAATTGCTTCAAATGGTTTCTCACTTCTCCTAGAATATTTCTTTTCTTCTGGTAATAGGCACTGTGTTTTATTATGTGCGTACACAGCATCTAGCCCAATGAGGCCCTGATCCCTGAATGGAATGTATAGGGGAAAAGGCAGTAGATATAATCTTAGTAATGGGGAGTGCACATCAAAAGGAGAACAACTTCTGAAAGAAGGATTTGAGAAATGAAGATGCTGTTACTTTGGTAATTACTTGATATGCTACACCCATCCACAGAATAAAACAAACATTTGAATCTTTACATCAACACATGTCTGAATATTTGTGACAAATTAGCTCCTTGCAAACATTTTGTGTCTTTATTATGTGTGTTCTATACTGATTAAAATACCATTTGGTTAAGAATATCAATTAATATTTAATATTTTCTTCTGATTATTATTTCTTTGAACTTATTTTTAGATATTTGTCTATTCTGTTATGTGCTTTAGCAAGCAATTGCATCCAGTACTCACACCTTGTGACCTTGGCAGGGTAGGGGGAGAAAAATGTGCTCAACCCAGTTATGTTTCCTATGAGAAACTACTATTTCCTGATTTTTTTTTTAAATTGTAGTTTTAACCACTAATCACCACTAATGGAAGATGTACTCTGCTACTTCTGACTACAATGACATGAAAAATTTTCAAGGGAAGTCAATATTAGATCAATTGAAGAAAGGCACTCAGGAGGGTGTGAAAGGTACCCACTGGGGGCTGATTGTGTAGGACTTTAAGTACTTTGGTTGACTGGGGAGCATTTAAATCTATTTTCTTTTGACCTATGAAGACTTTTAAGTGAAGAAAAAAAATACTTTGCAACAGGCAGTCTTTCAGTGCAGCAGAAAATTAATGTAGAATCTTTCCAGAGGACATCAGGGCAAATGCTTCAAGCTAATGGAGGGCACACTGTGGTGATTTGTATCATCTTTAACAGACTGTGGACAAGTAGCCATGGGATGGCATTTCCTAGAAACTACCATGGTTAGGCAGAAATATTCAATTTAGCTTTTTTGAAATCAGAAAGATGCACAACAGAAAATATCAATAGCCAGGTTCACAAACAGGATGGTGTAGGAACATCTGTACTGAATGAAGTCTGTGTTCCCTATTTGTCAGATAATTGTGACATAATCTGTCAAATAATTGTGGCAGATACTGCATATCTACACAAGAAGTTGATATTAAAAAGACTTTAGTTTCTATCAAAATACTAGTAGAGAGTCCTTAGATTTTTGTTCTTTCCTTTCAAAGGCAAAAGAGAAAGCTTATGTTTTGTTCTGTCCTATTTTAGCATACTACTTGAAATTAAAAACAGACAAATTATTGAACTTTTGTGTCTGTCACTGCTTTGAAAGATGTTAAAGACAATCAAAGGAGCACAAAACCAACTAAAATAAAAGCATAAGAAAACAGATATTGTAAAATACAAATCAAAATTCACATACACTATTTTGGTTTTTATTTAATAATATTTTAACTGTTTTAAGCAAATTTGGGAGTTCAAAGAACTTTTGCACAATGCTAGTACAATTCTAAGCTGCACTACTTATTAGTACCATTAACAATATTTTGCAGTCAAAACAGTTTTTGTACATTAATAGATACTTTCTATCTCAATGGTCTTATGAGATATAGTTATGCATTGATGGGCTAAGGACCCTCAGAGGTTAAGATTTGCCAGATGTCACACACTTGCATTGGACTCAGCAAAACACTGAAGCACATGGGGTATCACCCACATGCTCAAAGTTAGGCATGTGTTTAAGTATTTTGTTGCATCAGTGAATTAATTTGGTAACAAATATGCAATTTTTCACAACTTCATCATAAAGCTACAAACTGGTCCAGATAAACTTGAAAGATTTATGAATCTTAGTAAATATTTAGTTGAAACTAAATGGGTTATTAATATATGGTATTATGAACTCTGAATTAAGGAAAAATTTGCATGGCTTTCAAATGGCTAAGGAATAATTCTTGCAGTCCAAACTATGAGGTAAGGGGAAACTAATAAATCTTCCTGCAAAAATCGGGTAGTCATTAGACCCTTCTAGACCCTGATTACTTGAAAAATACTAATATTTGCTTATGATTCACTCCAGCTGAATTGTGAACATGTGCAATACACTTACTGATGCTGAAACTTTGAAGATTGCTGTGTCTCTCCATGAGGTTTACAGGTTAATTCTCTGTAGTACAAGAAGGTTGGAAAGATAGGTCCCTGAAACAATTTCAGGTCAGTTTATTCAGCAGTCACCCAGAATTCCAGGGTATACAGCTTCAGGGCATCCCCACCACCCAGACAGCCTTGGGACTGTAGACCTCAGGGCAATCCAACTCCCGGATTTGGAATCTAGGACTGCCCAATTCCTATAGCTTATGGAGCTATCTGGTCTGAAAATTGGGTGGACCAGGGAGCCAGCTAATTCAAGTGTCTTCTGCTGAGGTAGGTGCCTGGGAATCCTGACAGCCTGAGCTTGAGTTGCGGCTTTGAGTTTCCCAGCTCTATGCTTTGGAGGAGTGCTGTAGTTTGAACCAGTGATCCCAGTTCTTCAGAAGACACCCAGGGAAGCCCAGGGTCCTCATTCCCAGAGAAGTCCACCTGGCAAGGCTGCCGTAGAGCCACACACTACAGAAGCCTGGGTTCCCCAGTAGCTATCCAGGTGAGTTGGTAGAAAACATTGTAGGGTCCCAACAAAACTATTTTGGTAGACAAATTCTGGTCAGTTCTATGCAGAACCCAGTAGACCTTAAACACTGACAGATGAAGTTCAATTTACTAAAAAGGATCCTCAGGGTATGACCTTCACTGCAAATTATATATATAACTTTAAGATCAGGTAGAGAGTGATTTAAAGAACCTGAAACCTGCTAAGAATTTGCTTCTGTTTGTGTTTCTGCCACATACATGAAGAGGAGGACATGAGGATTTTTCAAAATGATGTGCACCAATCAAAGAAGCTTATATTAAAATTAAAGATGTTTGGTTAAAAAAATCACCTTAGGATTCCTTTGTTAAGGAACTCAGTGAGATTATAAATATCAAATAGTTTCACTAGATATCAGTGAACTGAATATTTTGACTAGCTGTGCTATTAGCCACTTGGTGTGAGACATTAATTCCAATATCCTACAAGATCCTTGAAAAGACATGCATCTTACTTAGAACATTTTCACTACCACCTAGGAAACACTGAATTGTGAACAAAGTGCAAACCAAGGGGACAGTTTTCCAGACTTGTTTTGGTTAATATTTTCCTATGGGATAATGAAACAAAGCAAGATATAAATAAAATCACCACCATCACCACCACTCCTGCAATGTACTATTTTAGCTGAGCTCCAACAAATAGTAATAGACTAAGTGTGATGATAGCTTTACATTGAAAAGTACTTACACCCTGGTGACACGTTCCAGAGGGTTATGGTGGTTGACCCCAATACACAAGAGCATCAAAGAGCCTCTCCAGGCCTCTAACCCAGCCACTCTCCTTGTCCCCTCCACCCCTCTCCAGGCCTCCCTCCAGCCCCTTCCCAGCCCCCTTACCTGGCTGGAGGCTCGGAGCTGCAGGGACGGCCAGCAGAGCTGCTTCTGGGCCAGGCCGCTCCCACCCTGAGCATGCTCTGTCTGAGCATGCTCAGGGTGGGAGATTTGAATCTCCCCAGCCTGGCCGCAGCAGGAGTCTGTGGCTTTGCTGGGGCCACGGGGCAGAACGCAGCGTTCCACCTGGGTGCGCATGTGCCCGCTGGGGAAAATAGATTTGGGGCTCAGGATTTTCTACCCAGGGCTGGCGCCCTGCCAGCCTGACGACAACGATGCCTCTGGTCCTGGGGCTGGTTCTGTTCAGCACCTTTATTAATTATCTCGATGATGGGATAAATTGCATGCTTAGTAAGTTCCCGGATGACATCAAGCTGGGGGGAATGGTAGACACGCTGGAGGGCAGGGACAGAATTCAGTGAGACTTGGACAAATTGGAACACTGGGCCAAAAGAAATCTCATGAGGTTCAGCAAGGACAACTGCAAAGTCCTGCACTTAGGACAGAAAAATCCCATGCACTGCTACAGGCTGGGGACTGATCGGCTAATTAGCAGCACTGTAGAAAAGGACCTGGGGGTTATGGTGGACAGGAAGCTGGATATGAGCCAACAGTGTGCTCTTGTTGCCAAAAAGGCCAATGGCATATTGGGCTGCATCAGTAGGCGTACTGCCAGCAGACCGAGGGATGTGATTATTCCCCTCTATTCGGCACTGGTGAGGCCGCATCTGGAATACTGTGTCCAGTTTTGGGCTCTCCACTACAAAAAGGATGTGGAGAAATTAGAGTCCAGCGGAGGGCAACAAAAATGATTAGGGGGCTGAGGCACATGACTTATGAGGAGAGACTGAAGGAAGTAGGCTTATTTAGTCCACAGAAGAGAAGACTGAGGGGGGTGATTCGATAGCAACCTTCAACTACTCGAAGGGGTGCACCAAAGAGGAGGGAGCTAGGCTGTTCTTGGTAGTAACAGAGGACAGAACAAGGAGCAATGGCTTCAAGTTATAGCTGGGGATGTTGAGGTTGGATATTAGGAAAAACTTTCTCACTAGGAGGGTAGTGAAGCATTGGAATGGGTTGCCTAGGGAGGTGGTGGAATCTCCGTCTTTGGAGATATTTAAGTTCCAGTTAGGCAAAACCCTGGCTGGGATGATTTAGTGGGAGTGGTCCTGCTTTTAGCAGGGGGTTGGACTAGATGATCTCATGAGATCCCTTCCAGTCCTAAGATTCTATGTTTCTATGTTTCTATGAAACATGAAGAAGTTAGTAGAGATGAGAAAATGCTATTGTGTCCGCTGCTGTTAAAGTCTGATCCCATTGTCTAGAAGACAAAACAAGACAATGCACACCAAAGGGAAGGGAAAATAATAACAAAGATAGAAAATGTTAACTCTCATTTGCAACCTCACTGCTGGAAAAACAAAGGTACAGTACATAGTCCTATCAGCCACTCAGAGCTGGAAAATTTATACCAGCATCAGACAGTTTAGGTCATTGCTTTTAGCTACATCTTTTTAATCACGTTTTTACAGCAGTGCTGCAAAATTCTTTCCTGGCCAAACTAGATTCCTATTGGATAAAAAGAAAAAGGAGAGGGATGGAAATGAGAAGAAAAAGTGGGAAAGGACAAGTATAGACAATGCAAGAGGGTTTTGTGACAATGTCTCGCACCCCAATTGGTGTTTGGGATTCAGTTGGAGTCAATAGAGGTAGTGATATTATACAGATCCCTCTCTCTGGCTTGGTCTGGCCAGGCCCTTTTTCAGGATCAGGATGAAGGAGGTCTGGGATCCAAGAAGATTACAGCGGCAGATCAAGATTTACCATCTTAGCTACTAGCCCATTTTTTTTCTCCAACACCTCTTTCTTTAAGGACCCCAAAGGAAATGATGAGATGAATAGCCCATCCCCTCATTATTTTGACCACAAATTAGGCATAGTTTCCAACACATCAATTTTGGTTCGCTGATTTCGGGCGCCATGCTTGTTTACCCAGTCCTTGAGTTATATCAGCAGGCTTATTTGTTTGGACTATTCAATTTGTCTATTTTTCATACTTTTTTGCATCGACATTAGTTATTCTAGGGTATTGTGACATCTTATGAACCTACATCCACTTTTTATACTTGAGATCACCATTAGAGCCAATTATCACAACAACATATTGTCAAAGTCTAATCAGAAAGAAAATCCAGATTAGGAATTTCCTCATTTTTGTTCTCTCTCTCTCCTCATGTTAATTGTAATAAAAACTTCAAAACAAAAATCCAAAATTTCAGTCACAACCAGGACAAATCACAGATACAAATAAAATACACTCTCTCAACCCTTCCTCTCCCAGGCTGCGTCTACACTTGTAAATTAAGTCGACTTAAGCTTGCTTAAGTTGACTTAATTTACCCTGCGTCTACACTACAGTTTTCTTAAGTCGACTTAAGCAGCTTGCTTAAGTCAATTTAAGGAAAATAAAGTCGACTTAATTAAAATTGACTTTATTAAACCTCCTTTAAATTCAATTTAGTGCTTAAGTCGACTTCCTAGAGTCAACTTAAGCCAGGGTAGACGTGGGGTAGCCCTCGACTACACCAATGCCCTCCCTACCAGGGGGGGCACAAGGGGAGCCTGGCATGCCCCCCCCACAGGGCAGGGCAGAGCCCTGCCCATCCTGCCCCTATGCCCTGCCAGGGTCCCTGACCCCCTTTGCCCCATTGTATCTATGTACAAGGGAGCAAAGGCTGAGACCCCTGGCATTGGGCAAGAGGTGCCCCCCGCCTGCGTGGACCTGCCCTAGGTCCCCCTAAGCCTCTAGAAGTCGACCTAGGGCATCCAGTGTGGACGCTCAAGGTCGACTTTGTAAGTTCCCCTTTAAGTCGACTTTAATTTTAATTGTAGACTTTAAGTCGACTTAGTTAAGTTGCTTAGTTAAAGTCGACTTAAAATTACAAGTGTAGACATAGCCCCAGACTCTGCCCTGAAAACTTAAGGTCTATCCAATATCATAGGCTCCCATGCTGTACACCATTTTGCCAAATTCATTTGTTTTTTTTCTCCACCATTGCCCGTGACCAAATAAGCGTACAACGCTTGTAAATTAGAGTTTCAGGTTCATCAGTCTGTACCTAAAGACAGATCAAACTGCAGCTCTGCCATAGGTAGCATAGACCACTGTGTTAACTGCCAGTCTCAAAGAAATTACACAGCATACTCCTTATCAAGACAGATGCTGAATCCTTTGGTGTCTTAAAAATAAAGAAGACAGTTGTCCACAAGTCTGGCCACACAACAGCAGAACTCAGTTTTGAAGTCAAGAAATTCAAAATATGGATATTAAAATGAGCAAAATACTAAAAACTGCTGAGTTATATTCATCTGTAGTGCAGTCAAATGGTGTATCTTTGTCAAGGCATCCTATGATAATGTTTCCATTGAGAGGAATCCTGCCCAGGAACCCGATCCTTACTGACTGTGACTGCTACATACAACATCTTCCAATGCACCCCCTCAGGAGATTCATGGATCAAAACAGAAACTTCAGATCCTTCTTTACTGTCACTGTTTATCAATTGCTCACTTACAACAGGCCTTGGTGCACCCTCATCAGCACTGGGAGTTTTCCTTTGCATGCTGGAACCTGCAGGGTCAAGGAAAACAAAAACTCCTGCGCTTCTGATCATCAGAAATGTCTTTTTTCTGCCACTTTTCCTTCTGATTGACTGAGACCCCATGTGTGAAGTCCTTTACAATAAGTAGAGTTCTTGCAATACAGTTCCCGCAAGAAATAGAGTTCCCCTCTCTGCTTATAGAGGAAGGGGGAGTTACAGGCATGGCTTTAAATTGTCCATTTGTCTTATATTACTAATATAGGCTGACTATGGCCAAGTTTCATTGTGTTCAAGTCAAAGATCAAGATCCCATGCAAAGTTTGAAACGAAGAGCACACCCTGCAAATCACTTCCCAGAATAAGGGAATCTAGATCCATTCCATCTTTACCCAACTGTCTGGCTGGCTGCTGACCAACAGGAACCACACGAATAAGGCACATAATGTCAGTTAATATATGTATCCTTTGACACTTTCTGTACACAATAACTTCATCAGTCATCAAATCAGTAGATTCCTCCACCATATCCAGAAAACCTTCTGGAGGCATAAAGATTCCTTCAGCCCCACCATCTAAGCCCTAAGATACCCATTTTTGGCAGCAGTCGATGGGAGATATGCAAGGTACATAAAAATACTTGGCATATCTGCCGCTGACTTCTTAAATCCTCAGTACACTAAGCCAACCGGAAATGGCATCTGGTTGGCGTAATGTAAGTGCGGTTATGGAGCTGTTGTTCCAGCTCCAGTTTGGTTATCAATTGAGCACGTCTATACAGACACCTCAATCGAAAACTGAAGATCGTGCTGACGGCGACGACTTTGCCACCATCAGTATAGACTTGCCCTATGTTTCCAGTAATCTTGGAAGGAAAAGGAAGTGAACTCCCTAGATTTCGCCCCCTCCCATACCTTGCTCCTCCCACTCACACTCTGATCTCTTGCTGTTCAGTATTCCTACTTTTAGGAACATGTCTATTTTTTAATCATTGAAAAATATTCTTTTTTAAAGTAGGATTTGGAAAGAAGCTCAGAGATCCAGTAAATACAGTCTTATGACAGGTGATCCATCATACAATTTGCAGTATTTAAATACAATATTCACTACCTACAATAAACCCATCTAATGCATCTTGAAAAGGCAATATATTTACTATGCAAGTACACAAGATGCAAAATCCTATTAAGAAAAACACACACACACAATGGTTTCTTTTATAATATCCATTATTCTGTCCTACTCATTCTGGCTTGCCATGCTCGGTCTTGACTTATTGCTCTTTCTGCCTCTATCTGAATATGTGACATAACTTTTACAGGTCCATAGAATATATTAATTTCCCCCTTGGGTACTTTTGATTTGCATTAAGTGAAACAATGCTTACTTGGCTTTCTCTTATGCCTCTAATAAATGTGAGTACTGTAACATTTATGGATGCTCATGGAATTGCCAAGAAACAAATAGTCTGATCTGCATGGATTTTAAGCAGACCTGTCAGCACCACAATGACCAAATGGAGGTCAATAGCCTTTTAACTGTGGAGATAAACCAGTTCATTCATTCAGGATTTGAAGAATGGAGCATTCAGCAGAATGAATTCAGGAGAACATACTTTGAAACCTAGCACTGTCAATTACTTCAGATCAGACATCACTACTGTAGTGGCCATGGGTTTTCCTACTTAACACATCAGAAAAAAGTGATATTCATCAGCATTTGCTACTGGGATAGAGGAAGAAATATAGCAGGTTTTCCATTCCACATCATATATTTGATTTAAAATTATACGTGTTAGACTTTTGGGGGGTATAAAATTAAGACAGTTTTGGGAGCCAAACAAAGATCCTCTGAGGATATGTCGAATCATATTCCCAGTGTGTCAGCTCTTCATACCCTTACTCATGTTGAATAGTACCGTATTCCATAATTTAAAGTCAGTGAGAATATTTGCAGAATAAGGCATTACTCCCTGTGAGTAAGAATATCGGAGTCTGGCAGATCGACTTTAATGGGAGATGGACTGGGTCCTTTGTACATTTGTGCTCCTTTTCATTTCCTAGAAATGGACTTTGCATTTCTTGGTATTTGGGGTCCTGGAAAAAACAAACATATAGCAGTCAAGATGAAGTTCTCTTTGATCAGTCTGTTAACTAAGACTTTATAGAGGCATCACATTAATAACAAGAATACTTTGTCAATGGCACATGCAGGGCAAAAATACATTTTCACAATAGATCACAGGAATCTTAAATCATTGTGCCACATTGCACTTCTATCAGCACAATACCACTGTTTTGTACTGCTGTTACTAACCTTATCCTTATTTTTAGCTTTTACTCCTCAGGGAAAAGCTAACACTGCCGTTTTTTTAAACTCTTATTGAAATATTAGCTCCCTGGTTAGCCTGGAGTTTATTCTAACTCTTAATTATGAAAAATCATTGGAAAACAGGAAACATAACACACATTTGGATAGCTATCCACTATTGTAACTTACATTAATTACTCCGTCCTTAATACTTAGGGGATCAAATGTACATTTATCATTTATGGAAAGTTTCACATAAGGTTGGAAGTAGCAAAAAATACATAAAAAAAGCATCATGTAATTCCCAAGATAAACATGTATCAGTTGTGAGAAATACGATACGGATATTTCAGTTTCGTTTTCTTTGCAGGATGCATAAGGTAAATAAACTAAGCCATGGGTTGACTATGAAAAAATCAAGCTCATTATGTCAAGGTAGTTGTGATTTGTGTATCCAGATGTTAATTTTCTAGTGTTCAGAACTTATGTGGTTAGCTCTTTGCTTTGTGTGCACAGAGGTTTGAAATGAAGTTCTTTTTCAAAACTGCAACTTATTCTTGTGAGCCCTTCAATGTGTACTATAAAAATAATACTTTATTTATAATCTGGGGTTTATACCAGGGCCACATTTTTTCCCCACAGTGGGGAGAGACCACCATTTTTTCTTAATCAGAATAAATATCTCACTCACTATTCTGCACACTGAATATTCTAAAAAGAATCACCCGTCTACATTTCTTAAAGGAAAACAGGCATTTGGGCCATAAATATCTTAATATAGATCACATTGGACCCTCTTCTGCTACGCTTATTCACACTGAGTAGTGTTTACTGAAGCAATTAGTTGATGAGAATAATCACCTCTGTAAGTGTAGTAAGTGTCATCTTGGGACTTCAAGTGTGATTCTTTTTAGTTTGAACTAAAAGGCTAAGTCCCATATCTCAAAGCAGTAGCAAATTCATAACCTCCATAAATCAAGTCACAAAAAGGACTCAGAAACTAGGTAAAATACTCACTCCTTCACATCATATAAAAGGATTTGACCAGCATAAAACCCCCAGATGTTGAAGGGAGAAACTCCCCAGAGCTAAACAGATGATGACATTTGCAACCTGTTCTCTGAGGCCCCCGTCGTGAGCTCTGGTGTACAGTGCATGCCAATGTTGGATAAGAGTGGGCAGTGTGTGTTACGGTCAAGGATATAGCTACGAGTGGGCCTGAGCCCATGCAAGCCCACTTGTAGCTATGCCCCTGACCCCAACTGACCGACCGACCCACCCCTTCCCACTGCAGCACCCGGCTCCGGTGCAAGCTTCGCTGCTGTGACCATGGATCGGCCAGCAGCAGGTGGCCGCACCCAGAAGGAACAGCACTGTGGGCAGACCGGGAGGGATGAGCTGCTTTCCACACGCAGCTCTAGCCTCAGGCAGCCGCTGTGGCCCTTGCGCAGCAGGGGCTGGGCTGTGTCTCCCCCTCCTGATGGAGCATCACCAGGAAGCTTTCAGTCACATGACCAGCAGCAGGACTGAACAGGCCCACCCTGGAGATTCAGTGGCCCATCCAGAAAATAGGGGCTGGCTATGCCCTTGGTTAGAGTGGGGCTGTAGCATGCAGCATTACAGAGCTTCTGGCTTTCTAAATTATGCCAGGGCCACTGTAGCCCCAACAACAACTTAAAGCCATTTTAGCCCACTCTCCATCTGACCTGCTTGAGTTCTGTGCTTCATCTCTTGGAGATGCAGTACAGAACTTCACCCCCTGTGAATAGTGGGTTATATACTTCCCCAAGATAGCAGAAGTCTAACCCTAGTGTCTGAGGTTCACAGCCCTTCTAATTACAGACAACACCTGTGTTTAGAGCTACTGTCATCTATTGGGGATTGAATTTAGGACCTTCAGGGCTGACAAAATGGTTCTCTGCAGAGTGCTCTAAAGAACTATTTCCATAACCAGGAGCGGGAGCAGATTAATACCATCTGAACTGGGCACAGAGGAGGACTTATAAAGCACAATGAACATCAGTTATACCAGAACGACATCTTCTGATCAGCTGTACTGCGTATTCTCTTCCCTATGGAAAATTTCTAATTTAGCACAAAAAAACAAAAACTGAACACTTCACTCCAACCCCAAATATTTCAACTCTGAAATGCTGCCTCAGTTCATCATACTCCCAGTCTCATTTGAATACCCTGATTGGGTATATCTTGTGACCAATCTCAGGATTCTTTTGGACTTTGAATCATGATTTTCAGACTTGTGGGATTGGGAATACTTTTGCACACAGATGAGCCACACTATATATTCTAGACCCTAACATTACTGAATTGTGAAGGAATTCAAACCTCAGTTCAGATTTGCAGTGCAGCTCATATCTGATTTTGGTATTAGGCATCTGGTGACATCTAAAAGAAACCTTGGCACTCTCCTAGTCCCACACTCTCTACTTTTAGATCCTTCCTCAATATCACTTCTGCTTCTCTGGTACCACCAATTCTCATCCAACAACTATCCCTCCATCCTCCCTCCTCCCATTCCACTACTTTTGATCACAACCATCATAACATCTCCATATCTCACTCCCTCCAGTAATCTCTCTATGGCCTGGATCCCGTTGGACCCCTTCTCCTTCCCCCAGCTCGCACAGTGGCTACATCTCTCTCTCTCCCCATGTTGCTGTCATCAACTACCAATCCTGCTCCTCTCTGACATCCTTCCTCTCTAGTTTCAATTCCTGGCTTTCATCTCCTCACAATCTACCATTTTTTCCACTCAGTTACTTGATGTTTATATGTTGATAGACCATTTGAACTCTTAGCCACAAATATCCTCACCCTCACTTCTTCATTTGATCTGCAGGCCTGGTTCAACTCTCCCACTGACCAAAGCAACCATTCATTTGACTTGGAGCACACCAAGCACTGTTCCTGCTCTCTTTTGCCAGTTTCCCCCTTTTGACCATCACCTTCTCTCTCCACTTCCCCAGTCACCCAATCCCATCTTTTATCTCCTTCTTTACCAAAAGAAAATGAGAAGTCAAGAGAAAGTTTTTTTCTCTCATGCTACAAAAATGCTTTCATCTCTCCCATCTTAAAGATGCCCCCGACCTTGAATTCACCAGCCTCTCTAACTACCACTTCATCTCCCTTCTTCATTTAATCTCTAAACTCATTGAACTCAGTGCCTACAATCACCAACTACAATTCCTCTCCTCAAATTCCATCCTAGACCCTCTCCAATCTTGCTTCCAATCTTTACATGCCAGTGACATAAGTTATTAGAATCTTTAAGAACTAACTGCTTCTTCGAATTCTGTCGAGAGGATCCTCCTCGTCCTCACTCCAACTTCTTATGGGGTTCCACAGATTTTTAAGTCCAGAATAGATCATTGTCATCATCTAAGTCTGACTTCCTGCATTATCCTGGCCACAGAATAACTATGTATTAATTTCTGTTTTCACACCAATAGCTATGGATGAACTAGAGTATACCTTCTAGAAAAGCATCCATGATGATGATGCTTGAGGTTGAAATGTCCATTGAGGAAAAAAGCACCACAACCCTTGTTAAGTTGTTCCAGTGGTAAATTAACTTCAGTGTAAAAAATTGTGTGTTAGTTCCAGTCTGAATGTGCATAGCCTTGATTTCTAGCCACCACCTCAGCAGTCATTCAGGACCCTTAACCTTGGTATCTTTCACTCAATTCTCTTACTCTAGATCCTCACATCCATGCTATCTAAATCTTGTCTCTTTTCTGTACACATATGTAATATATGGCTTTTCCTATCCATCCATCCATATAGCTAGACCTCTCATTCAAGCTCACATCATTGCGTATCTCGACTATTACAACATCCTTTTCTCTGGACTTGACAAATCTCATTTTAACCACTTATCCATTAAAAATGCTGCAAAGATCATTTCCTCAGCTTGTCACTTTAACCATCTCTCTCTTCTCACTGTATCCCTCCACTGGTTCTATTTCTCCATCCCCACAAACAGAAGCTATGGTCTTCTCTTTCAAGGCCCTTTACAGCCTATCATCTTTCATACATGTCATCTCCCAACTTTTATCAGTCAGTGATGCCAATCTTCATCACCCACTTGTTAATTTTTCAAACAAGCAACTTTGTGCTTTTTCCTAAATGGCCCTCACACATTGGAGGAGTTCCCCATAAATATCCACAAAGCTATCACTTTGCCCTCTTTCAAATTCTTCCTTAAAATTTTCCTCTACTGCCTACAGCATCAGTAAGGTATCCAGTGAACTGTAACTGCTGCATATCAAGTTAACCAATATTGTTTCCTTGTGCTCCCCTCTTTATCTATTGGCCTGTAACCACAAATTGTCTCCTATCTTAGCTTTTAAGCTTCCTGGTGCTCTTTTTCTAT
The DNA here is from genome assembly GCA_007922175.1 of Pelusios castaneus. Classification (NCBI taxonomy): domain Eukaryota; kingdom Metazoa; phylum Chordata; order Testudines; family Pelomedusidae; genus Pelusios; species Pelusios castaneus. The sequence continues at coordinate 7,163,652 of ML685792.1, read as the reverse complement.
GTTGTACAGTGCCTAGAAATATGGAGTCCTGGGTAGTGATTAGAGCTTCTAGGTGCTACTATACAACAAGTAATAAATAATAAAGCACATTTTTTGTAAATTTTTGTTTTCTACATTTATCAGAAATGCTTTTGTCCAAAAAAGGTTTTCCCTACTGTTCAAACTCCTTTGACATTCTAAAGTTTATTTTCTTCCACCGCTGCTATAAAAATTTCGATGTAAAACATGCAAGGTCAAGATATTATAAAACTTTGTATTCACAAAAGATTGATTTTCCTAAATAGGAAAGAGTCAGAAATGAAAGGTCATAATCTGTAATTAACTGTGGACAATTCAGAATCAGTCATCTTTAATAAATAGAACATATAAGATTAACTTGAACTAAAGCCTTTATGTTAATTTAGTGATTAAACTAAGAAGCCTAGAGTTTCAGCTCTTTGACCTCAGTGACCTCAATCAGGTCTTTGACCTCTTTGACCTCAATCAGGACTGCTTTCAAATGATGACCACCATACACATACATGCTCCCTTCTTTGTTTCATATCAGTTTTAATCCATGGAAAGATAGCTGTGTATCACTCATTGAAATTAATATTTGAAATTTGGCACTATGTGGATTTCAGATCTGGGTTGAGGGATTTTGCTTCTTGTAAGAATTTAAACAAACTATTTTTAAAAAAATCAATAAATTCTAATTCTAATCAAAACAAAAAACTTGTAGAGCCAAAACATGAATGTTTAGAATGGCAAATACCCTTCCAAAATGCTATATATGCTTTATAGAGTCACTCAAATGCCCAATCGTTAGTAGTCATCTGAATGGGTGGTGGTTAACCCTACATAAACAGAATTATTAGCCTCTGTGATATTGATGCGGGTCAGATGATTGGGGTCAGGAAAAGAGTTTTATAGGATAATCCTTCAGGCATGTAATTAAGATCTGAGCTCCACACAAAAATTTCCAGTTTCCAAGACATTGTTTGGCATTGAAGCATCGACTTCAACTGGGATTTCTGGCGTTTTCTTAAAATGTTTAAACTTCACTTGTAAACTAATGAAATAAATACAAAGTCACAGACACATTATGTCTAAGTTCACTTCAGTGACACTGCTATCAAGGGTATGGTCTCCCATTTTGTACATGTGACCTTATAGCTGCATTTACACTTGTAAATTAAGTCGACTTAAGCTTGCTTAAGTTGACTTAATTTACCCTGTGTCTACACTACAGTTTGCTTAAGTCGACTTAAGCAACTTGCGTAAGTCGACTTAAGGAAAATAAAGTCGACAATGAAAATTAGTCGACTTTATTAAACCAAATTAATTTGACTTAAAGCTTAATTTGACTTTTTAAAGTCAAATTAAGCCAGTGTAGATGTGGGGTAGCTCTAAGTTGACTTTGGGCTACCCCAGGACACCACCAATGCCCTCCCTGCTGGGACCACATGGGGGAGCCTGGCATGCCCCCCCCCACAGGGGAGGGCAGAGCCCTGCCCACATGCCCTGCCAGGGTCCCTGACCCCCTTTGCCCCATTGTACCTATGTACAATGGGGCAAAGGCTGAGTCCCCTTGCACTGGGCAAGGGGTGCCCCTCCTGCCCCATGGACCTGCCCTAGGTTCCCCTAGTCCCTAGAAGTCAACCTAGGCATCCAGTGTGGATGCTCTAGGTCGACTTTGTAAGTTCCCCCCAAAGTCGACTTAAAATTTAAGTAGGACAGACAACAGAGTCCTGTGGCACTTTTAAAGACTAACAGATTTATTAATCGCATGAGCTTTCTCCCACGAAAGCTCATGCGATTAATAAATCTGTTAGTCTTTAAAAGTGCCACAGGATTCTGTTGTCTTTCTACAATAGACTAACACGGCTACCCCTTTGGAATTTAAAATTTAAGTGTAGATTCACTAAGTCAACTTAACTAAGTTGACTTAAAGTTGACTTAGTTAAATCGACTTATTTAAAGTTGACAAATTTCCAAGCGTAGACATAGCCTATGTGTTTTGATCCTGGATACAAGACCTTCTATTTCGTTGTATGACAAAGCTTGCTCTTCAAATGAACCCAGCTTATCAAAGAATCCAAATGAGTCTGTAAAACTGACAGTTCCCATCATTTTCCAGTACACCAATTTTTATATCATTTACAAGTTTTACCAGAAACTATTTCATGTTTTCTTTCAGACCATTAATAAAGAAAATGACTAGAATTTGGCCAAGAACAGATTCCTGTGGGACACCTCTAGAAACATCCTTATAGGATTCCCCATTTACAATTACTTTAAGAGATCAGCTAAACATTTTTTAACCGTTTTAAACTTATTGTGTAGTACTTTTCACCTTTTAATCAGAATTTCATGTGGGGCTAAGTCAAAAAACTTATAGAAGTTTAAGTATATTAATTCAACAGTTACCTTCATCAACCAAACTTGTAATTTCACCAAAATATACAAAGTTTGATTGACAAGACCCGTTTTGATTGGCATTGATTATGCTACCATCATTTACTTCTTTAGGGATTGCATTCCACACCAGCCTTCCATGATTTGCTGAGGATAGATGTCAGGATAATTGGTCTGTAATTGCTACTGCTGTAATACTTCAAGAATTTCTTTGTTTTTATATCTTGTCTATTTGCTCTCTGAATTCACTATTAATTTAATTTTATTCCCCCACTATTGTTTGTGCTCCATTCTCTCCACTCCCACTTGTTTAGGTTCTAGTTTATTAGTTTCACTATGGTTGGATGTCTGCTTTTGGACTAATACCTACTTGCCTCAAATGACCTCTTGAACCCTGTCATTTGTTCAGATTGGTTTTTTCTTACCTTTTTGTTTCAAGTTATGCACATCTTTTGCAAATATAATGGTATGGTTATATGGCCAGCAGGTTGAATCTAAGGATTTTAAATGTCCTACTTTTGATGTTAGGGTTTCTTTAAATAACTTCCTCATTTGTATGTGTGGTTTTTTTTAAACTCCCCCTTCCAAAGTTTAGTGTCACATTTAGTTTTTGATGCCACCCTAACTGTATTGCTCACTATTGTTGTCTGTGTTATGACTAGGGTTAGTAGAATTCAGTTGGTTTTGGGGGGGGAAGGGGAGAGAGAGGTGTTATGATTTCAATGGATAATCTTTGTTTATTTTCAAGTATTGTATTTGTATCTGTTTAAATTTTCACAGTTGCAAGAAATTATGGGCAGGGTCAGACAATGACAGTAGACATTGAGAGTTATAAAGCTTTATAACCATTAACATCACAAATTGTCAACATTGTATAGACATGTACAAAATAAATGTCCTTAAAATCAAACACTAATATATTTTCAACAAGCATTTTTCTTGTTTGCCTATCTGCGAACTTCAATTATCATCAGTGGAAAGTTTTCTTGGTGGTTTGCATGTATACGGTGAAAGTAATATTTTACTGACATTTACCAATAAAAATCTGTTCCTTCCAAGACTAGTTATGGCCAATCGCATACCAAAAACAGTTAAAATAGAGGGGTTTTTTCCTAGCGTGTGTCATGTCCACCAGCCAACGTGACTAAAGCGTACTAGTGGAGGATGTCTGCTCTTGAGTTTTTTAGTACAGTTTAGGTTTTTCTTTTTAAAAGTCCTTAGTAGACCACTGGCAAAAATCAGACAAGCCAGGAAAGAGCACTAGCAGACAGTATTCATGCATGGCGCAACTGAAGATGTTATAGATTTCAAGATGTTTCTCCTTCTACATTTCTTCTTTAAAATGATCTTTTTGTAGAACTTAAGGAGAGAAATTGCCTTCAGTGTATACTATGGGGATTTGTGCTTTTATTCCCCTTCAATTTATTTTTTCCCCTTAAAAACAGAAATAAAAAAAATCAAAAGTTGCATTTTTTAAATTTGATATGTACCAACCTGGCAAACCACACAAACTTTTTTTTTTTTTTTAAAAAGGAAAAAAAACAAAAGAACATTCTATATAAATTAGAGTGCATAATGATGTATATGCACCCTGCTATTTGCACTCTGTGGGCTTGTCTACACATACAGCAGTGCAGCTATGCTGCTATTCTGCTTTGTGAAAATGCTCCCTATGCCATAGGAGATCTTCTCAGCCAGGATAGGTATTCCACCTCCAAGAGGCTACCGCTTTGTTCACAGGAAAAGTCCTCCCACTGACTTAGAACTGTCTACACCGGGAGTTCAGTCAGCATAACTGTGTAGCTCAGGATCACACTACTGACTGACACACTTATACAGAAGTAAGTTCATAGTTTATACCAGGACTAAGTAGATTCTAGGGGTTGGATGGAGCAGTAATATTCTGTATATTCACCAGAATCAATGTGTTAGAGAACTACTATGATACAGTTCATTGAACTATTTTAAAGATACTTTCAAACACACAAATTGCTATTAGGTTTCTTCTCCATCCCTACTTCAAAGTAAATTTAAAGCTCAGAATTAGAATTCCTTTGTTTTGGTTAATGTGTGTACAAGGTAATTATTTCTTTTCTTAAAATTTAATCTTCATTGTTCAGATTAAACCACTAGCATTAGATATATGGACATTATGTAACCTTTGGGTGGGCCAAAATTCATTCAGTTGCCCTTCTCCAGTGCCCCACAGAAATCAATCCCAATCCCTGTGGAGAAAGCAGCTGGAGACCCAGGATCCAGTCTGTACAGGACTCACAGCGAAGCTTGCTCAGAGCTACATTCACACATTAAAATACTACTAAAAACAAACATAATGAACTTTATTAACTACTAACTAAATGAACCTTATCCTAAGAAAACAAACTACAATTAACCAAGAACAATCCCTTGCATGAAAGATCCCCAAGAGTCCCAAAGTCTGTGTGGAGTTCACCCAACTCTCAGCTACAGTCTCTGTTCCAGTGTAGAAGCTTGAGTGGCAAGAAATAGCTGTCCTCTTCTTTCTTTGCTGGGATCCTCTGTAGCATTACATGCAGGCTCTCTCTTCTCCTCTGCAACCAGCCCTCAGTCACATATGCATGTCTGCAAGGTCTGTTGCAAATGACTCCTTTACATGGAGAAAACATCTTGTTCACTCCTGGCTCAGCTCCTCTCCAGAACACTGAGCACATGGTCTCCCCTCAAGGCAGCTCCTGCCTGCTGTCTGCTCAGGCTGCTGCTCTCCAGTCATCTGACTGACAACATCACATCACACCAGCAGGGTACACTGTGGAGCATGCTCAAATTGCTACCACTCCCTGCTTCTGGAAGTTTCCAGTTGTGGGTCGCTAATCTGCCCAACAACAGTAACCCACCCTCAGCAGGTCTCTCAGAGATAGCCTTTTCAGGCATATGGGTTACAATTACACCATGGTAATCACACAAAATGCAACTTTTAATACTGAAAATTGCACTATGCTCTATTTCTCATGTTTTATTGACATCCTGCAGATTGACTAGGATTGGAATGTACTATTTGACAACAAAGAAGGTATCTGTCCATCTATTAGGGATTATTTCCAGGATTTTTGAGAGAAATTGTAAATAGACAATTTTTAAAATTACTATAGTATCCTGCAAAAGAGAGTATGTACAACATGGGGAGCCTGGCCATTGCCTAATCTTCTGCATTTCCCACCCTCAGAGGAATAATGCTAGTTTCATTAATCTGTGTTTTCACCTCATGCAATGCATTGGGTTATATCATGTCAGCTAATAAGATCTAACAGGATGTAGTCAAACATTAAGTGACATATGAAGAAGGTATTTTTCCCCTCACACAGGTAGAGGAAAGGCATTTTGAGTACCTTAGAAAGTTTCTGGTTCAACAGTCAGGGAATGAAAATGAGGGATAGCCTTATTCTTAAATAGTTGCTGATATTAATGTTTATTTCCCTTACAATAAAGTGTCAATGACCTGTGGTATTCCATATATAGAGTTGGACAAAATACCATGACAGCTTTTCAACGTGGTGGGACTCGAGTTTAAAGAATTCATTTCAGCAAAACTCATGCTGCTTTTGTGTTAATTTTTCCTGAGTGTTACAGTGATTTTATTTTAGTCATATGGAACATCACAGGAAAATAACCCAGTAAAAAAAGCCTGCAAGCTTGAGTACATGAATTTTAAGTGCTACATATTATATGAAACAAAAGGGGGGAAAAAACTGCATCAGAGCCCTGGCACAGAGTAAATGTAAAGAGCTAGATAAGGAAACTGATTGCACATTTTGCACCTAGGCCCATATACTTAATATATTCCTAATTCCATGACAGAAAATTAATCAAGAACAATGAACCCACCCATTACATCTTAGAGTAGCCAAATTTTCCAGTAATTCCTCAGACAAGGCCTGTGTGGTCTAGAATATTGACTTTTGAATATTTCTAAATGAGCAAAAAAATTAGTTTATGAAATCTCCTTTCCATACTGATAACAGTGGTTTCTTGAAACTCTGTATGAGAGTCAGGGGATAGAACAATACAATGGGCTTTATGTAGCCAGAGATGAAACCTCATGAATTACAAATACTAAGTTTCAGATACTAACAGCAAAATATTTGTGAAGATTTCAGGTATTTTTTGAAAGTGGGGCTGGATGAAAGAATGGTAAAGAGCAATATTGTTTTTACATTGATTTACATGTTGTCTAACCCTAAGGCCATAGCGGATAGGTCTACTCTGCAAAGAAAAACTCATTGTTTAGAGCCCAGGTCAACTGACTTGGACTTGTAGGGCTCAGGTTATATAGATTTAAAAAAAACACTGAGTTGACATTCAGGCCTGGGCTGCAGTCTGGGCTCAGAAACACAGTGTGGGAGGAGGGTTTTAAAAACCAAGGCTCCAACCAAGTGGACAAGTCTACACTGCTATTTTTAGCCCCACAGATCAAATCTATTGATCCAGACACAGACTCAGCATCACCGTTTTTAATTCAGTATAGCCTGCTGAGGATATGGCTATGTATGGGCTGTAGATACATCTAGGGGAAAAAAAAAAAAAAAAAAAATCACCTCAATCCTAAAGGTATGATTCCACTATAATTATACAGCTGAGGCTAAAATTGCCAACACTCCAGGAGTCAGATTTTTTTTTGAAGATGGGGGGGTGGGAGTCTCCAGGAATTAAAGATTATTTTTTAATTGAAGAGAGTCATGTGATGAAACATCCCAGGATATGTGTCAAACTAAAATTGGCAACCCTACCTGCAGCTGGCCCATGGCAGCTGATTTGGATTCACACATCTTGAGCTAAGGGACAGCTGTATTGTGGCAGCTTGTGCTGCAACCCAAACTCCAGGGCTCTCCCTCCTCACAGGGCTATGTTGCTGACTGTTCTACTCACCATTAGTCAAGCACCTCCTCCTGGCCACTCTGGGGAGTAGCTCATCATGTCAACATCCACTCCTGTCAATGCCATCATTCTCTCTCTCTCTGGTCTGTAGCCCCACCCTCAAGCCACAAACCACAACATCCTTTTCATGACTCAGTCCTCCAACCAGGTCACTCAGTGTTTCTCCCCTTCTAGAGAATATCAAAGTCTTTCCCATTCACAGGCTCAGGTGCAACTCCTTTAGTGGCTTGTAGGAGAACACAGGTTTAATTCCAGGTTCCAGTCTAGGGTCCTTCACCTTCTCCCAGCCCACACTAGGGCTTGAAAGCTCTGGACTACTTCTTACAATTTTTGGCTCCTCTCCTTTCACAGGAAGGGCCAGCTCCAGATTCTCTTTGAAGTGAGGAAATGATTGCTGTTCTTCCCCCAACATTCTTCCCTTCTCCCACAGAGTAATTTCAGGTAACTTGCCTCTGCAGCCTCTATCCACTCCTTTCTCTTCCCAGAGAATGACTGCAACCTTTCCCAGCTACCCCTTCTGGTCCCAGTCTCCTGGCTTTTGCACATCACAGGTGAGCTTCTTTCTAATTATCTATCTGTAGTCTAGACCACCCCTGTTTGAATCCTAATTAGCTGATTGGGCCCACCTGGGAGCTAGATAGGAAACTGATGGCACAGTTTGCACCCAGGCCCACATACCTATACTCAGGTGAACATCCCATCACAGGGTCTTAAAGCCCAGGCTTTAACCCAAACCCAAATACTCACACCACGAATAAACAAACCCATAATCCAAGCCCTGAAAGACTGAGTTAGCTGGCACAGCCTCCCATGGGTTTTTAACTGCAGTACAGACTTATGCTAAGAATTTCTAATCACTACATGTATAAAGGCTATCTTGCAAACTTTCAGCTAAGTTTGATACAAAAGCAATGGATACAATAAGTGCTATTTTATTTGAGGAAAATAAAAGCACCATAAAAATATTTTGGGGGCACTATGATACTGGTGTCCCAGCCTAGATGTTTTAAAAATTATTTTTTGTACTTTTGTATATTATTTATTTAGAAACTTGAATTTATAAGTTTTCTTTGTCCAGAATTACAAATTCATCAGAGAATACTTATTATAATGTATTTTAAAAGTCGGGGATAGGTTAAAGGCACTATCCCCTCACAAAGTCAGTTTTGCAGTTTACTACAGTGGGAGTAGGAATAGGCTACTTTATAAATTTTATATATATATATATATATATATATATATATATATAAACAACACCAACAAGGTTAGCCAACATAGACCTGCACCAAAAAATAACTGTTGAAGACATTAAATAATGCAGTAGGAACTCTATCATATATTGATTTGGCATAAGAATTCGTGCTAGCAAACAAAACAAAACTATTTGAAAAATTCAATGAAACAAAAAAAAGGAAGATGACTTGCATTCTAAAAATGTGTATTTTGCTACTGACTTTCTAAATGTAAGCCCAAATGCTTTGTCTTCAGACTTAAATTTAGTTACTTTCTCCTTCAGGTAAGTCTTCTGCAAATTCTAGCCTAGGGATATACTATTTTGCTTTGTGTTTAATGCTGTTTGAAGCTGCCTGATTGGAACTTGTGAAATTTCCTGCATCACAGGAGAGTTTTGTGTTTTCCATTTAACCCCTGAGTTCTAACTTCTGCTCACAAATTGTCTGAAAGATATACTACATGAAGCATTTTCCACATCTGCTGGAGATCCTGGGCTTCATCCAACCAAAAGATGAGTTTTTATATTCTAATATTTCTTTCACCTTTGTATTAATATTTTTGACCACAGCAGATATAACACTGTCTAAATTTCATGGAGATTAGTGATCATCTTGGTGGTGTCTTAATAGTTTTTTTCAATAAGAAATATAAAATCAGACACTAGTAAGAAAACAGACCAACAAATAATGTGCCAACAATCACAAGAGGAAAAGATTAAAATTACATTGGTAGATATTTGGCAGAGACTAGAGTGGTTTATTTTTATAGACAAACAGAGCCTTATATAAACACAGGAAGAACGGGATGTACTAGCTTTAAGGCTTTATTTAGGCAACTTACACCTGAAGTTAATATATATTTTAGGACTGATAAAACAAATTTAATTTAGAGTGCTCAGTGTGCTAAATCTACTTGGCATGCTCTACAGCTTCCTCTTTGCTGCTGTAAGATTCACTGCCTATAGCTTTTGGCAGTCCCAACAGAGTAAGCGCTTTCCACTAACAAAATACAAAATGCAAAATTAATAAAAGGACCCTTTGAAACTGACAAATGTGCCTCAGGCAAACTATCTGCCCAGCAGCTGTTTAAAATTTAATCAGTTATTCTTTTCCCATCTTGTATATCTTTTGTATAGAGCTCCCTGGACTGAGTGTGGTCAAAGTTTGTTAAAAAGAAATAATGGGTAAGTCTTTCTCCCTTCAATAAATGAGCAGCAGGGACTTTTATTTATCTTTTATTTTGCAACATTATATAACTAATTGGTGTAGTCTCATCAACAAGCATATGATTTGTGTGTGTGTATTTTAAAATAAACCAAATAAGTAACACGTGAACACTGTGGTAGGCTTGCTATGACTCTGTGATGTCTCTTTTTTCATGTGAACTACCCCTTTAAATGTCTAACCTCCACTGTGAATGGAGTTTAGCAGTGTTGTTCTTTAAACTTTAGTGCAGCTTGTAACAGGGAAACATGTACACACAGCATGCTCTGATGTAGAATTTACTTTTGTTGTTTCTTGTGTTTCCTTTAGTCTGAATACTAGCTCCTATTCTTGAATGTGATAAATGAGAAGAGGTGTTTCTTTGAACTGTTCATTCTTTATGCTCTTGAAGACTGAAGATTACAAGTTCTTGGGGGTAGAAACTGTCTTTTTGTTCTGTGTTTGTACACTGCCCCATCTGAATCCTAGTCCTTGACCAGGGCTCCTAGATGCTAAGATGACACAATTGATAAAATAAAATAATAATGGCAACTTCCCCCATAGCAACAGTCTCTCTCTGAAACCTTGGTTCCTAATCTCAAAACCAAAACACAGTTTCTAAGGGCTTCCCATTAAAACTTATCCAGACAACAGACACTGAAAATACTTTTTTTTGAACGCTCATGAGAAGTAGACAAATTAATCTTTATCTTCTATTTGGAACTTAGATGAAAAAACTTTTAACTAGGAAGTTTCGGGATGTTTGTCTACATGACTTTAAAACTCTTTAAAAAGCCCTTATGCGTTGTTACTACTACTAGTAGTAATTATTTGTATTACCATAATACTTACAAGAATTAGTCATGGACTAGGATTCAAGCATGCTAAGTGCTGTATAACAGAACAAAAATATAGTCCATGGACCTAAAGAGCTTACAAGCTATGAATGGGACAAAAGACGGCAAATGGATCAGACAGATGGAACAATACACAGACACAATGGCTGCGTCTACACTGGTAAATTAAGTCGACTTAAGCTTGGCTTAAGTCGACTTAATGTGCCCTGTGTCTACACTACACTTTGCTTAAGTCAACATAAGCAAAATAAAGTCGACTTAATGAAAATTAAGTCGACTTTATTAAACCACCTTCCTACTCGACCTAAGGCTTAATTTGACTTTTTAAAGTCGAATTAAGCCAGTGTAGCCCTGGGGTAGCCCTAAGGTGACTTAGGGCTACCACAGGACTACATCAATGCCCTCCCTGCCAGGGGGAGGCATAGGGGGAGCCTGGCATACCCCCCAAAGGGCAGGGCATGTGGGCACGGTGTGATACTGTCTGGATTTAGGGAAGCATTTATGATATTATTTTTAATGGATATCGCATAAATGCTATAATTCATAGGAACTATGTCATGTTTGGTATCAATAGAAAGGTAGTAATTTG